>WBSA01000006.1:0-1200000 GCA_009828645.1 Calcarisporium arbuscula
CTTATTTATAATAATTACTTAGGTAATAAATATTAGTTTATTTTCTAATTAAAGATAAAGTAAAAGTAAAAGTATATTATTAATATCTCTTACTAGAGATAGAAAGAAATATTAAATAAAAATATTAGCTTTCTCTTTAAGAATTTTAATAAAAAAAGAGCTACCTTAATTTAATAATAAGACCTATAGTAATTTTAATATAATACTATTATATTATTTAGCTTAATATTTAAAAGTCTAGAATCTTTTAAGGTTATTAGTAATATTTACTATATATTTATATTAAGATAATTTATATACTTTAGTTATATATTAGTCTTAATATATCTTTATATTAAGAAGGTCTTATTAATTTATTACTATTCTTATATATAAATAATATTATCTAGCTTATTTAATATTTATAATAGTATTAGCTATATTATAATTTTATTATAAATTTCTAATAATTATATTATACTTCTAGTATTATATAATATAAAATATTATTAAAAGTAATTTCTATTTTATTTAGTTAATAGCCTTATTAAATTTATTTTCTATTTTAATTAAAGAGAGATTATTTAAATATATTCTAGCTAATTTCTTTATCTCTTTATAATTAAGAGTATATTATTATAAAAGTATTAGCTTAATTTAGGCTATTATATTAAAACTTATATAAATATATTATAGAATATAGTTAAAGTTATTAAAGTTATAATTAGTATTTATATATTAAACTATTAACTTTAAAGTACTTTATATAAGATTAAGTATATTATAGTAATTACTATAGTAAAAGTAAGTAATTATTTTATAAGGGGTAGTAAGTTTAAGTTAAAGTTATTATATTACTTAGAGGAAAATATTACTATTAAGTAAAGTATAATTAAAGAAGTTTTATAAAAAGTAATATAAATTAAAGTTACTAATAAAAAGGAGAGGAAACTTTAAAGTAAATTTATATAAAATCTATATTAAGTTAGTCTTTATTTCTTTACTTAGAGAATTATAAGTTATTATAATTTAGATTTATTAATATAAAAAAATTATTATATACTAGTTTATTTTTATATTATATATTTATATTATAAGCTTATATTATTTATATATATATAATATAGCTTACTCTTTAATATAAATTAAATAATATAATATTATTTTTAAATATATAAGTTTTTATATTTTTATATTTTAATAAAGCTCTAGAAGTATAATTATATTATATTTAATTTAAGAGAAAAGTACTAGCTAAATAAAGTTTAGCTTATTATTTATATTCTAATATATTATTTTTATAATTAAGAGTTTAATATAAAGAGTTTAATTATTATTTAAAATTTATATACCTTTAATATAAATATAATATAAGCCTTTTTCTTAAAAGAAAAGAGTATAAATAAAAAATATAAGCTATTAGAAGAGTATTCTTTATAAAGAGGCTCTTATATTATAAGTAGAAGGGTCTAGGTTAATTATAAAGTATTTCCTATAGTTCTTTAGCCTTAAAGAGTACTACTATTTAAGTTCTATATATATTAATAAGGATATATAAAGTAACTTACTTTTATATTCTAGTAATAGTAGGCTTTTATAAAGTAAAATTAATTTTATATTAAATATAGGCCTTTATAAAGAAAGTAGTTTAATTTTTTATTATTATTAATAGTTAAGTAGTTATTATCTCTCTCTTAGCTCTCTTTTAAGTATATATTAATACTATATTATCTATATTATAGCTATATAATATAATATTTTATAATATAATTATATTAAAAGTATTAATAATATTATCTAAATTAAAGGCTCTTATTATAAGATTTATAATTAAATACTTTATATATTAAAATTAGCTCTTTATTATATAATAAATTAATCTCTTTAATAATTAGGAGATAAATAATTAAAGTAAAATATATATTAGCTTTAAGTTAGCCTTATATCTTCTTTACTTTAGTAATAAATATTTAATTTATTATATTTATTTCTAAGAGAAGAGTATTAGTATTATTTAAGATATTTTCTAATTAGATTTTTTTATAAGTATTATAAAAGAGAGTTAAAAGATAATTATATTTTTAAAGAAAGCTTAAGCTATTTATTTATTATTTAAAAACTTAATTATAATTATTATAATAAAAACTAGGACTATATCTCTACTAAGTAAGTAATAAGTTATAATTATATTAAATTTACTTTAAGTAATATTTACTATTTAAATAACTTCTTAATATAATTTATTTTTAATATTAGCTAGAGTATCTCTAATTTAAATAATTATTTTATATTTAATTTAAAATTAGCTTAATTTTAAATAAAGTTTAAAAAAAAAGAGTTTATAAGAAAGAATACTACTATTATTATTATATAACTTTAAGGTTATTTTAAGAGTACTTTAGGGGGTACTAGTAAGTTAAAGAGTCTTATTTATTATAATAATAATTATATTAGTTATTTAATTCTTAATATAAGTCCTTATCTCTATATTTAGAGTAAGTTTATTATATATTTATAATATATTAAGCTCTAAGAGCTAGAGGGCTATAGCTTAAAAGCTTAGAATTAATAATAAGGAAGTAAAGCTAGTAATTTTATTATAGATTTTAAGTTCTTAAAAGTTAGTAAGGGGGTAGCCTATTTTTATTATAATATTAATATAGATATAACTTATATAATATATTTATATATTCTATAGGTTATAGTAGCTATATTTTAGGCTATAGTATCTAGAATTAATATTTATTAGCTTAGTGCTTATATTAATAGCTTAGGGCTAATATATTATTATACCTAGAGTAAGTTAGGCCTAAGGATTTTGAAAATAATATTAGATTTTATTTTAAAAATTAATTTAGCTAAGAGTAGGCTTACTCTCTTTATTATAAAGATTATAGAGATTATATAATATATATATAATAATAAATAATAGAAAATAAATAAAAAATAATAATAAAAAAGAAATAAAAGAAAAGAGATTTTAATATAAAAAAATATATTAAAATATAATTTAATAGAAAATATAATTAAATAGAAAATATAAGTAAATATTTTTTAATAATTTTAATAAAATAATAATATATTTAAAAGAGTTTAAAAAAATAAATAAAAAGCAAAAGAAAATTTAATAATATTAATACTTTTTAAAATTACTTTAATTAATGTTAATTAAATAAGTAATAAAAGTAATATACAGTAGAGATTAAATAATTATTATTACATATTCTTATTAGATTTACTTTTATTATAAAGTTTAAAATAATTATTATTTTAATTTTAAAATAAAATCTATTTATTATATTATCTTAGCTTTCCTAGTAATTAAAATAAAAAGAGAGAGGGTTAGATAAAAAGATAAATAATAAAAAATATTAAACAAAAGAAACAAATTCTCTTATTTTATTAATTACAATAACTCTTTTATTAATAAAATAATTACAGATTCTATATTTCTATAAAATATTAATTCTCTAATTTCCTTATTTAATTATAAAAGTAATTACTTCACCTTATTTTTAATAATAAATCAAGATTAAAAAGTAATAAAAATTAATTATTTTTAATAATAATTTTATTAAAATTTAAATATTTATAAATAATATAAAATACTTAGATATTACTTAATAAATAATTAATATTTTTTACTTTAAAAATATTATAAATTAATATATTATAATTAAAATAAGTATTCTATATATAATTTAAATAAAGTAAATTAAAAATTAAATAATAATTAAAAAAGATATATATAATATATTCTTAATTTAAAGTAATAATTAATATAAAACTATTTAAATAATTAGAATATATAATCTTATTATAAATATTATAAAGAGTAATAAATAGAGATTTTATATAATAAATTTTCTTAAAATATAAATTAATAATATAAAATTAAAAAAATAATTAATTTTTATAAAAAAATATATAAAATAATATTAAGATTTATTAAATATAATTATAAGTTTAATTATAACTTTATCTTTATTTTTAAAAAATTACTTAAAAAATTAATAAAATTAATATTCTTTTTAAAAGTAAATTTAATATATAAAGAAAAACTATTATAATTAAAATTAGAGCTTTTTAATTTTTAAATATTAAAGTAATTAAAAATTTAATAATTATATTAATAAGTATAATATAGTAATTATTTAATTAAATAAATAGAAGAATATTTATTTACTAAATTATAAAAATAAATTATATAATTTTAAATAAAAAAGTATTTACTTACTTTAAAATATTAATTTAAACTTCTACTTATATAAAACTTATTATAAAATAAGTAAACCTAAAGAAAATATTATAACTTTTCTTTTAATTAACTTTTAAATTAAAAGTAATAAGGTTATTTATTTATAATATTAATATTAATTAAATAGTAAAAATAGTAATAATAATAATATATAATAAAGAGAAAAGAAAAAGAAAAGAAAATAAAGAATAAAGAAAAGGAAAATATATATAAATTATAACCTTAGAATTAAGGTAGTAATTTTATTTAAAAAAGCCTTAGATATTATCTTTTTATATAATTAATTAAATATTTCTCTTTATTTTCTCTCTTTTTAATTATTATAATATATAAAACTATTATATATTATTCTTTATTATTATTATTATTATTTTCTCTTTATAATTATATTTATATAATACTTTATTATCTTTATTTATAAAAACTACTATATATTTATTAAAATTTTTATTAATTTAAATTAAAATACTCTTTTTACTAACCTTATTTTTAATAAAAAAGATAAAAGTAATTTTAAATAAATCTCTAAATTTAAATCTTACTTTATAAAGTAATATATATTTTTAATTAATTTCTAAAATTAATTTCTTTTTTTTCTTTTTTATATTAATTAGCTAAATAATAACTTATTTAAATTAATTAATATACTTAATAGAAGATTAAATATTAAAGTTCTATATATTATATTATATAGTTTATAATTAAACTCTAGGTTTAATTATATAAAAAGCTATAAAAAATTATAAAATTAATATATTATTAATATATAATAATTTCTTATTAACTTATATTAAAAAAGTAAATAATAAGCTTTTTTATAAAAGCTCTACTTATAATATTAATATATAATTTAGAAGAATATATTAGAATTCTTTTTAATTTTATTTTTATTAAAAACAAAAACTTAATATAAAGTATTAGGCCTTTACTTAAAACAAAATCTAAAATAAATCCTATTTAATATATAAATATATTTTCTTATAATTTAATAAAATATATTTATTTTAAATAGTAAAGTAAATAATATATAATTACTCTCTTTAATTTTAATAATAAGTATTAGAAAATAAATATTTTTAATATTATTTATAATATTTTCTTATATATTAATAATATAAATATTTAATAAATTATATAAACTTATATTATTATTATTATTATATAAGTTTATTTAATTAATTTTAATATATTTTATTTTTTAGAAATATTTTTCTCTAAAGTAATAAAATAATTATTTAATTAAGAGTATAGTTATATTAATATCTTTAATTTATTTCTGATTTTAAAAAAGAATAATAAAAAAAAATTATAATTATTAAAATACTTAATATATAATAATTATATTTAATTAATAAGAAGTAGCTAATTAAATTCTAAATTTAATTACTAAATATAAATTTTATATTTAAAATTAAATATTAAAAGTAAATTTTAAAGAAAAAATAATAAAAGTTAAAGAAATTTTAATAATAATAATTATATATAATTTAATAATTTTAAAGCTAGAAATAAATATAAAGTTTAATATAAAGATTCTTTATAAATTAAATAATAAATAATTATTAGTTATTACTAATAAATAATTTTATAAATTAAAAAATATAAAAAAGCTAGTAATAAAAGCTAATAATATTCTTTCTTTTAAATTAATTACTAATTATATATCTAATTATATAAGTTCTAGATATTATTAAATTATAGTAAATAAAATATTAGATAATCTTTATATATAAATAAAGATAAATCTAGCTAGTTAACTTAAACTCTAAGAATTAGTTATATTTATAATAATATATATTATAAAAGAGAAATTACTTACTTAATATATTAATTAAAATAAGAGAATATATATTAATATATTTAATATAATTAAAGAAAAATATATTTTAAAAAGAAAAATTAAATTAAAACTTATAAGTTCTTCTTATATTAAAGATAATATACTTAATTAATTACTTTCTTTATCTTTAACTAACTTAATAATATTATTTAATTTTAATGAATTTTATTATAAAAAGATAACTAAAATAAATAAAATAATTTAATAAAGACTTACTAATTTAACTATTATTAAATTAATAAAAATAAGAAAACTATATATAATATAATTAGCTATAAAGAAAGTTTCTTTATAATATAAATATTAAATAAAAGAGATTAAATTATAAACTCTTTATAAATAAGTAAGAAGCTTATTTAAAATAAGTTCTTTATTTAATATTTTATTAATAATATCAGGGGCTAAATAAGTCAATTAGGCCGTAGGTACCTAAGGCAGGAATTTCTAGTCAGGCAGCCTTAAAAACGCGGGGGATATATAACTATAGTAGAAGGATAAGGACTAACTTATATAATAATCAAGCAGTAGCGAGATAGTAAGGAGGTTGTTGCGCATATACTGCGAGCCCGCCCTAAGTCCCCAGCTACCTAGCTTACTAACTTTCACTCCTTAGTGATAACCTGTTTTCTAAATCTAATAAATAATTACTTAAAAATATTTAAGATTAATTAATTAAATACTCTCTTTAGAAACCTTAATATTATTAAAACTAAAAGTATCTTTAATTAATTTTATATTATATATTAAATTACTAACTTTACTAAAATAAATAGTCTTTCTAGAAGATTCTCTATATAATTAAAGTTATAAAGTTCTTATATATAAGATTATATTAAATATAATTATATTTAAATAATTAATATTTATAAGTAAAGTATTAATAAAAAAGTTTAATTTTAATAATTATAAAGAAGAAAAATTAATAAAAATTATAGTAAATTTACTAATATAATTATTATTAGTAAAGATTATAATTATAAATTTTACTATAATATTTAAAATAGCTAAAGTAGAGAATTATAATAAAATATAATTTAATATCTTTTAATTTTTAATATTTATATTATAACTTATTTTATTAAATTAGTTTTAAGTAGTTTTAGAAAGTATTAAAAAATAATAATATTATAAGGAAAGCTTAAATTAAGAGCTATAAAGCCTAGGCTATTTAAAAAAAAATAAAGTAATATTTAATTAAATATATTAAATAGAGATAAATTTATTTATTTATTTATTATTTTCTTTATATTATAGTTTCCTAGTTTACTTTATTTCTCTTTTTTAAATACTTATCTCTAAGATAAACTTATATTTAGTAAGTACTATTTAAAGAGGCTTAAAAGAGAATAAAACTTACTTTTAAAGATAGTAGTTTTATATTATATAAATTCTTAGAACTTAATATAAATAGTAATATTATAATAGCTAGAATAATATACTCTTCTTTATTATTATTACTATTTTTTAAAATTAATTATTTAATATCTCTTTATTAAATATATTATTATAATAACTTATTTAATTAAATGAAAATATATATTATTATATTAATTAGAACTATTAATAGTCTTTTTATTATAACTTATAAGTTTATAACTCTTAAGTTCTTATAAGTATAGTATTCTATTAGGCCTACCTAGTAGTTGGGTTATATATATATATTCTCTCTATCTTAATATTAATAAATTTAAAGAATAAATAGAAATAACTCTTATTATAAATAATTACTATATAATATTAAAGCTTTTTATAACTAGATCTCTCTCTTTATTTATTATTTTTATTAACTTAGTATATTAAATTATTAAACTAATTATTACTATAAAGAGAAAGTTAATAAGCTAAATAATAAAGAACTTATAATAAGCTTATAATATATATATAATAGTCTCTTTATTATTTTATTATCTCTTACTTATTATATAAATTAGTTCTTATCTCTTTATAATTATTATTGAAATCTTATACTTTTAAAATTACTTAACTTAAAGATCTCGAATTTAAGTATTTATAATTTAATTAATTAATTTAATCTTTAAGAAATTTCTCTTTAATATAATATCTATATTATAGCTATCTAGCTACTAAAGTATAATAATATTACTTGTCTGTTATTATAACTACTTTTATAATAATTCTCTCTATATAAAAATTAATAAAGAATTAGCTTCTATTTATCTCTATAAATATATAATTATATTCTACTAAGTTATAGCTAGTTAATAATAATATTATAATATTATAATTCTTAATTCTTTTTAGTATATTATATAGTTGTAATAATATAAATATAATTAAGGATATTTATAAAGAAAATAGAAAGAGCTCTTATTTTATATAAGTAGCTCTCCTTATTTACTATAGTCTTATTATTAATAGTTTATTATCTAACTATAAAATAACTATTAATAGAATAATAAATATTTAATTTATTTTTTAAAAGTAATTATTACTATAAATGTTTCCTAATATCTTTATTATAATTTTATTACTAATAATAAGTAAACTTATAATATTCTCTTTATTTAATAGTATAATCTCTTCTTTATATAAAATTCTCTAAGACTTTATTATAAAATTGTAAAATTATTACTAGTTTAATATTAAATTATTATTAATATAATAAAATAAGCCTTAGTTAATTATTATTAATAAGAAAGCTCTTATTATTTTACTAGTAAATTTTATTATAATTATTACTTTTTAGTAGTAATTTAAAAGGATTTACTATGGAAAATTCTATAATTTACTAGTCTTTAAGGTTATAAATTACTTTTAAGCCCTTACTAAAGTTATTATTATTATTACAAATACTCCTTTACTATTATATTACTACTAGTTTACTATTAACTCTTTATATAGTAAAATATTTTTAAAAGTATAGTAATATTAAAGTAAGTTACTTTTACTAAAATACTTAAAGATAATAAAGAGTAATAACTAAGTAACTATAAAATTACTAGGAAGTTATTTATTACTTAATTTTACTTTTAAGATAAGGTAGCTTCTTTAATTAACTAATATTACCTTACTAAGAGATAGTTAATTATCTTAGAAATTTAATTAATATAAAGTAGTACTTTAATTTAGTCTTTCTTAACTTAATATTATAATTTTCTACTCTCTTTTCAGTTTTATATAATTTATAATATAATTATTAACTTATTACTACTTTACTAGTAATATATTAATTATATTAATCACTATAGTTTTATTTTCAAAATTATTATAACTACATTACTTAATTAGATATTTCCTTATATACCTCCACTTTAAGATAAATCAAGTAATATAATATCAGTAAATAATTAGTAATTTATAATAATATAATTGTAAATAATATTAAAGATAATCTTTATAAAATAAGTTATAATAGTACTAGACTTACCTTAGGGTTCTAGTCTAAAGTAATTATCTTATAATAATAATAAGTTAGCATTAAATACATTAATAAATATGATATAATATTATATAATATATAATATTAGTAGTAATAATATCAATAAGTAAAGAAAGAGAACTAGTATTACATTAGTAAATTAATAAAAAGTATATAGTAAAATACTAAAGAAGCTAATAAATATATCATATAGTAATAATAGTAATAGTAATTAGAGAAGAATTAAATTAAATATTAATTACTATATTAATAAATTATAAGGGGGAAAATTTAGTACTAAGGGGTAACACGTGATAATTAGGAGTAGTGCTAGGCTCTCCCTTGTTTTATAATGCCTTACGGAAGGTTTCCCTAGGTATAAGTCTTGATAATAGAATCCCCCTATCTTTGTTCCTACCTAAACTGTGGCTTTACTATTAATATAACTTGTTAAACCCTAGACTCCCTAGTCTATGCCTTAGACCTATATCTCCTAATATAACTTAACTCTTATATTATTAACCTAATAGTTAAAAATAGAACTTTAATAGAAAAACTATAATAAGTAAAGAGAGCTACTTTAATATTAATAAAGACTTAAAGAAAATGAAAAGAAAAGAAAGGCTTAATTATTAAAAAAGAAGATATAGTTATAAGAAACTTTATTACTATATAATAACTACTTATAATAAGAGCTATAATAAGGAAATATTAGTTTTAATAAGAAGAATAAAATAATATATTAAAGATAGCTCTCTAAAAAGAGAGCTAAGCTATTTAAATATAATATAGAATTCTCTTCCCTTCTTCTAGTAAAATCTCTATAATTTCACTAGAGAGCTATAGTAAGAAAATTAAAGAGAAAGTACTAGAGACCTTTCTATAGTTTCGCTATAGAAGGGTTATTCTATATTATTTTATAAATATTTAAATTTCTTATTCTCTCTTTTTCTAAATACTTCTTAATTATTTTTATTTATTTACAAAAATATTCTTATATTAAGTATAATTATATAAAATTAAATTAGTATAAAGTAAGTACTTTAAATAAACTTAATTTAATTAATTATTAGTATATATTATCACTAATAGAGATAAATGAATACTCTATTAAATATAATACGTGCCTGGACTCTCAAGGCGCAAGTAAGTAGGTGTTAATTGGTACTGGCATGTATTTATGCGGGTCCAAAAAGGAAGTCGTGCATATTTTACCCCTTTTGCGGCTCATCTCCTACACCGCCGCCATCATGTAATATATGCAGTTGCTAAATAGTATGATCAAGTTGAGCCCTGTGTGTCCCCCCTATTGACTCTATGTACCATTGCTACTAGCTCTCTTGAACGTTTAGTGACCTAGACATGATCTGTTCCTCATTGCGTCCGTCTTCTCGGCCAGCACTTCTGTCTCTTGCACAGCTACGCCATCATTACCATCAAGCATATCGATAATATCCTATTCGATATCCTCATATCACACCGCTCTGCTTAAGCTGGCTTAAGGGTCTTTCTTACTTAGCTAGCGATTTACTTCTTCCACTTTTTTTTTTCACTAACAACTATTACCGGACTGTGGACTGCATTGATTTATATCGTCCACTTTCCTATTCTAGTGTTTGGTTAAGTTAACTGCAAACATATCTACCTTTCCACCAACCGCGAAGTCCTTTTCTTTTTAAAGTTCTTTTCTTCACGAAGCACTTTTGTCTTTCAGGACTGCCTGTGGGAACTGCGCAACGGACCCTCTTTTACGTGCGGTTTGTGAATCATGTCACCGCCACAAAGCCAGGCACGCTACCAGCCCGCCGGTTGTAACCAAAACAACTGGCAAAACGACGACAGACTTCAGATCCGAGTTGTTCCTTATAGCCCGCCACGCCTCAGCTCAGAGAGCTTCCCCCACTCTCGTACTGATTTGTATAATGTCAGCTCTACACCAAAACTCCCCTTACAGGAGCAAAACACTCAAGGCGACCACGAGCTTCCGCATCGGACAGATGTTCTCATGGATAAATCTACCTCGCCTGCATCTAGGTCAATGACTCTGCGCACAGTGGATTCATGTAGCATGGAGGATACTTATGAAGGGATCTGTTCGGCTGCCGTAGTATCCCCTGCAATACCTTCGTCGCCTCTCTCTCCAACATATCCAGCGTCGCCTTCTGCCCTGCGTCGACATCCTAAGATCGTCAGTCTGCACCCAGACAAAAAAACTTTCTCTGTATTGCCCCTCTCAGGTTCAACATCATCCAATTCAGAATCTCTTTTGTCGACATCACCGTCCCTTGCGGCTCATAGCGCATACAGCAACAACTCCTTCGGTTCCTCTAGAGAGGGTCACTTGCAATCTCCATCGTTGACTCGAAAGCAACGCGCTCCCCCCCCGCCTCCCATGTCCATTCAACGAACAAATTTGAATTGTTTCTCATCACCCGAGACTTCTTACCTGGTTGGTGGATTGCGCAAAGTTAATTACACCCACCCTGGCGATAACCTTCAGCAACTTTGCGATCTTCCAGCCCCTTTGACTGGTCGACAACAGTCTCCACTCTTGGACAACGATATATCTGGACGAACAGAGGCCCACACACTTAGTGACAAAGCATCATTCCATTCTCTAGTGTCATACTCTACATTGTCAGATCGAAGCAATTATAAGGTGTATATGAAAACCCAGACCTGGAATACAGGTGAAGACTTGATCCCGGGTAACTGCAATCGAATCGTTAGCGCCCCCAAACAATGCCGTCGATGAAAAAAACGAGTCAACTGACGAGCGACTGCCGCCATGATCTTTCTGTGTGTTCTCATCAATCACCGCAAATACCGAGTAGCTATGCTGCCGCTCCATCAGCAAGGCCGTCGTTCTCAAGAGAGAGTCTGACTGTGCCTCCATTGCGACCAATAAAGGCGACAGGTCTGAGGAAATAGCATGTCTGAGACTTGGTAAATCTGACCTTCTGAATGTGCCTTGGGAGCCCACTTCCCATTGCACTGATATCTATGATGAGGTAGCCAGTACTAACCTGGGAGATGAATCTATAGATAACAGTGTTGTAGACCAGTCTGCTCTAGGCACTGACACACATGACTGCTTGATTAATGAACAGAGAGACGCGTCCAGTAAACATCAGGTACCGCAATTGCCCTCTGGAGCCCCACAGACCGGAGAATGTTCATTATCGTCTGTTTCCCCAGTGGCAAGGCACAGTCTCGTGGATATTGCTGTCAATGGCGGTAAATGGCCCTCTCGGATTAGTGTAAATAACGAATCAGTCGGTGGCACTTTCAAGGTGGACATACCAGATTTCCCGGTACAGATCCATCAGAGCGGCATGTGCAGAACTCATATCAGCCATTCCTACGTGCTACAAGAATTCAGTGAAGACGGCGACAAGTTGACAGATTTGACTAACTTATATGGCCCAATGTCTCGGTATAGACTTAACACTTCCTTGTCCAGCTACCCCTCTGATCGCAATTTACGTTCCTCGGCTAGCTCTAGGGCCAGTGGTTTTAACCACTCAATAATTCCGACATGGGCAAGGTTAGGGATTCCTGAAACTGATATGTTAAACTATGCAGAACCTAAAATTAATCCATGAGACACTAGGCTCTACTACAGTCAAAATAATCGCTTTCTGGCTGCTAAACCCTCCTCGAACTCCATGTTTTCAGACTATCATGGCAGTCTACGGAAAAGCTCTTTCCTTAGTCGGTCTTCTAGTGTTGAGCGTGTTCATAGAGCTTTTCATCCATCATGGGATCAATCCAGTCAACCTGTATCAGATATCACAAACACAACGCATGGATCTACCAATTTAAAGTCAGCCGCTGATGTTTTGCACGTTCTTAAAAAACAGACGTCTAGTGTTTGGTCGCCTCATCTTCATCCAGACAAACGTGTTGGTATTTATAGTCTTTGGGAGCCGCCGTGGCAAATCTTGTCCGTCTACAAGAGCACGTGTATCCCAGGAAACATACAGGTTGTACTCTTTGTTGCTGGCTTCATATGTCCATTCGGTAAGTCCGAAGCAGAAGCAAATCTACGACATTCGAAATACCCAAGACCTTGATGGATCATCGTGCTAACAAAATATGACAGCTTGGATGATTGCTGCATTTATTCCCTTGCCAAGCGCGGAGGCATTTAATTTAAAAGAGATTAGTCCAAGTACAAACCCTGTCGATATTCAATGGCGAATTTCCCGGGACATACAGGCAGCTTGTTACCATCGTACCGAATGGTGGAGGGGCGTTAATCGTCGGATGGCCATTGTCGGCGTCGTCTTTGTGTCCGTTGCCTCTATATTGGCGGTGTTGGGAGCGCAACAGCATTGGAAATCTTGAAAATGCATTACTGGATCTATGAGTTCCCTTTACTTTATCTTCGCTGTCTTAACGTTCTTCATCGTTTTCTTTTCTTTTATCCTGTTCTGCTGTCCTGGCGTTTGACGAAGACATACGAACGAAGAGATGACCAAAAGAAGTATCATCAGAGGTGCTAAACGCAGCGGATACGCGCCATTTGTTTACAAGATACACCTCCTCTTTCCATGTGGAAAGCAATTATGAGAGCGTGATTTACTATATAGATCTAATGAGTTCAGAGGCTAAATATATCAGGCTTGATTATGAACAAACGTTGAAATCAATCTTGAGTTTTAATGTACCGACATTGAATTAATGGTCCTCCCTCATACGTGACATAAGTTTGAATTATGTGCAAATACATTGGAACATTTTCTCTGAAGCCTCACTCTGGCTAAAAACAATCACTGCAGAGATATAGAGCAAAGACAATGGAGCCCTAGTTTTGCTTCCTTCTCCATTGCTCGCCTCTCAGCACCGAACACGCGCTTTTCACGCTAATTAAGATCTACATGTACAACATGTCATCGCAAATCTTCATCAACTTCAGCGTCTTTGCCGAGCCTGCCGCACCCCTGCCTTGATCTGCTCCACGGCTTCTGTGATATCACGTTCTGGGTCGGTTGAGATACCCAACATCGGCTCCTGTTCGGTAAGGCTGTCTGCGCTTATGGATCGAATGAGCTTAGAACTAGGTCTGGCCTGACGCTGTTCGAGTTTTTTTCCAAGTATGGTCTTCCCGGGAGATGCGAAGAATATGAGAGATGCAAGTGTCCAAACGAAAGCATAAAAATAGACCTGAGACCAAGCATGAATTGAATCCGTGAAGGATAGAAGTAGAAACGGTGTGGTGGCAAAGGAGAATGTGAGCTGGGTGACGACATATGTGGCCAAGTCATAATACACTTTTTTGGTTGATGCGCCACCGTGAGCAGGGTCAAGGAAAAAGGGGCGTATATGTCGGCGGAAGTCTGCATAGCTTATTATTAATCCTTATCCATGAATTTCAAATCGTGGGCCTCCGATTCAACGGTGATAACTTACTCTTGGCTGCTGTCTGTATTAGACTTGCTAGGATAAAACTCAAGTAATAGCCAGGATAAAATCCATGCCAGAAGGCACTAGTTGCAAATGTAATCAGACTGGCTCGAAACCCCGGTTTCTTGCCTCTTGGGGTCACCCTAAGATAGATGTAGTTGCGCAGCCAATTATTCGTGTTCATGTTCCACCCAGCCAAATATTGTCGTGGATTCTGTGCGGTTTCAACCATCCAAGGGTCAATATTTTGCAGCCTATTCCAAGAGACCCTTCCGCTATGAGGATCAACTCCATTATAGCCCAAGCCCGCAAGAATGCAAGATCCTTCGGTTAGGGACCAGACACCATAAAATTTGAAGCGAGAGACTAGGCTCACCATATACATGGTCAATATACGCCTAAGGAGACTGGAGTGGGCAAATGAGCTGGACAACATATCTGCAGGGCTGTAGTAGCTCGATAGGACAACGTATAGACCAAGCCAGAAAAACCCGGTGAGAGCTTTTATCGTAGCAGGGGTTCCACTACGGGGTATCTTGCGTTTCTTCCCAGCCGGTGGCTTTTTGGCGAGATCGAGCTGGGTCGGCACATCAAACATTGTGGTGTCGATCCATCGACGATACTCTGCGAAGTCAAACGACGGCCCAGCCAGTAGCGAAGGGAAAAATAGGACATAGCCTGCGTAGTCCAGCAAGTGCGGCAATTGCCTGATAGCTCGATCCTTCTGAAAGGCAGAAAGATGCTCATCAGGTAGTCCCCCGTCAGCAACGTTCCAGCAGAAGGCACTCAGTTTCATCACAAGAACCATCTGTGCCCCCGTGATATCGACAGTGGCAGGGTTGTCAGCAGCTTGTCGCCAGACATGGCTAATTGACATATGACTCAATGCAAAGACGAACCCAATCCATGGCATATATACGCTACCTCGAAGGTACTTAGCAATGCCATACGTGCCGCCGGCGCTGAAAAGGAGTGTCCAGAGACCACCCCACAGGTCAAACAAACCCACGAGGTAGAAAAGGGATGTGCTCGAACAGTTAGCTAATGACGCAGCGACATTCTCGCATCGACATCATACCAGATGATAAACAAGTTCTTCCATTTCGGCTTCGTGTCTGGGACACGTTTAAGCAGCCCAGCCAGTGGATATGAAAGGATGAAAGAAAAGACCAGCTTAACTATGATGGTCAGCCCAGATTTCATCAAGCACGATGAAGTATCAATTTGGGAGGCATGTTTTACGCTCGTCTGGAGAATTTTGAGGCATTATCGCAAGAGAATCCAAGGCTGGAATAAAGAATTAGCTTATGCTTAGTAGTCTCACATACCGTTTGTAGTACTGTTGTTACTGGCTAATAGGAACTCACTTCTTGATTTTGGGACTTCATAGTGCACAATATAGTATATATCTGTACGTCTATGACAGTATTTCAAAATGAGTATTAAAATAGCAACCGAGTTTTAAAAAGATTTCACTAAAGAAAAATTATATAGATATTATATTTAAATTATTTAATATTTTTATTTATTTATATAATTATAGTTAATAGGTAGTTTTATTTAATACAATTTAAAAAGAGAAGAGTAAAGATATATTTACTATAATAGACTAGCCAGAGAGCATATTGCGAATAAGCGTCAATTATTATATTAATATACTTTAGGAAGCTTTGCCTTCCCCTTCATTCTAGTTAGGCTTAGTCTATACTTAAGCTCCTTTTCCTAAGGATAACACGAGCTAAAGCTCAAGTCTATAACATTTACTTTAATTTAAATTAAGAGTAATAGTTATATTATATCAGCTATTTCACTCAGGTTAGAATTATACCTAGAGTCTTTACATTTCTAAGTATAGAGTAAACTTTCTCGTAAAAAAATTTAAAGCTTTATTAATTACTACTAAAATTAAGCTATAAAATAAATTTTTATTTAATTAAAATTATTTTACTAAGAGATAATTACTTAATAATTATATTAAAAATATAATTAATATAAGATAGCTCTTTAATTTAGTCTTTTTAACTTGATTATTTATATAACTTATAATATAGCTATTAATCTTTTATTATTTTATTAATAACATATTAATTATATCTAGTTAGAAGAGTTTTATTTTAAAATTCTTTTATAAACTTATAAGTTATTAATATTATTATAATTAAATTATTTAACTAATATTTTCTTTATATATTATTACTTTAATAACTTATAATATATTTTATATTATACTTATCTTTATTAGTAAAAAGGCTATCTTTTTACATTCTTTTAATTAGAATATTAATTTTATATTTTTTAATAATAAAATTAAAAATATATTATAAATTTATAAGCTTTTTAATAAATCTAATTAATATAGTAAGTTATAAATCTTAATAGCTTAAAGTATTTTATATAATTTTAGATATTCTATAGTTAATTTTTTATTAAATTACTTAAAGTTAATATACTTAATTAGTAGAAATATAAAATTATTCTTTTTAAACTTTATATTAATATATTTTAAAGAGAGATTTATTATTTAAATATTTAAATTTAAATTTAAATATTATAATAATTATATATTATAAAATACCTCTAAGTTTAAATAGTATCTTAGATTATATATAAATTAATATTAAATATATAGAAATAAACCTCTACTTTTATTAGCTTTTTTAATATATAATAACTAAATATTAGTAATTTTCTTATAATTATAGTAATATTATATTAATAATATATCTTGAGGTATTGATTTTAATATATATTAGTAAATTTAAATTAAAATATATTAAAATAAGTATTATAATAAAAGAGCTCTCTATATCTTTAAATATTAGTATTTTATAAAAGTCTAGTTATATATTCTTTTTCCTTTTACTTTTAAATAAGTTACTAAATAAGCTAGTATATTTTATTTATTTTAATTTCTATTAATAATACTATAACTCTTAAAAAATTACTTTAGAGATTAAGAATTTATATATAACTTTACTTTATATAGCCTTTTAAGAATTTAGTAAATATTTTTTAAATAAGTAAAATACTTACTATTAAAGATTAAGGTATTATTTAAGTATATAAATAAATAATATTAATAAAACTTTAAAGTACTTTATTAATATATTTTTAAAAAGTAACTAATATATTAATTAAACTAAAAAGTATAATTTATATTTATAAATATTATACTATTGATAGAAAGTTATCTTTTACTTATTATCTTTATAAATATATAGCTAGTAATATATATTTTTAATATTTCATTTTATATAAATAATCTCTATATATAGCTAATTAAAAGTTCTAATTATTATTAATAATAATAATTTATTTTTCTATATAATTATAATATTTTATTAAATTTAAATATAGATAAAATAAATATACTAATTAAACTCTTTAAATATTAAATTTAATCTTTAGCTTATAAAATCTTAAAGTAATTATAAAGAACTTAAAGCTCCTTATTAATAAAGTTATAAATAAATCTTTATAAATATATTTTACTTTCCTTTAACTTAATTATATATATATATATAGCTCTTGAGAGAAGCTAGAGCTTTTATTAAATTTATATTAGTTTTAAATCTTTAAAAAATTAAAAGTAACTATTTAAATATTTATAAAAATCTCTTTTTATTTAAAAAGAATAAATTTATATTTACTTATATAAACTATTTATTAGAAAATATTAAAATTATTAAAATTATTAAAGTTTTTAAAGTTATTATTAACTAAAATAATTTTTTAATTTATATTTATAATAAAGCTATTTCTTATTACTTTAATTATCTTTAATTTATTTATTAAGCTTTTCTTTTTTTTCTTTACTTCTTCTAGCTTTTTTTCTCTTTCTCTTTCTCTTTCTCTTTAATTAAAATCTAGAAATTAAAAAAAACTTTAAAAAAAACTAGGAATTTAATTAATTTATTAATATTATTATTATAAATATAAATTACTTTAATATATTAATAATATAAAATATTATATTAAATAATTTATTAAATTATATTTTAAAGATAATAAAGATATTAATTATTATATTTATATAATTTTTTTAAAAAAAATTACATTATTTTTAAAGTTTATATTACTTTCTATAAATTAGCTTGCTAACTTATATAAGTTCTACTTTATAGCTTGGCTATATCTTAGAGCTTTAAAATATAGATTTAATTTATTTAATTTATTTTTATTATCTTTATCTAGTTACTACTTTTATAAGTAAATAAATCTCTATTTACTATTTATATAAGTAATAAAATAAAGTTTTCTTATTTTTATAATATCTTATTAATTTATTTATTTTAATATAAACTATTTTTTCTTTATAATATTATTTAACTTATTTAAATAAAGAAATATATATAAAATAATCTATTAAAGCTATAATTTTTACTTATAAGAGTTATTAATTTTATAAAAGGAAATAATTAAATATAATAAATAATAAGAAATAAATAATTAAACTTTTTCTTTAAAGTTTTAAATACTTTATAATTTAATAATATAAAATTATATATTTACTTAAGTCTTTAATAATATAATTACTAAATTATTTAATTTTATTATTTTAAGCTTTATAATTATATAAAAATAAATTCTTAAATAAGAAAAAAAGAAATAAGAAAATTACTTATATAAATATATATAGTTATTAATATAATATATAATCTATATATTATTTAATATATAGATCTTTATTTATTATTATTATATATTTTTAATAATAATTTAGAATTTATTATTCTTAAAGTAATAAAAATAATAATTACTTTCTTTATTATTATTTTATAATATTATTTACTTATAAATCTATTAAATATATATATAAAGAGAGTAATTTTAAAAAATTTAAATTATTATTTATTAAATATTATAAATTCTATTATTTTATTATTATTATTTATTTAAATTTTAAATTATTATTTACTATTTTAAAAATCTTCTAATTACTAATTTATTACTTTTTTAAAATATTTCCTACTTTTAAAAAGTAAAAGTTTATTATTTACTTTATTAAATATTAATTTCTTATTTTAATAATTATAAGAGCTATTAATTGTTATTTTATAACTTATATATATAATATTATTTATAAAGTACTTTAAGTAAATATTATAATTTTAATTTAAAAAGCTATTATTATTTTAAATATATATTTAAATATTTATATTAAATAATATAAGTTTTTTTAATTTTTAAATTATTATTTTAATACTTAATCTCTAGATAATTATTTTATTACTTATTTAAGTTATAAAATAATAATTTCTTACTTTTAAATTTATATTTCTATAGTTTAATTATTATATATAAGCTTATTATAAAATTTCTAAAGGCTTATAATAAAGATAATATTATAGTAAGTTCTTTAAAGCTCTAGATAATTTATTTATTATTTATATAATTTACTAATTTATATTTTTAAATAATAAATAAATAATATTTTATTATTAAAAATATATTAATTTTAGTAAAGAAAGATATAGTTATTAAAGATAGAAACTTAAATAATAATTTAAATAAAATAAATAATAAAAAAAAGAAAAATATTAATAAAGAGATTATTCTTTAGTTTTTTAAATATTTATAATAAAACTCTCTTAATTAAGAGAATAAAAATAAAAATAAAAATAAAGAATAGTTTATTATAAGCTATATCTAGTTATTTTAATACTTTTTTTAAAATTTAGTTTTTTTATTTTATTACTTATAAGTACTAGTATCTTTTTATTAAATAATAATACTTTTCTCTTTATTTTATTTTTATTTATTTTTTAATTTTAATTTTTACTTTATTTATATTTACTAATATTATTAATATTTAATTTAATATTCTCTTTATTATAATATTTATAAAATTATCCTCTTTTACTATTTATTAAATTTTATTTACTTTATACTTTTTATAGCTTTATTTTAATATTATTAATTAATTATTAGTTATTTCTTTATTATTATATTTAATTATATAATATATTAATATAAAAAAAACTATTTATATATATTACTATTTTTATTAAAGGTAATTTAAGTTATTTAGTAATTTTAATAAATATATATTTAAATATACTTTATATCCTAGGTAAATTAATTAAAATAATTCTTATTACTTACTTTATAGCTTATATAAAGAAGTAGTAACTTCTCTTAGAAAGTTAAATAAAGAACTAATAGAAATATTCTATAAAACTAGTAATTATATTAGTAATTAAAATAGTATATATAGCCTAGGACTATAATAACCTAGCCTTAATTTTATAACTTAATTTTATATAAGTCTTTAATTTAATTAACTATAAATATTTATTAAATAAGCTCCTCTTTATAAAACTATTATTATAGTTTCTATATCTCCTCTACTCTTATCTTAATTTATATATAATATATCTCTAAGTTAAAGGAGTTCTTATTAAAGCTTTTTATATTAAAGTAAGTATTTTATAAAAGTCTTTATTATCTTTTATTTTATTTATTCTCTTTATTTTTAATTTTTATAATTTTTTTAAAAAAAAGTAAAAAATATAATTATTATTAACTTTATAAATAATATAAATATTTTTATATTTAAATATATTATAAAGAAAATTAAAGCTTAATTTAAAATTATTTAAAAGATATTATTTTAATAAACTATTAAATTAAAATAATCTTTAAATATAAAAAAGTATATTTTATATACTTTACTATAGCTTATTACCTAGCTCTTTAATATATTTAATTTAATAATATATAAATAAAATTTTAAAAGTTTAATTACTTCTTTAAAATAATTATTTATAAAAAGTTTAATTAGAAATTATATATTTTTAATTTTAAATATTATATTAAATATTAAATAAAGGCTTTTATTAAAATTATAGTAAATATATAAAATATTTACTTTAAAATTATATATTTTATTTATAATTAAGTTATAAAGTTAGCTATTTTCTATAAAAATAATACTTTTTATTAATTAATAAAGAGAGATAGGAAATTATATAAACTAGTAATAGTATTTTAATTATTTTAAAATTAAGCTTTTAAAATAATTACTAGTATATTTAAAATAACTTTAACTTAGACTTTTTATATAAAAATAAAAACTCTTTTACTAAATTTTTAATTTAATTACTATATTATTTAATTTTAAAATTATATAAAAAATAATAAAAAAGTAATATTAATTTAATAATTAATTATATTAATAATATATTAAATATAGATTTATTATTATTAAAGATATTAAATAAAGTTCTTTTTTAAAGAGCTAGTAAATTAAAAAGCTAGCTAGAGCTTCTAATTAAATAATAAAAAAATAATATAATTTTAAAATAATTAATAAAAACTTAAATTATTTTTATAAAATTATTATAGCTTTTTATAAAGATTTTAAAAAATATTAAAACTCTTTATTTAAATAAAATTAAATTATATAAATTTAAAAAAGTTTTTTTTTATAAAGCTTTTATAATATTTTTATTTTATTATTATTATAAATTTAAAAAGAAAATTATTTATTATATTATTTTTTATTATTAATAATTTAATATAAAAAAAGTATTATTATAAAACTTTTTATAATTTTATATTAATTTTAAAAAACTATAAATAATAAATATATAATATTATAAATTTTAGAATTTTATTTTATTTTTTCTAAGCTATAATTTTAATTAAGAAAAATAGATTATTATATAAAAGAAAATAATATATATTATAAATTATAAAAAGTAATTAAAATATAATATTTAAATATTTAATTTAAAGATTTATAATAAGCTTTAAATTATTAATTTAAAATCTTTCTTTATATTAAATAAAGCTAGAATAAGAAGATAATTAAAAAAAGTAAATACTTAATTTTAATCTTTTTAATATAATTTAAATAAGAAGTTTAAAATATTAAAAAGATTATTAATAAACTAGAAGCTAGTTAAATTATAAAAAAGAGCTTTAAATTAATTTTCTAAAGTTTAATTTTTCTATTAAAAAAGTATATTAAATTCTTAAACTAGAAATTATAAAAATAAAAAGTAAAATAAATAAAATTAAAATAATAAAACTAGAAGATATATATTTTTTATAAAAAGAGATATAAAAATTTAAATATAATCTTATATTAGCTAGCTTTTTTTAAAAATATATTTAAAAAATTTAAAATAAGTATAAAATAATAAAAAACTTAAAAATAATACTTAGAAAAGAATTTTATAATTAAAAAATTATATAAATAATAAAAAAAGAGAAAAAGAGCTTTTTAAAATAATTATAATAATAATTAACTTTATAAACTTAAATATTTATAAAAATAACCTCCTTTTTTATAATAAATATTAATTATTTATTATAAAACTTATTAATTTTAAATTTAAAATAATATTATATTTATTTAATAAAATAGTAAAATTTAAGAAGTTTTAATATATATTAAGAAATAAGTTTATATATATTAAATTAAATAAGTTATTTATATTTAAATATAAAGAAGTTAATATTTAAGTATAGAATTTATAAAGTAAGCTTTAAATAATTAATTTAAAAAATATTACTTTTTATTTATAAATTAATATTAATTTAGTTTTATTAAAAAAGTTAAAATAATAAGAATATTAATAAAATTAGAGAAATAATAATAATATTATAAGATATAATAATAATTAGGCTCTTTATAAATTAACTTTATATTATAATTAATATATTATAAAAAAGCTATTTATAATAATTAAATAAGCTATATTTATAATAAGATATTTATAATATTACTTTTAAATTAAGAAATTACTAAGCTAAGTTAAAATTATAAAATAATATTATTAATTAAGCTATTTAGAACTAAAAGCTCTAGAATATTTAATAAATAATATAAATAATATAATTATTAAAAGACCTTTAATAATTAAGTATAATATATATAATATAAATAAAATAAAATAATAAAAATATTATAAACTATAGAAATAAGCCTTAAATTTAAAAAAATAAGTTTTTATTAACTTCTATAATTATCTAGTAGAAATAATTAATATTATATTTTATATAATAGTTATAAATAAAGAAATAAACTTCTATTAAAACTATTATTTTTTAAATTAAAAAAAGAAAAGTCTATTATTAATATTAAAAAATTTAATTTAAATACTTAAGAGAAAATATAATATTAAATTATAAGTAATTAAAATAAATAATAAGCTTTAGAAAGTATTTTAATTTATAAATAGTTTAAATAACTAAGAATTAAAGTTAAATTATATACTTTATAAATTTAATAATAAAATAGTTTAAGAGAGTATTCTAGAGCTATAATAAAGGAGAAAGTAAGATTACTAGCTATTAATAGCTAGTTATTAATAAAATTATAGCTTAAGATAATAAAAATAATTATATATCTTTTAAATTAAATACTAAAATAAGATTTTAAATAGAAGATATTATATAAAAGTTTCTTTTTAAATATTTTTAATATAGAAAAAGATAATTAACTTTAATTTAATTATCTAAAGATATTTAAATATAAAATATTTATAATAATAAAAGAAGCCTAGCTAAAAGAAAAATATTTATATTTATATATAAAATTAAAGATATAAATTAGCTATTTAATTAAATATAACTCTTAAAGTATATTTTATATTTAGAACTTATTAATAAATAAGATCTATATAATATAAGATATAATTTTTAATAAAAAAGAGCTTTTTAATATTAATAAAATATAAATAAGAGAAATAATTAGTAAATAAATATTAAAAGAAATCTAGATATATTTATATATTTTATTATAATTTAAGTAAGTAAATTAAATAATATACTTAATTTAGAATAAAGATAAGCTTAAAATTTATTAAATAAATCTTAAAAGCTTAATTAAAGATTTAAAAATTAGTAATATAATATATAAAGAAAGAAAGTAAATTAATAATTTAAAATATACTTAAATATACTTTAAATCTTTTCTAATATTATTAGAAAATCTAATTATAAGTTTTTTAATATATATAATTAAATTAAAAAGTTAATTATTATTTAAGAACTTGATTTTATAAAGAGATAGAATTATAATAAACTAGGCTTTTTTTATAAAAATTATAGCTATATTTTTAATAAATAATAAAAAGACTATTATAATTAAAGTAATATAATAAAAATATAATTATAGAAAATTAAAGCTTATATATAAGTTATAAATAACTTAAATATACTTTAACTTTAGTAAGTAGAAATATTATTATAAAAATCTCTTTTTAATATTAAGTTTATATAATAACTTAATTAAATATAAATTTAAAGCTAAGTTTATTTAAGTATAATAAGAGTATTTAAAAAGAGTTATAAATAAATAAACTTCTAAATAGAGATATTAAAATATAATCTATAAATTAATAACTTATAAATACTAGATTATATATAGATCTATATATATAAGTTTAATAAATATAAATATATATAAAAATATAAAATAAGACTTATTATTTAAAGAGATTAATAATAAAAAGCTAATATAAAGAAAACTTATATTATAATATTAATAAGAAAGTCCTTTTAAATATTACTTATAATAATAATAAAGTTTAATTTAAAAATTTTATAATTTAATATTATAAATATATTTATAAATATTAATTTACTAAAGGAAGTATTTATAAAATTACTTTTAAATTACTAAAAGTTAAAAAATAAAGATTAAGTTCTACTTTTAAAAAAAGTACTTTATAAATTATAAATTATATCTTTTTTATAATAATAGAATTTAAAAATATCTTATAAAACTTAAAATTTAAACTAACTTTTTATAAATTTTTATTATTATATAAAAAAAGAATATTTATATTCTTTTATATAAATAATATAATTATTATCTTTAAAAAAGAATATTTATATTCTTTTATATAAATAATATAATTATTATCTTTAAAAAGAATATTTATATTCTTTTATATAAATAATATAATTATTATCTTTAAAAAAGAAAATAAAGAAGCTATAAAGAAAGTAGTAAAAAGCTTTAAATATAGATATAAGCTAACTAGTAGAAATAATCTATAATAATTCTTAAAAATAAAAGTTTATTAAAATTAAAAATAAAAATATATTTAAATAAATTAAATTATATATCTATAGAAGATATATAAACTTAAAATTATATATAAAGTAAATAAATATCTTATAATAAAAATAGAACTATTTTTATATAAAGAATTAGTAAATATTAAATTTATAAATTAATATAAATAAATTATTAATTTATTATTATATATAGCTATTATTAGTAAATTTAATATTATATTTACTATATTATATCTAGCTAAATTTATAATAAATTTAAGTAAATAATATATTAAAATAATAAACTAAATATTATATTATCTTTATATAATAATTTTATATTTTAAAGTTTAATAAAGAAAATAATTTTATAATTTATAATAATATATTATTTATAAAAAAAATATTAAATAAAAGAAGCTTTTAAAAACTTAATAAAATAATAAATAAATAAATAAGATATTATTACTATATTAATAATAAAAATTAAATTACTTATATTTATATAAACTATAAAAGAAGAGCTATTTTAATAAAGACTACTTAAGAAATTAAATATTAAAATATAAAATCTAAATTTATATCTTATATAGATTAATTAATAAATAGTTTAATTTTTTAAAAATTCTTTTAAAAAATTAAAATTAAAACTTAAATATATAAATATTTATAACTACTAGCTTAAAGAGTATATTTAATAATAAATAATTTCTATTTCTTATAAATAAAATATAAAACTTATAGCTAATAATTTAATAAAAGCTTTATAAAGAAAGTAATTTAAAAAGAGCTATTATTAACTTAAGCTTATTAATTTAAAAGAATATATTTTAATTTATTAAAAGAAGATTTTTAAAAATACTTATTTAAAGAAATTTTAAATAAATATAAATTTAAGAAATAAAATTATATTAAAAATATAAAAATTAAATATAAACTTTAAAAAGTAAAGTATAATAAAGTAAAGTAAAATATAATAAAGTAAAATAAAATATAATATTATAAAAAATAAAATATAATAAAGTAAAGTAAAATATAATAAAGTAAAGTAAAAATATAATAAAATAAAGTAAAGTAAAGTAAAAATAATAAAGGAAAATTATAATAAATTACTTATTATAAGTAAAGATCTTTAAATAGAAAAAATATATTATTTAATCTTCTTTTACTTAATATTAGTTTATATAATTTAAATATTAAAAATAGAGTTTAAAATTATATTTACTTTTATAGCTATAATTACTTTAAGTTACTAAATATAATCTAGGAAAATAATATTATTAAAAAAGTACTAAAAAGATTATAAAATTAAAATTAATAAAATAAAACTTAAAAAATACTTTTAAAATTACTTATATTAATTAATATAAGCTATTTAAATTATATTACTTATAATAAGCTCTTAAGATATTTATTTATATTTAATATTAATTATTACTTTATTTAACTAAAGTAAATAATAAATATAGAAAGTAAAGAATCTTCCTTTTTTTTATAATATTATTTAAAATATTAAATAAAACTTAAAATAATAAAATAAACTTTAAATTAAATTTAAGAATTTATAAAGTAATAGAGATAGTAATAATAATAGAAATTCTTTTAATATATATAATAAAATAAATAATAGTAAAGTTATTAACTTATAATAAGCTATATAATTATAATTAGTAATATAATATTAAAGTTAAAGATAAAGAATATATATACTAATTTAATTAAAAAGAAGAAGAGAGAAAAAGAAATAGAACTATTTATAGTTAATATTTATATTATATTATTAAAATATAAATATTTTAAATATATATAATATAATAAGTAGAGTTTATAAAAAAAGAAAAAGAAAAGAAATTTATAATAAAAGAAGATATAAACTATTTATATTTAAAATATATTTATAATAAATTCCTTTTAATATAATTATAAAACTATTATTATTAATATATAATAAGATTATAATTAATAAATAATATAAATAAATAAATTAAAAAGTAAAATAATAAGAGAGATCTAGGTTATAAGAGATAATAATAACTAAAGTTAAATATAATACTAATTAAGAAAATAAAGTATAAAGAAGCTAGATTTAGATCTCTAATAAGCTTTAGCCTAAGGGGGTATATTAAACTAGAGGCCTATTATATAATATAAGAGGTACTTTTATAATATATAGATAAAATAGTAAATATAAGCCTTATAAATAATAGTAGAAAGTTATATATTAAACTACTTTAGTTAAGCTTAGTATATATAGATAATCTAAATTCTTATATAAGAAGCGGGGAATAATAGTTAAGATAATTAATAATAATAATTATAGTACTATAGTTCAATAGAATCTATAGTCTCTCTAACTTAAAAGAGAGGCATGCTAGATATAGGACTACTATATTATAGTAATAATTAAGTACTTAATAAATTAATTAAAATATATATTAGCTCTCTTACTATATTTAAAATTTATTATTATATTTATTTATTAAGTTTATTAAAATTATCTTTTATTAAGTTCTTTAATTATATTATAATAGAAAAATTAAAAACTACTTCTAATTAATATATTAAAGTAATATATATATTATAAGTATATTATTATTAGATTTAGAAATAGGTTATTACTAAGAAGTAAAAGTTAGTAAGCTAGGTAGCTAGGAACTTATAGTAAACTTGTAATATATATATAATAACCTCCTTACTATTTTACTATTACTTAATTATTATCTAAGTTAGTCTTTATCTTTTTACTATAGTTATATATCTCTATATTTTTAAGGTTACTTAATTAGAAATTCCTACCTTTAGTACCTATAGCTTAATTAACCTCTAATAATTATGTAATATATTTCTACTTTAAATATTATATTTTTATTTTTATAAATTTAGTTAATTCTCTTAGCTTTTTTATTAAATAACTATCTTATTACTAAAGACCTTTATAGTATAATTATTAAAAACTCTTTCTAAATTTATATTAAATATTAAAATAAACTTTATTTTAATTTTACTTTTTTAAGTTTTATTTATTCTTTTTTAATAAATAAAGAATTTCCTAAATTTAAAGTATTATTTATTTATATTTTAATAAATCTAAAGCTTATTTTAATTTTTATTATTAGTAAATAAAAATTATATTTTAATAAAATTAATTTAAATACTCTTTATAATATTTCTAGAGTAATAGTTTTTAAATTCTTTAAGAATATATAATAAAATATCCTTTAGGAGATTTATATTATTTTATATATATACTTAATTAATATTTTAAATATTAATTAATAATTAAGCTTTTATAAGAATAATATAATTATAAAAATTAAATACTAGTTATATTATGTAATTATAAATAATTATATTAAAAATATTCTCTTTTTTTAATTATTATAATATTATATTATAAGTTTTAATTTTTTATATAATATATATAATATTCCTTTAATTTTTTATATAAAGTAATATTTAAAGATCTTAGCTTTTAGAAATATATTTTATTTAATTAGAATAATTACTCTAGCTACTAGTAGTAATTTAATCTCCTTAAGATTTACTTATTTAAATAAATTCTTTAGAATTATAATTTTACTTTTATTTTAATATTTTATAATAAGATTATATTCTTATTACTTTTATTTACTTAAAAATTACTTTTCTACTTATTTTTAAATATTTATAATATAAATTATTACTTTTCTAAATTATTTTTATTATTATAACTAAATTAATTTAAAATATATAAATAATTTAAGAATTTCCTCTTATATTAGAATTTCTTACTTAAATTTTAGAGTAATTATTACCTTATTTATTTACTTAATTAAGTATTTATATAATTTAATATATATACTTTAGAATTTAATAAGCCTATTAATAGTTTTAATTATAATTATTATATTTATTATAATAAATATTTAAAATAATTTAATTTATTTCTCCTTCTCTTTAAATATAAAAATCTTAGATTCTAACTCTAATAATTTTAAAAGTAATCTTTCTATATTTAATTTATTTATAGTTTTTAATATATTATTTACTTTCTTTTTTATTATTATTTTCTAGAGTTTAGTTATTATTTTTTTAATTATTTTATATATTTTATTTAGCTAATTATAAAAATAATATTTATAGTAATTTATAATATAATTTTAAATATAAGTAATATAGAAATTAATTAACTAAGTTTTATTATATTATTACTATTTTTACTATTATTTAAAGTAATAAATTTAGTTTTATATTAAAATATTTAATTTTTATAATTTTATAACCTTTTTAAATTAATTAATAATAATATTTAACTTTTCTAATTAAGTAATATATTTTACTAAGATTTAATAATATATTATCTTTATAAGTATATCTTAGCTTTAAAATTTTATAATAATAAAGTGAATACTAGATATTAAATATTATCATCTTTAAGAAAATTTAAATACTAATTATAAATATCTTTTATTTTCTAAATATATATTAAGTTTATTTATATTATTAATATAAAAAAGAAAAAATATATTATATATAAAAGTTAATATCTTTTATTATACTAAAATATCTATAATAAATAGTATCTTTTTAATTATAAGAAGAGTTTTTTTAATTTTAAAATATATATAAATATTGTTTTTATTTTTTATTTTTTTTAAATTTAATATTTTATTTAATAAAGTTTATATTTAAATTCTTCTTATTATTAAATATTTTATAGTTTTTATATGAAGAATAATATTATACTAGGTAATAGTATTATTAAGCTAATATAAAAAGAATATATATTTTAAAGAAGTTATAAATCTAGCTTTTTAATTTATTTTTTTTATTTTATAAATAAATAATTTATTATTAATTTATTTTTATATAGTTTATTTTTAAATTTCTTTAATTTTAAGCCTTTTAATTTTTAAATTTAAACTTTAATAATATTTCTATAAGTTTAATAAACTATTAAAAACTAATAATATCTTTTTATTATTCTTTATAAATATTTTATATTTCTTTTTATTACTTATAATATCCTCTAAGTTATATAGATAATATATTAAATATTTATTCTAGTTTTATAAATATAATTTTAAACTCTTATATATTTTAAATTATATATAAGATATTTATAAAGAGATATATTTTATTATTAAATATAAAATGAAGAGTTTATTAATATCTTTATAATTAATTTAAGAGAATTTAAAGTAATTTTATTTATATCTTTTTAATATTCTTACTTTTAATAATAATAAAGAAAAATATTATTAAATTCTAGTTTATATAATATTATATTTAATTAGTTTTTAAATTAAATTATTATTTAATTCTTATATATATCTTATTAAACTATATTTTATAATTTATATATTTTAAAAAAAGTTTATATATATTTAAAAAGAATATTAAAAAGAATATATAATATTATAAATATTAAATTTAAAGTAATTTATATATATTTATAAATATTTTATTTTATTATTTAAAATATTATATATTTCTTTTAAGTAATTATTTTCTTTATTTTATAATAAAGTAAATTACTTTATAATTACTTTATTAATTATATTATTTATATACTTTACTAATAGAAAAGTATAATATTAATACTTTAGTATTATTTTAAATATATTTTTATAGCTTTTTAATATAGTAGAACTTTATTTATAGAATTAATTTTAATTTCTTATTCTTACTAGTTTATATTATATTTATAAGATATAATATTAATTAATATAAGTTAGTTTATTAACTTATTTAAGTCTTACTTTATAGCTTAGCTATATCTTAAAGCTCTAAAATATAAATTTAATTTATTTTAGTTATTTTTATTATCTTTATCTAGTTACTACTTTTATAAGTAGATAAATCTCTATCTACTACTTATATAAGTAGTAAACTAAGGTTTTCCTACTTCTATAATATCTTACTAATTTATTTATTCTAATACTTTTCTTATAATTTAAAATATTAATATATATATTTTATATTATTAATAAATTATATTTAAATTAAAGTTAATATATTTTTTTATTATATTAATTATAATATAAAGCTATTACTTTTATTAAATATATCTTTAGTATATATATAATAAATATATTTTATATTAAACTTTGTATAATAATAAATAATAAGAATTATTTTTATATTTTTAAATATAATATTAAATAATTTAATTTTTTACTATTTTATTTTCTTTTTAAAAATAAAATAATTACTTATATTATTATTATTTTTTTATATTAATATTATTACTTTATTAAGAATTTAGATTTTATATTAGTTAAAATAGTAAATATAATCTCTAAATTAAATAGATAATTTACTATATATAATAAACTTAAAGAGAAAGAAAGAAATAAGAAAGTAAATATAAAAAAGTTTATTATTATTATAATAAGATAAATATTATTATAATAATTACTAATTATTATAATATTTTATTAGCTAATATTATATTATTATTTATATTTATTAAATTATGTTATGTTTATATTAAAGCTAAATCTCCTCTCTCTCTAGATTTCTCTCTTTTAATAGGAAGTAAACTAAATAGTTATAATAACCTAGCTATTTAATTTATGATATACTTATAGTATACTTAACTTAGGCCTTAATAGAGCACTATATAGAGGTTTTTATCTAGTACTTATATATTTTTTTCTCTATAGTTTATCTATAGATATCTATATATTCTACCTTTGCTAGATAATATAATAATAATAATAATAATAATGCTATATTAATATATGTATGTACTAAATTTTGTATCAGTACATAAGTAGGGCTAATTATACAGATGCCATGTCTCCTCCATTTTAGTCTACATACTCAAAGCTCATGCGTGAATGAGTAGTTACGAGCTCACAGCCTCCAACTACTAATACATTTAACTACAACCAAGTATAAATCAGTATGAAACATATCTTCATATAAGCCCTGTACCTATATCCCAATTCGGCATGCTACACCAGATAGCTCAAGAGCTGATTGAGTAACCAGCGAATTAGCTGCCACAAGACTAGGACGCCATTCGCCATGGACATTTCCCAGGCTGTTACCGCATACATATCAAAAATAATCTTGTCAAGTACAGACACATCTTCCACGAAAATGAAGATTCTACTATTAGACACAGAAACAGTTTCAATTATATCGCCCGTTATTACTCAATCGTCGCTCCTAGGTCATGAAGTGTATCTCATTGACCGCATTGATAATGCGAGCCGCGAAAAATTGCGCCACCTACGTTGTCTTTGCATCGTGCGTCCTTCTCTGGAAAACCGTTCAACTTCTTGTAGATGAGTTACATGATCCGAGGTATGGCGAGTACTACATTAGTTTCACTAATGTGGTAAAAAAGTCATCATTGGAACGCCTCGCACAAGCTGACGACCACGAGGTTGTCAAGAGTGTTCAAGAGCACTTTGCTGATTATACAGTAACCAATTCTGATTTCTTCTCATTCGGTGTTTCTGCACCGCACTATCACATATGGTCCAGTAACCCAGATACATGGGATGCGACTTCGCTACAGCGCTGCGCCGAGGGTCTCATGGCAGTACTTCTCTCTCTCAAGAAGAAGCCCATTATCAGATACGCTAGGAGCAGTATTATGGCAAAAAAACTCGGTTCTGAAGTTCGCTACCTGATGACACAAGAGGAGCAATTGTTTGACTTTCGAAAAACTGATACACCCCCACATCTTTTGATATTGGATCGAAGAGAAGACCCAGTAACTCCACTTCTTATGCAGTGGACATATCAAGCCATGGTACACGAGCTTATAGGTATTACTAACGGCCGGGTCGATCTAAGTGATGTCCCGGATATTCGACCTGAACTGCGAGAGATTGTTCTTTCTCAAGATCAGGATCCTTTTTTCAAGGAGAATATGTTTCTCAATTTCGGCGATCTTGGGGGAACTATCAAGGAATATGTTGAGCAGTATCAAGCAAAGACAAAAAATAACGCTAATATTGAGTCAATATCTGACATGAAACGTTTCATTGAGGAATATCCTGAATTCAGGAAGCTATCAGGAAATGTTAGCAAACATGTCACGCTGGTTTCAGAACTCAGTCGTCGAGTTTCTAACGAAAACCTACTAGAAGTTAGTGAGCTTGAACAAACTCTGGCATGCACAGATAGTTACAGTGAATTCAAGGTAGCCTTTATCACCTGTTCCATTGCAGTATACGTCTGCTAAGTGGCATATGCGTACTGACACCTCCAAAGAACCTCCAGAAACTGATACAGTCACCAAACGTGACTGGGGAGAGCAAAATTAGGCTCGCGTCGCTGTGGGCACTTCGTCATCATAAGCAGCCAGCAGATTCTATCTCGAATCTCACAAATTTGCTTATCGCCTCGGGCAACGCAACGGCAGAGAAGGCAGATATTATGAACCAGGTACTTCAATACCATCTCTCACTTCACCCATCTACTGTACCTGGCGGGATATCAGATATTTTTGATTCTACAGGCATCTTCTCTGGGGCGTCCAGTCGGCTTAAAGGCCTCAAAGGAGTCGAGAATGTCTACACCCAACACAGCTCGCTGTTAGAAAATACTCTACATAATTTGATTAAAGGACGCTTGAAAGAGCAGTATCCCTCTATAGAAGGTGCTAGTCCAATCAGAGACAAGCCTCAAGACATCATTGTGTTTATGGTTGGCGGGACAACTTTCGAGGAGGCTAAGATGGTGACTGAGATGAACGCTGTGACCCCTGGTGTGCGGATCATTCTGGGGGGGACATCAATACATAACTCAACGAGTTTCCTAGATGAAGTTATTAGCACTGTAAAGTTATGGCAATAAGTAGCACTTCTTTAGATAACAAGATTTAAATCACTATAATAGTAATACGAAAAGAATAGTAGGAATAAGAATCATCTATTCAATTTCTAAATAACTTGGATATACAGCTTTACTTCTACTATAGCCCTTGAAAAATATATCGTTGCTATAGTAATCAAGAACTCGGATAGTATAACATTGATTACTCTACTAATATCTAAGCTTTAAGAAGAGGAGCTTTAAATGATGGCGGTTTATCGTTCCGCCCCTGACTAACCTGCTCCCACACACTAGATCCACCTTCGAAATTGCGGAACGCTTGAGTCAGTTCCAATGGCTCGGTGACAATGCGCTTCTTTTCTTCGTCGTATCGAATTTCAGTATATCCAGTCAAGGGGAAGTCCTTTCGTAGCGGATGTCCCTCAAATCCATAATCAGTCATGATACGTCGAAGGTCGGGATGACCCGCGAAAAATACTCCATAGAGATCATAGACCTCTCTTTCGTACCAATTGGCACCGTCATACAGACAAGTAATACTTGGAACGGCAGAAGCCTCATCTGCATATGTTTTGACTCGAATTCGCGAATTGTGACGGACGGAAAGAAGATTGTAGATAATTTCAAAGCGATTATCCCGAGTTGGGTAGTCAGCACCTGTAACACTGCTGATTTGAGTGAATTCCGTGGCGGTGTTGTCTATAAATCGTTAAAACCTGCGTCCAGTCCCCGAAGGCTACCAGATAAAACCCACATTTCAGAAAAGTAAACACGGGGATGACACCAGATGGAGAAACGTAGATTGTAATTTCGTCTTTCCATACAGAGAACTGATGAATATACTTTGGAAGGCAACCCATAATCCAAGCACCATACCTATGAACAGCTTCGATTTTACTTTGGTATTTGTCGGCTGGGTTAACGATGGGTGCTTTCAATGTGCCGACTTGGCTCCTTGGTGCCACTCTCATGTCCCTCGAATGTTTGGGGACGGTGAGGAGCTTCGTAGAAGATATAGAAAAGCTACGACGCAACAACTCGCTGGAATTTCGTGCATTGGCTGTTGTCCGCCACAGTGCCAATGTGAGCAGCCTATTTTCAGGCATTATAACAGCGTATATAATCAGTATTAGAGAGTGGTTAGTGTAGGTTTAGTGAAATTGTCAAGAACATTACTTGAAATGTAGATGGCAACTACGATGATGCGTAATTCAGGAGCACTGTCTAGTTAGTTTCCAGTTGTACTACAATTATCCGAGACTCTGCCGAAATATAGTACTAATAAGGTATTATACTACTTATTATATATTAGAATCTGAACATGGTAATAGAGGATTAAAATAAAATAAAATATTGTAGTTATTACTAATAATGTTATTACTTACTAGGCTCTAAATTATAAGAAGTTTTTTTTTAGTACATAAACTTTATCTTATATATAATATAAATAAATAAATAAATTAAGTTATAGATAATTATTATAAAACATTATATATAAAATAAATATATAAAGAAATAATTATATTATAAAGATTATTATTTAAAAAAGCTTATAAACTAAACTTTTATCTTTATTATATTATTTATTATATTATACTTATAAAGATAGATACTTATTAATATTAATAAATTATTATTATATTATTACTATTTATTTTTAAATTAGTATTATTTAAAATATGTATCTATAGATTAATAGCTATAATTAACATTTATAAATAAAGAAGTTAATATTTATATAAAATCTTATAATAATGAAAAAGAAAATTACCTTTATATTTTAATTACTAAGACAAGTAATATAATATTAATAAATAGTAATAATATTATAATAAGTTAATAAAGACCTAGTAATAAATAGTAGTAAAGATAACTCTTATAAAATAAGCTATAAGAATATTAAACTTATCTTAAGGTTATATTTTATAATAATTATATTATTATAGTAATAAGTTAGTAGTTAGTAAGTAAAAGGTTATAATATTATATATACTTTAAAGATATTAATATTAATAAATAAAGAACATTTAATATTATATTAATAATTAATAATTATATAGTAGTAAAAAGCTAGAGAATATTATATAAAGGAGAGCTTATATTAATATAATAAGGAGTTATTTTAATTCTATATTAATAAATTAATAGCTATATTATAGTAAGGTATTAAAAGAACTCTAATAAAGAAAAGAGTAAGGTAGTAGTAGGAGTTATAATAATATTATTTTAATAAATTAATAGCTATCTTATAGTAATATACTAGAGATTCTTATATTAAGGAGAGTTAATATTATTAAATAAAGAAGTTCTGGGACTAAAATATTAAATTAGTAATTATCCTATAGTAAATTACTAGAGAGTTTTATATAAAGAAATAATTATATTATTAAATAAAAGAAGAATATTATAGGTTTTATCTTTATTAATAATAAAATAATAGTAAATAAGTTAAGAGATTTATATTATTAAAATAAGGATAAGTAATTAAAAATTTAAATTAAATATCTATTACTAAGTTAGTAGTAGCTTTATAGCTAGATAATTAATCTTTAATAGCTAAGTTATAGTAAGTAAATAAAGCTACTTATAAAATTAAATAAAATATAATAGAAAGAAAAAAAGAAAAGCTAATTATTATAAGAGAGTAATTTACTTATATAGACCTAGCTATTATATAATAGTTACTTATAATTAAAGTTTTTATATTAATTTATACTTTATATTATAGTAATTATTAAAAATATTAAAGAAGGACTAAGAGCTATATTTCTATAATAATATTATTAACTAGCTATTATCTAGTAAAGTATATAAATAGAGATAGTAAGAAACTAGTATTCTATTAAAAATTATAAGAATAAAATCTATTATAAAAGTATTTATAATTTAGTAACTAAAGTAAGTACTATACTTATTATATTATTATAATATAATAATAAGATAGCTATAGTATAGCTATTACTAAAAATAAAGCTATAAGAATAGATAAAGTATTAGATTTAGAAAATAAGTTATTACTAAAGAGTAAAAGTTAGTAAACTAGATAGTAAAGAACTCGCAGCAAGCTTATAATATATATATAATAACCTCCTTACTATCTTACTATTACTTAATTATTATATAAGTTAGTCCTTATCCTTCTACTATAGTTATATATCCTCGCGTTTTTAAGGCTACCTAATTAGAAATTCCTATCTTAGGTATATATAGTCTAATTAGCCCATTTAGCCCCTAATATAAAAATACTAATATAAGAGAGTAACTAGAGTAACTATATATATAAGTATAAGTAGAAGTAATTTACCTACCTTAATTATAATAGATTAAGCTAATTAATAAGTTTTATTATATCTATATTTAATAGATTATAAGTCTAGAGCTTTCTATTATACTAAGTACTAGTATAGTAAGATAGTAGATTATATTATAGAGATTAAAAAATTATACTAGAAAAATAACTCTTCTTCTTTCTTATTTAAGAAAGATATCTTATTATTAATAAGATAAATATTTACTAAGACTTATAATAATTTAATTAAATATATTATTAAAGAGCTTAATTAATCTAATATCTATAAAAATTTTATAGTTTTATATAACTTAAATACTTTAAAGATACTAAACTAATTAGAGTTATAAGTACTAGATTAATATAAATAAGCTATATATATTAACTAAATATAAAAATAGAGATTTTAATAATTTAATAACTAATATACTTTTAATTCTTAATATAATAAAGCCTATTAGAGCTAAAAATTATATATATCTTAATAGTTAAAACTAATAATAAAAAATACCTTCTTTATAATTAAATTACTTTATAACTATAGCTACTATTATAATAAATAATATTATTATTATAATATAAATAATATCCTTAATTAAGATAAAGAATATAAAAATTAATAATTTCTTAAAACTTAGAAAATAAGAGAACTATATTAATTAAGTTCAAGAGGCTAAGATTTAACTTATATTTATAAATATAGCTAATTTACTTTTAATTTTAATATTAAAGATAAGATTTTATTAACTCTCCTTTAAGCTTAGAAAGATAAGTAAGAAATAATAATTAAAATTATAAAGCTATTACTAGATAAAAATATTAAAGATTTATTCTTCTATATTATAATTATTAAATCTATTTTTATATTTATTAAGTAAGAATTTAAAAAAATTAATATAAATAGCTTACTATTAGCTTTTATAAAGTAAAATACTTCTATTTAAAACTCTTTAAGTTTAATAAAGAATTTTAATTAATATATTAAACTTATATAAAATTTTTTAATTAATTAGGCTTAAGATATAAATTTCTTAATAACTACTTTATAGTTAAATTTATTAAAGAAGTATAAGAAATATACTCTATATAAATAAGTAACTTCTAGATTAATAAAGGTAGAGAATATATCTACCTTATATAATATTATTATAATAATTAAAAAAGAAATTATTTATTAAAAGAATAATATACTTATAAATACTCTAATTATAAGAAAATAGACTATAATCTATATATTACTAGATAATAAAATTATAAAAAATAGTATACTTATTATAAAATAATAAATTATATATAATCTAATTATAAGAATATAAATTACTTAAAGGAAAAGTAAAAAAGCTAGAAATACTAGTAAAGTAAATAATAATAATATTATAATAGAGCTAGTAATAGAGAATTATTATAACTTAGTGCAACTTAATGAAGGTTATATACTAATAACTATATATATTCTTATTTAAGTTCTAACTTCTATTACTAATTCTTAGCTATACTATATATATATATAATAATTACTACTAATTTAAAATTAACTTTATCCTTAAAGTATTCTATAATATTTAAAGTAAATCTAGTAAAGTTACTAAAGAATCTTATTTAAAGCTATATAATTATTATTATTAATTAATAGAGCTTATTAAATAATACTTATAAATATAGTCATATCTTTAAAATAAGTAGTAAGTTTTTATTTAATTTTCTAGTTAATTAAAGTCTAATAAAGGTTAAACTCTACTCTTTTTTTTTTTTTAGTAATATCTACCTAAAGTTACCTATAGCTAATAAAATTTTATAATATTATATAATATAAAGTATTAGTATTATTATATATTAATATAAAGTAAAAGCTATTCTTTATAGTAGATTTAAATTTTATAATTACTTTATTAATATATATAAAAGTAGGATATAAATACTAATAGTTAATAATTATAAATACCTAATTATTATTACCTGCTTTTATAAGGTAGTAATTTTATATATATATAAGAAGTACTTTAGTAGTATATAACTATTAATAATAGTTTTCTACTAGTCTTTTAGTATATAGAATATATTAAAAGGTATTAATTATATTAAATTTATTAATTTCTTTTAGTAAATATTATATTTTCTTTATAAAAATAGTTTATTTTATTATTATTAAACTCTCTTTATTATCTAGCTAAAGTTAAAGATATTTCTTTAGTAGATTATTATCTTTACTCTTATCTCTAGTTTTATATAATTTTCTAAAAAAATTATCTTAATTTTATATTAATATTTTATTAGAGGTTAATATTAGCTATAAACTTATAAAAGTAGTTATTATATTAGAGTTTAATATAAAATCTACTATAACTAGAGTAAGGGCTAATATTAATAAATTTAATTTAATTAAGAGAATAAATTAATTTAGCTAAATAAGTTAATTTAGCTAAATAGGCTAATATAGTTAAATAAGTTAATTTAGTTAAGTAAATTAAAACTATAAAGTTATTATTACTTACTTAATATTTATAATATTTAAAGTAATATAAAATAAGTTCTCTAAAATAATAAACTAAATTAGCTACTTAATTTATATTAACTATATATATATATATAATAATATTAATTAAATATATTTAGTAGGTATTACTATTAATTAAGGTTAGGATTATTAACTACCTAGTATAGAGTATTATTAAACTATTAATAATAAATATTATTTAAAATTAATAATTAATAATTAATATTATATATTATAAATAAATATTTAAGCTTATAGAATATTAGCTTATAGTTATTAATTATATTATATTAAATTATTATAGAATACTTATATTTCTTTAATAATAAAACCTAGAATAGCTTTAACTTAACTTTAAAGCTTACTTAATAAAGGATATTTACTATATAATCTATATATAAAGAGATAAAATATAAAATTAACTTTACTATTAATTTATTTACTTTTAATAATTACCTTCTTTTAGGCCTTATAGTAAATAGGATCTTTATTAAATTTATATATCTAAGTATTATTTACTTTTAGTATATTAATAAACTAATACTACTAGTCTTAAATAAGATATAGTATATAGTAGTAGTATTTATTTATTATATAAATTATAATAGCTTTATAATTTTTTAATAAATTAAGTTAACTTAAAATATAAGTAATATTATTAAAAACTACTTTTTATATAAGTTATTTATTATAAAATATAATTATATTAAAGTATTATAAAAGTACTATATTCTCTTATTTAAAGATAAAAATAAACTTACTTTAAGATTAGTTAACTATATTAATAGATATAAAGTAATAAAAAAATAATAAAAATATAATTTTAAGGGCTAGCTATAATTTACCTTAATATATATTATATTATTAGAGATAATTATATATTTTTTACTTTACCCTTAGATATATTAACTATAATTAGCCTCTATATACTAGCTACTAGTTAATATAATTAACTATTAAAATTATATACTAATTTACTAGTATTTATTATTAATAAATCTTTATTATATTATTTATTATATTTAGTACTATATCCCTTCTAGTAAACTAAATATTATAGTTTATTATAATATATATATTTTACTAATAGTATCTTAATTTTATATAACTTCTATTTATTATTATTACCTTTAATATAAACTAAGAGTACTTTATTATAAACTTATTATTTAAATAGGTTATTATTATTTAGTACTACCTTTAGCTAAGTAACTAATATTACTAGGTATATTTACTAGTAAGTAAATAATATTAATTTATATATATATATATATATACTAATCTTTTTTTAGATCTTAAGTAGTTCTACTTTCTATTAACTAAATTTATATAACTAGCCTAGTACTAAATATTTATAATATAGTCTTAAATATACTTTATCTCTCTTTTAAAAATTAGGGATTTTATATTACTTATTAAATAAATATTTATTATATATATATATAAAATTAATTATTAATTAAATCTCTTACTAGAAAGAAAATTAAAGGAGGTTAATAGAAGATAAAATATAATCTTTCTTATTTAATTAAAGTTTATTATTAAATATTATTAAAAATATTTATAATTAGAATTTATAAATAACTTTATTTAAAGTTATATTTAAAATAATAATATATATATTATTTAAGGAAGCTTATATAGCTAGTAATATTAATAGCTAGTATTCTCTAAGTAAAATTAAAAAGAAATAATAAATAATAACTTCTATAATCTAATTAATACTTTCTAATTAACTATTACTAGTAGAATACTAAGCTATAGTAAATATAAGTTATATATTAAGTAGTTAAAATAGGTCTTATTAAAACTTATTAATCTATTTTTAATTATAATTTAATATAATAACCTTTAGAAGTCCTTAATTAGCTAATAACTAGAATCTTAATATTACTATTACTTATTATATAGTACTATATATACTATAACTAGGTAATATAGTTTACTTTCTTAAACTCTTATATATAATAGTAAGAATTATATTAAATTTATTATAATCTAGTAATATAAAGATATTATTAGTTAATAATATATATAAAATAGCTATAATAAAGTCTATATATTATATTTAATATAAAATAAAAGTAGATATAATAAGATTAAGGTTATTATATAATAGTAATTTTAATTACTATATAATATTATATTAATAATATATAATATATAATTAAATATAATAATTTATTAATAGGAAAATTATATTAGATAATTTTTACTAAGTATATTAAATATTAAAGTATTATATATTATAAGCTATTTTAATTACTATTCTAATTATAAGATAAGGTATATATAAATAATAAGAGCTATTTATAAAGATATAATAAAGGAAACTATTATTTAATTAAGTAAATTTTAGCTCTTATTATATTATAAATTTATTTATAATAAATATAGATAAAATATAAATTTACTTAATAATTTTTATATATTTTCTATCTTTTTAATATCTATTAATTATTTATACTTTAATATTATTAAAGACTTAAACCTTAACTACTATTAATATACTATCCTAAGTACTAAATAAATTTAATATATTATTATCTTAAACTATCTTTTTATTATTAATATTATCTATTTAAAGTAATTAAAATAGTATATTAAATAAAATATTTAATTTATCTAGAATATATATAATTTTAAATTAAAATTATAAAAAGTAATTACTAATAATAATAAATTATATATTTAATTTTATAATATTAAATATTATTATTATTTTAATATAAATAATTAAGCTAATTATTATATAATTTATTAATATAATTATCTTAGTCTATATTCTATAGAATAGTATTTAATTTTTCTATATTAGCTAAATAAGATAAGTAACTTTAAGCTCTATTAGCTAGTAATTTCTCTTAATAGGACTTAATAACTTACTTTAAAAAGTAATATATTATATTTAATTCTTATAAAGTAAAGCTATAGACTAAGTTTTATTAAATACTTTATTATAATAAAATAAAGTAATACTAAAATTATATTCTTTTAAAATATTAATTTTAGTAAATAGAGATTAATTTAAATTAATATAAACTAGCTTTATTATTAAGTAATAAATTAGATTTTCTTATATAAACTAAAAACACAATGGCGGGCGGCGAGGTTTGCCCCCGCGCCCCGGGCGTAGCGCTAGATGGCCCAACTCTCCGCTGCTTCTTCTTCTTCTAAGGGATAGTCAGTGCCTAATATGCAGCTATAGAAACCGCAGCGGACCCTTATAGGCTCCTCCTTAGGGGAGTACTTGGAAGACATATCGACTACCCTCAGTTAGCGCAGGTAAAAAGAGCAAACTAACTAAAGATTAAGTAGCTACTTATATTACTATTATTATCTCGAAATTAGCGCTGCCACCCTATTAGTGACCTGAACCTGCATTAATCTCAAATAGCGAGCGCAATCCCCCAGATTAGAAGAGTAACTTACTATATATAATAGGCTTAAAGAGGGAGGAAAGGAATAGGAAGGTAGATATAAGAGAGTCTATTATTATTATTATAGGTCTAATATTATAGTAATAACTACTAGTTACTATAATACCTCACTAGCTAGTATTATAATATAATACTACCTATAATTACTAAACTATACTGCGCCTATACTAAGACTAAGCTTATCCCCCCCCCTAAAAAATACCTCCCCCCTAATAGGAAGCAAGCTAGATAGTTACACTAGCCTAGCTACTAAATCTATTATATACTCACAGTGCGCCTAACCTAGGCCTAAATAGGGTATTATATAGAGGTTTTTATCTAGCCTTAGTATAGTTTTTTCTCTATTATTATCTATAGATATACTATATATTCCACTTCCTGTAGGTAATAGATAGTGTAATAATAATAATAATAATAATAATATATAAACTAAAATACTTAGAGCTTACTATTACTATTACTAGCTAGTATATATTATAACTATAACTTCCTTATTAATTTAGATCTAAGATATCTCTTTTTCTAAGTAATTATTATTAATACTATTTTTTATTCTAGTAGTAGTTTTATTTTTTAGGTATATATAGATATAAAGTTATAGATCTAATTTATAATATTATAATATATTTTAAAGTACTTTAATATTTTAGGAAAATCTTACTTTATTAATATTTATACTTAATTCTCTATAAATAGTACTCTATCTTTATTAACTTTATAACCTAGTAATAATATAATCTAATATTTAATAAATAACTTCTTAGATAATAGCTATAACCTAAGTTCCTTAAAATAATTAAAAATTAAATAAAGATAATAAAGGTAATTAGTTAATATTTTAAAGAATATAATAATATTATTAATATAAGCTTTTATATAATATTAATATAATAATAATGATATATTTATTTATTATTATATATATACTAGTAAATTATAAAAACCTATTAGAAGAATATTAAATTACTTTAATTTATAATAAATTATAATTATAAACTAATCTTAATATCTTAAGTATATTAAAAATTAATAAAAAAAAGATATTATATTAATAATAATAATAAATCTAGCTCCTTTTAAAGCTAATATTAGATTCTCTTATTATAAAAGTAGATAAGTATTTAATATTATTATATTATTTAGTCCTTATAAGTTAATAATAATATATCCTTTACTAACTCTATTTACTATTTACTAAATAATAAATACTAATATTATAAATAAAGTTAATTATATAATATATAATATTTAATTATTCTTAATTAATAAATTAAATATATTATTAATAAATTCTTTATTTTTTATATTTATTAAATAAGCTTTATATTTAATTTTTCCTTTATATTAATTTAGAGCTAAGTATATTTTTATTTACTTACTTTATAATATAAATATAATACTCTTATTATATTATATATTATATTATTTAGCTAGAGTTAAAAGTTATATTACTACTACTATATTATCTATATATATATAAATATTATTAGTACTTATTAACTTTAATTAAGCTAATTTAGTAATATTTAATAAATAATAGCTAATAATTTTTAAAATATCTAGATAATTATTATTACTTTATTACCTAGGGGGGCTAGGATAATTATTACTAATATATAACTTATTACTTATTATATAGTAGTCTTTAAGTAAAATTAAAACTATTATCTTTATATTAATACTAAAATAGATATATACTTTAGATATAAATATAAATTTAGTTACTTAATAACTATTATTAGATAATTAATTTTATAATATATATATAAAGTTTAATATATTATAAGTAAATTCTTTAATAATACTTAGTTAAGTATTATACTTTATATATAATAGTTTATTTATAAAGTTTATTATTATAATATAATTTATATTTTTATTAACTAGTAAGTTTATAATACTTAAAAAATTAATAGTTATTATAAAAGATTAATTATCTAGTAGCTTTAAATTATAAACTAGAATTTTATAAACTTACTTTAAAAATAAAGTAATTATTCTAGTAATAATTACTTTTTAATATAAAGAATTAAAAGACTTTATATAAATATATATAAGAAGATAAAGTCCTTAATATAATTTAAGTAATAGAGTTTTATATTTATAATTAAATATAACTCTATAAGGGTATATTTATCTAATTTTAAGTAATATTAGAAGGCTAAGGTTTTTTAATATCTAGGTATAAAATTTTATTATTCTCTAATATTCTTTACTAATCTTTAATAATATACTTTTAATATAAATAATAAAAACTATTATTTATTTAAATAATATAATATTATATAACCTATAAATCTACCTAGGTTATATATTAATATATTAAATATCTAGCTATAATCTAAGCTATACCTTATTAATAATAAAAGTAAATATATTATTATCTACTAAAGCTTATATAATACTTAGTATTATTAACTATTAAGTATATATATTAAATATTATATATATATAAGAAGAGAAATTATTAAAGTTAGATTCTTTATAAAGTAGTTATACTATAATAACTAGTAGTATATTATTATTTACTTTCTTATTATTTATATTTTTATATAAATATTTCCTTATAAATCTTAAATAATTAAATAAGGCCTATTAAGTAGTATATATTACTTTATATATTTAATATTAAGTTTAGTTACTTACTAGTAGCTTTATTTTATATTCTTTAAGTATTTAAAGATAATATTATAAGATATTACTACTTATAAATTTACTTTTATAGAGATAATATATATATACCTTTAACTATAGTTTAGCTTAGTTCTTAATAATATAAAAAGTACTTTTTTCTTAAATAAGAAATATTATCTTTTTAATATTATTAAATTTATTAGTTTTCTTATAACTAAATTTAATATTATTAATTATTATATATATAATATTAACTTTTAATATTTTTAATATTAGTTTATTATTAATAAAAACTAAAATATTATTATAATTCTTTATATTTTCCTCTTTATTAGCTATATATACTTAATTATTATTTTACTAAAAGTAGTAAAATTTAATATTTCTATTTAGAGATTTTACTTTCTATTTATTTAAGTTTAATATATCTAGTTTATATTAAAAGCTATTATAGCCCTATATAAATAAGTTAAATATAGTAGATAATATAATTATATTTTTTATATTAGTAAAAATTTAATTATTTATATTTAAGTAACTTTTACTTCTTTATTATCTTTAGAAGTAATTATTAATATTATTCTAATTTTAATAATTATTATTATAAGGTATTAAAGTATATTACTAGATATTTAAATTAAAATATTAAAGTTACTAATATAAATTACTACTATTTCTTTAGTTAATATTACCTTTACTTAAATTAAATTAATATAAATTAAGCTAATCTCTCTAAATTATAATCTTTTTATTAAGTTCCTATAACTACTAATAAAGTTTAGTACTTTATTATAGTTATATAATATTTATTCTTAACTTAGGGTTAAGTTAATTAAAAATTTAAAATATTATAGCTTAATCTCTAGTAAAATTATATAATTTAGTAAGCTATATTATATTTATTATAAATTCTTAAATTAAATTCTTTTTTTAATATATAGCTATATTATATAATATTAATTTTAATTATTATTATATTTATATTATATTTAGTTTAAAGTATTTTAGTAAAGCTTAAGTTTATAACTTAATTAATAAACTTATTTTATATTTAATATACTATTTCTTAATAAGCTATCTTTAATATTAAGTTAATATCTTACTATATAAAAGCTAGGATATATAATTTTAGAGATTTTACTAAAATCCTAACTTTATATAATTCTCTATAGCTTTAGTAAATAATATTATATTATAGTAATAGATATTACTACCTTTTATAATAATTAATTAAGTATTATTATAATCTAGCTAGAATATACCTAATAATTTTAATTTAAATTATTATTTATTTAAATAATTATTTAACTTACTAGAGTTAGAGTTATTATTAGTAGAGAATAGATAATTATAATAATATCTACTATATTATTTATTATTTCCTCTTTTTAATTAATACTATATACTTTAATTATCTTTATTATCTTTATTAAATAATACTAATAATAATAATAATAAGTTATCCTACTTATATTAACTATACTAGTACTTTCCTTTATTTCTTTTCTTCTTTCTATATTATATATTAGATTTTAAATATATTCCTTATTTAGTACTAGAAAGCTATAATATTAGATTTAAGTCTTAAGTATATAACTACTATCTAGATTCTAATAATAATCCTACTATTCTAAGTAAGGCTATAGTATATAGCTCTACTATTTTACTAATACTAGCTATTAAATATTAGTTCTCTTATAATATCTTTAATAAAATTAACCTCTATTAGTAAATCTTACTATTATAATTTATATTAAGTTAATAAGATAAGCCCTTCTTAACTTATAACTCTATTTAATAACTATTTTTAAGTATTTTTAGAAGATATTTAATATTTAACTAGTATTTTTAATAATATATTAGTAATATTTCTAATATTTAGTAAAGTTTATTACTTTATTATATTAAATATTAAGTTTTTCTACTCTATAACTTAAGTTTATATTATAATATATAGGCTCTTTAGTAGATTATTAATAATTAAATTATAAAATTCTCCTAATATAGAGTTTAATTAATATTACTAAGATATAGATTTATTTAATAATAATAGTTAAGTAGTTATAAGCTAATATAGTATAGTTAGATTTAGAGAGAGAACTAGTTAATAGTTATTAGATAGAGCTATAATTAATTAAGAGGAAGGAGCCTCTTCTAAATTAAGTAATAGTAGATAAGATATAATAGGTCTTAATAATTATTAAAATATCTTAAGTAACTTTATAAGTATCTAAATAGTTATAGTAAATATAACTTATTTAAGTATAGTTTCTAACCTTATTTATTACTAATAGTACTATAGTATAATAAGAGATTATAATATCTCTAATAAAACTAGCTATAATAAAGTTATTAATAATAATTATATTAAGTTATTAGCTAATAGTAATAGTAGTTAGTTCTAGTATTTTAAAGCTTTAATAACTTCTCTAGCTAACTATAGTACTATTATTTTATTAGTTACTTACTTTAGTAGAAAGGAATTTAGAGCTAGATCTTATAATTATAAATACTTTTCCTTTATAAGCTATTACTTTCTCTTAATAGCTAGGTATTCTTAATTATATTATAATAACTTATAATATTTAAGTAAAGGTAATACTTTATAAATTAAGTATAATAATAGTTATTATTTCTAAAAATTAAGTAAAAATTAAATAAGTTAAGATATATTAATATTATCTATCTAATAGTAGGACGCTGCTTTATATAACTATAGTTTAGGTAGTTTAGATAGTAGGTCTAGGTAGTTTAAATAGTAATAAATTATCTACCTTTAGGTATAGTTAGTATAAGAAATTAATTATAGTATATAATTACTACTAATTATTATAACTTAGTATAACTTAATAAAGGTTATATATTAATAATTATATATATTCTTATTTAAATTCTAACTTCTATTACTAGTTCTTAGCTATACTATATATATATATAATAAGAATTATTAAAAATAGTATTATAAAATATAAAACTAGCTTTCTTTATAAAATTATAAATTAAATAGTTATTTAAAGAAATATATTTTAAAATAATATAATATAATATAATTTTTAAATAATTTAAATTATAAATTTAAATTATAAATAATATACTATATATTATTAAGTAAAATTATATTTTAAATTACTAAAATCTCTTATAAGTATTATTCTTAATATTAAGAACTTAAATATTAAAATTTAAAGAATTAAGATTATTATATATAAATATATTATAAAAAAGATTTAATTTATTATCTTATATTTAATAAAGTTTTTTATATTCCAGATTTAGATATAAATCTTATTTATATTATATAACTTCTTAATAAAAGTTAGTAAATAATTATTAATTAGAATTTATAGTAAATAATAAAAGAAAATAGAGAAATTATTATAAAGTACTTTAGTAAGCTATTTATATTATAAATTACTACTCTTCTTATATAAGCTCTTATAAGCTATATCTTAATTTTATTTATTATTTTAAAAGACTTAGAAATTTAATATAATAAAATAAAGTATTTTAATAGTAATAACTTAAAGTAATTAAAAATAGTAAGTAATAAGATAAATATTACTTAAAAATATTATATTTATAAGCTTTATATATAAAGAAAAATAAAAAAAGAAACTATATTATAGTACTTTTATAAAAAGAGAGTATTATTATTATTATTATTATTATTATTATATTACTTATTACTTATAGGAGGTAGAATATATAGTATATCTATAAATAATAATAAAGAAAAAACTATACTAAAATTAAATAAAAATCTCTATATAATACTCTATTTAGACCTAAGTTAGATATACTATAAAGATATATATTAAATTTAATAACTAGGCTAGTATAACTATCTAGCTTACTTTCTATTAAAAAAGAGTTTTTAAAAAGAGAGATAAACTTAATTTTAATATAAATATAATATAGTTTCATAATTATAAATAATATTATAATACTAGCTAATAAAAAATCATAGTAATTAATTATTATTTAATAAAGTTAGGGTTAAAATATATTAAAATAAGTACTATAATAAAAATACTTTTTAATTTTTTAAATATTATTATTTTATAAAATTATAATTATAACTTCTCTTTCTTTTATTTTTAAGTAAATTACTAAATAAGTTAATATATTTTATATAATTTAAAATAAATCTCTAGTAAAATTTTATAAACTTAAGAAATATTAAAATATTTCTTATATTATAAAATACTAGCTATTTTAGAATAATATTAATATATTTTACTTTATTTTAATTTTATTAATAATATTATATAAATTTAAAGAAAGCTATTTTAAAAATTAAGAAGTTATATTTTATAGAGTTTATATATAATTTTATATTATATAATCTCTTAAATATTTAGTAAATATATTTTAAGTAAGTAATATATTTACTATTAAAAATGAAGATATTATCTAAGTAGATAATATAAATAATATTAATAAGATCTTTAAGTATTTTATTAATATATTCTTAGAAAATAGCTAATATATTAATTAAATTAAAAGATATAACTTTATATTTAAAATAGCTATAATAATAAGAAAATACTATCTTCTATTTATTTCCTTTATAAATATATAATTAAAAATATATATTTATAATATTATATTTTATATAAATAATCTTTATATATAGCTAATTAAGAATTTTAATTATTAATAATAATAATATTTTATTTTTTTATATAATTATATTTAAATCTTTATAATTTATATATAACTATAGTATTTATTAAACTTAAATATAAATAAAATAGTTATATTAGCTAAGCTCTTTAAATATTAAATCTAATCTTTAATTTATATAATTTTTAAGTAGTTATAGAGAATCTATTACTCTTTATTAATAAGATTATAAATAGGCCTTTATAAAGATATTTTACTTTCTTTTAACTAAATTATATATTTTTAACTCTTAAAAGAAGTTAATATTTTTAATATTATTAAATTAAATATATCTTTATAACTTAAGTATTTAAATAATAGTTTTATTTCTCTATCTTTATTACTTCTTTATAATATATAATCTTTATTTTTAATACTCTCTAGTTTATTATTTACTTTTATTTTATTAAAGGTTTTAAAGACTTTAATTAGATTATATTAAATATTTTAAATATTCTTTATTATAAATTATAACTTTTTGTAAATCTTTATTATTAATAAGTTTAAGTATATTAATAACTTATTTATATTAATATTTTTTAATATATTTATTATATTTTAATTAAAACTATATTATTAATAAACTTATAATTTAAACTTATTTATAATAAATTATAATTTCTTATTATAAATAATATTAATTTAAATATTATTTAATATAGTTATAAGTAAAATATTACTAAGTTAATATCTTTTTATAATATCTAGTATTATTATAATATAAAGATATATAAGTCTCTAAAGATATTAAGCTATCTTCTTCCTCTAAAATTATAATAATTCTAGTACTATATAATAATATACTTTTTACTAGTAATATAAAAGTTATTATACTATAGCTTCTATCCTTATTATATTATATATCAGTAAAAGTAATTACTTAAACTTCTTTAAAAAGTTTAACTTTAACTTAAGTTTATTTTAAAAATAACTTATAATTATATAAATTTTTGATTATTTTTTTAAAAAAATATATATAATTTCTTAAAGGTTATTTTTAAAAATAACTTTTCTAAAGTTAATTAATTAAAGTTATATTATATAATCTTTAATTACTTAATTTAATAATAAGAGAATTTTTTTAATATAATATTAATATTATATTTATATAATTATAAATTATTTTACTTTTTACTTTTATAAATATATATTTTAATTTATATCTTTATTTTCTCTTTAAGCCATATTTTAATTATAAAATAGTAATATTAATATTATAATATTAATAATAACTATTTTTTAAGAGTTTCATTTTTAATATATAAGTATTTTAAAAATTATATCTTCTTCTTCTCTTTTTTTAAGCTTTTAATTCTCTACTTTTTATTAGTAATTTACTTTATAATATACTATTATTCTATTATATTATTATACTTTAACTAGCTTTTCTTATACTACTTTAATTTTTATTATAATTAAAATTTAGGCCTTGAAGCTTAATTAAAACTTAGATATTAAAGAGATTTAAAATAAGTAATTTTCTAATTTTAGAGTTTAATAAAGAAATTTTAATATTATTTTATAATAAGTTTATTATAAAGTTAATATAATTTTATTATAACTCTATAATACTTTAGTTAAATATATTTATATTTTATATTATTTTTATTAATTAATAATTCTAGTTTTAAAGGAGAGCTAATTTATTAAATTTAGAAAATAAGTTACTATTAAGAAGTAAAAGTTAATAAACTAGATAGCTAGGAACTTATAATAAGCTTATAATATATATATTATAATCTCCTTATTATCTTATTATTACTTAATTATTATATAAGTTAATCCTTATCTTTTTATTATTATAATTATATATCTTCATATTTTAAAGTTACTTAACTAGAAGTTCTTACCTTAGATATCTAAAGTCTAATAGGTTATTTAGTTTCTAATAAGTAGCTATATTATTAAATAAAGAAAAATACTATAAATTTTATTATTATTAGTAATGAAATAATAGTAAGTTAAAAGACTTATGTTATAAAAGTAAAGATATATAATTTAAAAATTTAAATTAAATATCTATTATTAAGTTAATAATAGCTTTATAGCTAGATAATTAACTTTTAATAATAAAGTTATAATAAATAAGTAAAGCTACTTATAATATTAAATAAAGCTTATAAAGAAAGAAAAGAAAAGAAAAGAAAAAGTTAATTACTATAAAGAGAGTACTTTACTTTTAAAAAATCTAGCTATTATATAATAGCTATTTATAATTAAAGTTTTCCTATTAATTTATACTTTAGATTATAATAATTATTAAATATACTAATAAAGAGCTAAAGGCTATATTATAATAATAATATTATTAATTAACTACTATCTAGTAGAGTATTATTATATATATATAATAATAGTAAGAAGCTAGCCTTCTATTAAAAGTTATTTAAGTAGAACTTATTATAAAGGTATTTATAATATAATAGCTAGGGAAAGTACTAGATTTATTATATTACTATAACTTAGTAGTCAAATAGCTAAAGTATAGCTATTATATTAGAGGGGGATTTATTAAGAGTAACTAATTAAGCTATAGGTACTTAAAGTAGGAATTTCTAATTAAATAGCCTTAAAAATATCAAGTATATAATAGTAATAGAAGAATAAGGGCTAATTTATATAATAATTAAGAGATAGTAAGGTAATAAGGAGATTATTATATACTATAAGCTTACTAAAGTTTCTAGTTACTTGGCTTACTAACTTTTACTTTTTAATAATAATTTATTTTCTAAATCTAATAATTATATAATTAAATATATTCTTTAGAGATATTATTATATATATACTTATAAGACTAATAAAAGTTCTATTAAAGTTATTATTATTTTTAAACTATTTTAATAAAAATTAAGTAAAAATAAAAGAAGAAGTTATAGTAATTAAAACATAACCTTAAAATATAATATAATTTAATTTCTTCATTTATTTTATATAAAGTATTAATTAATATAGTTTCAGCTATTTCAACCTCAGATGTGTTTCAATTGCTTAAGCAGATAGTTAGGTAATAAGACTATATAATAAACATATAAATGGAAATGCCACTCTTAAAACTCAAATCTAGCTATTCCGTGCTAGATCACCAAGTAATGAACAGTGAAAAGGCTATGCGACGTATACTATTTCACAAAGCCCAATGTAGGGGATACTCGCAATTTGCTGCCTCGCCCAATGTGGCTCTATATGCATCAGACAAATCAAGGTCTAGCAATCCAAGATCTTACTCGTCGCTCTCAGCGTATTATGAGGAATCCTGTTCTAATAACCGAGTAGGCACTACGATGTTGTAGTTATCGGCGGTGGCCATGCCGGCGTTGAGGCGTCCTCGGCTGCCGCTCGAGCTGGAGCCAGGACTGTTTTGGTCACCCCTAATGTGGGCGACATAGGGGCTTGTTCTTGTAATCCTAGCTTCGGAGGAATAGGCAAAGGAACAATAATCCGAGAAATCGATGCACTCGACGGCATAGCCGGCAGAATTATTGATAAAGCTGGCGTCCAGTTTCGGTTATTAAACAACAAAAAGGGACCAGCTGTATGGGTACGTGTTTGCTCTGACCCAATGACGATTCCCGCGCTCATATGAACCTTACTCACACTTACAGGGACCCCGTGCTCAAATCGATAGGCAGCTGTATAAACAGTACATGCAAGACGAGCTCGCGTCATATCCAAATCTCTCGATTATATCGGCTAGAGTATCAAATATTGTCAGCTCAGCTAACCACCAATCATCTTCTGGTGGTGCAACAAGTGTCGTGACTGGCGTCCAACTAGCATCTGGCGTTGTTTTAGAGAGCTCTACCGTTATCATAACCACAGGAACTTTCCTAGGAGGTGAGATACACATAGGATTACAGAGCTATCCAGCAGGCCGCCTGGGGGAGGCTGCAAGCAGCGGGCTCAGCAGATCACTGAAAAAGGCCGGGTTTCGTCTTGGACGACTTAAAACAGGAACCCCGCCCCGTTTAGATAAAGGCAGCATTGACTTCAGACGTCTCGAAACGCAATACGGAGATAAATCTCCGCTACCTTTCAGTTATCTCAGCGACTCTGTCGCTGTAAAGGAGCAACTGACTTGTAACATTACATACACCAATGCGCTAACGCACCAAATTGTACAACGCAACCTCGAGAAGACCATTCACATTCGAGAAACCATCAAAGGACCTCGCTATTGCCCGTCTCTGGAGTCAAAGATAATGCGATTTCCAGATAAAGATCGCCATATCGTTTGGCTAGAACCCGAGGGAATCGACAGTTCTGTCGTTTATCCTAATGGCCTATCAATGACAATACCTCCTGATGCGCAAGAACAGGTATTGCGTAGTATTGAGGGCCTGCAGAAAGTTAAGATGCTACAACCAGGCTATGGAGTAGAATACGACTATGTCGATCCAAGAAGTTGTTGAAATCAACGCTGGGAAACGAAACTCATCCAGTGGGCTATACTTGGCTGGACAGATTAATGGGACACGGGATATGAGAAGCTGCGGGTCAAGGTATTATCGCTGGCATTAATGCGGGGCGCGCTGCTCGTGGTCTCCCAGGTGTCTCGCTTTCTCGACAGGATGGATACATTGGCATAATGATCGACGATTTAATCACGAAGGGAGTCACAGAGCCTTATCGAATGTTCACTGCGCGAAGTGAATTTCGCATGGCTGCTAGAGCCGACAATTGCCGATACGGGGAGACTCCTGAAAATGGTAACAGGAAAGGGCGGGTATCAGTTTGGAAATCGACAACTATGTGAATGCCATTCGAGTTGTGGAGAGGCAATCGATACGATCTCACAATGGCGGGGTCTAACTTAAACTGTGATCCTTACTACGGAAGCAATGGATGGCAAACGGTTTCATCAACATGACGAATATAAGGGACATTCTAATCAAATCGCCGGGTAAGACGGCAAATTGATGTATTGCGCCTATCCGATAGCCAAACATGGCGAGTTAGCGTAGATAGTCCTAGTTATCTCTAATTCCGAAATCTCGAAATTTCCGTCGCGCATGGAATCGTCAGCGAGTTGCCATCGAATCTGGCCTCTGCGCGCACATCCAAATGCAATGCTGCTGAGCGCAGTCAGACTGGCACAAGATAGAAACAAAAATTCGTATTCCGAATAAGATGACTTGGAAACATTTGATGTCATCCAGGCCTAGCTCTTGCATGTATCGTGAAGTTTTGAAGATTGAATCGGCTCTCAGCCAGAACATGGCGCAAGCTCGCCTGAATCGAAGGGGTTCACCGCGGGGAAGTCCTACTGCTCTTAGCGCTCTAAAGGTCTTCGCGGCGCCAAATACCATCATGACAGCGCTCCGTTTAAATGTCGAATAGCTGCAAACCCTGCATCTGTCATCAAATTTATGACACGATTCGACTTTATGAGCGCTAATCTTGTTTAAATTATGCCGCGGAAACAAAAATTAGATAAATTAAATAGTTGGCCCAACTTTAAAGCTTAAATCAAGGATGGGCACTTGTAGTTTATTGTACCCTCTTAGATCATAAGGAGCTTCTGGTTGTTGAAATCTGTCCTAATGTATTGTAGAGGGCGTGTTTGGTCCACAGGGTAGTATTGATCACTATCAACTGTCTTCTAGTTGCCTACGCAGATAACAGGGCTAGCTGCGGACTTTGACTCCTGTGGAGAACTGGTTATTCGTTACTCTGTCCTCCGCAACTCAGTGTGTTCATCTTGCTTGAAAGCTAAAATATGCTATGGGGGTTTTTCAGGTGTGCCCGGCAGTGCAACATATAAGGAAAATACCACAGAGTGCTGGGGACGTGCGTAACTTTTCGTGCTCATAATGGTCAGGTGTTTAAATTTGTCCAGACCGGTTCCGCTGGCCTGAGATGTAGTTGTAGAGGCGTATTTTTGCCACAGGGTTAGTATTGATCCACTTCAACTGTCTTCTATGCCTACGTCAGATAAGAAGGGCTAGCTGCGTACTTTGTACTCTGTGGAGAACTGGTATTTCGTGACTCTGTCTCCGAAACTCATGTGTCATCTGCTTGAGCTAAAATATTATTTTTCAGGGGGTGCACGGCAAGTCAACAGATAAGGAAAATACCAGAGTGCGGGGGACTTCGGTTTCAGTGCTCCATAATGGTCGTTTAAAATATTGTCAAGACCGTCCGACTCCCTGAGAGTTGCTCCTATTAAGAATCTTTACAGCATCTTTGCTGAAAATGTAGCTTGCGCCACTCCAGATGGTCGTAGTTGCCACGATATATCTAAATGAAAGTCAGATAACCAGCGTAACTAACACACAGAAGGTATCAAAAAAGAATCACAACGCACTGCATAATGCTAAGCAGGGCCGTTAAATCTGTGTGAATTATTGGGGCTGTCGTAGTTACACCCACGAGCGCAAGCTGTAGAAAAGTGTTGTACTTGCTGATTGTAGTTGGCCGAACCTCAGCTGAAGGCAACGAGAAATCCCAGTATCGCAGGAAGGTCTTGGGTGGAGGCAATGAAACCCATCGATAGTATAGAGCTGCAAAGCCAAGACCAATGTCCCTGCCGATAATTATAGCTGCCACCCATACTAAGAAACAGCGAGTCAGCTGGAAGACGGGATATGCAACCTACGGCCGGAAGGGAGAACGTACTTGGGAGTGCACCCTTGGCAGTGAGGCATATTGTAAGTGTTGTCATTAATGCCTTGTCGGCCATTGGGTCAATGATTGTTCCTACCACTGTTTTACGATTCCAACGACGGGCAATCCATCCGTCCAGAATGTCAGTGATACCAGCATAAGCGAACAATCCAACAGCCCAAATGTTCATGTCGTTCAGGACTAGGTAGCCTATTGCAGGGGCGGCGACAACTCGAGTAAGGGTAAGAATGTTTGGGAGTGTATAGATATCTTCGTGGAGAGGCTCTATCTGGTGGGAATTAGTCACTCGGGGAGACACTTTGGATTGAAAGTCATTATTGGTGCTGTTAACATTAGTTAACATCTGAGTTTATGTGGTCTACCACGCCTCGTTTTTGTCTTGAGTATAAGTACGCGATTGGAAAGGGATAGGTTCACTCACTTATGTCGCAGCCGATGTTGCCGGTCTATTGCTGATGAAGTGAAGACGACACATGTTGTCTTGTTTCTCAAGGCAACCCACGTGGCAAGATGAGGACGGAGAGCGGGGTTTGATCGCCTAATGCCACCTGCGAGCCAGAAAGAGAGTTGCATGGCCATAAGTTGGGGTCACAGGCATGTCATTGAGTAGCTTGTTGATGGCTAGATTGTGAATATATAGTATGTGAATAGTTCCAGGTTAGGTATCTCATATTTGTACAATGAGTCGATTGCCCGTCGACAATGAATTTATGTGTATATATAACCAGAATGTATATAGAGTTATAATTAGCTGCTGCTTGCTTTTAATTTCTTGGTTTAAAATCTAAGTAGTATATATTATAATAAAAAGCTAAATATTTAATTACATTTTTCAATCCTGTCTTAACTAGGTTATATTAATATATAATTACCTAATAACTAGCTTGAGAACTAATAATGTTAAAGAAAAACTAATTACTAATAAACTTACTCTTTCTTAATAATACTTATTAAATCTTAAACTTAGTATATAGTAACTATATAAATAGCTTTATATAATTGCTATATGCTTTATATTGTAATAATAATAAGCTTACTGTAATTATTTATAAGTTTAGAGATGTAATAAAAAAGTTTTTAAAAAAGTACTTACTTTATAGAATTTAAGAAAGTTAAAAATAAGTATTAATTATTATAAAAGTCATACTTATAGTATACTTATTATATATATATAGAATAATGTTAGCTTTATTCTATTTTCTTTTATATATATATTAATTACCTGAATAATTATACTCTTGAAAATAAATAATTATATAAAAATATTAAAAGAAAATTCACTTACTAATATAAATATTATATAATATAACTTTTCTTTTTTGATTTTTTTTATAATATTTTACTTTTTTAATAGCTATTATAAAGAAACTAGTTCTATTTCTAATAACTTGATATATTTTTATTATATTTTTAAATGTTTCCTTATTATATTATTTTTATATTAACTAAAAGTCTTTAGTTTTGGAAAAATAAGAAACTAAGTTATATATATTAAAAATAAAGCTACAAAGATAGATAAAGATACTAATATTAAAGAGTAACTATAGTAGCTATATATATAAATATAGGTAAAAGTAATTTACTTATTTTAGTTATAATAGAATAAGCTAGTTAATAAATTCTATTATATTTATATTTAATAAATTGTAAGTCTAAAGCCTTTTATTATACTAGACTAAGAGTAAATTATATTATAAAGATTATAATTATATTAAAATATATCTTTATAAATAATATAATTATAAATAGTTTTATAATTATTAAAGAAGATTAAGTTCTTTAAGTTTTATAATACTCTTAAGCTTTATAAACTTGAAATAAGTAAGGGCTTATTATTAATAAAACTAATATATACTTATAATATTTTTTTCTTAAAGTAGAAGTACTAAAAATAAAGCTATATAGTTTATAATATTATACTAATATCTAATTAATATAGTATAATTAACTTTTAACTTAATAAATTAGAATAAAGTCTCTTTTATTTCTTATATTAAATAATAATAATTATAGACATTTACAAGGTACTAGTAAGACATTTACTATAGCTATTACTAGGAGTAGTAGGTACTTAGGCGGGAAGGGAGGAGTAAGAGAAAAAAGCGAGGAGAGGAGAGGAAGAGGAGGAGAAGCGAGAAGCGAGAAACGGCGGGAAGCGGGAGAAGCGATGAAAGGAGAGAAGGAGAGGAAGAGAAGGAGGAAGGAGATCGAGAAGGGGAAGAAAAGAAGAGGAACTGGCCGGGGCGCGACGACGGAGGCAGAGATATAAAGAAAACTGGGATAAAGAGATTGTAATATTGATATTTAATAAGAAGAGATTGAGTTTTTAAAAGATAGTATGAAAGTAAGGGTTATAATTTATTCTTATAAGAAAAGAATTAATAAATTATAATTCTAATAAAAGGTAATAATATTATTGTAATACTTTGTGATTATATTGTCTTTGATATTTAATTGAAAAAAGAAATAGCGATGACATTTTGATATATATTAAAAATTTAAAAGTATGTTCTTTAAAAGTTGATAAAAAAGTAAATATTTTAAAACAATTAAGTATCTGGAACAGATGTAATGAATAGAATGTTGAAAGGATATGTATTTATTTGTATAATGAAAAAGTGTATTTTGTTTAAATTATAAATGTAATATTCGTAGAATTAAAATTTAAATATATTTTTATATTAGCTTTCTTAAATTAAATACTTTGATGACTATTAAAGTAATTATTCACTATTTATAAATATAATTTAATATTTATATTATGAAAGTTAGTTTTTATAAAAGAGGCTTTATAAGTATTAATAGCTAAAGTAAAATAATCGTTAGAATACTCTCTTTTATTTAAACATGTTATAAATAATTCTGCTTTTAGTTTTTCTCGATATTAAGGGTTATAAATATAATATTTTAAATTAATATTATGGTATAACTATATTTTGTAATTTTATATAAGAGGAGTATTATTAAATATTTTTGATTATTAGAGATTAATTTTTTTTTTAAAATAAGTATATAAAATTAAATATATGCTTATTCGAGCGTATATAAAAAGAGTAATAAATTATAATCTAAATAACTTAATTTAAAAATATTATATTAATAATTTCTTTATCTTGCTTTATTACTTATTTCTAAGTTTAAGTAAACTATTTCTAGGAAATGATAAAAAACGTTATATAATAAAGATGAAAGTTATATAATTTATAATATAATAAAACGTTATTAAATATAAAAGTTAGTAATAGATAAAGTTCTTTTTTTATAAATATTCTCTTTTTACTAATAATTTCAATTTTTAATTTTTTATATTTAAGTTTTAATATTTAAAAGAATATTTAAAAGAGATTTTTTTAATGAATTTAAAATTATAGCTTATAGTTAGATATATTACTTATAATTAAGTCTATAATTATTAAAAAAGTTTAAAGATTATAAAGAGATATTAGATTAAGTTATATCTCTTTAAATAACTCTTTAAAATTATTAGTTTATAAAAAAAAGATAAAGTTATATTTATAATAGTTTTTTTATAAGCTCTTACTTACTAGCATATTATAATTATTACTAAGCATATTGATATTTCTGTTATTAATATTTTTAGTTTATACTTTTTCTTAAGTAAGTAAGGTTTTACTTCTTATATTGATTATATATAGCTATAAAGTAATTTATTAATTACTATTTTAATTATAATTAAGGCAAGGGTAAGGTGAAAATCCCTTATATTTATTACTTATAGTTACTTAGTTACCTAGAAGTATTTAGTAATTTTTATCTATCCTTATAGGCTTTATTTTAATTAACCTACTTAAAGGGAAGAAGATAAGAGAGGGTATATAAGGATTAGAAGGGTAGGTCTGAGGATTAGACTAGGGAGTCTAGGGTAGAACCCCGCAGCAGGGAGGGAATAGGCGCTGTTAACGAGATCCACAGGTGGGTAAGGAAATCCCTCTTATAAAGGAATAAATAACCTTATATAGGTAAAAAATCCCTTATAAAGAGAGATAAAATACAAGATATAAAGATATCAGGGAACCACAGGGGACTAATCTTATTCTAGTAATAGGTATAGGATAGAAAAGTGAGTGTATTGAAGTTGTTGTGTAAACTATCCTAAGGGAAATAGGGCTCTATTTATACAATCTAACCCTTATTACAGCGGGTTACACCCGCTGGCAGCTTCGGGTTATAGTGGATATCTTGTGCTAATATATTTGCCACAGTAGGTTATATAGGTCATATGACCACTATAGGGTTCTTGCCACAGTGGAGCTTACAGGGGTCAGTGCCCGCTGGAAGCTTCTAATCACAGTAGTCAAACCACTATGCTGGGTGCCTAAGGTTTAACAATAAGTAATATATTATTTCTACTAATTATAAGCTCCTACTTATTCTAAGTACTTAGAGCTTAAGGGTATTATAGAATTTAAAGTATATAGTCTTCCTTAGTAACTTAGTAAGACTATTAGTAACTATTTTACTTATAGAGATATGTTTTAATATAATCTATTTATTTTTTATCTTTTTCTTTTATAAAGTAATATTAAATTTTAATATATTTTAAGCCCTTATAATTTATTAAATTATTTATAAGTATAATTACTCTTTAATTATTATAGTAAATAATAATTACTTTTAGCTATATAGTTATTAAATTTATATTACTTTTCCCCTTATTATCTATATCTAATTTTATAAATAATCTTTATAGCTAGAGAGTCTCTTTAGTAGTATTTACTTAGTTAATATATTTAAATTTATAATTTAATAATATAATTATTACTTAATATTTAGAAAACTAGCTAATACTAGTACTTCTAATATTAAAGATATAACTAGAGATTAATTTTTAAATATCTAGGTCTTTAGCCTAGTTAATATCAATATACTTTATTAAATTATATAGTTTACTTTTATATATAAGATATAAGTCTTTTAACTTTTATATATATTATAAAATTCTCTAGATTACTTATTAATATAAATTATCTAGCTTATTTATATAATAACTAATAATAAATACTATATAAGCTAGATCTAGGTAAGTATTTAATATAAAATATATTAAGAACTTAATTATTAATTAATATTATTTTCTTTTTTTTCTAAATATAAAAATCTATTCTTAAACTTATTAAAGTAATTTTTTAATATAAAGATAGCTATAGATATATAGTTTATTATATAATTTTAATATAAAATCTTTTTAATATAAACTTATTAATTAATATAGATAGCTTTTTATTATTTATTTTACTATATATAAATTTTAAAGTAAAATTTATATAATTTAAGATTAGTTGTTTTAAATTTCTTATAAAGTATAGTTTTTAATATCAAGATCTTATTAATATCTTTTCTAATAATAAGAAGATTATCTATATAAATAATAATAAATATACCTTCTCTTATATAAAAACTTAAATTTACTATTATTAATTAAAAGCCTAGCTTAATAAGGAAAGTTATAAGAGTTTTATATTATATATAAAGAGTTTATTTAAAATTATAAAAAGCTTTATTAAGCTTATAAATATAGCCTATTCTATTATTATAGTTTATAAATTATTTAATATATATTTCTTTATTTATAATATTATATAAGAAAGCTATTTTTATATTTATTAATTTAATTTCTAAATTAAGAGCTACTATAATAGTAAATAATACTTTATAGATTATTAGTTTAATAACTAATATAAAGATCTTAAAGAAGTTAATCCTTTTAATTTATTTAAAACCTTAGACTACCTAATATAATTTATATTAAATAACTTAATTATTAGCTCCTTATTTAAACTTATAGATCTATTTTCTTTATAAAATATTTATATCTAGTTATAGTAGTATAAGACTTTATATATTATTTATTTAGAGAGCTTATATCTCTTCTTTTATACTTTTATATTATTTTTTAATAAAAAAGCTATATTTTACTTTTATAAAGATATATAGCTTAATATTATTAAGATTATTTTCTATTATATTAAGTATAAAAATAAAGATATTTATAAGAGTATAATTTTATAAATTATAATATAGTTTCAATATTATAATATAGTTATATTTATTTTTTATTATTTTATATATAGTAATAAAGGCTTAGTTAAAGACTATATAGAACTATTCTTTTTATATTTTTTTTTATTAAAGATATTATTTAATATTATATAAGTAGCTCTTATAAAAGAACTTTAGTATATAATCTTAATTATTATAAATTTACTTTTAAAGTATATATTAAATAAGTTAATAACTTACTTTTTTATAATAAGTAATTAATAAATTATATTTCTAATAAAGCTTAGTAATATTACTTTTATACTCTTTTTATTAAATTTCTTTTAGCTAACTTAAGGAGGAAGATATTATATCTTTATATTTATTATTTAAATATTTAAGATATTTAATTTTTAATTATAAATAATTTTAAAAGATATTTTATTAAAGGCTATATATAAAAAGTAATTCTTTAGGTAATTAATAATTTTTAAAATTACTAATTAGTATATTTTAAGTATTATATTACTTATTATTATAAATAATAGCTTATTTTAAATTATAATATTAAAACTCTTAGTAAGGCTATTTAATTAATATTATTTAATAAATAAGGTTTTAAATATAATTTTATATTTTATTATTTATTAATTAAATATAATACTTATAAATTTCTTTATATTATCTATATAAACTAGCTAGTACTACTTATAATAAAGTTCTCTTATTTTAAAAAATTAGATATAAAATATAATATATTTCTATATAGCCTCCTTAGACTTAATAGCTTTATTATTATTAAAGTAGCTATAACTATTTATAAGTATAATTTAATATTTATATTTATTAAAGTTTATATTATAAAAAGGCTTATAAATATTAATATAAATTATATCTCTAGAATACTCTCCTTTCCTAAGAGTACTATAATATAATTTCTTTTTTATTCTTCTTTATATATAGAGCTTATAAATATAATATTCTTAAGTAATATTTATCTTTTTAATTATTATTTTTAGTTACTTAAGGTTATTATTACTAAAATACTTTATTTTATTATATTAGATTTCTAGGTCTTTTAGAATAATATATAAAACTAGAGTATAATTTATAAGAGCTTATATATAAAGTATAGTAATTTATAATATAAAGAGCTTATTAAAGTACTTTATAATAATTTCTTTATTTTTCTTTATTACTTATTATAATTTTTAATTAATATTTATTTACTAATTTTTATTAAAAAACTATATAATAAAAATAAAATTTATTTTTAAATTTAATATATAAAGAACTTTATTAAATATAAGATAGTAAATTAAGTCTTTTTTTATAATATATTCTTATATAATAATTCTAATTTCTTAAATTTTAATATTAAAATCTCTAATATTTAAGAGAGTACTTATAAGAGATTTTAATAACCTAGGATATAGTTCTTCTTAATAATATATAATATATTATCTATAACTTAAGTCTAGAATTTAAATTATCTAGAGATTATAATATATTATATTATATTAAGCTATATTTCCTCTAGTAATTTTATAAGTTATAATTTTATAAAAAAAGCTAGTTCTTTATTTTATAATATCTCTTTTAATAGCTCTTTATTATTTACTTCTTTATTATATTATTATTACTTATAATATTAGTATTTCTAATTTTTAATTTTTTTTAAATAATCTAGATATTTTTCTTTTTTATACTTAGATTATATATAATTTATTATTTTATAAATAATATACTATTTTCTATAGTTCTTATCTTCTAGTAGTATATAAATTATAGTTTATTTTCTTATAATTAGAGTATTTATAAGTATATTACTCATTTAGTAAATAACCTCTCTTTTAGCTATTATAATAATATTATCTAAAATAAGTATATTCTCTATTTTTATATTAATTTAGAAATTACTTACTTATATAAAATATATCTCTTATAATTCTTTAATAAATTTAAATATAAAGTAATTATTAAGAAATCTATATCCTAGACTTAAATAATTAAATTCTTCTTATATAGATTTAATATATTAGCTAAACTCTTTTATTAAATTTAAAAATTCTTAAATATACTTATTTTACTTAATAAGAGCTAATAATAAATTATTTATATTAATCTATTTAAATTCTAGCCCCTTAGATCTAGTTAATATAATTGTCTTATTTTCTAAGCTTTAGGAAATTACTAATTTTTATATTCTTTACTTTAATTAAAGAAATTATTTATAATATAATAATATTATTATTTATTATTATAATAGCTATAACTATAGATTAATTTAGTTATAGAGAAGGTATTTTTTATTATTAGTTTTAATTATTAGAGTATATATAAATTTTAGCTCTAAAAGGCTTTATTATATTAGAAATTAATGAAATATTAGTTATTAAATTATTAAGATATCTATCTTTATATTTAGTTACTATATATAGCTTATTTATATTATTAAAGCTATTATTTATATTAATCTAGTATTTATAACTCTAATTAGTTTAATATCTTTATAGTATTTAAATTATATAAGACTTTAGGATTTTTATAAGTACTACTATATTAATTAGGTTCTCTAATAATATATTTAATTAAATTATTATAAGTTCTAGTAAATATTTATCTTATTAATTAGGAGATATCTATTCTAAATAGGAAGGAGAATATATTATTTTTATTAATATAATTTTATAGCCTTTATAATATAATCTACTATTTTATTATACTAGTACTTAGTATAGTAGAAGCTCTAGGCTTATAACCTATTATATATAGATATAAATTATATTTATTAATTACTTATTTTAATTATAATTAAGGTAGGTAAGTTACTTCTACTTATACTTATACTTATAGCTACCCTAGTTACTCTCTAGTATTAGTACTTTTATCTATTCTTATAAGCTTCATTTTAGCAATATTTAAATTATATATAATTGATTATTTTATAAAAAGTATATTATTTCTTATAAGTCTTATTTTCTAATAGTATATAAGTAATAAATTGTTTTCTTATAATTAAAGTATTTATAAATATATTATACTTTTAATAAGTAACTTCTCTCTTGACTATTATAATTATATTATTTTAAATAAGTATATTCTCTATCTTTATTTTAACTTTAAAGTTACTAATTTATATAAAGTATATTTCTTGTAGTTCTTTAATAAATTTAAATATAAAGTAACTATTAAGAAATCTATACTCTAAGCTTAATTAGTTATTTTTATATATAAATTTAATATATTAATTAAAATATTTCCTTAAATTTAAATGTTTTAAAAATATAATTATTATTTTACTTAATAAGAGTTAAAAATAAGCTATTTATATTAATTTATCTAAGTTATTATTTAAAAAATATAAAGAGAGATTTAATAATTATAATATAAGAGAATAAACTTTTAATATTTTTATCTATTAATAGCTTTATAATTTCAATTACTATTTCTTATCTTTTTAGATTTAAAAGTAAGTTAATGAAACTTTATATTTAATATAAAAAGTTTAAAGTAAATTAACTATATTTATAAATATAAATTAAATTCTAGCTCTTTAAATTTAATTAATATAATTATCTTATTTTCTAAGCTTTAGAAAATTATTAATTTTTATATTCTTTATTATAGTTAAGGAAATTATTTATATTATAATATTATTATTATTTATTATTATAATAATTATAATTATAAAGTAATTTAGTTATAAATAAGATATTTTTTCTAAATATTTTTAACTATTAAGATATATATAAATCTTAGCTCTAAAAAGCTTTATTATATTAGAAATTAAAGATATATAAGTTATTAAGTTATTAAGTTATTAAGATCTCTATTATTATATTTAATTACTATACTTAGCCTATTTATATTATTAAAGCTACTATATATACTAATCTAGTGCTTATAACCCTAGGTAGTCTAGTATCCTCATAGTACAATCTACTATCTTATTATACTATATTAACTGTAGTACTATAATGATTTATATTAATTCTACTAATTATTATTCCCTACTTCTTACTTAAGAATTTAGGTTATCTATATATACTAAGCTTAACTAAGGTAATTTAATATATAACTTCTCTCTACTATATAAAAGGCTTATATTTACTATTCTAACTATATATTATAGAAATATCTCTTATATTATATAATTAGCCTCTAGTTTAATATACTAGTACCTGGTATAATAACAAGCTCTAGACTTATAATATGTTAATATAGATATAATAGAATTTATAAATTAACTTAATCTATTATAACTAAGAAAGGCAAGTTACTTCTCCTTATGCTTATATATATAACTACTCTAGCTACTCTCTAGTATTACTACTTTTATTTATCCTTGTAGTTTCATTTTAGTATCTTTAAATTATTAACTTACTTACTACTATTATATTTTATAAAGTTATATAGTTTATTTTAATATAAAAATGTAATAAGTTTTTTATCTTTATATATATTATTAAAGTTAACTAAATTATAAAATTACTAAAAAGAATATTCTATTAAATAAGCTTAGAAAATAAAATATAAAAATATAAAAAAAGCTACTTTATATATTGAAATATTACTTTGAAATAATATTATCCTAATAGTAAGCTAGAACTCTTATTATTATTTTATAAATTATAGAAGGAATTATTAATAGACTTTATAATAAGTTTATTACTAATAAAGTTTAAGAGAAGAGAAGTAAATATTATTCTACTAATTATAAATAGATATATAAAGTTTATGTTATTCTTTTTAATATAGAATATAATAAATATACTATACTTTATTAAAACTTTTCTATAATAAAATAGGACCTCTAGAGAGATTATATTAAACTAGAGTCTAATCTTTATAAGTAAATTCTAGTTAGAATTATATTTCTATAATAAGATTAAATAGTAACTATTTATAGTATTTTACATCTAAACTAATAGCTAAATAGAATAAATAAACTAGATATTTAAATATTACTTATATTACTTTATAGAAGAATAATAAATAAACTAGCTATATTTATTATATATAGTATAATTTATAATAAACTTAGCTATTAACTTTATAATAAAAGTATTACTATTTTATATATTACTAGGCTACTACTCTAAGCTTAATATAAATATTATTAAGAGGCTATAGAGAGAGATAATACTTAAGGTTATAGACTAGATTATAAGATTATATATAATATAAGACTAATTATAGCTTTACTAGAAAAAGATAATATAATTCTAAGTAAAATAATATAATAAATACTACTAACTACTAATAATAAAATATAATAATTTAGTAGAATTATTAATTAAAAATATATACTTCTTAGAGGAAAAATATAAGTTACTTTTATAATTTATTAAATTATTTAAAATTATAAATATTATTAGAAAATAGATATATTAATTAATACTCTTAATAAAATATAACTACCTATATAATATATTCTATATTAGCTTACTAGAGCTATAGATAACTAGGAATAAGAATTAGGAAAATATACTTCTATTTCTAGACTTATAAAATAATAAAGAAAAATAAGAACTTAAATAAACTAAGGATATAAAATAATGTAGAAATAGAAGTACTATTTAGCTAAGTAGAAAAAATAGCTAGTAAAATATAATAAATAGATTATAAGTAAAAATATAAGAAATATAGTAAAACTAGTAAAAGTATTTTATAAAATATAGCTAAAATAAGATAATAAAATAAAGGAAAATATACTACCTTATAATAAAACCTTTATAAGGAAAGGAGAGCTTATATTTAAAAAGAGATATAAGGTTAAAAGAATTAAAATCTTATTATAAACTATTTAAGGCTAGATAAGTAGTAAATTATAACTAAAAATAAAAATGTAATAAAAAGAATACTATTAGCTCTTACTAATTATTAGTTATAAGAAGAGAGTAAGTATTAATTATATAATTCTATAGAACTCTAAAATATATATAGTTAAGTTACCTTAGTCTTAAACTATATATTATATCCCTTATCTCTAGAGAGTAATTATATAAATAAAGTAAACTTCTAGTTTAATTTAGCTTAAATAATCTATAGTTAATTAATTACTATCTTACTACTACTATAGTAATAATAACTAATTTACTATAGTAATAATAGAATATAGATATATTTATAAGTAATATTAATACTAGGTCTTAAAGACTATATATATAGTATAAGTATTAGATTTAGAAATAGGTTATTACTAAGGAGTGAAAGTTAGTAAGCTAGGTAGCTAGAAACTCGCAGCAGGCTCGCAGTATATATATAATAACCTCCTTGCTATCTCGCTACCGCTTAATTATTATATAAGTTAGTCCTTGTCCCTCTTCTACGATTATACGCCCCCCCGCGTTTTGAGGCTGCCTAACTAAAGGATTACTACCTCAGGTACCTATGGCCTAATTAGCCTGTTTGGCCCCTGATAATAAGTAACTTAAAAAGAATATAGAATTAGTAGTTAATATTTATAATAAAAATAAGATAATTACTAATAGATAACTACTAATATATTAGCTTTAGTACTAATAAGAAAATAATAATTTCTATATACTATTTTAATAGTAAAAAATACTTTTATTAACTTATTAATAATATAAGTAACTTACTAGTAATAGCTATATAGAAAAATAAAGTTCTATAGAAACTATCTCTCTTTAATATTATAAGGATAATAGGCTCTATATATAATATATCTAGCTTAATATTAATATTATATTATTAAGGTCTCTTAATATATTTATAATATCTTAAAGAGAAAATAAGTATATTAAATTAATATTAAAACTAAAGTAAGAAAAGAGAATATACTTATAAGTATATAAGAGTTCTAATAATTCTTATATAAAATATAAAACTTAAATTTCCTTTTTATAAAGATATAATTAATTATTAGAAAGTTAAGAATAATAAAGTAATTTCTCTTAATTTTAGCTATTTTCTACTTAAAAACATCTATAATATACTATTTATAAAAATATATTAATAAAGCTAAAGATTATTTCTAATATAAGAAAATAGAGGTAAATTAATATTAATAGAATTAGTTTATAAGATAAAATCTTTAATTTAAACTTTAGTAATATTCTTAAGTAATAATACTTTACTTAAAGATAAATTGGTTATATATTTAAATAAAAGGCCCTCCTAGTCTAAGAAAGCACTATTATCTAGCTTTAATATAATAGTAGTAGAGTTAGTTGTAATAGCTAGAGGAAGAGTAAGAACCCCCCTCAACTTAATAAATTAACTAAATAGATCTATAAAGAATATAACTACTAGAGTTTTAAGAGAGGAAAGTAATAAAGGCTAAAAGCTAGTAGGTTTTATAGTTCCTAAAAGGGTATAGGTATACTATAAAGTAGTGTGTAAAATTGGGTACCCCTGGGTACCCTTGGGTATCCAAGATATTTCGTACATGACCCGTGGTTACTCTAATCTAAACGAAATAGGTTCTGGGTACCTATAGATTAATATATGCAAGAGCTTATGACCTATAGGTTACCTATAGCCCACGATAATTTAGTGTAGGTAGCTTTAGGTAATATATAAATGTACTTTTATATAGAAAATAAGACTAGTAGTACTTTCCTACCTATAGGTACCTAAAGTTATAGTTTATTTTAGTTAGCTACGGATACTTTATACCCTACTATAAAGTAATAAAGATATTACTAGAAATTACTATTAATTTAGTCTAGAAAGTAAATAGAGTATATAAAGAATATTTTATATAAAAATCTATAATAATAATAAAATTAGCCTCTTATTAAGCTAAAAGATAAATATTAATTCTAGTAATATTAACTAAAATAAAGATAGTTAGTATAAGAACTAATATTAAAATAAGACTAGTTAGTTTTATATTTATAGACTTTATAATATTACTAAAGAGAGGTTATCTAGAATTTATTATACAAATAACTATATTAAAGAATAAAGAAGAGATAGTTCTAAAATTACTTCTATTAAGTTTAATACTAGATATATTCTCTTTTAAGTTATTTATATTTAAAATAATATCAACTTCATTAAAGAACTTATTCTTATTAGTAGTAATAAAGGCCTTATTCTCTATAGTCTTTAAAGTAATATATTCTTTATTTATAGCTATTTTTAAAATTAAAATAGATTTCTAAATATATCTCTAAATTTAGGAAATAGAAGAGAAGATATAATAAGTAATAGTAAAAATAGTAATTTTATTAGCCTAAATATTATAAATATAACTAGAAGAATAGATAGTAAAGAAGTAATTATAATAGCTTAATAAACTTAAACTATATTAAGAAGAATTAGTTATTAAACTATAAATAATATAAGGTTAACTACTTAAAGTAAATATTAAAAGAGCTAAGATAACTTTCTTTTTAATATAAGAAGAGAGAGTAACTAAAGCTATAATAATAAAAAGTATAAGTAAAATAGTAATAAGAAAAGAGTTATAAAATAATAAGAAGAAAGTAAGTATTAGGAGCTAAATAGGCTAATTAGGCTATAGATACTTAAGGTAGGAATTTCTAATTAAGTAGCCTTAAAAACGCAGGGGTATATAACTATAGTAGAAGAATAAGAACTAACTTATATAATAATTAAGTAGTAGTAAGATAATAAGGAGATTATTATATATATATTATAAGTTTACTATAAGTTCCTAGTTACTTAACTTATTAACTTTCACTCCTTAGTAATAACCTGTTTTCTAAATCTAATAGTAAGTAATATAATAATAAGAAGAGATAATAAGAGAAAAGAAAAGAGAAGAAGCTAAGAGAGAATAAAGAGTACTTAAAATTATAACTATATAGTAAAGGAGTATTATATAACTATCTAGTATATAGAGATCTAGGGAATCTTTAATATAGCTCTTTATATTAAGAAGAGAATAAATAAGGAAAAGTATAGAGAATTTAAGAAAAAAGCTTTAATCTTTAGTTTTAAAATAAAGAAAGATCTATCTTAGTACTTACTTAGCTTATATTTATTAATTACTATTATAAGAAAGATCTTATTTAATAAAATATAAATTAGAAAAATAAAGTATAAATAATTTAAGCTTAAATCTTTAATATACTTTAATTTAATAAAATATACTAAATTATATACTTTTTATATAATATAAATAATATTTTTCATAATATATAATTAGAATAGTAAATATAAGCTTTATATATTAATAGAAAGTTATATAATATATTACTCTAATTAGGTCTAGTATAATTAGATAATCTAAATCCCTAATTAAGAGATAGAGAATAATAGTTAAGATTATTAATAAAAACATAATTATATTACTATAGTTTAATAAGTTACTCTCTAGTATCAGGACTCTTATATATTCTATATCTTTATTTTATTAATAGTAATACTTATAGTATATTTTAACAAAATAATTAGTTTTTTATATTTAAAAATAAAGTAAATATATAGTATTTATTTTATTATTATTTCTATAAGGAATTATTAAAGTAGTATATAGAATACTTTTTACATATATCCACTTAATAGAAGTTTTTTGTTTCGTTTAATAAGAGAGTTTAGCCCCTTTTCAAGCTTGTCTGTTTCCCTCCTTGCAGCTGCAAGAGCCCGCTCGGCATCCTCTATCTTCATTAGTGGCATAGCTCCAAAACCATTTGGTGTCTTTTGCCTCTCCTCATCAGTTTGTCCTACTGGTGACGAAAAGTCGTGCAAGGCACGGGCCCCGTCTGGCGCGCTATATATACCTACCCCAGCAGCTGCGTCAGGGCCATAGAAATAGGGAGCAAGAGAGTTCAGACTTGCCGCTGCAGAGTCTCGCGTGATGGAAGATCCCTTCGGAACACCTGAAGTGTTCGGCCCAATATTCAGGCGAGGGAGAACATATTGATTGATGTAGCCTAATGCGTCTTCTCGTTGTAGCTTCCCGATGGGGTCTTTCGACTGAGGATGAACATTTGCAGGGAATATGCTTGGGCGGCCATTTGGGACAGCCCGACCTTTGATGAGAGAGAAAGCCCCACTCCCCGATTGATGTCGGGGAGCAATAAATGCGCCGGGATCATCTGCTGTCGACGCGATTGCGGCTTGAAGCTCAAGAAACTGGTCTTCTTCGTCAAGCGTTAGACCTCGAATACAATCTCCATTAGGCGTCACAAGCATGCGACTTCCATCAACATGTATTTGTTTGCGCACGGATTTCCCTTCCCTAAGTGCAGCCAGATCGGCCTCCTGTATCTCGCCACATTTGCATGCGCAATCCTTGCAATATCCTGGCCTACTGCTCAGAGCACCTGGTTGGTTTATGTCCCCGCGAGTTGTGGAATTTGAGACTGGCCGCAGTAAATGTAGCTTATCAGCAGAGATATTCCATAGAGATTGCTGTATATCAGCAAATATAGCATTTGGCCCCGGCGGATGTTTCAGTATCGGCTTCTCCGGCACATTGGCTTTGGATCCATGTGGTAGTGGTGAGGCTGATGATGGTGACGATGCTAAATCCACTGAAGAAGCTGCTGAACTACGTTCTTTCTCGCTGCCGTCAGGTTTGGACCTGCCCTTTCCAAGCTTCTCTGGGAGCACGAGTATCTCATCTGCAATTATCTGTCTCCCAGCCTTACCCGTAGCACAGTCTTCAACGTCACCCGCGAATGAAGTGTCCTCCTTGCCAGGCCCCAAAACAGAGGTTGTTGGCGAAGGTGGAGGAGCCACGCGCTTAGTATGTGTCTCCTTTTTCTGCTTCTTCTTGCGTCCAATGACGGGTGCGTGATATTCCACATCCATCGCCAAAGCTTGCGTAATATTACTTGCCTCTTGTTTTGAAGCCTCTCTGCGTTGTTTTCGCTGCTGGCTCTTAGTGGTCCCTCGGACAGGAGCGGAGCCAATCTTATTTGGAGGTGGAGAGCTTGGGCGAGAGTTGCATATCGATGCTGACACCACAGATGTGGTATCGCTGATGAGTTCACTTAATGGTGTATCAGGCCTATGTGGTGTTGTGGTGATCTTTATGGGGATACTGGCGGTGGGAGTCGGTATTCCTGCAGCCTCAGTTCTGGGGGTTGAAACAATCCGTAAAGCCCGTGGCACACTCTGCTGAGCAGATGTGGTATTGCTTGCTATCATAGCGGCAGCAGAATGTGCATTCTCAGTCGGATCCTGTTCCTCAGACGAAGCCTTTTCTGATCTAGAGGTAATTGGATGCGACACATCGTGATTTGTTGATGGTTCATTCTTGCTCTCCAAATTAGTAGATAATTTATATTCCGCCGCTATGTTCTCATTAGATTCAGTTGCTGGTAATCTGTCGGATGATGTCACCAGATGCTTCTTGGGCCATGACGTCGGTTTAGGTGTAGGTATACTTATAATCGCAGGGCTATTCATTGATCGTATATTCGACGTGGGCGTACCCAGCGCAGGGAACTCCTCGTCTTGGGCGGAATCGTCAGCCGCTGATTTTTCGACCTTCGATTGTGAAGTCGCGAGACTATATGGTGGGCTAGCCCATCGACTTAAAAATGGATTCACTGTGGTTGCGGCTTCTAATCTGGATAAGACTGATTTATGAGAAGTTTCGGGGATGGCATTAGAGTGTGATGAAGATCGGAGTGGCAACTTCGGGATGGGCGTGACTATCTGTAAGGGCCGGGTCGGGCTTAGAGAAGCCAAAGGTTGTGTAATGGCAGTCGAATCACCAGATAATATCAGTGTTTCGGAAAACTGTGCGGCTGGTGTGTCAAGGCAGGGGTCGACATCCCCGGTCGCAGCACCTGAAGTATCAACAGATGACGAAGAGTTGCCCGACTTTTTCACCTCACTCAGAAAGAAACACGCATCATCTGATAGCAACAGTCAGCGAGGCGCATATATGAATAGGACAATAGAGATATATGAGCTGGGATGAGCGCTATCGAGACATAAATTAGGGCTCATCGTGCTACGGCTTGCCATCATCGTATTCCACTGGGCTGAGGATGATGGGGCAGCATGAGGGGGAACTGGAGGATGCCATGCTATATTGACCAAAAATGCCCAGCTAGATGAGAATTGTTATGATACAAAAGAATTTTAGACGACAATACTCGCCTTGTATTTTCTTAATTGTGAAGTCATGAAGTAATGCGTGCTAATTGACTTAAATGCAGATGAAAACTGGGGTTATAGAAAAAAAGTGAAGAATTTGAACGGCAAGCCATGAAAACAAAAACAACTTCGGCTTATCCAATCAAACAAGTCACCACCACCAACACCGGTGCCAAAAGACGGAAAGGCAACGAAGAGACATCACAGTGGATGACGCTTGGTGCAAATGGTTGATCCGATACCTGGCTGGACACGAAGACACCACAGGTTCATTCTGCTCTCAAATGCGAGTGCTGTCTGTTCCTCAAAGGATAAGCCAGCCCGTCAACCTCCACTTCCAGCATAAAATTGGCTTCTCTCTAGCATAGACTAGAAGCCGAACTTGTGCAAGTAGTTCACTTCTTTCAAGGTGAGCCTTTCCAGAAACTACCATCTAGGATAACCAGTGTTGTACATCATATTAGGGTTGTACCCACCTTGGCTCTGAGCACCAAAAAGTCCCTGCCCGACTCCAACATTGCTTTGGGTGTGCTGTGGCATCCTCGCTTGCAAGATGCTCGGGTCCGCAAGATCTACTAAAACCACTCCCCCCCAAGGAGGAAGTGTTAGCCTGTCTGTGCTTCTTCCCCTTCTTCTTCTGTTTCGTACCGAAGTCTTGGAATGCCCCTAGGTTATTCCCATAGAGCGATGCCAGGAGGCCGGATACAGGAGCTGGGGTAGAGGTAGACGACAATAAAAATTGATTGGAGAAAGAAGAAATTGAGTAACTCACGCTTTCCAGCTTCTGAGTGCTGCCCATTCCCTACACGATTGCGACCAATAAGGCTCTGGATCAAGTCATTCGTAGAATCTTTTCCATTATTTGGGAAAGCCGAACCACCAAACGTTGACCCAAGCATACTTGGAGGGGTGTTTGTTGACTTTAGACCCGGCGGTGGCCCTGGTAGAGGTGATCCGTAGAATTGACCACCAACATGGGTTTGAAATGGGTTTGACATGACAGAAGACTGCTGTGTCATCATTCTGGGGTTTGTAGAGAGCTTTAGACTAACTGCTGCAGAGGAATTCTCGTTGGTAGACCCGAACCGCGATGATTGGCGAGTGTGTTCCCCGTGTTGAAGCCCACCATCTTGGTTGGATGCGCCAATGGATATTTGCTCGGCCAATCCCCCTTCTGCACATAAAGCGATAGGGAGCTGAGCTACCATTGCCCGTCCAAGAGAATCCGGAGTGTTTTGACTGATGTTTGATGTACCGACTGGCGTAACCAACGTCTTTTCTGCGTTTGACCGTTGTATGGGAGGTTGGGTATTAGCGGCACGTGAATCAAAACGATAGACGTCTCCACCCGAAACTTGATCTTCAGGCTCACCTCCAAGAGCCAAGCTTCCGCCAGCTTCTGCGTCGCCGTCGGACGACTCCAGAAGTTCATATTGATCTCGGTGTCTCCTCCTACTCGAGAACTCCTCGTCGTCTCGTACGGCTTTGCGTTTCTCACCACCTCTGATGTCAAACATGGGCGGGTCTGATCCCATTGTCTGTGATCGAATGGTGGGGAGTGTACATGTTCGTAGAGTATGGAATAAAGCAGCAAGCTGGTTCTTTATGAGTGCTGTTCCAAATTCCTCAATGGCTTCACTATGCTTTGTCTGCTTTTGTTTTAATGTAGCAGACGAGTTGACCTCAGCTGCTTGGGTTTGCTCTCTATTCACCTCGGTACTTTCTGTAGGAGCCGGTAGAGATGCAGAGATGTCTGGACTCGAGGTCGTGCCGCTTGTGGCATGACTACCCCGCCGGCTACGTTGTGGGTTTCGAGCCCAATTTGCCGATGACGGTAAAGCGGATGTATCCAGCCCAGATTCTGAGCCTTCCTTGCTGGACGACCGAATCATAGGGTGAGAAGTCGATGTTGGCACTGGGTTATTGTTGTGTTGCTTATGGATAGACCTGGATGAGCCGACATTGCTGTTGCTGCTGCTGCTACCCAGTAGAGGTCTCTGTGTATGAATACTATTCATGGACGAAAGGTCCTGACGTGTATAGCTATCCTCTTCGTCCCCTTGTTCGTGCAGGAACATGCACCCGGGGTTGTTGCATTTCTCGTTTTTCAGCCAAGCAGAGCAGTATTTTGTTGTGCCGTGCTGGGCTTTCAACATCCGGTCGCCGTTGACCGAACCATGAACAGCTTGAATGCACCGTGTTGCTTCGTCTGGTTTCTCGAAGGTCACATATATACCGAGGGAGTGATGCTGACCATCAGAGCTTTTTCGATTACTAATAGATATTTTCTGGATGTTGCCATATTGACCAAAGAATTCGGCTTTGCGAAGGGTTTTCAAAAGCTCATCTTCTCTAACAGTCGGGGCTAGACCAGTAATATAGACCAGATTTTTCTGAACAACACGTACGCCGACTAGGTTTTTACGGTTCTCCTTTTCCGCTTCACGCTTTTGCACCTCTTTCTGTCGATGATCCAAGGCTCGTTTCTTCTGGTTCTTTTGAATATTTGCACGGAACTCAGCGACTCTATCAATCATCAGTTAAAATAGTATCCTGCGAACTTTCGATAGTGTTGCTCAAACATACTCTTCTTGTGTGACAACTTTCCACTGAATAGTTTTCTCATCATATGGTCGCCTGCATGCCGGGCATAATCCATTCATATTATTTTTTATGTTATTGAAACAAAACTGGCAAACCTGGAATATCCAGCTTAGCACGGTAAGGTCGGCGGCAAACTGGGGAATGATGCACAAACCTGATAACCACAAGGACAGGGTCGAAAGTTTCGGTCGGACAGATCAAATTCTTCGATACATAGAGGACTTGCGAGGCGTCAGCATATCCATTCATCGCTGGGCAAGCAACCACATTTTCGTCCCGGGGAACTTACCAGACATCCTCCTCTTCTTCAATAAAGGAGTCTTGTGGCGCCATGATTTATATATGGGGGACAGAAAAAGACAGAGATCAGAAGTACTATAATGCGTGGGGGTGAAGTCAGATCAGAAGGGTCAACATGCAAAAGTGTGCTGGTGGCTCTCTCTACAAGAAGAACTGTAAGGCAACTCAGTCAGTTCATAATTGCACAGGGAATAGCCAGCGTTTGAGGGGGAAGAAGGACGTAAGAGGATAAAAACGGATAGAAAGTCAAGATCTGTCTCTACTTTTAAGCGGTTCCTTGACTTTATTGGCTGTCGAGTCTATGAAAACGTTTTAGCAGCACGTGTCGACACTCAATGGTCAGGTATAATAGTTTGCTTGGCTCTCGCAGTAAGATTGTTCGTTTCAGCTATCAGTTCGGCAAGTTCCCTTCGCGTATTTGATAGTGTAGTCTCGGGCAAGAGATGCTGCTTAGGGTCTCTTGTGATAGGTGATAACGGGTTGACTCGGTCTAGCCATCGCTAAGATTCGGCCGGTCTGGACAGGTGAGGGTCCACCGTTTCAGTATTCGCTCTCTTACTTTGCTCTTCTTTCGTTTGCCCCTCCCTCGGCCGCTCTTGTTTCTACTTATGACCCTCTCCCTCTTTCTTTTGTCCCGCCCCTCTTTTACTACGCTGCCTTCTCGTTCTGTGGCTTTATGATATCCAAGTTCTCACTACACGCTTCTGTACAGATCAGGCAACACGTGACTCCCAGGAGTTCTTGAAATCTGTCGACGGAGAGGGACTAAGCATGATTAGTATCTTAAGGTGTCTTGTTTTAAATATAATAACTTTATCTTATTTAATCTTCTTTTATTTACTTTATATTATTAATATAAACTTTATAATAAGATAATTTATTATCCTACTATTTATTACTAGCTTACTTTAAAATATAATTAAAACTCTTTAATTTTCTTTAAATTTATATAAATTTAATTATTATCTAAATTAGCCTTATTTATTATATTATAGTTTTTATATAATAATTTCTTTCTTTTTATCTATCTTTATAATTTCTTCTTATTAGTAACTTAAAGAATAGAAGTAATATAAGTATAAAGGAAATTTAATTTATTACTTAAACTTTTAAAGTATTTTAATAATATTTTAATAAGTAAAGAAAACTCTTTATTTAAAAGAGAAATGTTTTATTATTATTATAAACTTTTTTTTTAAAAAAAATACTTATAAATATAATTTATAATTACTATAATTCTTTTTACTTATATAATATAACTTATATTTTTATATATAATTAAAAATATAAATTTATATATAATACTTAATCTCTTAAATTTCTAAGTAAAGCTTAAGTATTAAATCTTTTTTAAAGTAAATTTATCTCTCTTCTTATTATTTCTTAATTTTATATTATTATAGTTTACTAACTTCTAAAATATCTTATAATAAAAAAATATAATAAGCTAGTAATATAATATTAAAGGTAACTATATATTTAGTAAGATTATAACTAAAGTTAGGAATTTTAATTTTAGTTTATTAGAAAAGTATAAAGTTATATTAAGAAGTAAGAAGATATAAGAGATAATTTATAAAAAAAGAATATAAGAATATAATAGAAAGCTATTTATAAGAAACTAGAATAATATAGCTTTCTTATTAATATTATAATATATTAAATTTACTTTCTAAATTACTTTTAATTTATTTAAGAAGTTAATTAGCTTTTCCTTTTAAAAAATAAAAAGTTTTAATTAGTATAAAAATTTACTTATAGAAAGTATTATTAACTTAATATAAAACTTTAATAAGTATATAACTATTAGATTTAGAAAATAGATTATTACTAAGAAGTAAAGTTAATAAGCTAGGTAACTAGGAACTTATAGTAGATTTTATAATATATATATAATAACCTCTTTACTATTTTACTACTACTTAATTATTATATAAGTTAGTCCTTATTCTTCTATTATAGCTATATACTCCTTATATTTTTAAGGCTACTTAATTAGAAATTCCTAACTTAAGTACCTATAGCCTAATTAGCTTATTTAATCTCTAATAAGTTCCCCCCTAATATAATAGCTATATTATAGCTATCTTATTATAATATTATAATAACCTAGGTATTATAAAGCTCTCTCTAGTTACTAAATTATAAATACTCTTTTAATAAGTTCTATTTTTATAACTTATAATAAAGCTAGCCTTTTACTATCTTTATAAATAAATAATAAAGCTCTATTAAATAATAGCTAGTTAATAGTATTATTATAATAATATAGCTCTTAGTTCTTTTTTATATCTTTAATAGCTATTATAAAAGTAAAGTATAAATTAATATAAAAACTTTAATTATAAGTAGTTATTATCTAATAGCTAGATTTATATAAATAGGCTACTCTCTTTATAGTAATTAACTTTTCTTTTTCTCTTCTTTCTCTTTAAACTTTATTTAATTTTATAAGTAGCTTTACTTACTTACTATAACTTTATTATTAAAGGTTAATTATCTAGCTATAAGGCTACTATTAATTTAATAATAAATATTTAATTTTAATTTTAAATTAATTATTTTCTTTATTATAATATAAGTCTTTTAGCTTATTTACTACTACTTTATTATTATTAATAATTAAACTTATAATATTTCTCTTTATTTAATAATATAGACTTCTCTTTATATAAAACTCTTTAATATATTATTACTAAATAATTCCTAATTTACTAATATAAATTTAAAATTTCTTTACTTAATTATATTTTCTCTTTTTATATAAAGTTCTTTAATATATTATTATAAAATAGCTTACTAATTTACTTATATAATATTATTATATTTACTATTATTATTTTATTATTTACTTTATAAAAGTTCTTCTAGTACTTTAATATAATATAGCTATTAATATATTAATCTAGAGCTAAAATATCTTCTCTTTATTATACTAATATAAGCCCTCCTTTATATAATACTTTCTAGTCTTTTACTATAAATAGCTACTAAGTTATTAATTTAATATTTAATTTCCTTTACTTACTATTAGTACTACTAGTACTATTTCTAAAATATATATATTATTATATCCCTTCTATCTACTAGCTACTAACTTACTATTATAGTAATATATTTAATATAAAGTAGAACTTTAAAATAAGTTTACTATCTTTATAGCTTATCTTATAAGAGTTACTTTTATTACTACTTACTACTAGATCTTATTAGATTTAGAAAATAAGTTATTACTAAGAAGTAAAAGTTAGTAAGCTAGGTAGCTAGGAACTTATAGTAAACTTATAATATATGCGCAATAACCTCCTTACTATCCTACTACTACTTAATTATTATATAAGTTAGTCCTTATCCTTCTACTATAGTTATACGCCCCCGCGTTTTTAAGGCTACCTAACTAGAAGTTCCTACCTCAGGCACCTACAGCCTAATTAGCCCGTTTGGCCCCTGATAGATCTCTACTAACTTACTACAAGGTTACTACTATTTACTAGTATTATACTATTTATCTTATTAATTAAAATATATTAATTTACTTACTACTTACTATTATAAAGTACTTTATAAATATTAACTTCTTAGCTATTTTATTACTATCTTATAGTTAATTTATTATAATTTAGCTAATTAAGTAAATATATCTAGTACTATATTTAAAGTAAATTATATATTTTTACTACTAGTACTCTTTATAATTTACTTAAATTATATAAATTACTATAAAATTATCTTATTTAATAAAATAAACTCTTCTAAGTAATTAAATATTAAGTTATTATTAATATAAGTATTACTTTACTACTATTTTACTATTAGTTTATTATTAACTTACTATATAATAATACTTTAATAATATTAATAAGCTAATAGTACTAAAGTAAGTTATATTTATTAAGATATTTAAAGATAATAAGAAATAGTAGCTAATTAATTATAAAATTACTAGTAAATTACTTATTACTTTAATTTTATTTTTACTTATAAAATAAAGTAACTCTTTAATTAACTACTACTATTTTACTAGAGAGTAATTATAAAGTAATTACTTTTAAAATTAATTAATATAAAATAACTTCTTAATTTAGCTCTTTTAATTTAATTATTTTATATAATTTATATTATAGCTATTAATTCTTTATAACTTTATTAATAATATATTAATTATATTTAGTTATAAAAGTTTTATTTTAAAAAATTTCTTATAAAATTTATAAATTCTTAAAATTATTATAATTAAGTTATTTAATTAAGTATTTTCTTCTTATATTATTACTTTAATAAATTATAATATATTCTATATTATACTTATTTTTATTAATAAAAGAGCTTTCTTTTTATAAATATTTAATTAAAATACTACTTTTATACTTTTTTAATAATAAAATTAAAAATATATTATAAATTTATAAAGTTTTTAATAAATTTAATTTATATATTAAGCTATAATTTCTAATAGCTTTAAATACTTTATAAAGTTTAAAATACTTTATAATAAGTTTTTAATTAAATTATTTAAAGTTAAAATAACCTTTATAATAAAGAGAGTAAGCCTACCCTTAGCTAAATTAATCCCTAAAATAAAATCTAATATTATTTTTAAAATTCTTAGGCCTAACTTGCTCTAGGTATAATAGTATATTAGCCCTAAGCTACTAGTATAAGCACTAAGCTAATAGATATTAATTCTAGGTACTATAGTCTAGAATATAGCTACTATAACCTATAGAATATATAAATATATTATATAAGTCGTGCTTATATTAATATTATAGTAAAAGTAGACTACCCCCCTACTAACCTCTAAGAACTTAAAATTTATAATAAAATTACTAGCCTTACTTTCTTATTATTAATCCTAGGCCTCTAGATTATAGCCCTCTAGCTCTTAGAGCTTAATATATTATAAATATATAGTAAACTTACCTTAAATATAAAGATAAGGACTTATATTAAGAACTAGATAATTAATATAATTACTATTATAATAAGTAAGACCCTTTAACTTACTAGTACCCTTAAAGTACTTTTAAAATAGCCTTAAAGCTATATAATAGTAGTAGTAATATTCCTTCTTATAAACTTCCTCTTCCTTAAACTTTATTTAAAACTAAACTAACTCTAAATTAAATATAAAATAACTATTTAAATTAAAGATACTTTAATTAATATTAAAAATAGATTATATTAAGAAGTTATTTAAATAGTAAATATTACTTAAAGTAGATTTAATATAATTATAACTTACTACTTACTTAATAGAAATATAGTCCTAGTTTTTACTATAGTAATTATAGCTAAGTTCTTAAATAATAAGTAAATAGCCTAAGCTTTCTTTAAAAATATAACTATTTCTTAATTCTCCTTTATAATACTTATAAAAAGAATTTAATTAGAAAATATCTTAAATAATATTAATACTCTCCTCTTAGAAATAAATATAGTAAATTAAATATCTACTACTAAAGTAAAGAAGATATAAAGCTAACTTAAGGCTAATATATATTCTACCTTAGTTATTTATTTTCTAATTATTAAAGAGACTAACTTATTATATAATAAAGAGCTAATTTTAGTATATAAAGTATTTAATTATAAGCTTTATAATAAGAGCCTCTAACTTAAATAATATTATTAGTACTTTTAGTATAGCTATATTATAAAATATTATATTATATAGCTATAATATAGATAATATAATATTAATATATACTTAGGAGAGAGCTAAGAGAGAGATAGTAACTACTTAACTATTAATAGTAATAAAGAATTAAACTACCTTTTTTATAAAGGCCTATATTTAATATAAGACTAATTTTACTTTATAAGAGCTTATTATTACTAGAATATAAAAGTAAGCTACTTTATATATTCTTATTAATATATATAGAACCTAAATAGTAGTACTTCTTAAGGCTAAAGAACTATAGGAAATATTTTATAATTAACCTAGACCTTTTTACTTATAATATAAAAGCCTCCTTATAGAGAATACTCTCCTAGTAGTTTATATTTCTTATTTATATCCCCTTCCTCTAGAAAAAGAGCTTATATTATATTTATATTAAGAGTATATAAGTCTTAAATAATAATTAAACTTTTTATATTAAACTTTTAATTATAAAAATAATATATTAGAATATAAATAATAAATTAAACTTTACCTAGCTAGTACTTTTCTCTTAAGCTAGATATAATATAATTATACTTCTAGAGCTTTATTAAAATATAAAAATATAGAAACTTATATATTTAGAAATAATATTATATTATTTAATTTATATTAAAAGGTAAGCTATATTATATATATATAAGTAATATAAGTCTATAATATAAATATATAATATAAAAATAGATTAATATATAATAACTTTCTTATATTAATAAATTTAAATTATAATAGCTTATAATTCTCTAAGTAGAGAAATAAAGACTAACTTAATATAAATTTTATATAATTTACTTTAGAGTTTCTTCTCTTTTTTATTAATAACTTTAATTTATATTACTCTTTATAAGATCTCTTTAATTATATCTTACTTAATAATAATACTTTCCTTTAAATAATATAATAACTTTAACTTAACTTACTACTCTTTATAAAATAATTACCTACTTTTATTATAATAATTACTATAATATACTTAATCTTATATAAAGTACTTTAAAGTTAATAATCTAATATATAAATATTAATTATAATTTTAATAGCTTTAACTATATCTTATAATATATTTATATAAGTCTTAATATAATAGCCTAGATTAAGCTAATACTTTTATAATAATATACTTTTAATTATAAAGAGATAAAGAGATTAGCTAGAATATATTTAAATAACCCCCTTTTAATTAAAATAGAAAATAAATTTAATAAAGCTATTAATTAAATAAAATAAAAGCTACTTTTAATAATATCTTATATTATATAATATTAAAAGTATAATATAATTACTAGGAATTTATAGTAAAATTATAATATAGTTAATATTATTATAAATATTAAGTAAGCTAGATAATATTATTTATATATAAAAATAGTAATAAGCTAATAAAACCTTCTTAATATAAAGATATACTAAAATTAATATATAACTAAAGTATATAAATTATCCTAGTATAAATATATAATAAATATTACTAATAACTCTAAAAGATTCTAGATCTTTAAATATTAAGCTAAATAATATAATAGTACTATATTAGAATTATTATAAGTTCTATTACTAAACTAAGGTAGCTCCTCTCTTATTAGAATTCTTAAAGAGAAAGCTAATATTTTCACTTAATACTTCTTCTTACCCCTAGTAGAAGATATTAATAATATACCCCTACTTCTACTTTATCCTTAACTAGAGAATAAACTAATATTTATTACCTAAGTAATTACTATAGATAATATTTATATTACTTTTACTAGTATTTAATTATAAAAGTTTATAAATTTTAATATAATTCTAGTAAAGTTCTTTAAAATATATAGCTATAGCTTTTATAAAGCTATAATTAAAATAATAATAGCTAGCTTTAAGCTTAAGTATTTCTTAACTTAATATTAATATATAAATATTATAATTATCTTTAAGCTAAAGAAAATCTCCTAAGAAAAATATAAAGCTAGAGCCTAGTACTTTATCTCTCTTCTTTATATTTTAAATAAATTAATTAAAATAATTCTTACTACCTACTTTATAATTTATATAAAGAAGTACTAACTTCTTCTAGAAGGCTAAATAAAGAATTAATAAAAATACTTTATAGAACTAGTAATTATATTAATAATTAAAATAATATATATAGCCTAAAATTATAATAACCTAGCCTTATTTCTATAGCTTAACTTTATATAAGCCTTTAATTTAATTAATTATAAATACTTATTAAATAAGCTTTTTTTTATAAAATTACTACTATAGCTTCTATATCTTCTCTACTCTTATTTTAACTTATATATAATATATCTTTAAATTAAAGAAGTTTTTACTAGAGCTTTTTATATTAAAGTAGGTATTTTATAAAAGTCTTTATTATTCTTTATTTTATTTATTCTCTTTATTTTTAATTTTTATAAATTCTTAGAGAAAGTAGAAGATATAATTATTATTAGTTTTATAGATAATATAAATATTCTTATATTTAAATATATTATAAAGAAGATTAAAGCTTAACTTAAAGTTATATAAGAAATATTATTTTAATAAATTACTAAAATTAAGATAACCTTTAAATATAAAAAAGTATACTTTATATACTTTATTAGAGCCTATTATCTAGCCCCTTAATATATTTAACTTAATAATATATAAATAAAATCTTAAAAGTCTAGTTATTTTTTTAAAGTAATTCTCTATAAAAAGCTTAGTTAGAAATTATATATCTTTAATCTTAAAAATTATATTAAATATTAAATAAAGGCCTTTATTAAAATTATAGTAAATATATAAAATATCTACTTTAGAGCTATATACCTTATTTATAATTAGGTTATAAAGTTAGCTATCTTTTATAGAAGTAGTACTTTCTATTAATTAATAAAGAGAGATAAGAAACTATATAAACTAGTAGTAGTACTTTAATTACTTTAAAACTAGGCCCTTAAAGTAATTATTAATATATTTAAAGTAACTTTAATTTAGACTTTTTATATAAAAATAAAGATCTCTTTATTAAACTTCTACTTTAATTACTATATTATCTAGTTTTAGAATTATATAAAAAATAATAAAGAAGTAATATTAATTTAATAATTAGTTATATTAATAATATATTAAATATAAATTTATTATTATTAAAGATATTAAATAAAGCCTCTCTTTAAAGAGCTAGTAAATTAAAAAGCTAGCTAGAGCTCTTAATTAAATAATAAAAAAATAATATAATAAACTATTACTTAAAAATAAAAAAATTAAAATATATAAAATAAAGTAACTTTAATATAAAAATACCTTAACTTTAAAATAGTTAATAAAAATCTAAATTACTTCTATAAAGTTATTATAGCTCTTTATAAAGACTTTAAAAAGTACTAAAGCTCTTTACTTACTTAAATAAAAATAAGCTATATAAATTTAAAGAAGTTTCTCTTTTTTTATAAAGTTTTTATAATACTTTTACTTTATTATTATTATAAATTTAAAAAGAAGATTATTTATTATATTATTTTCTACTATTAATAATTTAATATAAAAAAAATATTATTATAAAACTTACTATAATTCTATATTAACTTTATATTAGTTCTAAGGAAATTATAAATAATAAAATATATTATAATATAAATTCTAGAACTTTACTTTATTCTTTAATTTTTTCTTATAATTAAATTAAATAAAGAAAAAGATAAAAAAGTTAGAATTTTTATAAAGCTTTTATTAACTTTAAGCCTTTAAATAGCTAAAAATAATTACTTAAATATTTAGAAAAAACTCTTTTTTATTTAAAAAAAAAAAACCTACTATTTATTTATATTAACTACTAATTAAATTACTAAACTTATTAAGAGTATTACTACCTTTAATTTACTTCTAGACCTTAATTATAATAAGGCTTGCCCTTATTACTATACTCTCTACTAACTCTTTCCTAGAGCTCTCCTTCTCCTCTTCCTCTCCTAATTCTTCCTCCTCCCCCTCCCTCTCCTTCTCTTTCTCCTAAGCTAGAGCCTAGAGAGTTTAAAGTACTATAAAAGAGAACTAGCTATTTAATTAACTTACTAGTACCTTTATTATAATTATAAGCTATTTTAGTATATTAATATTATAAAATACTTTATTAAGTAATTTATTAAACTACTCTCTAGAGATTATAAAGATATTAACTACTACCCCCTTAATAGTATTATATTAGCTATATTTTATATTTTAAGAAGTTACTTTCTTTATTTTCTTTAATCTCTCTTTTTTCTACTTCTCCTTTAATATTACTTTTAATATTTATATTATCTTCTTTATAACCTAAGGTACTAGTATATATATTTTATATTAATAAATATAAATTATATAATTAGTAATTATTAAGTTTTTAAATAATTAATAAAGAGTATTTAAATTAAAGTCTATATTTATTTATTTATTATATTAATTATAATATAGAGCTACTATCTCTATTAAATATATCCTTATTATATATATAATATAAGGTATATTTTATATTAGACTCTCTATAATAGTAAGTAGTAAAGTTTATTTTATACTCTAGGTATAGTATTAGATAGCTTAACTTTTTATTACTTCTTCTTTTTTTAAAAGATAATTAGTATTTAATATATAATTATAGAAATTATAGTAAATTTTTATAAGCTCTTTCTTAAGAGAGTATTTAGAAAATATATTAACTACCTTTAGTTAATATAAGTAAAAAGAGTAAATTAATTAAAAATTAAGTAGTTATTTATATTATTATTATTATTTTAAAATTAGTACTATTATCTTATTAGTAACTTAAATTTATATTAATTTTAAATAGTAAATATAATCCTCTAGATTAAAAGAGTAATTTATTATATATAATAGGCTTAAAGAGAGAGGAAAGAAATAGGAAGATAGATATAAGAGAGTTTATTATTATTATTATAGGTCTAATATTATAATAATAACTATTAGCTATTATAATATCTTACTAGCTAATATTATAATATAATATTATTTATAATTACTAAACTATACTATACTTATATTAAGATTAAGCTTATATCTCTCTTTAAAAAATACCTTCTTTTTAATAAGAAGTAAGCTAGATAGTTATATTAGCCTAGTTACTAAATTTATTATATACTTATAGTGCGCTTAACTTAGGCCTAAATAGAGTATTATATAGAGATTTTTATCTAGCCTTAGTATAGTTTTTCCTCTATTATTATCTATAGATATACTATATATTCTACCTCTTATAGATAATAGATAATATAATAATAATAATAATAATAATATTTAAAGTTAATATACTTAATTAATAAAAATATAAGATTATTTTTTTAAATCTTATATTAATATATTCTTTATTATAGTACTTTATATATAACTTTCTTATATTATAAAGTTATTATTTTAATTACTTTAAAATATTTATATATTCCTTTAATTTTATTTCTTTTATTTATTAATATATTTTAACGTCCCCTTTTATTTATTTAAAGTAAATAAATATAAAATCTTATAGTAATATTACTAGTACTTTATTATAAATTATATATATACTTATATTATATATTAATTATATTTATATTAATTACTTATATTAATTTATTACTTAATTAAATTATAAATATAAAAAGATATTTTAAAATTTAATTTATTTACTTAATTTAACTATCTATTATAAATAGAATATAATATTAAATTATTATAAAATTCTTATACGATAGTAGAGAGTTTCTTAATATATACTTATAAATATAAATCTATAATTTAATATAATATTTTTTTAAAATTCTATAATTATAATATATATAATTTAATAATAGCTTTATTAGGCCCTTACTAGTAAATATCTTTTAAATTATAATAAATAAAGAGTATTTAATTAATTAGTTTATAATTACTAAGATTATATTATATTTATTTTTATAAATATTTTTTAATAAAAGTATTTTTATTATAAAGTCTATTAATAACTTTAAAAAAAATCTTCTAATATTAATAATATTACTAATTTACTATAAAGCTAATATTACTTTACTTTATTTCCTTAGTAATTATAGTATATTTTAATATAACTCTTAATATTATCTCTTATTTTATATTAGTAATAGTTCTACCTAGCTCTTTTAAAGATCTTATAAACTCTTTAGTATTTTATAAAAAGTTTATTATAAACTAGTTTTAATATCTCTAATTATAAAGCTAATAATATATATATTTAATTATTATATAATAATAAGCTATCTTTATAATATTACTATTTCTTCTCTTTTATTTACTTATTTACTTTAAATTTATTATAAATATATAGCTTTTTTATTTATTACTATATTTATTATATAAACTTATTAACTTATTAGGCCTTTAATAGCTCTTTAAATTATAAGCTCTTTTTTTAAAAAGAAAGTAATCTTAGCCTTTATTAAAATTATAAGTAATTTAATTATAACTAAGCTCTTATAAGTTCTCTCTAGAGATATAAGCTTAAGTTTATTAATAAAGTATATATATATTTCCTTTTTCTTTATTTACTTTCTAATTTAATTATTTTATTTAATTTAATATAAGTCTTAATATTATAAGTTTAATTATAATAATATCCTTATAATCTATTTACTTATTTATAACTAGAGATTATAAGATATTATTTATTAATAATAAATCTCCTTCTTTTATAATAAAAAATTTATATAATATATTTATTTCTTTTTTTTAAATTAGATCTAGCTTTATAGCTAACTCTTCTTCAACTTATTAAAGCTTTATAATTACCAAATAAATATTAATTTTACTAGTAATTTATTTATCTTTCTCTTTTCTTATTTTCTTAAGGCTATCTATTTTTCACTTACTTATAATAAACTTACTAAGAAATAGTAGTAGTAAGCTTTACTTTACTTTCTCTTACTTAGCTATATTATAATAATCTAGCTTTCTTAATAGCTTATTTATAAAATTTAAATATCCTAGTTTATAATAAATTTTATATTTAAATTTATTTACTTATATATTAACTATTACTTTATAAAAAAGAACTGATAATTTAAGTAATTAATTTAAATTTAAATAATATAGTAGCTATAGGCTATATAATATCTCTAAGTTTAAATAGTCTTTTAAATTATAAATAATTTAATATTAAATAAATAGAAATAAAGTTCTATCTCTATTAACTTCTTTAATATATATATAACTAATTACTAGTAATCTCCTTATAATTATAATAATATTATATTAATAATATACTCTAAAGTATTAGTCTTAATATAAATTCATAACTCTAGATTAAAATATACTAAAATAAGTCTCTTATAAAATCCTATAAATTTAAAAATATTAAAATATTCTTTATAATAGCTTTAATATAATCTTACTTTATTTTAATTTTTATTAATAATATTATAAATTTAAAGAAAATTACTTTAAAAATTAAAAAATTATATTTTTATAAGATTTATATATAACTTTATATTATATAGCTTATTAAAAACTTAATAAATATATTATAAGTAAAATAATATATTTATTACTAAAGATTAGAATATTATTTAAATAGATAATATAAATAATATTAATAAGGCTTTTAAGTACTTTATTAATATACTTTTAAAAAGTAATTAATATATTAATTAAATTAAAAAGTATAACTTTATATTAAAATAACTATAATAATAATAGAATATTATCTTCTATTTATTTCCTTTATAAATATATAGCTAATTATATATATTTTTAATATTTAGCTTTATATAAATAACTTTTATATATAGCTAATTAAGGATTTTAATTATTAATAGTAATAATATCTTATTTTTCTATATATTTATATTTAAACTTTTATAATCTATATATAGTTATAATATTTTATTAAATTTAGATATAAATAAGATAAATATATTAACTAAGCTCTTTAAATACTAAATTTAACCTTTAGCTTATATAATCTCTAAGTAATTATAAAGAACCTATAGTCTCTTATTAATAAGATTATAAATAAGTTCTTATGAAAGTATTTTAGCTTCTTCTAGCTTAATTATATATATTTTACTCTTAAAGGAAGTTAACTTTTTAAATATTAATAAATTAGATATATTTTATAATTTAAGTATTTAGAGAGAAGCTTTATATTTATATCCTTATTACTTGCTTATAATATATAGTTTTTATTTTTATTATCTTTTAGCTTATTATTTATTATTATATTCTAATTATATATAAAAAGAGTTATAATATATATTATATTTATAATATTACTAACTTACTTTAAAGATTTTATAAAGCTATAGCTATATTATTATAAAAAATATATTTAATAAATTACTTATTGTAATAAAATTTATAAGTTTACTTTATTAAATTAAGATCTTCTAATAATTATTACTTTATTTAATAATATAATAATATAGAAAGTAACTTTCTAATATTTTATTATATCCTTATTATTTTAAACTTTAATTACTTTATTAAAAATTCTGAAGACTTTAATTAAGTTATATTAAATATTTTAAATACTTAATATAAATTATAATTTTATTAAATCTTTATTTATTAATAAATTTAAATATATTAATAATTTATTTATATTAATATTTTTTAATATATTTATTATTCTCTAATTAAAATTTTATTATTAATAAACTTATTATTTAAATTTATTTATTATAAATTATAATCTTTAGTTATAAGTAATATTAATTTAAATATATTTAATATAATTATAAGTAAAATATTATTAAATTAATATTTTTTTATAATATACTTATTATTATTATATATCTTATAATTTAGCTTTATATATCTTAATTTAATATACTTTTTAATATTATATTTATAATACCTAGTATTATTATAATATAAAGATATATAAATCTCTAGAAATATTAAGCTATCTTCTCTCTTTAAATTTATAATAACTTTACTATTATATAGTAATATACTAATTAATAATAATATAAGAGTTATTATATTCTAGCCCTTATTTTAATTATATTATATATTAATAAAAGTAATAGCTTAAGCCCCTCTAAGAGTAGCTTCTACTTATAAACTAGTTATATAAAATCTCTATTAAGTCTTTAAGATGTTATTATTAATTACTTATTTTTATAATACTAGTAGTAAATATAAGATTATATAGAGAATATAGTTCTTTTCTTTTATTTAATTTAGAAATTTAGTTTTAATTTAAGTTTATTTTAAGAAAATCTTTTTAAAAAGCTAGCCTTTAGCTTAATATATATATACTAACTTTTATTTTATTATTAACTTATAGTTATATAAATCTCTTATTATTCTTTTAAGAAATATATATAATTTCTTAAGAGTTATTTTTAAAAATAATTTCTTAAAAATTATTCAATTAAAATTATATTATATAATTTTTTTAATATATTAGCTAGCTAGTAGGATTTTTAATTATTTAATTTAATAATAGAAGATTTTTTTAATATAAGTATTAATATTATATTTATATAATTATAAATTACTTTACTTTTTATTTTTATAGATATATATTAATTTACTTCTCTTTCTCCTCTTTAATATATATTCTAATTATTAAATAGCTATATTAGTACTATAATATTAATAATAATTACTTATTTAAAAGTTTTATCTTTAATATATAAATATTTAGAAAGTTATATCTTTTCTCTCTTTTTCTTTAAGTTTTTAATTCTCTATTTCTTATTAGTAATTTACTTTTATAATATTATTACTTTACTATATTATTATACTTTAGCTAGCTCTTTTTATAATATCTTAATTTTTATTATAATTAAATTAAGGCCTTTAAGTTTAATTAGGACTTAAATACTAGAGAGGCCTAGAGTTAGTAATTTTCTTATTTTAAAGTTTAATAAAGAAGTTTTAATATTAACTTATAATAAGTTCTTTATAAAGTTAATATAATTTTATAATAACTTTTTAGTACTTTAGTTAAATATATTTATATTTTATATTATTTTTCTTATTAATTAATAATTCTAGTTTTTAAAAGAGAGCTAACTTATTAAATATAGAAAATAATTTATTATTAAAGAGTAAAAGTTAGTAAGTTAAGTAACTAGGAACTTATAGTAAATTTATAATATATATATAATAATCTTCTTATTATTTTACTACTATTTAATTAGAAATTCCTACCTTAGATATCTATAGTCTAATTAGTTTATTTAGCCTCTGATAATTAACTAGTATAACTTTATCTATTATTTAATATACTTTTAATAAGATTTAATAATATATTAATTTTATAAGTTATACTTTAACTTTAAATTTATTAATATTAAAATTAGTATTAATATTAAATATTGGAATATCTAGAGAATTAAAGTAAATATTTAACTAGTATTTCTTAAAGATCTCTTAGATTTTATAGATAATAAAATTAAAAAAGAAACTTATAGCTTAAAACTTAATTTCTATATTAATTATATAAAATATAGACTTTCTATTTATAAATATAATATTTACTATATTATTATAATTAATATAAATATTATTTTAAAGTAAATTTAAAATATTTAGATAATAATTCTTTAATTTAAAAATAATAAAATATTTTACTAACTTTTAAATATCTCTCTTACTTTATAATTTACTTCTTTAAAAATCTTCTAAAGCTTTTCTATATATAAATAGCTAAATTTTCTATAAATAAACTTAAACTCTATCTCTATTAAATTTATTAATTTATTACTCTTTATATTTATAATATATATTATATAAATATAAGACTTCTTAACTTATTTTTAAACTTATTATATATATTATTAATATAGAGAAGAAAATAATATATAAAGTAATAATTTAAAAGTTAATATCTTTAATTTTTATAAAAATAATAATCTTCTTAATTATAAAAAGAGTTTTTCTTTATTTTAAATTATATATAAATATAACCATTTTTTATCTTTAAGTTAAATATTATATTTAATAAGCTTATATATAAATTCTTTTTATTATTATATATTTTATAGTTATTATATAAAGATAATAATATATTATATAATAATATTATTAATATAATAATAAGAAATATTTACTAGAAATAATTTATAAATTTAATTTCTTAAGTTTATTTCTTTATTTTATAAATAAATAATTTATTTATTAAGAAATAAGTAATATAATTATTTATTAATTTATTTTTATATTCTTATATTTAAATTCTTTTAATTTAAGTAATTTAATTTTTTAAACTTAAACTTTAATAATACTTTATAAATTTAGTAATAATAAAACTTATAATGTCTTTTTTATTCTTTATTATAGATATTTTATATTATTTTTATTATTTTTTAAAGTATTATTATTATATAAATAAATTTATAAATTTATAATTAAGCTTTATATAAATTTAATACTTTTATTTTTTATTTTTTATTAAAAGTTATTATAATCTTCTTATTATTTCTTATAATTAAATCTTTTACTATATTTATATTTATTATATTATTTAAAATAGTAAATACTTTTTTATATTTTCTATTTATATAAAAATAACTTACTATTCTAGTATTTATCTCTACTTAAAATATAGTCTTATATTATATAAATAATATATTAAATATTTATTCTAGTTTTAAAAATATAATTTTAAATTTTAATATACTTTATATTATATATAGAATATTTATAAGGAGGTATATTTTAGTATTAAATATAGAATTAAGAGCTTATTGATACTTTAAAGTTAATTTAAGAGAAGTTAAAGTACTTTTATTTGAATTCTCTTAATATTCTTACTTTTAATAATAATAAAGAAAAATATTATTAAGCTCTAGTTTATATTATATTATTTTTAATTAAATTTTAAATTAAATTACTATTTAATTTTTATATATTTTATATTTTATATATCTTAAGAAGTAAATATATATATATCTAGAAAGAATATTAAAAGCAAGTATATAAAGCTAAAGATATTAAATATAAAAGTAATATATATAAATATTTATATTTTATTATTTAGAATATTATATACTTTCTTTAAGTAATTATTTTCTTTGTTTTCTAGTAAAGTAAACTACTTTATAATTACTTTATTAATTATAATATTTATATACTTTACTAGTAGAAGAGTATAATATTAATATTTTTAATATTATTTTAAATATATTACTAAAGAAAATATTATTTTATATCTTTTTTTATTTTTTCTTAAGCTAGTTTAAGCTTAAGACTATTACTTTTATAATTAATAAAGCTTAAATTAGACTTTTTAATTACTTTACTATATTATAGAAGTTATTTTAGTTATTATAATCTCTTCTAGTTTTATTATTTAAATAAATTAATTTAATTATTTATAAAATATATTTTATATATTTAAATAGTTATATAATTATAATCTTTAAAAAAGTTTTTATATATTAAAATCTTTAATAAATTCTTCTAGTAAGTTATTATCTTTATACTTTAAGTTTTTATATTTACTTATAGCTTTAATAATCTTTAAGCTCTTAAAATTTATAGATATAGTTATTAGAACTTTTATAAACTTAATATTAAATATATTCTTAATATTTAATAAGAGAGCTATTTTTAACTAATCTAGAGTTTAATTAAGCTCTTATTATATCTTTTTAAATTTCCTATACTATAGTGAGGTAGGGGATGAGACTCACTCTTAGAGATAGCAGTCTTATATCACGTGGGCTTCTAGAACTTAATATAAGTAGTAATATTGTAATAGCTAGAATAATATACTCTTCTTTATTATTATTATTATTTCTTAAAATTAACTATTTAATACTTATTTATTAAATATATTACTATAATAACCTATTTAATTAAATAAAAATATATATTATTATATTAATTAGAACTATTAATAATCCTCTTATCACAACTTATAAGTCTATAACTCTTAAGTTCCTATAAGTACAGTATTCTATTAGGCCTGCCTAGTGGTTGGGTTATGTGTGTATTCTCTCTATCTCAATAGTAAATAATCTTATTTTCACTTTTTTATATTAATTTTATTAAAATTATAATAATATAACTAGTAATATATAATCTAGTAGTAATCTTTAATAGAGATTTTTAACTAATTAGAATAATACTTTTTATAAATTATATAATAAGTAATTTCTTATTATTTATAATCTTTTAAAAGTTTTAACTAGATATAATAAAACTTCTAAGATCTTATAAATTATTTATAGCTTATTAGTATAGTAGAACTCTATTTATAAAATTAATCTTAATCTTTCAGTATTATTAATTTATATTAAATTTATAATATATAATTTTAATTAGTATAAGTTAGTTTATTTATTTCTATATATTTTAATTTATAATCTAGATATATTATAGAGCTATAAAGACTAAATAGATATTAATTCTTATATTAATATACCTAAGGTAAAGGCTTCCCTAAGTAAAGAGGAAGATATACCTTTCTCTTTACTTTAGTAAGGCTTAGGTTATACTTAAGCTCCTTATATTAAAAATAACATAATTTAAAGCTTGAGTTAATAATATAAAGAGATAATTCTTTTACTATAAGTAATATATATAATATAAATTATATTATAACTTTAAGGAAATTATATAAGGAGAAAATATTTACTTAAGTAATTTAATTATATTTAATTATATTTAATTTTAAAAGTTATAAGTATTTTAAAGAGTTTTTATAAATAAAGTACTAACAATTATATTAGAAATTATAAGTCTTTCTATATTATTTACTATATAAGTAAAAAGTAAAAAATATAAAACTATATTTAAGAAGTAGAGAAAACTATTAAAAAGTTCCTTTATAATTAATTTTATCTTTAAAGTAAATAAATAATAATAATCTTTTAATAAAAAAAACTATTATATAAGTAGTTATTTTATTCTTATTTAAAGTAAAGAAAAATAACTAAATACTAATTTTATAGTTATTTATTATTACTTTTTTTTTCTTTTTTAAAAATATTTTTTAAATAATACTATTTATATTAATATTATAATAGATTTAGTATTATAGTTAATATAGTTTTAATTATAAAGTTAATAATAAATTTAAAATATTAAATATATCTAAGAGCTAGAAAACTAAATTAATATTTTAATAAACTATAATAAGATATCATTTCTATATAATAATAATTATTATAAGAAATATTAATATATAATATTAATACCTTTCTTTATTATTAATAAATTAATACTATTATTATATATTATTATATATTAATAATAAAGATAAAATATTTAGTTTTTAAGTAATATATCTTTTTATAATAAATTAGCCCTAGAGTATAGTATATATAAGTATTAATTCTTTTATTAATATACTTAAGGAAGAAGATTCTTTAAGGATCGTAAAGTTCCTCTTTTTACTATAGCTAAATATAGTCTATACTTAAGCTCCCTATTCTAAAGATAAACTAAGTTAAAACTTAAGTTTATAATATTTCTTTATTTTATTTTTTATTTAAAAATATAGTAAATATTTAATAAAGATAGTTATTTAATAGTAAGTTAATATTTAAATAATATAGTATATAACAAAAAGCATTATAAAGCTAATTATAAATTAAAAAGTAAAGTAATTTCTATTTATATTTTTATATATTATATAGCTTATAATATAGTAATTAGTAAGTAAGTATTATAATAAAGAGTATATATATATAACTTAACTACTAGGTAGACTTAATATAATACTATACTTATAGGAATTTAAGAGTTATAGACTTATTAATTATACTATAAAAACTATTAATAGTTCTAGTTAATATAATAATATATATTTCTATTTATTTAAATAGGTTATTTTAGTAATATACTTAATAAAGATATATTAAATAGTTAATTTTAAGAAATAATAATAATAATAAGAGTATATATTTCTAGGTTTTATAATATTATTACTTATATTAACTTCTGAGAGCTTATATAACTAGACACTATTATCTCTAGATACAGGTTTTATTCTCTATCTTACTATATTATAATATATATATATAGAGAGAGATCTAGATATATATTAATAACTTAAGTATAGAGTATTTATCTATTACAATAGCTTTCTAATTAATTATTAATAATATAGAAATACTTTTAATATTAATATTATATTAATTATATTATATAACTAAATTTATAATAAAATAGTAATAAAAAATATATTAGTTCTTTATAAGGAAGAATACTCTAGTATTAAAATATAAGAAGATAGTAAATAATTATAAATTAAATATAATTTATAATTAACTAATAGTAAAATAAGAAGAATATTTATAAAATAATAATATTATAGTAAGATAGTAAATTTACTTTAATAAAAAGAAAGAGTATATTTAAAATATTTATAAAACTTTTAAAAAAAGAAAAAGAATAAAATTTTACTTGATATAAAAATATAATTGTAATTAAATAAATATCCTAGTACTATTTAGTAATTATTAATAATATAAGTTCTTACTCTCTATATTAATATAATTATTAACTCTAGTTTTACTATATTATTTACATTATAATATATTAATATAAGATAATATATTATTATAAGAATATAAAATACTTATTTAATAATTACCTAGCTAGTAAATATCTAAAAGTATATAATTACTAGTAAATAATAAGTTTTCTATTATTACTAAAGAAGAAAAATATTATAAAGATATTTATAATAAAATTTAAGAATTATATAATCTATAATCTTATAATTTAGTTATTACTATCTAGTAATTAATATCTAGAAATAACCTTAAATAATAGTATAGTTTATATAATTATTAGGAATAGATACTTAGCTATTAAATTACAAGTTAGTAGTAAAATTATATATAGTTTATAATATAACTATATCTATATAATCTTAAATTTATATTTTATAAGAACTATAAAGTCTAAATTATTAAATTAAGAATATTATTTAATTTAAAATTTAATATATAAATATATTTATTATTTTATATTTTATATACTTTTTATTTTTATTAGTATATATAAAATTAAAAATATAGCTATTATAATTATAATTGAAGTAATATTTATTTTATAAATATAACTAAATACAATATTAATTAGCTATTAGTTATAGTTTATCTTATAATTTAATAGCTAAATATCTATCTTTAATAGCTACTTAAACTATCTCTAAATAATCAAGAGAAAATTAGTAAAATGAAATGTATATTTAGTTAATTTATATCTAAAGATAGATATATTAAAGTGAGTTTAATATGAAAAATATAAAGTTAATTTAATAAATAAGAAGATATAAGAAGTAATTTATATAATAAGATAATAATTAGAAGATAGTAAGAGAGTTATTAAAATTAACTAATTATTTTATAACTATTTTGTTAATATTATAATTTATTAACTTTTATTTCTCTAGATTATTAATAATTTATTTAATAAATAATTAGCTAACTTCTAGAATTAATATAAATATAAAATAATCTATATTTCAGTTTCCTTATAAAGTAATAGTTTTTTAATTTAAATTTTAATATATATCTTTTTATATTAAAATAGCTATATTATATAATTATATTAATTAGTAATATAATAATACTAATATAAAATTTAACCTATTTAAGAACTTATATATTTATTTAATTTACTAGAAATATCAATAGCATTTTAATAGTATATTAATAAAATATTTAATAACTTTTTTAGTAATTTTATTATAATAATATACTTATTTATTTGAAAGTATTAATAATTAAGTATAGTATAGAAAGAAAAGTTTATAAAGTCTTTATTTATCTAATATATAATATAAAGGCTATAATATATAAAGCATATTTTTAATTTTAATTAATTATTAATTCTAGTAACTCCTATATGATATGAAATTAACCTATACCACTATTACTCTTCTATGGAGATGACAGATACCTAAGCTACTAATCAGTTACATGTGACATTAATAAACATATTCTAAACATAACCATGGCATCATCTAGCCAGCGACAAGACTGCGAAGATGAACGAATCGCGGCACAAAGGGCATATGCGTTAGGCAACGATTTTACTGCTCCCAACGCCTTACTTACCCGTAGGACCCCGCAGACGCCCGGAAAGCAGCGTTTCGATTCTGCTGGTATCACAACCGATGAATATGGTGATCGCATCAAGCGGCCAGGCAAGAACCGGCTGAAGGCTACCAAGCACCTACCTATTTCGCCTGATTGCACACCGCATGTTTGTCACACTCCACCACCTCCGTCTGGCTCCAGGTCGGCGAGTTCCAGATCGAAAACGGCATTCGCTGGTGCCACATTCCACGCTTCTCCAGCACCCTCTGCGTTACCTATTCCAAGTTTCGTGTCAAAGTCCTCTGATGACTCACCTTCGATTAAATATGGCAACGATATTATTCAGGAGCCGCCCCCCTCTACAAATTCAGATACATTGACACCATTTCGCCCGTCTCCCGGGCTCAATCCACACGAGTCGCCTCTAGATCTCATGTTCCGTCTTCATAGACAGGAGAAAGAGAGCGAGACGCAGAAAGAGATATTGGATGACCATTCAAAACATGTCCGCGGTGTAACAGCATCTCCAGTTCTCCAAAAAGCTCTTGATCGCAAAGACATCCCACAGGCAGCAACCCTTCCTCAGGACCCACGACAACATGCTAAGCAGTTGTATAGTGGTATAGACGAGTATGAACACAGTGAGGGTCTTCCACGCCCAGCGGGCCCAGCGTTTTCAACGCCGTACCGAGAACGCATCAAAGCTGCCCGCAATGGTGCGGTACACAACAATCATCACCAAGAGGCGGTCGGCGCAGCACCTTTACATCCAGTCGAAGATCCCACGGTAGCATTAAAAAGGTTTCTTTTCAGAGGAGTGGACTCGTCAGCTTCGCAGATACCGGCCGGTGAAACAACATCTACACCAGCCGCATCAGCAATAAGTACGCTACCCAGTCAAACTAAATCTCCAGGTGAGAGGCAGAGGGACAATATCAAGATGATGGAGGAAAACCTGCGGCGGATTCTTAAAATAGATTCAAGAGCAGAACCAACATTCTCTAATATTAAAAAGTCTTAATATAGTAGGTAATATAATATATATAAAGTCTCTTTAAAATAACTTATATATATATAAATATAATTCTTTTATAATATAGCCTTTATAAATAAACTATAATAAGGAGATTATTATATATATACTATAAGTTTATTATAAGTTTCTAGTTACTTAGCTTATTAACTTTTACTTTTTAATAATAATTTATTTTCTTAATTTAATAACTTAGCTCTTCTTTAAAAACTAGATCTATTAATTAATAAAGAAGTAATATAAAATATAAATATATTTAATTAAAATATTAAAGAGTTATTATAAAATTATATTAACTTTATAATAAGTTTACTATAAAGTAATATTAAGACTTCTCTATTAAACTCCTATTAGATTTAGAAAACAGGTTATCACCGAGGAGTGAGAGTTAGTAAACTAGGTAGCTGGGGACTCGCGGCGGACTCGCAGTACATGCGCAATGACCTCCTTGCTATCTTGCTACTGCTCGATTATTATACAAGTTAGTCCTTGTCCTTCCACAACTACTATGCGGCCCCCGCGTCTTAGGGCTGCCCGCCTAGAAATTCGTGCCTCAGGCATCTATAGCCTGATTAGTCAGTTCCGCCCTTGATAACTCTAGAATTAGAAAACTTCTAACTTTAAATCTCTTTACTACTTAAATTTTAATTAAATATAAAAGCTTTAATTTAATTATAATAAAAAATAAAATATTATAAAAAGAGCTAGCTAAAGTATAATAATATAGTAAAGTAATAATATTATAAAAGTAAATACTAGTAAAAAGTAAAGAATTAAAAGTTTAAAAGAAAAGAAAGAAAAGATATAATCTTTAAGATATTTATATATTAAAAATAAAATTTTCAAGTAACTAATTATTATTAATATTATAATATTAATATAATTACTTAATAACTAGAATATAAATTAAAGAGAAAAAGAGATATAAATTAAATATATATTTATTAAAAAAAAGTAAAGTAATTTATAATTATATAAATATAATATTAATATTTATATTAAAGAAAATACTATTTATTATTAAATTAAGTAATTAAAGATTTTACTAGTTAATTAATATATTAAAAGAATTATATAATATAACTTTAATTAATTAATTAGCTATTAGAAAATAATTTTTAAAAATAATTTTAAAAAATTATATATATTTTTTAAGTAACTAATAAAAGATTTATAAAATTATAAGCTAATTATAAAATAAAAGTTAGTATATATATAATATAACCTTTATAATAAAGAGAGTAAGCCTACCCTTAGTTAAATTAATTCTTAAAATAAAATCTAATATTATTTTTAAAATCTTTAGACTTAACTTACTTTAAATATAATAATATATTAGCCCTAAGCTATTAATATAAGTACTAAGCTAATAAATATTAATTCTAGGTACTATAGCCTAGAATATAATTACTATAACCTATAGAATATATAAATATATTATATAAGTTATATCTATATTAATATTATAATAAAAGTAGGCTACCCCCTTACTAATTCTTAAAAATTTAAAATTTATAATAAAATTACTAGCCTTACTTCCTTATTATTAATTCTAGGCCTTTAGATTATAGCTCTCTAGCTCTTAGAGCTTAATATATTATAAATATATAATAAACTTACTCTAAATATAAAAATAAGAACCTATATTAAAAACTAGATAATTAATATAATTACTACTATAATAAGTAAGACCCTTTAATTTACTAGTACTTTTAAAGTACCCCTAGGATAGCCTTAAAGCTATATAATAATAATAGTAGTATTCCCTCTTATAAACTCCCCCTTCCCTAAACTCTATTTAAAATTAAACTAATTTTAAATTAAATATAAAATAACTATTTAAATTAGAGATACTCTAGCTAATATTAAAAATAAATTATATTAAGAAGTTATTTAAATAATAAATATTACTTAAAGTAAATTTAATATAATTATAGTTTATTATCTACTTAGTAAAAATATAGTTCTAGTCTTTATTATAGTAGCTATAGCTAAGTCCTTAGATAATAAGTAAATAACCTAAGCTTTCTTTAAAAATATAATTATCTTCTAACTCTTTTTTATAATATTTATAAAAAGGATTTAATTAGAAAATATCTTAAATAATACTAATACCCTTCTTTTAAAAATAAATATAGTAAATTAAATATTTATTACTAAAGTAAGGAAAATATAGAGCTAACTTAGAGCTAATATATATTTTACTTTAGTTATTTATCTTCTAATTATTAAAAAGATTAACTTATTATATAATAAAGAGCTAATTTTAATATATAAGATATTTAATTATAAGCTTTATAATAAGAGTCTTTAATTTAGATAATATTATTAGTACTTTTAATATAGCTATATTATAAAATATTATATTATATAATTATAGTATAGATAATATAATATTAATATATACTTAGGAGAAAGCTAAAAAAGAGATAATAACTACTTAATTATTAATAATAATAAAGAACTAAGTTACTTTCTTTATAAAGACCTATATTTAATATAAAACTAATCTTACTTTATAAGAGCTTACTATTACTAGAATATAAAAGTAAGCTACTTTATATATCCTTATTAATATATATAGAACCTAAATAATAGTACTCCTTAAAGCTAAAGAATTATAGAAAATACTTTATAATTAACTTAGACTCTTCTACTTATAATATAAAAGCCTCTTTATAGAGAATACCCTCCTAGTAACTTATATCTCTTATTTATACCCTCTTCTCTTAAAAAAAGAGCTTATATTATATTTATATTAAAAATATATAGATCCTAAATAATAATTAAACTCTTTATATTAAACTCTTAATTATAAAAATAATATATTAAAATATAAATAATAAATTAAACTTTATCTAGTTAGTACTTTTCTCTTAAGCTAGATATAATATAATTATATTTCTAGAGCTTTATTAAAATATAAAAATATAGAAATTTATATATCTAAAGATAGTACTATATTATTTAATTTATATTAAAAGGTAAGCTATATTATATATATATAAGTAATATAAGTCTATAATATAAATATATAATATAAAAATAAACTAATATATAATAACTTTCTTATATTAATAAATCTAAATTATAATAACTTATAATTCTTTAAGTAAAAAAATAGAAACTAATTTAATATAAATTTTATATAAATTTACTCTAGAGTTTCCCCTCCTTCTTATTAATAACTTTAACTTATATTACTTTTTATAAGATCTCTTTAATTATACTTTATTTAATAGTAATACTTTCCTCTAAGTAATATAATAACTTTAACTTAAATTTACTACTTTTTATAAAATAATTACTTACTTTTACTATAATAACTACTATAATATACTTAATTTTATATAAAATACTCTAAAATTAGTAGCTTAATATATAAATACTAACTATAATTTTAATAACTTTAACTATATCTTATAATATATTTATATAAATTTTAATATAATAGCCTAAGTTAAGCTAATACTCTTATAGTAATATACCTTTAATTATAAGAAGATAGAGAAACTAGCTAGAATATATTTAAATAACTCTCTTTTAATTAAAATAGAAAATAAACTTAATAAAGTTATTAATTAAATAAAATAAAAGCTATTTTTAATAATATTTTATATTATATAATATTAGAAATATAATATAATTACTAAGAACTTATAATAAAATTATAATATAACTAATATTATTATAAATATTAAGTAAATTAGATAATATTATTTATATATAAGAATAGTAATAAGCTAGTAGAATTTTCTTAATATAAAAATATACTAAGACTAATATATAATTAAGGTATATAGATTATTTTAATATAAATATATAATAAATATTATTAATAACTTTAAAAAATTCTAGACTTTTAAATATTAAACTAAATAATATAATAATATTATATTAAAACTACTATAAGTTCTATTATTAAATTAAAGTAGCTTCTCTTCTACTAGAACTTTTAAAGAAAAAGCTAATATTTTTATTTAATATTTCTTCCTACCTCTAGTAAGAGATATTAATAATATATCCCTACTCCTACCTTATCTTTAATTAAAAAATAAACTAGTATTTATTATTTAAGTAATTACTATAAATAATATCTATATTACCTTTACTAGTATTTAATTATAGAAATTTATAAATCTTAATATAATTTTAATAAAGTTCTTTAAAATATATAGCTATAGCTTTTATAAAGCTATAGCTAAAATAATAATAACTAGCTTTAAATTTAAATATTTTTTAACTTAATATTAGTATATAAATATTATAATTATTCTTAAGCTAGGGAAAACTCTCTAGAAAAAATATAAAGTAAAAGCCTAATACTCTATCTCTTTTCTTTATATTCTAGGTAAATTAATTAAAATAATTCTTATTACTTACTTTATAGCCTATATAAAGAAATACTAACTTCTCCTAGAAGGCTAAATAAAGAACTAATAAAAATACTTTATAAAACTAATAATTATATTAATAATTAAGATAATATATATAATCTAGAATTATAATAATCTAGCTTTATTTTTATAATTTAACTTTATATAAGCCTTTAACTTAATTAATTATAAATATCTACTAAATAAGTTCCTTTTTATAAAACTATTACTATAGCTTCTATATCTTCTCTACTTTTATCTTAATTTATATATAATATACTTCTAAATTAAAGAAGTTCTTTTTAAAGCTTTCTATATTAGAGTAGGTATTTTATAGAGATTCTTATTATTCTCTATTTTATTTATTCTCTTTATTTTTAGTTTTTATAAATTCTTAAAGAAGGTAGAAAGTATAATTATTATTAGTTTTATAAATAATATAAATATCCTTATATTTAAATATATTATAAAAGAAATTAAAATTTAATTTAAAATTATATAAAAAATATTATCTTAATAAACTACTAGAATTAAAATAATCTTTAAATATAAAAAAGTATACTTTATATACTTTACTAAAGTCTACTACCTAGCTCTTTAATATATCTAACTTAATAATATATAAATAAAACTTTAAAAGTCTAATTACTTCTTTAAAGTAATTCTTTATAAAAAGCTTAATTAAAAATTATATATCTTTAATTTTAAAAATTATATTAAATATTAAATAAAGATTTTTATTAAAATTATAATAAGTATATAAAATATTTACTTTAAGACTATATACTTTATTTATAATTAGATTATAAAATTAGCTATTTTCTATAAAAATAGTACTTTTTATTAATTAATAAAAAGAGATAGGAAATTATATAAATTAGTAATAGTACTTTAATTACTTTAAAACTAGGCCTTTAAAGTAATTACTAATATATTTAAAGTAACTCTAATTTAAACTCTTTATATAAAAGTAGAAATCTCTTTATTAAACTTTTATTTTAATTATTATATTACCTAGTTTTAAAATTATATAAAAAATAATAAAGAAATAGTACTAATTTAATAATTAGTTATATTAATAATATACTAGATATAGATCTACTATTATTAAAAATATTAAATAAAATCTCTTTTTAAAAAACCAATAAATTAAAAAGCTAGCTAAAGCCTTTAATTAAATAATAAAAAAGTAATATAATAAACTATTACTTAAAAATAAAAAAATTAAAATATATAAAATAAAATAATTTTAATATAAAGATATTTTAATTTTAAAATAGTTAATAAAAACCTAAATTATTTTTATAAAACTACTATAATTTTTTATAAAGATTTTAAAAAGTATTAAAGCTCTTTACTTATTTAAATAAAAATAAGCTATATAAACTTAAAGAAGTTCTTCTTCTTTTATAAAGTTCTTATAATATCTTTACTTTACTATTATTATAAACTTAAAGAGAAGATTATTTATTATATTATCCTCTACTATTAATAATTTAATATAAAAAAAGTACTATTATAAAACCTACTATAATTTTATATTAACTTTATATTAACTCTAAAGAAATTATAAATAGTAAAATATATTATAATATAAATCTTAGAACTTTACTTTATTTTCTAGTTCTTTTTTATAATTAAATTAAATAAAAAAAAAGAAAAAAATTAAAATTTTTATAAAATTTTTATTAATTTTAAATCTCTAAATAATTAAAAATAACTACTTAAATATTTAGAAAAAATCTCTTTTTATTTAAAAAGAAAAAACCTATTATTTACTTATATTAATTATTAATTAAATTACTAAATTTATTAAAGATATTACTACCTTTAACTTACTCTTAGATTTTAATTATAATAAAGCTTGCCTTTATTATTATATTCTCTACTAATTTCTTCTTAGAGCTCTCTTTTTCCTCTTCCTCTCTTAATTCCTCCTCCTCCCCCTCTCTCTTCTCCTCTTTCTCTTAAACTAGAGCCTAAGAAGTTTAAAGTACTATAAGAGAGAACTAGCTACTTAATTAATTTACTAGCACCTCTATTATAAATATAAGCTACTTTAGTATATTAATATTATAAAATACTTTATTAAGTAGTTTATTAAATTACTTTTTAAAGATTATAGAGATATTAATTATTACCCCCCTAATAGTACTATACTAGCTATATCTTATATTTTAGGAGGCTACTCTCTTTACTTTTTTTAATCTCTCTTTCTCTTACTTCTCTTTTAATATTATTTTTAATATTTATATTACTTTCTTTATAATTTAAAATATTAATATATATATTTTATATTAATAAATATAAGCTATATAACTAGTAATTATTAAGTCTTTAAATAGTTAATAAAGAGTATTTAAATTAAAGTTTATATTTATTTAATTATTATATTAATTATAATATAAAGCTACTACTTTTATTAAATATATTTTTATTATATATATAATATAAAGTATATTTTATATTAAACTCTTTATAATAATAAGTAGTAAGGTTTATCTTTATATTTTAAATATAATATTAAATAATTTAACTTTTTATTATTTCTTCTTTTTTTAAAAGATAGTTAATATTTAATATATAGCTATAGAAATTATAATAGATTTTTATAAGCTTCTCTTTAAAAGAATATTTAGAAGATATATTAATTATCTTTAATTAATATAAGTAAAAAAAGTAAATTAATTAAAAATTAAATAATTACTTATATTATTATTATTATTTTAAAATTAATATTACTATCTTATTAATAATTTAAACTTATATTAATTTTAAATAGTAAATATAATTTTTTAAATTAAAAAAATAACTTATTATATATAATAAATTTAAAAAGAGAGGAAAAGAATAAAAAGATAAATATAAAAGAGTTTATTATTATTATTATAAGTCTAATATTATAGTAATAATTACTAGCTACTATAATACCTTACTAACTAGTATTATAATATAATATTACTTATAATTACTAAACTATATTATATTTATATTAAGATTAAGCTTATCTCTCTCTTTAAAAAATATCTCCTTTTTAATAAGAAGTAAGCTAGATAGTTATACTAGCCTAGCTACTAAATTTATTATATACTTATAGTGCACTTAACCTAGGTCTAAATAGGGTATTATATAGAGATTTTTATCTAACCTTAGTATAGTTTTTCCTCTATTATTATCTATAGATATACTATATATTCTACCTCCTATAGGTAATAGATAATATAATAATAATAATAATAATAATAGTATATATATAATAAATTAATTTTTAATTTTTAATTTTTTTAAAAATAAACTTAAATTAAAGCTATATTTTTAAATAAAATAAAGGAAAAAAACTATATTTTTTATATAATTTTATATTTACTATTAGTATTATAAAAGTAAATAATTAATAATAGCTTTCTAGAGATTTAGTAAAGGTTTTATATAACTAGATTATAAATAAAAGTTACTTTTAGAGAAACTTAAGCTACTATCTTTATTAATATATAATATAATAAAGATAAGAGCTAGAATATAATAATAAAGTTATTATAACTTTAAAGAAAGAAAGTAATTTAATATTTATAAAAGCTCTTATATCTTTATATTATAAAAAGATATTAACTTAATAATATTTCATTTATAATTAAATTAAATAATATTTAAATTAATATTACTTATAGTTACGAATTATAATTTATTGTAAGTAGGCCTTTAATAGTAAAGCTATATATAGTAAGTAAGTAGAGTTATTTATAATATTGAATAAAGCTAATAGAGAAAGAAAAGAAAAAGAAAAAGTTAATTATTATAAGGGAAGTAGCTTTATTATAAAGAATCTAGTTATTATATAATAGCTATTAATAATAAGAGCTTTTTCTTTTAATTTATACTTTATATTATAATAGCTATATAAAGTACTAAGAAAGAACTAAGAATTATAATATTATAATACTACTACTAACTAGCTATTATCTAGTAAAGTACTATTATATATATAGAGAGATAGGGAGAAGCTAGCTTTTTATTAAAGTTTATATAAATAGAATCTATTATAAAGATATTTATAATAAAGTAATTAAAGGAAGTCCTAGACTTACTAAATTACTATAACTTGGTAATAGTACTAAAAATAAAGCTACAAGGATAAATAAAGATACTAATATAAGAGAGTAACTAGAGTAGCTATATATATAAATATAAGTAGAAGTAATCTACCTACCTTAATTATAATAGAAAAAGCTAAGTAATAGATATTATTATATCTATATTTAATAAGTTATAAGCCTAGAGCTATTTATTATATTAAGTACTAGTATAATAAAATAGTAAATTATATTATAAGAAAAGAGTAATAAAATTATATTAGAAAAATAACTCTTCTTCTTTCTTATTTAGAAAAAATATCTTTTTATTAATAAAATAAATATTTACTAAAACCTATAAGAATTTAATTAAATATATTATTAGAGAACCTAATTAATCTAATATTTATAAAAATTATATAATTTTATATAACTTAAATATTTTAAAAATATTAAACTAATTAAAGTTATAAGTACTAGATTAATATAGATAGTAGCTTCTATAATATAAATAAACTAAGTATAATAACTAAATATAAAAATAGGGATCTTAATAATTTAATAACTAATATACTTTTAATTTTTAATATAATATAGCCTTTTAAAGTTAAAAATTATATATACTTTAATAATTAAAACTAATAATAAAAAAATACTTTTTTTATAATTAAAGTACTTTATAATTATAGTTATTATAATAATAAATAATAATATTATTATAATAGAAATAATTTCCTTAATTAAAGTAAAAAATATAAAAATTAGTAATTTCTTAAAGTTTTAAAAATAAGAAAATTATATTAACTAGGTCTTAGAAGCTAGAATTTAACTTATATTTATTAGTATAATTAATTTACTTTTAACTTTTAATATTAAAGATAAAGTCCTACTAATAACTCTCCTTTAAGCCTAGAGAGATATAAGAAATAGTAATTAGAATTATAAAGCTATTATTAAATAAAAATACTAGGAGTTTATTCTTTTATATTATAACTATTAAATCCCTTCTTATATTTATTAAGTAAGAATTAAAATAAATTAATATAAGTAATTTACTATTAGCTCTTATTAAGTAAAATAATTATATTTAAAAACTCTTAAGCTTAATAAAGAACTTTAGTTAATAAATTAAACTTATATAAAGAAAAGTTAATTATTTAAATTTAAAATATAAATTTCTTAATAATTATTTTATATTTAAATTTATTAAGGGATTATAAAAGATATATTTTATATAATTAAGTAACTTTTAAATTAATATAAATATAGAGAATATATTTATTATAAATAATATTATTATAATAATTAAAGGAGAAGTTATTTATTAAAAGAGTAATATATTTATAAATACTTTAATTATAAGAAAATAGATTATAATTTATATATTACTAGAATATAAGAATTATAAGAAATAGTATATTTATTATATAATAATAAATTATTAAATATAAAATTATAAAATACTTAAATTATTTAAAAAAAAGTAGTAAAATTAAAAATACTAGTAAAGTAAATAATAATAATATTATAATAAACTTAGTAATAGAGAACTATTTAAAAAAGTATTATAAGATATAGAACTAGCTTACTTTATAAAATTATAAATTAAAGAGTTATTTAAATAAGTACAGCTTAATATAATATAATATATTATAATTTTTAAATAATTTAAATTCTAAACTTAAGCTATAGATAATATATATTATATATTACTAGAAATAATTATATTCTAGATTATTAAAAATTTCTTATAAGTACTTTTATAAATATTAAAGACTTTAATATTAAAATTTAAGAAACTAGGATTATTATATAAGAATATATTATAAAAAAGATTTAGTTTATTATCTTATATTTAATAAAGTACTTTATATTTTAAATTTAAATATTAACTTTATCTTTATTATATAGCTTTTTAATAAAGATTAATAAATAAATATTACTTAAAAATATTATATTTATAAGCTCTATATATAAAGGAGAATAAGAAAGAAATTATATTATAATATCTTTAAGAAAGGAAAGTACTCTAGAGATATAATCTATATTAATATTTATAAGCTTTTTTATAATATAAGCTTTAATAAATATAAATATTAAATTATATTTATAAATAGTTATAGCTATTTTAGTAGTAATAGTAAAATTATAAAGTATAAGATTATATTTAAAACTTTATATACTAAATAATATTAGTTAAATAAACTTATTATAAGCTTTAATATTATAATTTAAAATATATTACTACTTATAATAATAAGTAATATAATATTAAAAGTATATTAATTAATAATTTTAGAAATAGTTAATTATTTAAAAAACTACTTATATATAATCTTTAATAAAATATCTTTTAAATTATCTATAACTAAAGACTAAATATTTTAAATATTTATATAATAAATATAAAAATATAATATCTACTCTCTTAAGCTAATTAAAAGAAACTTAATAAAAAAAATATTAAAGTAATATTACTAGGCTTTATTAGAAATATAGTTTATAAGTTACTTATTATAAGAGAGTAAGTTATTAACTTATTTAATATATATTTTAAAAGTAAATTATTAATAATTAAGATTATATATTAAAATCTCTTTATAAGAGCTACTTATATAATACTAGATAATACTTCTAGTAAGAAAAGATATAAGAAGAATAGTTTTATATAGTTTATAACTCAATCTCTTTCTCTTTATATAAAATAATAAAGAATAAATAATTATTAAATTATAATATTTAAAATTATATTATAACTTATAAAATTATATCTTTATAAATATTCTTACTTTTATAACTATTATAGTAGAAAATAGTCTTAATAATATTAAATTATATATCTTACTAAAAATAAAGCTATAAGAATAGATAAAGATACTAATATAAGAGAGTAACTAGAGTAGCTATATATATAAGTATAAGTAGGAGTAACCTACCTGCCTTAATTATAATAGATCTAGCTAATAAATAAATTTTATTATACTTATCTTTAATAAGTTATAAGCCTAGAGCTCTCTACTATACTAGGTATTAGTATAATAAGATAATAGATTTTACTATAAAGATATAAAATTATACTAGGAAAATAACTCTTCTTTTTTCCTATTTAGAAAAGATATCTCCTTATTAATAAGATAAATATCTACTAGAACTTATAATAGTTTAATTAGATATATTATTAGAGGACCTAATTAATCTAGTACCTATAAGAGTTCTATAGTACTATATAGTTTAAATACTTTAAAGATATTAGACTAACTAGGGTTATAAGTACTAGATTAGTATAAATAATAGCTTCTATAATATAAATAAGCTAAGTATAATAACTAAATATAAAGATAGAGATCTTAATAATCTAATAACTAGTATATCTTTAATCTCTAGTATAATAAAGCCTTTTAGAGCTAAAAACTATATATACTTTAAAAATTAAAATTAATAATAAAAAATATCTTCTTTATAACTAAATTACTTTATAATTATAGCTACTATAGTAATAAAAAATAATACTATTATAATATAGATAATTTCCTTAATTAATATAAAGAATATAAAGATTAGTAATTTCTTAAAGCTTAGAAAATAAGAGGACTATATTAACTAGATTTAAGGGGCTAGAATTTAACTTATATTTATAAATATAGTTAACTTACTTTTAATTTTTAATATTAAAAATAAAGTCTTACTAACTCTCCTTTAAATTTAGAAAATTAAATTAAAAAAATTATAAAGCTATTACTAGATAAAAATATTAAGAGTTTATTCTTCTATATTATAACTATTAAATCTCTTTTTATATTTACTAAGTAATAATTTAAATAAACTAATATAAGTAGCTTATTATTAGCTCTTATTAAGTAAGATAATTATACTTGAGAATCTTTAAGTTTAATAAAGAATTTTAATTAATATATTTAATTTATATAAAAAACTTAATTAATTAGGCCTAGCTAGAGTATAGATTTCTTAATAATTACTTTATATTTAAATTTATTAAAGAATTAATTAGAGGAGATATACTTTATATAAGTAAGTAACTTCTAAGTTAATATAAAGGTAGAGAATATATTTAACTTAAATAATAATATTATAATAACTAAGAGAGAAGCTACTTATTAAAAGAGTAATATATTTATAAATACCTTAATTATAAGAAAATAGACTATAACTTATATATTATTAGAAGATAAGAATTATAAGAAATAGTATATTTACTATAAAATAATAAATTATATATAATTTAAATATAAAAATAAAAAATACTTAAATTATTTAAAGAAAGAGTAATAAAGCTAGAAATACTAGTAAAGTAGATAATAATACTACTATAATAAAGCTAATAGTAAAGAAGAAGTATTATAAAATATAAAACTAGCTTTCTTTATAAGATTATAATTTAAAGAGTTATTTAAGAAAGTATAACTTAATATAATATAATATATTATTAAAAAGAACTATAGTTTAAATTATTAAAATCTCTTATAAGTACTTTTCTAAATATTAAGAACTTTAATATTAAAATTTAAGAAACTAGGATTATTATATAAAAATATATAATAAAAAAAGATTTAATTTATTATCTTATATTTAATAAAGTTCTTTATAACTCTAAATCTAGATATAAACTTTATTTTTATTATATAATTTCTTAATAAAAATTAGTAAATAAATATTAATTAAGATTTATAATAAATAATAAAAAAAATATAGAAATTATTATAAAATACTTTAATAAATTATTTATATTATAAATTACTACTCTTCTTATATAAGCTTTTATAAGCTATATTTTAATTTTATATATTATTTAAAAAACTTATAAATTTAATATAATAAAATAAAGTATTTTACTAGTAAAAACTTTAAATAATTAAAAATAATAATTAATAAAATAAATATTACTTAAGAATATTATATTTATAAAACTTATATATAAAAAAGAATAAAAGAGATATAATATTATAGTTCTCTTAAGAAAGGAGAGTATTTTAAAGATATAATTTATATTAATATCTATAGGCCTTTTTATAATATATACTTTAATAAATATAAATAATAAATTATCTTTATAAATAGTTATAGCTATTTTAATAATAATAAAATAATTAAATTTAAAAAGACTATATAAGAATATATTATATTTTTATTTAATTTTTTTAAATAAAAGAACTTTATTATAAGTAGTACTAGTTAGTTTATATAATAATATAAAGGAATTTATAAGTATTATATTTAATTAGTAAGTAATAAAATATAAAATTATATTTAAAACTTTATTTACTAAATAATATTAATTAAATAACTTATTAAGAGCTTTAATATTATAATTTAAAATAAACTATTACTTATAATAATAACTAATATAATATCTAAAGTATATTAGTTAATAATTCTAAAGATAATTAATTATTTAAAAAATTACTCTTTATATATATAAGTCTTAATAAAATATTTTTTAAATTATTTATAATTAGAGATTAAATATTTTAAATATTTATATAATAAATATAAAAGTATAATATCTTCTCTCTTAAGTTAATTAAAAGAAACTTAATAAAAAAGATATTAAAGTAATATTATTAAGCTTTATTAGAAATATAGTTTATAGGCTACTTATTATAAGAGGGTAAGTTATTAACTTATTTAATATATATATACTAGGTTATTTAGAGTTTTAAGTAAATTAAAAAGATTAACTTCTTTAAGATCTTTATATTAGTTATTAAACTAATAATCTATAAAATATTATTTATTATTTAGTAATACTTAACCTAGAAATTAAATAGATAGATATAAAAATAGCTAGTACTATTAATAAAGAAATATATATTAAATAGCCTATAGGTTATAATAATATTATAGGTTATATTTAGAAGCTTAATAAAGTACTCAAGTAAGCCTCTTATATATAGTATAAACTCTTATAGTTTTTCTTACTAGGCTAAGTTTCTAATTAATAATAATAAACCTAAGTCTCTATATAAAGAAAGATATATTTATTATTAATAACCTTCTTATTATTAGTAAAGATATTTATTATAATAAGATCTTTATATTAAAAAATACACTTTATAAGAGATTTAAAATAACTAACCTTAAACTCTATAAAGTTTATATTAAAATTTATATATAATATAATAAATAATAAAAAGCTATTTATATAATTAGTAAGCTTATATTAGAAAGATCTTATATTAAAATTATATAATAAACTATATATCTATAGCTACTCTTATATTAGAAAGTTACCTCTATAAATCTAAGGATAGGTTCCTATATTTAGAAGAGAAAGGAAATAATATTAGTTAATAGTTAGATCCTTAATATATTTTATATTAAATACTTATCTAGATCTAGCTTATATAATATCTACTATTAGTTACTATATAAATAACCTAGATAATATATATTAATAAGTAATCTAGAGAATTCTATAGTATATATAAAAGTTATAAGATCTATATACTTTATATATAAAGGTAAATTATATAATTTTATAGTTATATCTTTAATATTAAAAGTACTAGTATTAGCTAGTCTTCTAGATATTAAGTAATATTTACTTTATTAAGCTATAAGTCTAAATATATTAGCTAAGTAAATACTACTAGGAAGGTTGTCTAGCTATAAAGACTATTTATAGAACTAAGTATAGATAATAAGGAAAGGAGTAATATAAATATAGTAATTATATAGCTAAAGGTAGTTATTATTTATTATAATAATTAAAGAGTAATTATACTTATAAATAACCTAGTAAATTATAAAGTTTAAAATATATTAAGACTTAATATTACTTAATAAAGAAAAAAATAAAGAGTAGGTAAGTTATATTAGAATATATCTTTATAAGAGAAATAGTTACTAATAGCCTTACTAAGCTACTAGGAAAGACTTTATTTCTTAAGTTCTATAATACTCTTAGGCTCTAGGTACTTAGAATAAGTAGGAGCTTATAATTATTAAGGATATATAACTTATAATACTCTAATCTTTCTTAACTAGAAGTATTAAAAAATAAAGCTATAAGGATAAATAAAGGTATTAATATAAGAGAGTAACTAGGGTATCTATATATATAAGTATAAGTAGGAGTAATTTATCTACTTTAATTATAATAGATCTAGCTAATAAATAAATTCTATATTTAATATATCTTTATAGAAATAAAGTATAGCTTCTTTACTAAAAAATAGTATTAAAGTATAAAAGAATAGATATAGGCCTTTTAAATAAATAATACTTAAGGTTATATATTATTATAATTAAATATAAATATTTTATAAAGAAAGTAAGTTTTATATACTTAAATAAGGAATTAATAATGAAATTATTTAATATAAATTAAAAGTTTTAAATAAATTAAAAGAATTAACTTCTTTAAGACTTTTATATTAATTATTAAATTAATAATTTATAAAGTATTATTTATTATTATAATAATACTTAAATTAGAAATTAAATAAATAGATATAAAATTAGCTTTCTTATATAATATTATAAATAAAGAGATATATATTAAATAGTTAAATTATAATAATAATATTATATTTATAAATTTAATAAAGTACTCTATAGTTTTAAATAAGCCCTTTATATATAATATAAAACTTTTATAATTTTCTTTACTAAATTAAGTTTCTAAATAATAATAATAAACTTAGGTCTTTATAAAAGAGAAAGTATATTTATTATTATCTATATTAATAACCTTCTTATTATTAGTAATAATATTAATAAGCTTATATTAAAAAGATTTTATGTTAAAATTATGTAATAAATTATATATTTATAGTTATTTTTATATTAGAAAGTTATTTTTATAAGTTTAAAAATAAGTTTTTATATTTAGAAGAAAAAAGAAATAATATTAGTTAATAATTAAATTCTTAATATATATTATATTATATTAAGTACTTATTTAAATCTAACTTATATAATATTTACTATTAATTATTATATAAATAACTTAGATAACTTATATTAATAATTAATCTAGAGAATTTTATAATATATATAAAAATTAAAAAACTTATACTTAATATATAAAAGTAAACTATATAACTTCATAAAGTATATTAATATTAATTAAATTAAAGACCTTAATATTTAAAAATTAACCTTTAATTATATCTTTAATATTAGAAATACTAATATTAACTAGTTTTAAGTAATAATTACTTTATTAACTTATAAATCTAAATATATTAGCTAAGTAAATACTACTAGAGAGACTCTCTAGTTATAAAAACTCTTTATAAAACTAGATATAAATAATAAGAAAAGAAATAATATAATATAGTAATTATATAACTAAAGGTAGTTATTATTTATTATAATAATTAAGAAGTAATTATATTAATAAATAATTTAATAAATTATAAGAGCTTAAAATATATTAAATTTTAATATTACTTTATAAAAGAAAAAATAAAGAGTAAGTAAATTATATTAAAATATATTTTTATAAAAGAAATAATTATTAATAGCTTTATTAGATTATTAAAAAAGACTTTATTTTTAAGTTCTATAATATTTTTAGGCTCTAGTTACTTAAAATAAGTAAGAGCTTATAATTATTAAGAATAGTATAGAACTTATAATATCTTTATCTCCTTCAAGTAGAAGTATTAAAAATAAAGCTATAAAGATAAATAAAGATATTAATATAAGAGAGTAACTAGAGTAGCTATATATATATAAATATAAGTAAAAGTAATTTACTTTAATTATAATAGAAAAAGCTAAGTAATATATACTATTATATCTATATTTAATAAATAGAATAATTAAGATATAGCTATTATATTAAAGAGAGACTTATTAAGAGCTAAACTAACTAATTAAACTATATATACTTAAGGTAGAGATTTTTAGTTAAGTAACTTTAAAAGTATTAAAAGTATATATAAATTATAGAAGAATAAGAACTAACTTATATATAATTAAAGGATGGTAAGATAGTAAGGAGATTAATATATATATAATAAGCTTACTAACTTTTACTTCTTAATAATAATATTATTATAGACTTGAGCTTTATATTAGCTTATTCTTAGAATAAGGAGCTTAAGTATAAACTATATTTAGCTATAGCAAAAGTAGAAACTTACTCTCCTTACTTAAAGAATCTTCATTAAGTATATTAATAAAAGAATTAATAGTAATATAACTTTAAATAAATAGTAAAATTATATTTATTAATAAAAGTAATAATTAAAGATATTTATAATAAACTTTAAATATTTTAAAGAGTATAGAAGATAATTAAGTATAGTTTACTTTAAAAGTGATATTAGATATATTTAGTTAAATAATAATAAGTTAGCTATAAAATAATCATAAAGAAATAACAGGTTTTTTATATAATAAAGTAAGTAGTATAATAGTAATAGATAGTATATAATTTATAGAAATATAGTAATAAGTTTAATAATAATTCTCTAGTAAATAATATAAAGAGTATTTTTTATAAAATAAGCTATAAGAATATTAAACTTATTTAATAACCTAACTAGTAAAAATAATATTATTATAGTAATATATTAATAATAAGTAAGTAAAGAAATAGAATATTACTTATATTTTAAAGATAGTAATAATAATTATTAAACTATAGGTACCTACCTAGTGTAGTAGTTATAACAATAGCTACTATAGCTAAAAGTAATATAGTGAGCCTAGCTTACTATAGCCTAGTACCTTTAGAGATATAACTTACTATAGCCTAGTACTAATAGTAGGTAGCCTGGCCTACTATAGTAGAAGCTATAAGAACTAGATAGAATTTCTTAGAATAAAGAAAAGAAGGTCTATAAAAGGAGACCTATTTCCCTAGAATAGTTTTTAGTTAAATAACTTTAATATACTTCCTTCTCTATTCTATACTAGAATAAGATTAGTTCTCTATAGTTCTTTAATATCCTTATATCTTATATCTTGTCTCTTTTTATAAAAAATTTTACTTTTATAAGGTTATTTATTTCTTTATAAGAGGGATTTCCCTTACTTAATATATAAGCTAGTTATATTACACATTCCCTACCTTGTAGAAGGTATTTACTCTAGTCTATAACTTTAGACTATACCTTCTAATAATAATAAAAGAAGAGAATTTAATATTATATAATAACTTTATTATAAATAAGTAAATAGATATAATATTATATACACTTTAAAAGTTAAATATAGTAATAGTAATAGTAAGAGAAAATATTTTAATATTAAACTAATAGATATTTTATAGCTAAGTAATAAGTTTTTAATAATAAAGTTATAGTAAGTAGGTAAAGAGAGTTACTTATAATATTAACTAAGACATAAAAAGAAAAAAAGAAAAGAAAGCTAGATTATTAAGAGAGGTAGTTTAATTATATAGATATTAAGGGCTAAATTAACTAATTAGGCCATGGGTACCTAAGGTAGGGATTTCTAATTAGATAGCTTTAAAAATATAAAGTATATAGTAATAATAAAAGGATAAGAACTAACTTATATAATAATTAAGAGATAGTAAAAATAATTAGGAGGTTATTATATATATATTACAAGCTTATTATAAGTTCCTAGCTATTAAATATGGGTATAAATTATGTTTATTAATTACTTATTTTAATTATAATTAAGGCAGGTAGGTTACTCCTACTTATACTTATACTTATAGCTACTCTAGTTACCCCTTAGTATTAGTACTTTTATCTATCTTTATAGACTTTATTTTAGTACGCTTACTTAAAGAAGATAAAGGTATTATAAGTAATATATTATTTCTACTAATTATAAGCTCCTACTTATTTTAAGTACTTAGAGCTTAAGGGTATTATAGAATTTAAAAAATAAGATCTTCCTTAAAGGCTTAATAAGGCTATTAATAACTATTTTACTTATAAAAATATATTCTAATATAATCTATTTTTTTATAAAGTAATATTAAATTTTAATATATTTTAAGCTCTTATAATTTATTAAGTTATTTATAAATATACTTACTTTTTAATTATTATAATAAATAATAATTACTTTTAGCTATATAATTATTAAGTTTATATTACTCTTCCCTTAATTATTTATATCTAGTTCTATAAATAGTCTTTATAGCTAGAGAGCCTCCTTAATAATATTTACTTAGCTAATATACTTAAATTTATAACTTAATAATATAATTATTATTTAATATTTAAAAGACTAGCTAATTAATACTAGTACTTCTAATATTAAAGATATAACTAGAGGTTAATTTTTTAATATTTAGATCTTTTACTTAGTTAATATTAATATACTTTATTAAATTATATAATTTACCTTTATATATAAAGTATAAGTCTTTTAACTTTTATATATATTATAAAATCCTCTAGATTACTTATTAGTATAAGTTATCTAGGTTATTTATATAGTAATTAATAGTAAGTACTTTATAAACTAGATCTAGGGAAGTATTTAATATAAAATATATTAAGGACTTAATTACTAATTAATATTATTTTTTTTCTTCTAAATATAAGAACTTATCTTTAAACTTATAAAAATAACTTTCTAATATAAAGATAATTATAAATATATAGTTTATTATATAATTCTAATATAAATTTTTTTTAATATAACCTTACTAATTAATATAAATAGCTTTTTATTATTTATTTTATTATATATAAATTTTAAAGTAGAACTTATATAATTTAAAATTAGTTATTTTAAATCTTTTATATAGTATAGTTTTTAGTAAAGAGATCTTATTAATATTCTTCTTAATAATAAGAAGATTATTTATATAAATAATAATAAATATACCTTCTCTTATATAAAGACCTAAATCTACTATTATTAGTTAAAAGTCTAGTAAGGAAAACTATAAGAGTTTTATATTATATATAGAGAGCTTATTTAAAATTATAAAAAGCTTTATTAAGCTTATGGATATAGCTTATTTTATTATTATAGCTTATAGATTATTTAATATATATTTCTTTATTTATAATATTATACTATTTTTATATCTATTTATTTAATTTCTAGGTTAAGAGCTATTATAATAGTAAATAGTACTTTATAAGTTATTAATTTAATAATTAATATAAAAGTTTTAAAGAAGTTAATCCTTTTAATTTACTTAAAACCTTAAACTACTTGATATAATTTATATTAAATAACTTAGTTATTAGCTCTTTATTTAAACTTATAAATCTATTCTCTTATATTATAATTATTAAATCTCTTTTTATACTTACTAAGTAAGACTTTAAGTAAATTAATATAAATAGCTTATTATTAACTTTTATTAAATAAGAAGACTATACTTAAGAACCTTCAAGCTTAATAAAGGATTATAGTTAATATATTAAACTTATATAAAAAAAACTTAATTAATTAAACTTAAAATATAGATTTCTTAATAATTATATTATATTTAAATTTATTAAAGGATTATAAGAAATATATTTTATATAAGTAAGTAATTTCTAGGCTAATATAAAAATTAAAAATATATTTACTTTAGATAATATTATTATAATAGCTAAAAAAGAAGTAGCTTATTAAAAGAGTAATATATTAATAAATACTTAATTATAAGAAAATAAATTATAACTTATATACTACTAGAAGATAAGAACTATAAGAAATAGTATATTTTTTATAAAATAACTAATTATATATAACTTAAGTACTAGAAAGTAAAAAATAGAAACTACTTAAAGGAAGAATAATAAAATTAAAAATATTAGTAAAGTAGCTAATAATAATATTATAATAAGGCTTATAGTAGAGAATTATTAAAAGAGGTATTATAAGATATATAACTAGCTTTCTTTATAAAATTATAATTTAAGGAATTACTTAAGGAAATATAATTTAATATAATATAATATATTATAATCTTTAAATTATTTAGATTTTAAATTTAAAATATAAGTAATATACTATATATTATTAAGAATGACTATATCTTAAGTTATTAAAATCCTTTTTAAGTACTTTTTTTAAAATAAAGGATTTTAATATTAAAATTTAAAAAATTAAGATTATTATAGAAGAATATATATATATTTATAGCTATCTCTATATTTAAAAGCTATTTATATAAGTCTAAGGATAGGTTTCTATATTTTAAAGAGAAAAGAAAATAATATTAGTTAGTAATTAGCTCCTTAATATATCTTATATTAAGCACCTACCTAGATCTAGTCTATATAATATCTATAGTTAGTTACTTTATAAATAACCTAGATAACTTATATTAATAAGTAGTCTAAAGAATCTTATAATATATATAAAGGTTAAAAGACCTATTTATATCTTATATATAAAGATAAACTTTATAACTTTATAAAATATATTAATATTAATTAAACTAAGGACCTAGATACTTAAAAATTAACCTCTAGTTATATCTTTAATATTAGAAGTACTAGTATTAGCTAGTTCTCTAGATATTAAGTAATAATTACTTTATTAAGTTATAAATTTAAATATATTAGCTAAGTAAATATTATTAAGGAGGCCCTCTAGCTATAAAGACTATTTATAGAACTAGGTATAGATAATAAGGGGAAGAATAATATAAATATAGTAACTATATAGCTAAAGATAGTTATTATCTACTATAATAACTAAGGAGTAATTATACTTATAAATAATCTAATTAACTATAAGGGCTTAAAGTATATTAAGACCTAATATTACTTTATAAGAGAAAAGATAGAAAGTAAGTAGGTTATATTAAAATATATTCTTATAGATAAAATAGTTACTAATAGCCCTACTAAGTTACTAAGGAAGACCCTATTCCTTAAATTTTATAATACCCTTAGGCTTTAGGTACTTAGGATAAGTAGGAGTATATAATTAGTAAGGCTAATATATAACTTATAATACCCTTATTTTCCTTAAGTAAGAGTACTAAAATAAAGCTATAGGGATATATAAGGGTACTAATACTAGAGGGTAACTAGGGTAACTATATATATAAGTATAAGTAGGAGTAATCTGCCTACTTTAATAATAATAAGATAAGCTAGTTTATAGAGCTTCTAATATTTATAGTTTAATAAATTTAATAGCTTTATTATTATTAAAGTAGCTATAATTATTTATAAATATAATTTAATATTTATATTTATTAAAGCTTATATTATAAAAAGGCTTATAAATATTAATATAAATTATATCTCTAGAATACTTTCTTTTTTTAAGAGTATTATAATATAATCTCTTTTTTATTCTTTTTTATATATAGAGCTTATAAATATAATATTTTTAAATAATATTTATTTTTTTAATTATTATTTTTAATTATTTTTAATTATTATTATTAAAATACTTTATTTTATTATATTAAATTTCTAGGCCTTTTAAAATAATATATAAAACTAAAGTATAATTAATTGATAAAGGTATATATAAAAAATATAATAATTTATAATATAAAGAGCTTATTAAAGTACTTTATAATAATTTCTTTATTTTCCTTTATTATTTATTATAAATATTTATTAATATTTATTTATTATAAATTTTAATTAATATTTATTTATTAACTTTTATTAAGAAGCTATATAATAAAAATAAAAATTACTTCTAGATTTAATATATAAAGTAGTAAATTAAGTCTTTTTTATAATATATTTTTATATAATAGTTTTAATTTTTTAAATTTTAATATTAAAATCTCTAATATTTAAAAGAGTATTTATAAGAGATTTTAATAATTTAAAATATAATTCTTTTAATAATTTAAAATATAATTCTTTTTAATAATATATAATATATTATTTATAATTTAAATTTAGGATTTAAATTATCTAGAGATTATAATATATTATATTATATTATATTATATTTTTGTTAATAACTTTATAAATTATAATTTTATAAAGAAATTTAATTCTTTATTTTATAATATCTCTTTTAATAGCTCTTTATTATATATTTTATTATTATATTATTATTATCTACTATATTAATACTTCTAGCTTTATTATTTTTCTTTTAAATAATTTAAATATTTTCTTTTTTATACTAGATTATATATAATTTATTATTTTATAAATAATATACTATTTTTTATAGTTTTTATTTTCTAATAATATATAGATTATAATTTATTTTTTTATAACTTAAGTATTTATAAATATCTTATTTTTTAATAAATAACTTTTCCTTTAGTTAGTTATAATAATTTATTTAAAGTAAATATATTCTTTATTTTTATATTAACTTAAAGTTATTTATTTATATAAGATATTTTTTTATAATCTTTTAATAATTTAAATATAAGTAATTATAAGAAATTTATATTTTAAATTTAAATAATTAACTTTTTTTATATAAGTTTAATATATTAATTAAACTTTTTTATTAAATTTAAAAATTCTTAAATATACTTATTTTACTTAATAAGAGCTAATAGTAAGTTATTTATATTAATTTATTTAAATTCTTATTTAATAAATATAAAAAGAGATTTAATAATTATAATATAAGTAAATAAGCTCTTAATATTTTTATTTACTAATAATTTTATAATTTTAATTATTATTTCTTATTTATTCTTCTAAATTTAAAGGAGAATTAGTATAACTTTATTTTCTATATTTAAGATTAATAATAAGTTAATTATATTAATAAATATTAATTAAATTCTAGTTTTTTAATTTTAGTTAATATAGTTCTTTTATTTTCTAAGCTTTAGAAAATTATTAATTTTTATATTTTTTACTTTAATTAGAGAAATTATTTATAATATAATAATTATATTATTTATTATTATAATAACTATAATTATAAATTAATTTAATTATAAAGGAGGTATTTTTTACTATTAATTTTAATTATTAAAGTATATATAAGTTTTAGATCTAAAAGGCTTTATTATATTAGAAATTAAAGAATATTAATTTTTAAATTATTAAAATATTTATTTTTATATTTAGTTATTATATTTAGCTTACTTATATTATTAAAGCTATTATTTATATTAATCTAATATTTATAACTTTAATTAATTTAATATCTTTATAATATTTAAGCTATATAAAATTATAGAATTTTTATAAGTACTACTAGATTAATTAAGTTCTCTAATAATATATTTAATTAAATTATTATAAATCTTAGTAGATATTTATTTTATTAATTAAAAGATATCTTTCTTAAATAAGAAGGAAAATATATTATTTCTATTAATATAATTTTATAGCCTTTATAATATAATCTACTATTTTATTATACTAGTACCTAGTATAATAGAAGCTCTAGGCTTATAACTTATTAAATATAAGTATAAATTATCTTTATTAATTACTTATTTTAATTATCATTAAGGTAAGTAGGTTACTTCTACTTATACTTATACTTATAGTTACCTTAGTTACTCCTTAGTATTAGTACTTTTATTTATCCTTATAAGCTTTATCTTAGCACTAGCTAAGTAGTTTAATATAATAATAACTTATTTTCTAAATCTAATAATAGAAACTAGATATTATATAGTAGTTACTTATAATACAAGCTATTCTATTTACTTTATAAATTTCCTTAATTTATATTTTATATTATTTATAACTATATAATACAATATAAAAGAATTTAGAATTATTATATTAAAATATTACTACTAACTAGTTATTATCTAGTAAGATAATACTATATAATTATAAAGATACATAAAAGTTAAACTCTACTAAAGTTTATATTAAAAGAATATTATAAAGATATTTATAATAAGATAGGAATAGAGTATTAAATTATAATAAAGGCTTAATTATATTACTATACTCTTCTAGTAACTAGATAGTTAAGGTATAGTTTTTATATTAGAATTAAATCTTTTAAGAACTAAATTAACTAATTAAGTTATAGATACTTAAAGTAGATATTTATATTAAGTAATCTTAAAAGAATAAGGATTTAAAATAGTTAAGAAAATATAAGAACGAACTTATATAATAGTTAAGAAATAATAAGATAATAAGGAGATATTATATATATACTATATCCTTACTATAAGTTCTCTATTACTTAATATACTAATTTTTACCTTTTAGTAATAATCTATTTACTAAATCTAATACTATAGTAAGAAAAATAAAGATTAATAGAAAGTCTTATAAGTAATTATTAATTTAAGCTATAATATATACTTTATTATATTTTAATAAAAATACTATTTTAAGCTCTTTATATATATAAAGTTATATTTTAAAATTCTCTATAATATTTTGAAATATATATATATATATACTTATATAAGTAAACTATAAATTATTATACATTTATTAAATTTTACTAGTAAAAATAGTTACATATATAATATAAATAGTAAAATAATATAATATAAATAGTAATACTTTAATTAATTAGAATATACTCTTTATTATCTCTAAGAGATAAAATCTAGTACTAAAGAGAAATATATAATAATTAGGAGTAATACTAGATTCTCCTCTATTTAGATCTACCTTATTATAAACTCAAGCTTTAGCTTAGGTTATCCTTAGAGTAAGGAGCTTAAGTATAACCCAAACTTAACTATAGTAAAAGAGGAAACTTATTTTTCTTTTTTAAGTATATTAATAAAAGAATTAATATTTATTTATAATATACTCTAAAACTAGTTTATTATAGTTAATATATTTTAAAGTAATAATATTAAAATTTTAATAATATAAGTTACTTTAAGAGAAAAATATACTAATAAAGGAAGGAGTATTTGACTCTATTTCTTATTTTATAAAATAAATTAATTAAATATAGAAAATTATAAAGAATTAGATTAACTAATTATAAAGTTAGTAAGCTAAATTAATTATCTATTAAAATAAAATTAAGACTTAGCTTATTTAATAGCCTAGTATTACTCTAGTAATTATAGCTTAAATTATAATTATTTTATTAGTATTATACTTTATTTACTTAAAGAAACTACTTCTACTTAGAGAGCTATATAGTGAAAACTATCTAAATATAGAAGATTATTATAATATATAAGTTTTATAAGAATTATAGAGAATTAATTTATATTTCTATAATAAAATCTCTTTATAAAAGTATTATCTTAAATAATAACTTACTATAAGGTAAGTAATATAATAGAAATAAAAGATTTACGAATATGTCCTAATTATCCTAATATTATTTTCAATAATCTTTATTAATAAGAAATTATCTAAATTAAACTTAAATACCTAAATAAGAATATAATAAGTTATTGTCTAGCTTTTATATATAATTTAAATAGAAACTAGCTATAGTAAGAGGCCTTATATAAGATAATACTACTAAATTAATATATCTCTAGTACTTACTCTCTAAGAAAATATAACTAGAATAAGAAGTTCTATAATATAACTATATACAAGTAATTAATCTCTATTATAATATTACTATAAATATTAATTTTTACTAACTAGAAAAGAGATTATATAAGTAATATAAAAAACTCTAGCTTTATAAGCTTTATTACTAGCTTAAAATAAGGATAGTAATATAATAACATCTAATATTAATATAGTAAATATATATTAGATTTAGAAAATAAGTTATTATTAAGAAGTAAAAGTTAGTAAGCTAGATAGCTAGGAACTTATAGTAGACTTGTAATAATAACCTCCTTACTATCTTACTACTACTTAATTATTATATAAATTAGTCCTTATCCTCCTACTATAACTATATATCCCTGCGTTTTTAAAACTACCTAACTAGAAATCCCTATCTTAGGTACCTATAGCTTAATTAGCTCATTTAGCTCCTGATAATATATAATTATAAAAACTAAAGAATAAAGAATATTGGCTTAATATTATTAATTTACTAAAATAGAAAAATAATACTCTATATTATATTACCTAAATTATTTAAAATATTATTAAGGATTTTAAGGCTAGTACTTATATAAACTATAGTTCTTATATATATACTCTCTATAATTAACTTTATAAGTTTCTCTAAATACTTAGTTTCTATTAAGATTTTAAATATAGCTAAAGTAAAAGACCTTATTTAATATTAATAAAGAGAGAAATACTATACTCTTAGGCCAAGTTCTATATAAGAGTTACTTTAATATTTATTTTATATCATCTTTTTATATTAAATTATTATATTAATAGAAATATAAAAATAGAAATTAAAATAAATAAACTTCTATTTTTAATTCTAATTCTCTTTAATAATTTAATATTTATTAATATTTAAGTAAATTTAGATTATAATTACTATAATATAATAAGTAAATAAATAATATTAAAACTAAACTTAAAAGCTTTTATACTTCCTTAGCTATATATACTTGATATAGTAATAGAAATATAATAAAAATAGTAAATCTTTAAAGTAGCTTACTATATACTAAACCTAGATAATTAATTAGTATTATCTAGTCTTATTTTATATTATCTTAGGTTTAGTAAAGGATATTATTTTAAACTTACTCTAGTTATATTATTACTTAATTTAACATCTTATAGATTATAGTAAACTAGTAATAAGGAAAGTAAGTAACCTTACTAAAAAAAATCTTCCTAGTACTTTACTTTACTTATAACTTAAAAGATTATAAACTTCTTTAATATAGTAATTACCTAGAGAGAGTTGAAAGAACTTTTTTTTTAATATTCTTTATAATAACTAGTATTTATAAACTTATAATAATTATTATAATCATTATAAATAGTTTATATTTATTACTTATTTTAAATAAAAGAGATCTCTAGTTAATGCTTTTTACTAAACTCTTATATAAAGTTTATAACTTTATAAATCTTTTTAATAAAGAGAAAATCTTTATATTATTATTTTATTATAATCTTTATAATAGTAGTTTATAAATAAAAGCTAGGTAAATACTAAAGTAAGTCTCTCTTTATTTTAAAATTAAAACTTAAGATCCTTTCACTAAGATTCTCTATACTTCTCCTTATTTATCCCCCTCTAACTTATAAGGGCTTCTCTAAAGATTCCCTAGGTCTCTCTATATACTAGATAATTATAGTAATACTTCTCTACACTCTCCTCTACTAGTTATTCTCTTTATATAACCTAGGGTATTATTAGTAATTTACTAGGTTTCTATATATCTAGCTCTCTTATAGTCTCTAATTACTATATATCTTAAGATAGAGAATAAAACTTACTTCTAGAGATAATAATCTCTAGTTATATAAATTTAAGAAACTTAATAGAAGTAATAATATTATAATAACTAGAAAAGTATACTTTTCTTTATTATTATTATTATTATTTCTTAAAATTAACTATTTAATATCTTTTTACTAAGTATATTAGTATAATAACTTATTTAATTAATAAAAATATATATAATTATATTAATTAGAACTATTAATAGTTCTCTTATTATAATTAATGAATCTATAACTTTTAAATTCCTATAAAGTATAGCATTCTATTAGGCCTACCTAGTAGTTAAGTTATATATATATTCTCTCTATATTAATACTTATAAAAAGATTAAAATAACTACTCTTTAAATTTACTCTAAAGTTCTCTCTATAGTATATTATATAATTAATTACTTAAGCTTTAATAATAAATTATTAATTTAATAAATAAAAGCTAGATTTAAGTAAATATATTATTTATAATAATATTAGTTCTCCTTATGTAAAAACTAGAAGGTAATTAATAATTTTATATAAATTATTATACTTTTAATAATATTATTAAGTAAAATTATTTTTATTAAGGAAACTTTATACTCTCTCTTTAAGATATATTAATTTAGTAAGTTTAATATATACTTTATATTCTATTAGATTATTTAATAGCTTATTTACTTCTTTAGCTAAGTAGAAGTATTATTAGTATTCTAAAGATATATAAATAAGTCCTTAAGGAGCTCTCTAGATAATTTTATATTTAGATAACATCTTAATTTACTTAAAAGGTAATTAAGCTAATTATATAAAGAAAGTATATATAGTTCTTTCCTAACTTAAGAATATTAGTTTATATATTAATATTAATAAATATATCTTTATTATAAAGAAGATAAAATACTTATTATCTTTAAAGTAAATTACTTAAAGATAATATTAAGAGATTATTTATTTATTATAATATAAAAAGGATAATATACTTTACTTTATAATATATTACTTTATATAAATTACTTAATAAAGTAAAAAATATAATTTATATTAAAGAGCCCTTAGTAATTATCTCTTATCTTAAGGCTTAAATATTATAACTTTAAAGTATATATAATTTATTTACTATCCTTATTAATTATAAAAATTTAGAATATTTTATATATCTTTATTTAATATTAAAATATTAAATATACTAAGTTAAATTACCTTTATATTTTAATTATAAGTTAAAGTTTTACTTTAGTTCTTAAGCTAGATATTTAAATATACTTACTCTTTTACTATAAATAAGAAAGGATAAATATTAAGAGATAAGTTAAGTAAGTTTTATATCTAGTTATAATTCTATTTATAAATATATAGATAGTACTTAAGCTTCTAGAATTCTAGCTCTTCTTAGTAAAATCTAGTCTTCTAGTAATATTAATACTTTTTATAAATATTTACCTATAAGCTCTCTAGAACTAGAATATTTAAGAGAATATAATATATTAAGTATATCTAGTAGTAATATAATAAGGTCTATAGAAATTCCTTACTTTTATAATTACTTAAGAGTAAATTATAAACTATATTATTAATATATATAAAGTATATATATATATAAACTACTTATAGTTACTAGTATAAGAACTATTAATAATAATAATAATATAGAAAGTTAATAAATTATAAATAGTTAATTACTTAAGTTATTATAATATATTTTATTTTCTTTATTATTAATATTAGTATATTTATAAATACTAAGTAATATATTTAGAATTATTATTATTATAGTAGCTATATTTCCTACTACTAGTAAGTACCTTAAGTTCTTATAGCCTAATTAATCCTTAATAAGTCTCCCCCTAATATAATAACTATATTATAGCTATTTACTATAATATTATAATAACCTAAGTACTATAGAGCTCCCTCTAGCTACTAAATTATAAATACTCTTATAATAAGTTCTATTTTTATAACTTATAATAAAAGCTAGCTCTTTACTATCTCTATATATAAGTAGTAGGGCTTTACTAAGTAATAGCTACTTAGTAATATTATTATAGTAATATAGCCTTTAGTTCTTCTTTATATTTTTAATAGTTATTATAAAAATAAAAAATAAGTTAATATAAAAACTCTAATTATAAGTAATTATTACTTAGTAGCTAGATTTATATAAATAAGCTACTCTCTATATAATAATTAACTTTTTCTCTTCTTTTCTTTCTCTTTAAGCTTTATTTAATTTTATAAGTAGACCTACTTATTTACTATAATCTTATTATTAAAAGTTAACTATCTAGCTATAAGACTATTATAAATTTAATAATAGATATTTAATTTTAATTTTAAATTAATTATTTTCTTTATTATAATATAAATCTCTTAATTTACTTACTATTTATTACTTTATTACTAATAGTAATTAAATTTATAATATTTCTCTTTATTTAATAATATAAACTTCTTATTATATAAGACTTTCTAATATATTACTATTAGATAGCTACTAATTTACTAATATAAACCTAGAACTTCTTTATTTAATTATATTTCCTCTTCTTTATATAAAGTTCTTTAATATATCTCTATAAGATAGGTATTAATTTACTAATATAGTACTATTTTACTCACTACTACTATCTTATTATTTACTTTATAAGAGCTCTTTTAATATTTTAATATAATATAGCTACTAATATATTAATTTAGAGCTAAAATATCTTCTTCTTATTATATTAATATAAGCTCTTATTTATATAATATTCTCTAGTTCTTTATATTAAAATAGCTATTAATTTACTAGTTTAATATTTAATCTCCTTTACTTATTACTAATATTATTAATATTATTTTAAAAATATATATAATATTATATTCTTTTTACTTATTAGTTATTAACTTACTACTATAGTAATATATTTAATATAAAGTAGAACTTTAAAATAAGTTTACTATTTTTATAGCTTATTTTATAAAAATTATTTTTATTATTATTTACTACTAGGTCTCTACTAACTTATTATAAGATTATTATTATTTATTAATATTATATTACTTATTTTATTAATTAAAATATAGTTTTTATATTTCTTATTTATTATTATAAAGTACTTTATAAGTATGAACTTTCTTATTATCTTACTACTATTTTATAATTAACTTATTATAATCTAGCTAAGTTAAGTAAGTATATCTAGTACTATACTTAAAGTAAGCTATATATTTTTATTATTAGTACTCTTTATATTTTACTTAATTTACTATAAACTACTATAAAGATTATTTTATTTAATAAAGTAAGTTCTTTTAGTTAATTAAATACTAGATTATTATTAATATATTAATAAATTACTATTTATTTTATAAAATAATATATTATTTAATAGCTTATTACTAATAAGAAAGCTTTTATTACTTATTAGTAGACCTATTATAATTATTACTTTTTAATAATAACTTAAAGAGGCTTATTATAAAAAGTTTTATAATTTACTAGCTCTTAATATTATAAATTATTTATAAATTCTTACTAAAAATATTCTTATTATTATTAATATAAATATTATTTTATTATTATTTTCTTACTAGTTTATTATTAATTTATAATATAGTAATATTTTAATAATATTAATAATACTAAAGTAAATTATATTTATTAAAGTACTTAAAGATAATAAAGAGTAATAGCTAATTAGTTATAAAGTAATTACTTTTTAAAATTAATTAATATAAAATAGTTTTTTAATTTAACTTTTTTAATTTAATTATTTTATATAATTTATATTATAATTACTAGTTCTTTATAACTTTACTAGTAATATATTAATTATATTTAATTATAAAAGTTTCATTTTTAAAAACTTTTTATAAAATTTATAAATTTTTAAAATTATTATAATTAAATATTTTCTTTTTATATTATTATTTTAATAAATTATAATATATTTTATATTATTTTTATTTTATTAATAAAAAAAACTTTCTTTTTATAAAATTTTTAATTAAAATATTACTTTATACTTTTTTAATAATAAAATTAAGAATATATTATAAATTTATAAAGTTTTTAATTATATATTAAGCTATAATTTTAATAGCTTTAAATATTTTATAAAGTTTTAGATATTTTATATATATTTCTTACTAAATTATTTAAAATTAATATATTTAATTAATAAAAATATAAGATTATTTTTTTAAACTTTATATTAATATATTCTCTATTATAATACTTTATATATAATTTTCTTATATTATAAAGTTATTACTTAATTATTTTAAAGTATTTATATATTTCTTTTAACTTTATTTCTTTTATTTTATAATATATTTTAATTTCTTTTTTATTTATTTAAAATAAGTAAATATAAAACCTTATAATAATATTACTAGTACTTTATTATAAGCTATATATATATTTATATTATATACTAGCTATATTTATATTAGCTAGTTATATTAATTTATTTACTTAATTAAATTATAAGTATATAGAAAATATTTTAAAATTTAAATTTATTTACTTAATTTAATTATTTATTTATAAGTAGAATATAATATTAAATTATTATAAGGTCTTTAATAAGTAATAGAGAGTTCTTTAATATATACTTATAAATATAAATTTATAATTTAATATAATACTTTTTAGAATTCTATAATTATAATATATATAATTTAATAATAACTTTACTAGGCTTTTATTAGTAAGTACTTTCTAAATTATAATAAATAAAGAGTATTAAATTAATTAATTTATAATTATTAAGATTATATTATATAATTCCTTTAATATATTAGCTAGCTAGTAGAACTTTTAATTACTTTATTTAATAATAAAAAGTATTTTCTTTAATATAAATATTAATACTATATTTATATAATTATAAATTACTCTAGCTCTTACTCTTATAAATATATATTTAATTTACTTCTTTTCTTTCTCCTTAATATATATTCTAGCTATTAAGTAGCTATATTAATATTATAATATTAGTAATAATTACTTATTTAATAGTTTTATTTTTAATATATAAATATTTAGGAAATTATATCTTTTCTCTCTCTTTCTCTAGAGTTTTTAATTCTCTATTTCTTACTAGTAATTTACTTCTATAATACTACTACTTTACTATATTACTATACTTTAGCTAGCTCTTCTTATAATATATTAATTTCTATTATAATTAGGTTAAGGCCTTTAAGTTTAATTAGGACTTAAATACTAAATAGGCCTAAAGTTAATAGCTTTCTTATTTTAAAATTTAATAAAGAAGTTTTAATATTAACTTATAATAAGTTCTTTATAAAGTTAATATAATCTTATAATAAATTCTTAATATCTTAATTAAATATATTTATATTTTATATTATTTTTCTTATTAATTAATAATTCTAGTTTTTAAAGGAGAGCTAATTTATTAAATTTAGAAAATAGATTATTATTAAGAAATAAAAGTTAATAAGCTAGATAGCTAGAAACTTATAATAGATTTATAATATATATATAATAATCTCCTTATTATCTTATTACTATTTAATTATTATATAAATTAGTTCTTATCTTTTTACTATAGTTATATATCATTATATTTTTAAGGCTATTTAATTAGAAATTCCTATCTTAGATACTTATAGTTTAATTAGTTCTTAATATTATTATAATAAAATTTAAAATAAAAGATTTTATATAAAAGTTTCTTTTTAAATATCTTTATTATTATTATTATTATTATTATTATATTATCTATTACCTATAGGAGGTAGAATATATAGTATATCTATAGAAAATAATAGAGAAAAAATTATACTAAGGCTAGATAAAAATCTCTATATAATACTCTATTTAGGCCTAAGTTAGATATATTATAAGTATATAATAAATTTAATAGCTAGGCTAATATAACTATCTAGCTTACTTTTTATTAAAGGAGAGATATTTTTTAAAAAGAAAAGAATAAGCTTAATTTTAATATAAATATAATATAGTTTAATAATTATAAATAATATTATATTATAATATTAATTAATAAAGTATTATAATAGCTAGTAGTTATTATTATAATATTAAATTTATAATAATAATAATAGACCTTTTTTATATTTATTTTTAATTTTTTTTCTCTCTCTTTAAGTTTATTATATATAATAAATTACTTTTCTAATTTAAAAAATTATATTTATTATTTAAAATTAATATAAATTTAGGTTATTAATAGAGTAATAATACTAATTTTAAAATAATAATAATAATATAAGGAATTACTTAATTTTTAATTAATTTACTTTTTTTACTTATATTAATTAAAAATAATTAATATATTTTCTAAATATTTTTTTTAAAAAAGAGCTTATAAAAATTTATTATAATTTTTATAATTATATATTAAATATTAATTATCTTTTAAAAAAAGAAAAAGTAATAAAAAGTTAAATTATTTAATATTATATTAAAATATAAAGTAAACTTTATTACTTATTATTATAAAAAGTCTAATATAAGATATACTTTATATTATATATATAATAAAGATATATTTAATAAAAATAATAGCTCTATATTATAGCTAATATAATAAATAAATAAATATAAGCTTTAATTTAAATATTTTTTATTAATTATTTAAAAGCTTAATAACTACTAGTTATATAACTTATATTGATTAATATAAAATATATATACTAATACCTTAAGTTATAAAGAAAGTAATATAAATATTAAAAGTAATATTAAAAAAGAAATAAAAAAAAGAGAGATTAAAAAAAGTAAAGAAAGTAACCTTTTAAAATATAAAATATAATTAATATAATATTATTAAAAAAGTAATAATTAATATCTTTATAATCTTTAAAAAGTAATTTAATAAATTACTTAATAAAGTATTTTATAATATTAATATATTAAAGTAGTTTATATTTATAATAAAAGTATTAGTAAGTTAATTAAGTAATTAGTCTTTTTTTATAATACTTTAAATTCTCTAGGCTCTAGCTTAGGAAAAAGAGGAGGAGGAGGGGGAGGAGAGGAAATTAGGAGAAGAAAAAGAGAAGGAGAGCTTTAAGAAGAAATTAGTAGAGAGTAAAGTAATAAGGGTAAGCTTTATTATAATTAAAGTCTAAGAATAAATTAAAGGTAATAATATTTTTAATAAATTTAATAATTTAATTAGTAATTAATATAAGTAAATAATAAGTTTTTTCTTTTTAAATAAAAAAGAGTTTTTTTAAATATTTAAATAATTATTTTTAATTATTTAAAAGCTTAAAGCTAGTAAAAGTTTTATAAAGATTTTAATTTTTTCTTTTTTTTATTTAATTTAATTATAAAAAAAAATTAAAAAATAAAATAAAGTTCTAAAATTTATATTATAATATATTATATTATTTATAATTTCTTTAGAGCTAATATAAAGTTAATATAAAATTATAGTAAATTTTATAATAATATTTTTTTTATATTAAATTATTAATAATAAAGAATAATATAATAAATAATCTTCTTTTTAAATTTATAATAATAATAAAGTAAAAATATTATAAAGATTTTATAAAAAAAGAGAAACTTTTTTAAATTTATATAGCTTATTTTTATTTAAATAAGTAAAAAGCTTTAATATTTCTTAAAGTTTTTATAAAGAGCTATAGTAATTTTATAAAAGTAATTTAAGTTTTTATTAATTACTTTAAAATTAAGGTATTTTTATATTAAAATTACTTTATTTTATATATTTTAATTTTTTTATTTTTAAATAATAGTTTATTATATTACTTTTTTATTATTTAATTAAAAGCTCTAGCTAGCTTTTTAATTTACTAGCTTTTTAAAAAAAGATCTTATTTAATATCTTTAGTAATAGTAGATTTATATTTAATATATTATTAATATAGCTAATTATTAAATTAGTATTACTTTTTTATTATTTTCTATATAATTTTAAAATTAGATAATATAATAATTAAAGTAGAGATTTAGTAAAGAAGTTCTTATTTTTATATAAAGAGTTTAAGTTAAAAATTATTTTAAATATATTAATAATTATTTTAAGAGCTTAGTTTTAAAATAATTAAAATATTATTATTAGTTTATATAGTTTTTTATTTTTATTTATTAATTAATAGAAAGTACTATTTTTATAAAAAATAGCTAACTTTATAACTTAATTATAAATAAAGTATATAATCTTAAAGTAAATACTTAATATATTTATTATAATTTTAGTAAAGGCCTTTATTTAATATTTAATATAGTTTTTAAAATTAGAAATATATAATTTCTAATTAAGTTTTTTATAAAAAATTACTTTAAAAAAGTAATTAAACTCTTAAAGTTTTATTTATATATTACTAAATTAAATATATTAAGGGGCTAGGTAATAGATTTTAATAAAGTATATAAAATATACTTTTTTATATTTAAAAGTTATCTTAATTTTAATAATTTATTAAAATAATACTTTTTATATAACTTTAAATTAAGCTTTAAATTTTTTTATAATATATTTAAATATAAGAATATTTATATTATTTATAAAATTAATAATAATTATATTTTTTACTTTCTTTAAGAATTTATAAAAGCTAGAAATAAAGAAAATAAATAAAATAAAAAATAATAAAGATCTTTATAGGATATTACTTTAATAAGGAAAGTACTAATAAAAACTCTTTTAATTTAAAGGTATATTATATATAAGTTAAGATAAAAGTAAAAGGAGATATAGAAACTATAATAGTAATTTTATAAGAAGGAGCTTATTTAGTAGATATTTATAATTAATTAAATTAAAAGTTTATATAAAATTAAGCTATAAAAATTAAATTAAGTTATTATAATTTTAAGTTATATATATTATCTTAATTATTAATATAATTACTAGTTTTATAAAGTATTTTTATTAGTTTTTTATTTAGCTTTTTAAAAGAAGTTAATATTTCTTTATATAAGCTATAAAGTAAGTAATAAGAATTATTTTAATTAATTTATTTAAAATATAAAAAAAAAGATAAAATATTAAGCTCTTATTTTATATTTTTCTTAAAAAGTTTTCTTTAATTTAAAGATAATTATAATATTTATATATTAATATTAAATTAAGAAATATTTAAATTTAAAATTAGCTATTATTACTTTAATTATAGCTTTATAAATACTATAGCTATATACTTTAAAGAACTTTACTAGAATTATATTAAGATTTATAGATTTTTATAATTAAATATTAATAAAGGTAATATAAATATTATTTATAATAATTACTTAAGTAATAAGTACTAGTTTATTCTCTAATTAAAGATAAAGTAGAAGTAAGAGTATATTACTAATATCTCTTACTAAGAGTAAAAAGAAATATTAAATAAAAATATTAACTTTCTTTTTTAAAAGTTCTAATAAGAGAAGAGCTACTTTAATTTAATAATAAGACTTATAATAATTTTAATATAATACTATTATATTATTTAGCCTAGTACTTAAAAGTCTAGAACTTTTAAAATTATTAATAATATTTATTATATATTTATATTAAAATAATTTATATACTTTAATTATATATTAATTTTAATATATCTCTATATTAATAAGGTTTTATTAACTTATTACTATTTTTATATATAGATAATATTATTTAATTTACTTAATATTTATAATAATATTAATTATATTATAATTTTATTATAAGTTCTTAGTAATTATATTATACTTCTAGTATTATATAATATAAAATATTATTAAAAATAGCTTTTATTTTATTTAATTAATAACTTTATTAAATTTATTTTCTATTTTAATTAAAAAGAGATTATTTAAATATATTCTAGCTAGTCTCTCTATCTCTTTATAATTAAAGATATATTATTATAAAAGTATTAGCTTAATTTAAATTATTATATTAAGATCTATATAAATATATTATAAAATATAATTAAAGCTATTAAGATTATAATTAGTACTTATATATTAAATTACTAATTTTAAAATATTTTATATAAGATTTAATATATTATAATAATTATTATAGTAAAAGTAAATAATTATTTTATAAAGAGTAATAAATTTAAATTAAAGTTATTATATTATTTAAAAGAAAATATTACTATTAGGTAAAGTATAGTTAAAGAGATTTTATAAAGAGTAATATAAATTAAAATTATTAATAAAAAAAAGAGAAAACTTTAAAATAAATTTATATAGAATTTATATTAAATTAATCTCTATTTCTCTACTTAAAGAATTATAAGTTATTATAATTTAAATTTATTAATATAAGAAAGTTATTATATACTAGTCTATTTTTATATTATATATTTATATTATAAGCTTATATTATTTATATATATATAATATAGCTTATTTTTTAATATAAATTAAATAATATAATATTATTTTTAAATATATAAATTTTTATATTTTTATATTTTAATAAAGCTCTAAGAGTATAATTATATTATATCTAGCTTAAGAGAAAAGTACTAACTAGATAAAGTTTAATTTATTATTTATATTTTAATATATTATTTTTATAATTAAGAGTTTAATATAAAGAGTTTAATTATTATTTAAAATTTATATATTTTTAATATAAATATAATATAAGCCCTTTTCTTAAAAGAAGAGAGTATAAATAAAAGATATAAGCTACTAGAAGAGTATTCTTTATAAAAAAGCTCTTATATTATAAATAGAAGAGTCTAGATTAATTATAAAGTATTTTTTATAGTTCTTTAATTTTAAAGAGTACTATTATTTAAGTTCTATATATATTAGTAAAAATATATAAAATAGCTTACTTTTATATTCTAGTAATAGTAAGCTCTTATAAAGTAAAATTAATCTTATATTAAATATAAATCTTTATAAAGAAAGTAGCTTAATCTTTTATTATTATTAATAATTAAATAATTATTATCTCTCTCTTAGCTCTCTCCTAAGTATATATTAATATTATATTATTTATATTATAGTTATATAATATAATATTTTATAATATAGCTATATTAAAAGTATTAATAATATTATTTAAATTATAAGCTTTTATTATAAAGCTTATAATTAAATACTTTATATATTAAAATTAGCTTTTTATTATATAATAAATTAGCCTTTTTAATAATTAGGAAATAGATAATTAAAGTAGAATATATATTAGCTCTAAGTTAATTTTATATTTTCTTTACTTTAATAATAAATATTTAATTTATTATATTTATTTCTAAGAGGAGAGTATTAATATTATTTAAGATATTTTCTAATTAAATTCTTTTTATAAATATTATAAAAGAGAGTTAGAAGATAATTATATTTTTAAAAAAGACTTAGGCTATTTACTTATTATTTAAGGACTTAATTATAGCTATTATAATAAAAACTAGAACTATATTTTTATTAAATAGGTAGTAAGCTATAATTATATTAAATTTACTTTAAGTAATATTTATTATTTAAATAACTTTTTAATATAATCTATTTTTAATATTAGCTAGAGTATTTTTAATTTAAATAGTTATTTTATATTTAATTTAAGGTTAGTTTAGTTTTAAATAAAATTTAAGAAAGAAGGAGTTTATAAAATAAAATACTACTACTATTACTATTATATAGCTTTAGGGCCTTCTTAAGAGTACTTTAAGAGTACTAGTAAATTAAAGGGTCTTACTTATTATAATAATAATTATATTAATTATCTAGTTTTTAATATAAGTCCTTATTTTTATATTTAAAGTAGGTTTATTATATATTTATAATATATTAAGCTCTAAGAGCTAGAGAGCTATAGCTTAGAGGCCTAGGATTAATAATAAGGAAGTAAAGCTAGTAATTTTATTATAAATTTTAAGTTCTTAGAGATTAGTAAGGGGGTAGTTTATTTTTACTATAATATTAATATAAATATAACTTATATAATATATTTATATATTTTATAAGTTATAATAACTATATTCTAGGCTATAGTACCTAGAATTAATATCTATTAGCTTAGTACTTATATTAGTAGCTTAAGGCTAATATATTATTATACTTAAAGTTAGGCCTAAGGATTTAAAAAATAATATTAGATTTTATTTTAGGGATTAATTTAGCTAAGAGTAGGCTTGCTCTCTCTATTATAAAGGTTAAATATTAATAGAAAAAAGCTATATACTTATAGTAAATTTAAAATAAATAAGTAAATAAAAGAGTAGAAATAGTAATATTATAAAAATAGTTTATTATTATATAATAATTAAATATATATATTATTAGTTTTATAATGAAAAGTACTAAAACTAGTTTATAATAAACTTATTATAAGATATTAAGAAGTTTATAAGATTTTTAAAAGAGCTAAGTAAAACTATTATTAATATAAGATAAGAGATAGTATTAAGAGTTATATTAAAATAAATAAAATAAGGTAATATTAGCTTATAATAAACTAGTAATATTACTAATATTAGAAAAGCTTTTTTTAAAGTTATTAATAAACTTTATAATAAAAATATCTCTATTAAAAGATATTTATAAAAATAAGTATAATATAAAATTTAAAAAGAATAATCTTATATTTTTATTAATTAAGTATATTAACTTTAAGTAATTTAATAAAAAACTTATTATAAAGTACTTAAGATTTTATAAAGTACTTAAAGCTATTAGAAATTATAGTTTAGTATATAAATTAAATTTATTAAAGTAATAATATAAGAAGAAAATATCTAATTAAATAACTTAATTATAATAATTCTAAGACCTTATAAATTTTATAAAAGATTTTTAAAAATAAAACCTTTATAACTAGATATAATTAATATATTACTAGTAAAGTTATAAGAAACTAGTAGCTATAATATAAATTATATAAAATAATTAAATTAAAAAAGCTAAATTAAAAAGTTACTTTATATTAATTAATTTTAAAAATAGCTATTTTATAATTACTCTCTAGTAAAATAGTTATAGTTAATTACAGAGCTACTTTATTTTATAAATAAAAATAAAAATAAAATAGGCATTAACTTACTAATAATCTTATAATTAACTAGCTATAATAAACTAGCCCTAGGACATATTACAGATAGGTATTAATTCTTATATTAATATACTTAAAGAAGAAGATTCTTTCAGATAATAGAAAATAAGTTCCCCCTTTACTATAGCTAAGTATAATCTATACTTAAGCTCCCTACTTCAAGGATAACCTAAGCTAAAGCTCCAGTCTATAACACTAGTTATTATTTCTTATTATTTTTAAATATCTTAGTAAATATAACTTATTTTAGTATTATTAGTTTATTATTATTATTAGGATATTACTATATTATAAGTTAATAATAAACTAGTAATAAAGTAATAGTAAAATAGTACTTATATTTATAAAAATAGTAATAGCCTTAATAAGAGCTTATAAAGAGTTTAAAGTATTAAGAGCTAGTAAATTATAGAACTTTTTATAATAAGCCTCTTTAAATTATTATTAAAAAGTAATAATTATAATAAGGCTTATTAATAAAGTAATAAAAGCTTTTTATTAATAATAAGCTACTAGATAATATATTCTTATATAATATAAAATATAATTTATTAATATATTAATAATAATCTAGTATTTAATTAATTAAAAGAACTTACTTTATTAAATAAGATAATCTTTATAATAATTTATAATAAATTAAGTAAATTATAAAGAGTACTAGTAGTAAGAATATATAGTTTACTCTAGGTATAGTATTAAATATATTTACTTAATTTAATTAAATTATAGTAAATTAGTTATAAAATAGTAATAAAGTAATAAAGAAGTTAATATTTATAAAGTACTCTATAATAATAAGTAGAAAGTATATAAATTATATTTTAATTAATAAAATAAGTAATATAATATTAATAAATAGTAGTAATCTTATAGTAAATTAGTAAAAATCTAGTAATAAGTAGTAGTAAAAGATAATTTTTATAAAATAAGCTATAAAAATAGTAAATTTATTTTAAAGTTCTACTTTATATTAAATATATAACTATAGTAATAAGTTAATAGCTAGTAAGTAAAGAGATATAATATTATATATATTTTAGAAATAATATTAATAATATTAGTAGTAAGTAAAGGAAATTAAATATTAAACTAGTAAATTAATAGCTATTTTATAATAAAGAACTAGAGAATATTATATAAAAGAAGGCTTATATTAATATAATAAAAAGAAAATATTTTAGCTTTAAATTAATATATTAATAGCTATATTATATTAAAATACTAGAAGAACTTTTATAAAGTAAATAATAAGATAATAGTAGTAAAATATATAATATTATATTATAATGAGTTAATAACTATTTTATAATAATATATTAAAGAACTTTATATAAAAAAGAGGAAAATATAATAAAGTTAAAAAAATTCTAAGTTTATATTAGTAAATTAGTAGCTATTTTATAATAATATACTAGAGAGTCTTATATAAAGAGAAGTTTATATTATTAAATAAAGAAGAGAAATATTATAAATTTTAATTATTATTAATAATAAAATAGTAATAGATAAGCTAAGAGATTTATATTATAATAAAAAAACTATTAATTACAAATTAAATTTAAATATTTATTATTTAAATTAATAATAGTCTTATAGTTAAATAATTAACTTTTAATAATAAAGTTATAATAAATAAGTAAAATTACTTATAAAATTAAATAAATTTTAAAGAGAAAGAAAAGAAAAGAAAAAGTTAATTATTATAAAAAAAGTAGTTTATTTATATAAATTTAATTATTAAATAGTAATTACTTATAATTAGAGTTTTTATATTAACTTATATCTTATTTTTATAATAGCTATTAGAAATATAAAGAAGAACTAAAGGCTATATTACTATAGTAATATTACTAACTAGCTATTATCTAGTAGAGCTCTACTATATATATATAGAAGTAATAAAGAGCTAGCTTTTATTATAAGTTATAAAATAGAACTTATTATAAAAGTATTTATAATCTAGAGTTAAGAGAGCTCTATAATTCCTAGATTATATAATATTATAATAAAATAGCTATAATATAGCTTATATATTAAGAGGAAATTTATTAAGAGCTAATTAGGCTATAGGTACTTAAGGTAGGAATTTCTAATTAGATAGCCTTAAAAATATAAAGATATATAATTATAGTAAAAGGATAAGAACTAATTTATATAATAATTAAGTAGTAGTAAGATAGTAAGGAGGTTATTATATATATATTACAAGCCTAACTACAAGTTTATACTTACCCTAGCTTACTAACTTTCACTTCTTGGTAATAACTTGCTTTCTAAATCTAATAAAATATAAGTTTTAATAATAAACTATCTCTAGCCTTACTTCTATCTAGCTATATCTTTACTAATAGTATAACTTAACTCTTATATTATCTTTATTATTATTTCTTAAAGATAACTATTTAATATCTCTGTACTAAATATAGTATTTTATTAAACTTAGTAGGTAGTTTAGTTATATATATGTTTTCCCTATCTTAATATATATATATATATATTATTAAAAAGTAGAAGTAGAATTTTATAAAATTATCTTTAAATATTAGAAGAGTTTTAGAGTATATTTATATCTAGATACTTTAATATATTTATTAATATATATTTATATTATATACTGAATGTATTATTATAATTATATAAGCTATATAAATGTTAATCGTTGTGTATTGGATAAAGTAAAATATAAAATAGTAATAATATAATAAGATACTAAGAACACATAAAAGGAGCTTTATTAATAAGAGAAGTAAGACGTACGAAGCAAGCTATCTATGCTCTAGCAAAAGGTACTCTCTCCACCAACTCCTTATAACCCGGCCCCGGTAAATGCCTACCTTATGCTTTGTGTCCTCATGATGGGAAGTATCTCTTCCCCCGAGGGGGCTGATTCGAGGTTTGTCCTCCTAATATCCATGACGCATTCGTTTACATGACTAATTTTTCCCAAGTTTATCCTTCACGCAAGGGCTTGTTTTAGGACAACTTTCAGTTGTGTTCATTCTCGTCATATTTATCAAGTTCTTTATATTCGGGGATTCACAGTCTTCCGATGTCACCGCAACCCTTAGAGCAACAGATAGGAGAACAAGGACATTGGCCCATAAGCAGTCTCTCCTGAACCTCCGCGCATCAAACCATCGTCTTGGGCAGACGGTCGGTCGCAAGAAATCAAATCTTTTGAGACACCCGCCTGCTCTGACCATCGGCTCTATACTCAACAAGACATACTACAATGTGGACAGTCATCAGCCAGAAAGCTTAGACTGGTTTAATGTCTTAGTGGCTCAAACCATTGCTCAGTTTCGCAGTGATGCGCAAGACGATGACGCCATTCTGAATTCACTGACAAACGCCCTCAACGGGGCATCCAGGCCAGATTTTATTGATGCGATTGAAGTAACTGAACTTAGTCTTGGCGACGACTTTCCTATTTTCAGCAACTGCCGTATTATCCCAGTTGACGAAGATGGCATCAGTTTTGGGGGTGGAGTAAATTCGAGCCAGCCACGGCAACAAAAGAAGGCGCTCGTCTCCCAGGCCCGCATGGATGTAGACTTAAGCGATATGCTTACGTTGGCTATTGAAACGAAACTTCTACTCAATTATCCTACAAAATTATCTGCAATTTTACCTGTTGCACTAGCCGTAATCGGTAGTGCGATTCAGCGGAACATTATCTATCTGCGTTCATCCCGAGCAATGCGTCCCAATCCACACCCGCGATGATGACATTCAACTTTCTTGACGATTATCGTCTTGACTTTTCTATTCGAAGCCTTCTCGGAAACCGCTCTCGACTCCAAGATGTGCCCAAAATTGCGCAGCTGGTTGAAGCAAGACTGCATCAATGGTTTGATGAGCGAGCGGTTGAACCTCGTTTTCAAGAAATTGCGCTACCTAGCCTCTGGCCTAGAAAGAAGAATACCAGAGGGCCGGACGACGCAGGGGTAGATAGTACAATAGGCTCAGTAGGGCGATCTAGAGGAGATGTATCTCGAACGCGATGGGAACACATAGACCCGCCCATAGATGGTCTGGTAGGCCATCTTTCGGTACGACAGCGAAGACCCTCCGAAAAGTTACTGCGATACAGCAATACCAAAATCAATCTCACGTGCACATTAGACTTTCATCCCTCTACGACATGGGAAGGCAATGACAACTTTCGAGGATATCGTAGTCGGTAATATTTTACGCATCATTGCGTTGCTTCCTTGCTCTGCCATCCTTGCTCTGCTGACCGTGTTCCAGACTCCCCACAAACCAATCCATGATTGATTGGCTTCCACAATCCTAGTTGCACGAGAAACCTCGAGGTCGAAACTAGATATGTGCTAGTGCCATTGGCGACAGCGTCAACAGACGCAGGTTCCACCACCACGCGACTAAACCTCCAATCAGTAGCACATAGTACAAGTAAGTCCACCCTATGTTCGGGTTGGGATCGTCCGGGACATTGTGAAGATACCCAATAAGGATGTACCTTGCCCCAAACCCGTGGAAGACCCATAGAATTACAAAACGCATGGACGAGAATCACAGCGAGTAGAGAGCCTGTTCTGAGGAAGATATATGTGGCGTAGGCGCCAAAGGAAGATGTATATATGAGCTGGAACAAAGAGCGAGCAATGGCGATAGGCACAGACGTTCTTGGGTGAGTGATGCGGAATTCGTAAAAGTGGTGGAGGTGGGAGAGACCAAACACCAAGGGAGATACGAATACGATAGTTAATGTACTATATCCGGAGAGGAGCAGTAGAGGAATAGTAGCGGAGCGGAAGAGGCATTCTTCAGTAATGGGGCCCTACAGAGCTAGTGAGCATTATTCAGACAGCGCGGAAGGCGAGCGCCAACCAGGTTCTGGACGTACTGCAACCAGGTTTCTCCAGGCTGGTAGATCAGTCCTGATATGTCTAAGTATTCGTATCCCTCCCCACTGACGCCATACACCATCAATGACGATGTACTCGTAGAGTGGGGCAGAGAATAGCAACACCGTCAGGAGCAGGACCCTAGCAGCATCGATAACACCTACAGGATAAAACCCCATGAGGTGCCACGGGCCGTATGCATCATTGTCAGAATACCCCCAGGATGGCGAAGACAGCAAAATGCGGGTGCACAAACAGCAGGCTACGGTTGATATAGTGACGACGCGGATCCTGGCACGAATTGTCTCTGGAGCATCTCTCGGCCGAGAGAGAGACGGTCGTGTGCTTGACGAAGCGTATAATGGGAGGACATACACTAGGGAGTATATTACCTATATGAGGAGACAACGTTAGCAAGTGTAAAGAGGGCATGTTTCTCGTTTCTCGGCTACATGAATAGTTCAAGCTCCACCTACTTACCAAAAGCTCGATAGCTTGCATATGTTGATGTTCAAAGCTAGATAAGGTTGGTAAACTGACAGCCATGTTGTTAGAAATAATTTTATATATAACCTGTGAACGAATAGTAATGAGATAGATACATGAAGGAGTATTTGTAGCTTTCATATTCCCTGGTTCGACTATGAGTATGGTATTCAGGTGTTCGGAGTGCTCACTTTTGATGAAATATATTCACAATTGTTTTTTTTAAAAAAAAATTAATGTAATTTTTAACTTATATAATAATTTAATATTATTTTAAAAGAGCTTCAAGTAATAAGTTAAGAATAATAAATTAGCTTACTAAAGTATATATTATATAGAGATTAATAGTTAAATAAATAAAATATCTTATATTATAGGCCTTATCTTTAACTTAAGTTATTATTAGAAGGAATAAATATATATATAAACTATATATAAATAATATATTAACTATATATTAGATTATACATTTAGAGGTAGAAGAACTTTCTTTATGTATATTATAATACTATAATTAATATTTATTTAAAATAGCTCTAGATATAGTTTATTATAATTTCTCCTAAATTAGCAACTTGATTTAATAAATAATAATAATATAAATAATATATACTTACTTTTCTTAATAACTTTATTTAATATTTTATATATATTTTATTTAGTAAATTATTATAGAAGAGTTTTACTTTATTAAAAATAATATATTAAAATAACTTTATTTATATTAATATACTAAACTTAAAAAATATTTATTATTACTCTTACTATTATTATATATCTTATTATAATAAATTAGCTCTAAAGTATATTATAAATAAGTATTAATTATTATATTAATTAGTATATTTAAAGAAGAAATCTCTTTATAAATAAAACTTTACCTTTCTTTTTTATTTTAACTCAACTTAATTTATACTTAAGTTACTTTTTCTAAGAATAATATTAGCTAAAACTTAAGTTTATAATATATCTTTCTACTAATAATATAATCTTAAGTTATTTAGATAATATTATATTACTTTATAAATATATAATAGCTATAAAGTATTAGTAAAGTATATTCTTTATTACTTCTTTTAACTTTAAATTATATATTTTATTAGTATAGTTTATCTATCTTTATGTTACTCTCTTATTAATATTATCTCGCTCTTTACTTTTATTTTCCTTTTTTATTTTCTTAATTTTCTTTATTTCTTTATTTCTACTTTATTATTATATTATTTTAAATATTTATTATTTCATAATATATTATTTATATAATTATAATAAAAGAGAGAGCTAGCTTACTCTTAGCTAAAGTAATTTTTATAATAATAACTCTTATTTTTATTTTAAAATTCTTTAGCTTTACTTACTTTAAATATAAAGCTAGGTTATTATAGTTATAGACTATATATACTATTTTAATTACTAATATAATTACTAGTTCTATAGAATATTTCTATTAGTTCCTTATCTAGCTTTCTAGGAGAAGTTAGTACTTCTTTATATAAGCTAAAATAAATAATAATAATCTTTCTTTTTATAAATTCTTTTTTTCTTAAGTTTACTTTAAGTTAAATTACTTTTACCATTAATTATAAAATAATTATTTAAATTAAAGATACTTTAATTAATATTAAAAATAAATTATATTTTAGAAATTATTAAAATAATAAATATATTAAAGGAAATGTTATATAACTATAATTTAATATTTACTTAATAAAAATATAAGTTTATATATTATTATAATAATTTATAATATATTTTAGAATAAGAGTTAAATAATTTGGGTTTTTTTCTAGAGTAAATTTTTTTTTAATTTTTTTTTTATAATACTTATAAATATTTAAAGATATAAATATATATCTTTTAAAATATATATAGAAAATTATATCTTTATTATTAAAATAAAGAAAATATAAAGTTACTTTAAAATTAATTTATAATTAAGTTTTATTATTTACTTTTTAATTATTAAAGAAGTTAATTTATTATATAATAAAGATCTTATTTTACTATATAAAACATTTATTTATAAGCTTTATAATAAGAGCTTCTAATTTTAATAATATTATAAGTACTTTTAAAATAGCTATATTATAATATATTATAATATTTAATATATATATCTATCTATAGATTAGCTATTACTTTATAAAGAAGAACTTATAATGTAGGTAATTAATTTAAAGTTAAATAATATAATAACTATATACTATATAATATCTTTAAGTTTAAATAGCTTCTTAAATATAAGTAATTTAGTATTAAGTATATAGAAATAAAGCTCTACTCTTATTAACTTCTTCAATATATATATAACTAGATACTAATAATCTCCTTATAATTTTAAAATAAATCTCTAATAAAATCTTATAAACTTAAATTTTTTTAAATATTATAAAGTATTAGCTACTTTATAATAGCTTTAATATACTTTTACTTTATTTTTATTTTTATTCATAATATTATAAATTCTAAGAAAATTACTTTAGAAACTAAGAATTTATACTTTATAGAATTTATATAACTTTATATTATATAATTCTTTAAGAACTTAGTAAATATATTAAGTAACTATAAAATTAATAGTAGTTACTTAAGAGTTTTATTTTTAATATATAGATATCTTAGAAATTATATCTTCTCTTTCTTTTCTTTTAGACTTTTAATTCTTTACTTCTTATTAATAATTTACTTTTATAATATTATTATTTTATTATATTATTATACCTTAGCTAGCTCTTTTATAATATTTTAATTTTTATTATAACTAAATTAAAGCTTTTAAATATAATTAGAATTTAGATATAAAAAGAATCTAGAGTTAATAACTTTCTAATATTAAAGTTTAGTAAGAAAGTTTTAATATTATCTCTTAATAAGTTTATTATAAATTTAATATAGTTTTATAATAACTTCTTAATACTCTAGGTAAATATATTTATATTTTATATTATTTCTTTATTAATTAATAATTCTAGTTTTTAAAAAATTATTAATTTATTAAATTAAGAAAATAAGTTATTATTAAGAAGTAGAAGTTAGTAAGTTAAGTAACTAGAAACTTATAATAAGCTTATAATATATATATAATAATCTCCTTACTATTTTATTACTTTTTAATTATTATATAAGTTAATTCTTATCTTTTTCTTATTATTATATACTTTTATATTTTTAAAACTACTTAATTAAAAATCCTTACCTTAGGTAGCTATAGTTTAATTTAGTAGTTGAGCCTCTAATACTAGTATTATAATATTATTTATATTTATTAAATTATATTATATTTATATTAAAACTAAATCTCTCTAGATCTCTAGATCTCTTTCTTCTTTTAATAAGAAATAAGCTAAATATTTATATTAGCTTACTTATTTAATTTATTATATACTTATAATATATTTAACTTAAGCTTTAGCTTAAGTTATCTTTAGAATAGGAACTTAAGTATAGATAATATTGAGCTATAGTAAAGAGAGAACTTTACTCTCTTTACTTAAGAAATCTTCTTCTTTAAATATATTAATAAAATAATTAATATTTATTTATAATATACTCTAGAGCTAGTTATTATTATAATAATAATTAAATAATTTTAAAATTAGCTTAATAATAAAGCTATAATTTAATTTAAGAGTTTTCTTTTAAAAAAACCTTAATTTCTATAAATATAATTTTTAATATAATTTATATATAATAAGTTACTTAATATATTACTATAATAAAAACTTATATATTTTAAAAATTATATATAATTAATTCTTTTAATTTTATACTTTAGTTATATATAAAAATAAACTTTAAATATATATATAAAAACTAACTTTAATAATAAAGAAAATATTAATATATAAAATATTATAGTAAAATAGTTTTATTAATAATATATATTATATAATTTAATAATATATAAAATAAATTTACTTTTATAACTTACTATGATTTACTATAATAATATTATAAAGTTTAATAAATTTAATAAAATTTAAAAGATAAGTTTTTTTTTAAAATAAAGTATAAAAAACTATATAAGAGGAAAATTAATAATAAATTAACTAATAGTTATATTTTATTAAAATAAAGAAATTTAACCTTAAAAAATGAAATATATAACCTTAAGGAGAGTATAGTAATAGTAAAGCAATTCAAAAGTTGAAGAAATTAGAACCAACCCATAATTTCCCTGGTTTTGTGACGCGTATGGTTCAGGAGGGTTGTTCGATGATATAGAGGGAATAGACGAGGTGACATCCCCAGCCACGTAAGGGAGATAGGTTGGATGAGAAACCTGAGGGTGCAGTGGCAGTTGGTTCGATAGGTGGTGTGGCAGATCGTGATGATGATGAGGACGCTGAGGGCCAGAGAACTCATATGGTCCAGGCATCCCGACGTAAGACGACATGTGAGTAGGGTGGGACCTGGGGAGAGACATGCCTCGTTGGATCATGCCTCCAGGGCCATTGAACTCAGGGTTAGTGGATATTGTCGCGAAAAGCTGCCCAGTTCGATCTTCTGTGCTATATTCCACTTCCTCAATCGGGGCCCGAAAGTTCTGCGACATTAAGAGCTCTGGCCGAGGAATGATATTCCGTAATGTGTCATCTTTCGTTGGAGTGCTCAGGCGGCCACTGATCACATCCGCAACGCTGTAGTAACTGACGAGATGGTGTGGAACACCTTGAAACGAGATGCTGATCGTTTTTTTTAATCAACCCGTCACTTTTGAAGGGATATGAGTCTATCAATGAACCAATCAACGACCTCTCTGTGTCTTTGCACGTAGTAGAGGCATCGAAGAAAGCCGAAATGTCTGGCATTAGCCTGGAGGACGATTCAGATTTACTAACACCTTGTTGGCATTTCTTGCTCTTCTTCAGCGCCCGCTTCTTCTCGCCGGGAGGAAATGGCTTTTTCGAGCTCCCGATAGATGAGGAAGTTTGCCTAGAATGCGACTAGGGCTCCATGATACGCCATCCGTCCACCGCTTGATGCCAGAAGCATGTTCTTCATAGATGAAGACATAGCCACTTTTGATGAGATCCTGTCGTTCTCTGTCATGTGGTCGACGAGGCACATGGTTTAGCTGCCCCGATAAGCATCCTTCGAAGAGTACTAAAGCATCCAGTGTAGAGGCGATATGACCCTCAAAGGTTGGGTTGAGGGGAGTTGACTGAATTGCCATGGTCGTTATTAAGTATGCCACCAACAAATCTTATTCTTGCTGGAGAATGAATAAGTCTGCTGGCGCGGAAGTTTGTTGCCAAAGTATGGGTCAAGCTCAGAGCCAAGTCCACCTGGTAAAGTCCAAAGTGTAAGAGCTTAGGGCGGACGATTGTCAAACTGACCGAGTAACGAGCAAAAAACCCTTAGTCGTATACGGTGTTTGAAAGAGAGGGGGAGAGCTTCGACGATTTTGTTGGACGAGAAATGTGGGAAGCTGAAGGTGAAGCACCGCATTAGGCCAACAGGCTTAAATGCTCTGAGTGAGAGGTTGTGTGTGGGTCTAGGTTTGCCTCGATATGTCACTTGTATGGCTCCGTTTCTCCCGCATGCAACAAAAGTATCTTCACCAAGCCTCAAGGAGTCTGGGTGGGGACTCCGTAGTTGGTGCTGAATCCATACTAGACAAGAGCCCATGTGAGTGACTAAACTATATTAGGCAGGTGACTAGGCAATATCTCGATTAAGCCAGCGCCATCGGATCTGTCTGCAGTAGTACATAACACACGGACTTCTATTTCATTGTGTAAACGTATCAGGTATTAAACTATCTCTTAGTATCTTATATTATAATTTAGTTTCCCTTAATTGCTCTTTTTAATAAATCAAGTAATATTAAGTCTATAAATTAAAAATTAATTAATTAAAATAAAGTAAATATCTTAAAATTTAATTATTTAAATAAGTTAATATTTTATATATAGAACTTTTACAAAGAAATATATTTAAATATATATTAAAGAGATATATATTTTAATTTAAATTCCTATTAATTTATTCTCTAAAGTATAAGATTAGTTACTTTAAAATACTAAGTTAAATATATTTATAAATTTAAATGTAGTTTTTAATTTTCTTTATATTAAAATCTACTAATATTTATAAATTAGAAAGATATATTTATATAATATCTATATATAATACTTATAGTTCAAAGAAGAGTAAGATAATAATATAGTTATTTCAAGAGATTAATACTATAATATATATATATATATATATATATATATTAATTTAAGTTATACTTATTACTAGTTTATATAGAGTAAATCTAATATATATATATATATATATTATATTAATCTTAACTTAGTTATAGTAAATTTTAAGAATTAATTAATTATAAATTAAGTTTTAAAATATTTTATTTAATATCTTTAAGAAAAATATAACTTTATTTAATATATATATATTTACTAGCTTTTACTATTATTATATATATTAATATTTATAAAAGTATTTTATAAGGAAATATTTAAATATCATTATTATTATTATTTATAAATCTTAAATATTAATAATAAAATAAAATAACTTTTTAATTAAAGAGATATAATATTATTTTATTAAAGTTCTAGTAAGTTACTTCTTATTTAATATTATTAAGTTAATAATTTAGTATAATAATTACTTTATATAGATATAAGAAATTAAGAAAGATAAATATTACTAATATTATAATTTAAGATATATTATATTATAAATATAGTAATTTGAAAACCTAGAAAATATTATAAATAAATAAGAAGTCTTTTACTAATATATTTAAGAAGTAAATTTCTTAAGTAAAAAGAAAAATAAATAACATTAGCTAAAGTTTAAGTTTATAATATATCTCTTTACTAATAATATACTCTTAAGTTACTTAAAAATTATATTAAAACATATATTATTTATAGAATATTAATAAGGTATTAATAGAGTATATTTTTATTACTTCTATATAAATATAATTTATATATCTTTATTTACTTTTTTTTAATAATATTACTTGATCTCTTTATTTTCCTTCTTCTCCTCTCTATTTCTTCTTTTCTTTAATTCTATATTATTATATTATTATTATATTATTCTAAATATTTATTAAATTATTTTATAATCTCGTTTTTAATAATAATAACCTACTTTAAGAAATTAGTAATGAAGATATTTTAGTTATTATATTATTATATTTTATAAGAGGAATTTAAATAATATAGTAAATAAACTAAATAAATAAATCCTCAAAATATTTCTTCTTATATTAAATATTTTATATAAACTAGAGAGATGAAATATTTAGTAAATAATAATAAAAAATATAAAGCTTATTAAATTAAATATATAAAATAGTTATATATTATTAATAGTATCTTTTATTATATTAAAAAGAAACTTTAAAAAACTATTACTAGATATAGATATATTTAGCTTTAGCTAGAAAGAAAATTAAAAATCTATTAAAATTAACTATAAAGTTACTCCAGTATTTCTAGAGATTAGAAAGATATTTAAATAAGTAATATAAACTACCTAATTAAATATTTATATTATATATTTTATATATATTTAAGTTCTTATTAAATGTACTTTATTTACTACTTTTATATTACTTATTACTTTCTTTTTTAGTAATAATATTTTTAACTTGAATAAATTAATAATTAATATTTATATGATTTTAAAATAGTATTAAGAATTATAAATAATATAAATTATTATACTTTTTAAATAAAGAAAATAAAGTATAATATAAAATACTAGAAATTTAAATAATAAGTTTTAAATGCTAGTTATAAATATTCTAGTAATAGTTTTCTTTTACTTAATATTAATAAGATCTTTACTCTATTAAAGAAGTTATATATTTATTATAATCTTTTTATTTTTTTAAGAGCCTTAGTAATTAGAGAAATTATTTATTTCTTCTTTATTATTTACTTTTATATTTTATTATAACTTAGGTAAGATATTATCTTCCTTCTAGTAAAATATATATATAAAGTTAATATTAACATTTTAGTAAATATCTAGATATTATACTTAGAGCTCTATCTATTTCATTATATATAAAAGCCTTTAGCTTCCTTATTATTTTAATCTTTATAATATATTTCTTAGTATAGTATTTTTTCTACTTTTTATTAATCTCTTAATTACTTATTTGCTTTTACTAAACTTAGCCCTTCTAATATTAATATATTAATATAAACTAGTTATAGGTACTAGTAAAGATAATAAAGTATATTTTTATAGTAAGTAGAAGTTAAATATTTATAAATAAGTAAAGTTACTATTTCTAAGATCTTAAAAGATTCTATTTATTATTATAACTATTTATAATATAACTTATTAAGTAAGTTATAGTTTTTATATAATTATAAATAAATTAAATTATCTTTCTTTAATTATATAAGCTAATACTTTTCATTAGAATATCTTTTCTTTTTAGTTATTATAAAGTTTATTATTAATGAAATATCTTTATATATAACTTTCTTTAAGAAGAGTAATCTCTTTATAATTTCTTATATATCTTGAAATTTAATCTTTAATAACTATATAGCTTAAATTATAGGTAAACTTATATATTATTAAGATTTTACTAAAAAACTAGAAATATATAAAGATAACTACTATTAAGGTTATTTATTATTAGAAGCAAAGTTAACTAATTAGATTATAGGTACATAAGGTAAGAATGTCTAATTAGGTAGCTTTAAAATATAGAGATATATAGTAGTAATAAAAAGATAAAAACTAATCTATATAATAATTAAGAGATAGTAAGATAATAAGAAAATTATTATAGATATACTATAAGCTTACTATAAGTTTCTAGTTATTTAACTTATTAACTTTTACTCTTTAGAAATAATTTATTTTTTTAATTAAATAAATTAACTCTTCTTTAAAAAATTAGAATTATTAATTAATAAAGAACTAATATAAAATATAAATATACTTAATTAAAGTAGTAAGAAGTTACTATAAGATTATATTAATCTTATAATAAACTTATTATAAAATAATATTAAAATTTCCTTATTAAACTTTAAAATTAGAAAGCTACAAACTTTAAATCTATTTAATTTTTAGATTTTAATTAAGTATAAAGGCCTTTAATTTAATTATAATAGAAATTAAAATATTAGAAAGACTAGATAGATTATAATCATATAATAAGTAGTATTATAAAGTATATTATAATAAGATAATAAGAATTGAAAAATTTATAAAGGAAAAAAAATAGAAATATATCTTTAAGATATTTATATATAAAAATAAACTTTTAATAATTAATTATTATTAATATTATAATAGTAATATAATTATTTAATAGCTAGAGTATATATTAAAAAAGAAAAAAGAAGTTTAATAAATATTATTTAAAAAGTAAAGAGTAAGTAATTTATAATATATAAATGTATAAATAATTCTATTAAGAAGATATCTCTTATTTTAAATTAAGTAATTAAAAGTTTTATTAATTAATTAATATATTAAAAGAATTATATTATATAACTTTAATTAATTAAGTTTTAAAAAATTACTATTTATAGATTATATTTTAAAAAAAATTATATATATTTCTTAAAAAACATAAAAAAACTTATATAACTATAAACTATATTAAAGTAAAAGCTAGTATATATATAATAAGCTAAGAGCTAGAATAGAATAACTCTTATATTATTATTAATTACTATATTATTTATATAATAGAGTTATTATAATCTAAAAGAGAAAAGTAATTAAATATATATAAAAGCTCTTAATATTTATATTATAATAATACTAGATATTATAAATATAATATTAATAGTATATTAAATATAGATATATAGAGCTAAATTATAAAATTATAGAATAATAAATATATTATAAAGAGAGTTACTTAATAATATTTTATTTATAAATATATTAAATAATATCTAATTAATACTATTTTCTCCCTCGCTCTTCTCCTTCTTTCCTCCCTTTCCCTTCGCGCCTTTTCTTCCTCTTCCACGTTTTCCCTCCCCCCTCGTCCCTCTCCTCCCCGCCATCTCCCTCTCGCTCCCTTCTTCTTCCTTCCCTTTTTTCCTACCTCCCGCTTTCGCCCGGTTCTCCTTTCTCTTCCGCGTCTTTCCCCTCTTTCCTCTCTTTCCTTCCCGTCCTTTCGCTTATTTTCCTCCCGTCTTCCCCTTTCCCCCCTCCGCCTCTCGTCCCGTCTTCGACCCTTCCTTTCTCTCTTCTTCTCTTCTTCCTTCTTCCCTCCCCTCCTTCTTCTTCACCGCTCTCTTTCCTTCCTATCGTCCCCTCCTCCCTACTTCTTTCCTCCGTGCCCTTCTTCCCTCTCTTTTTTCTCCTCCTCTCCTTCTCGCTTTACGCCCCGCTTCCCGTCTCTCTCATCTTCTCCTCCTGCTCGGTCTTATCCCTCTTTCATCTCTCCTTCCGCTCTCGCCTCCTCCGCCCTTCCCCCTTCTTCCTCCTCCCCCTCTATCTTCTCACCCCACCGCCTCCGCCTGCTTTCCCGTTCTCTTTCTTTTCCCCCTTCCCCTCTCCCCCCTTTTCCCTCCTTCCCTTCCCCGCCCTCCCCTCTCTTCTCCCTCCTTCCTTCTCCCTTACCTTCAAAACAGCTATAGATGTTTTAATTGTATCTAGAGCCTATATCACCCCTGAAGATTACCTCTAGTATTAAACGCGTTCTATCATTTTCCTATTTATTTATATATCTAGCTTCCTAGACTTATTTTATATATAAGTTCTCCCGCTTTAACTCTCCTTCCCTTCGCAGTCCGAAAACCTCTTCCTCTTCCTCCTTCCCCTCCTTGTCCTCCCCTTCTTCTCGCGCTTCTTTCTCTAATTTCCCCTCTTACGCACCTCGTACTCTCCCTCTCTCTTTCTCCCGCTACTCCCTCACCGCTCCTCTTCCATCTTATTCGTCTTATTATGTTAAATATAAAGTTATATCTTTAATTTTATCAATATACTAGCCATTTTTTAAAAATATACTAATAAAATACTTAAAGATCTTATTAATATTCTCTATATAATTTACATTAGATTATATCTTAACTTTAAAGATAAGTTTACTATATATAATTAATATATTTACTAGGCTTCTTAAAAAACTTATAAAATATAAAGTTATATTAAATCTTATAAAATATAAATCCTTACTTTTTAAAAGTAATTTGTCTTAAAAGTTTATAATATTATTAATTAAAATTAAAATAAGTAAAATAATATTAAAGTTATTATAAAGTAATTAATATTTTATAATATAAAAAATATTATTATATTTCTTAAGTTTATAAGATTTAACTAATACTTTATTTTAAATTATATAAAATATACTAGCTTACTTAATAACTTATTTAAAAAATAAGAGAAATAATAATTTATAACTATAACGTTATAAAATAATATATTTAAGAACTTAAAGAGTACTTTTATTAAAGTACTTATTTTAATATATTTTAACTTAAACTTACTAATTTATATTAAAACTAATACTTTAAGGTATATTATTAATATAGTATTATTATAATTATAAAGAAATTACTAAAACTTAGTTATATATATTAAAGAAGTTAATAAAGATAAAGATTTATTTTTATATATCTAATACTAAATTACTTACAATTTAAAAGGCTATTTAAATTTAATAAAGCTAAAGAAAGTATATAACTTAAAAGAAAATTAGCTTTATAATAAGTATTAATATAAACTCTTCTAGCTCTTATTTATATTCTTTTTATATATAATATAATATAATATTAAAGCTTTAATATATACTTATATTAATTTATAAAATAGGTTATTAATATAAAGATAAATAAACTAGTATTTAATTAAATTTTATTTTATTTATTAGGCCTTAAAGCTAAGTATAATATAAAATAAGATAATAAAACTATTTTAATATACTTATATATACTTCTCAAGTAAATAAGATATTAAGAAACTTTAATATAATAAAAGCTATAACTTATTTTATTATTTTAATTTAACTAAGTTTATTTATATAAAATCCTAGTATTTATATACTTAAATAACTTAGCTAACTCTTATTAAAGAGATAATTAAATTACCTTTATATAAATAATTTAAATAGTAACTTTAAATATTTTATATATTTCTTGATATTATTAAAAAAGATAATAATATAATTAATAAAGACATAAGTATATAATTTATAAGATATTAGTAACTTATTTATATATTATCAAGTATATATAAAGAGATTATAACATTCTACTAATTATAATAATATATAATATAGCTAATAAGTAAAAGTAAGGTTTATTAACTAAAGGTAGAGATAATACTTATATTATAATTAAGTAAGTTAGTATAATTATATTATTATTTTTAATTATTAATAGTATTTAGCTTAGAATATTAATTAGCTATTAAATAAGTTAAATACTAGTAGAAGTAAATAAAATAGTTTATTACTAGAGTTAAGTAATATTTATATATATTAATAATAAAGTAATATATTAAGATCTTATAAATTATAGTTTATAAAGTACTATAATTATTATTATTTAATATAGTTTAATATATAAAGTAAGAGTATAATAAAATTACTTTTTCTAAAGGTAGTTAAGGGCTAAGTAGATATATTTATATATAAATAGATATATACTATATCTATAGAGTAAGGAGTATTCTATACTTTATAATTTATAATCTCTTGTTTATTATATATTAGTACTTAGCTAGATAATAGTGTTTTATATATAGATTACTATCTTAGAGGCTTTTATTACTAGTTTTACTATTAATAATTTAACCTTTATTACTATTGAGATAGAGGATGAGACTCGCTCTTAGAGATAGCAGTCTTAGTCACGTGAATTCCTAGGCATTAATATAAGTAGTAATACTATAATAGCTAGAATAGCATACTCTTCTTTATTATTATTATTATTTCTTAAAATTAACTATTTAATATCTCTTTATTAAATATATTATTATAATAACCTATTTAATTAAATAAAAACATATATTATCACATTAATTAGAACTATTAATAGTCCCCTTATCATGACTTACAAGTCTGCAACTCTCGTGATCCTACGAGTACGTAATTCCGTTGGGCGTGCCTGGTGGTTGGGTTATGTGTGTGTGTTCCCTCTATCTTACTATAACTAGTATCCTTATATTATTTTATAATAATATTCTTTTCTTTTTTATATAAAACTATTATAAAAGCTTAGTAAATCTCATGGTATTTAAATTGAAATTTAAAAAAATTATTAAAAAGTAAATAAGTAATTTCTATTATTACTATAAAATAATAAAAACTTTATTAATAAAAGAATAAATTATAAGTAATATAAGTATATACTAATTAATTTTTAATAATATTTAAATAACTAGTTTTAAAGAGCTATTCTAGTATTTATATATATAGATTATTATTATCTTATCTATTTCTCTATTTCTCTTTAAATTACTATAGTATTTAAGTATCTATAAGTAATTTAAAGGTTTTTATATAGAGATATTATAGTTCTCCTATTTAATTAATATAATAATTTTTAATTAATATCTTATTATTTAAAGAGAGAACTTATATAAAGTCTAGGTAGAAATTCAAGAGAATTTATAAAAGTAGAAATATAATAAAGAAATACTTAATAAAATTAATATAAAAAACTAAATAAATCTCCTTAGGTATATTAAATTAAATTATAAAGAGTATAGAGATTATTATAATTATATGTTTTTATAAAGCTAGTTAAGTTTTTAATTAAGTAATTAATTTCATTTATTAAAAAGAAAACTATATTTTATTACTTATTTAGAAGTATTATATTAAATATCTAAAATAATTTATTAAAGTTTATTATTAGTATAATAAACTAGCCCTAGAGTATATTATAGATAGATATTAATTCTTATATTAATATACTTAAAGAAGAAGATTCTTTAAGATACATAGAAAATAAGTTCCTCCTTTACTATAGCTAAGTATAGTCTATACTTAAGCTCCCTACTCTAAGGATAACTTGAGCTAAAGCTCAAGTCTATAATAATTATAATAATATAAAGAATATAATAATTTATATTACCTTAGTATTTTTATATAATAAAAATAGAAATTAGATTATATAATCTTTTAGTAATATATAGTTAGTTTAAAAGGGTATTTATAAGATTAGGAGTATTTAAATAAATTATTAAATAAATTAACTAATATAGTTATTCTCTTCCGTACCTATTCCACTTATTTTACTTAATTCGAAGTTCTCACTTATCATAATACTCACCAGTTTTCTATACATTACCTTCAATATTTCAACCCCTATTATTTTCAGTCCTCTTCATCACTCCCGCCAATAACTTATATTCCTCTCATTTCCCTAGTTTCACATCTTTCTCCTCTCTCCCTCACTCTTGTTCTCTTCTTCTTCTCTTCTTCTTCTAGCTTTTTCTTTTCCTCCTTACTCCCATCGTTCCTCTATCTCCGTCCTTCTCATCTACTTCCTCCTAATCCTTATCTCCTTTGCTTCTTGCCCACTAGCTCTCGCAATCCTAGCTTCATCCTCCGGGGTTTTCTTCTCTTCCTTCCTCCTTCTATTTCCTCTCTCGATTCGTTAAAATAATATTAGGTTCTCAAAGAGCTTATAGCCGTAACAAAGTATTAATATTACTAAGAGATTAAGTTTCATTAGAGAGAATCTAGGAATTTTAAAAGACTTAAATCTTATGTATATATTGTCGAGATAGAATTATAATTAAAGTATAAAATTATATTGTAGATTAATATAGTTAATACCCTAATATTAACTAGAGCTATATAAATATTCTAAGTTCTTAATATTAAATAAAGATAGTAAATAAAGTTATATATACTTTATAGTTTAAATATTTAATTTTTAAATAAGAGATAATTATTAGAAGCTCTTTATTATAATTATATAATTTTACTTTATTAAAGTAAGTTATATAAAGTAGTAAGCTATAAAGTAAAATATATTATCTTTTCTATATTATAATAAATAGCTTCTTAATACTATCTCTAAGTTATTTATTTTAAAAGTAATAGATTTTATAAGGTTTTATTAAGGAAAACTTAAATATAATATAAATATAAATTTTAAATATTTATATATTAAATTTTTCTTAATTTCCTAATAAAATCAGATTTACTTTTAAATAAAGTATAGTAATAAATTAGTAAAATAAGAGAAGTTTAAAGGAAAATTCTAATAGATATTAATAAATTTAAAAAAATTTATATACTTTTTATAAAGATTTTTAATTTAGCTTAAATTTATTTATTTTTATTTTTTTTAAAAAGAAATAATCTTTAGTTTATTATATATATACTAGCTTTTATTTAATTATTACTTTTTAATTAAATTATTTTTTATTATATCTTAAATATTATTCTTAAAGAAAGATATATATAAACTAACTAATTTTATATAATATAGTTCTTTTAATATATTAAGTAATTAATAAAAATAGTTTCTATATTTTCTATATTAAATATTATATTTATATAAATTTAAGTTATACTATATCTTATTTATATATATTTAATTAACTTATTTTTATTATTAAAACTATATTTTAATTATATTAATATAATAATAATATTATTACTTGATTATATTAATTTAATTTAACTTATATCTTTTATAATTATTAGGATATAATAATATAGTATTTAATATACTTTACTTAAGAAGCTAGAGTTATAAATTTATATTCTACTAGTAATATACTTCTAAAGATTAAGCTTCTTTAGAAAGAACTATAGTAACTAATATCTAAGGCTAGAGAATATAATAAACTATATTTATAATATTATTATAAAGAGAAGTAAATAATCTTACTTATAATATTAAATTTAGTTTTATTTACTATATAATAATATTAATAAAACTTAATATTATAATTTTAAAATAAGTAAAAATATAAATATAAATTAATTAAGTTTAATTTATATTTATTAAGATCTATATTATAAAAAGATTAATAAATATTTATTTAAGTTATTTCTTTTAGATACTCTTTTTTCTTAAGAATACTATAATATAATTTTTCTATACTTTTATTTATATTTAAAATTAAAATAATAATATATTTAGAGAGCTTATATAAAAGAGTAATAATATATAATATAACTTAATTACTAAAATATATTATAATAATTTTATACTTTTCTTTATTATTTACTATCTATTTTAATTAAGTTTTATTTACTAATACTTATTAAGAAATCATATAATAAGGATATAATATATATTTATATAAAATAAACTAGAGTAATTCTTATTTATTTTAATATATTTATCTTATAGTTTTAATATTTTTATATTAAATTTATAATTTATTTTAAAAAGAATACTTAAAAAAAGATTTTATTAATTTAAATGTAATTTTTATTAAGAGTATATAATATATTATATATAACTTAAGTTTAAATTAGAAATAAATTATATCTTTAATTATTGTAAATATATTACTTAAAGTAAATTTACTTTAAATTTTTATATTAATTATAATATTAGTTTCTTTATATTAAAATTATTTTTATACTTCTTTAGTATTATATATATAATTAGTAAAAATACTTTTATCTTAATTATAATTAATTAAGTTCTTTTAAATAAGTTTAATATTTTAATTACTATTTTATTTATTTTTAAAGTTTTTAAAGAGAAATTAATATAATATTATATTTAATATTAAGATTTAAAATTAGCTTACTAATGTTTATAAGTATAAATTAAATATTAAACTATTAAAATTATTTAATATAATTATTTTATTTTTAAACTTTAGAAACTTAGTAATCTTTATATTTATTATATTAATTAATAATGTTATTTATATTTATAATAGTAATTATTATAAACTTGAGCTTTAGCTTAGGTTATTTTTAAAATAAGGAGCTTAAGTATAGATTATACTTAGCTATAGTAAAAGGAGAAACTTACTCTCTTTACTTAATAAATCTTCTTCTTTAAGTATATTAATAATAGAATTAATATATATCTATAATATACTCTAAGGCTAGTTTATAATTATCTATTATTATAATAATTATAGTTAAAATATACTTTATTTATAAAGAGATATTAATTATTGAAGTTACTATTTATATTAATTTAGTATATATATATCTAGTTAGTATAATGTCTTAATATTAGTATTAGTAAACTAATTTAATATATCTAGTTAGAATAATTATAGTAATAATTCTTATTTTTATATATTTCGTTAGTTTATAATTAATATATATAAAGTTATCTTCATTCCTTCTCCCCTAATAGAACCAAATGTATTTTTGCGGCTACCTACTTGGAAAGCTTGACCCGCTGGCAAATATCCCTGAGGAGAGTACTCGCTTGTTTGTCTCCTAAAATACATTTTATATTTATTGAACAATGAATTTCACTAGCCCTACTGGCCTTAGCATACTCTCTAGAACCTCTTCCCTCTGCTTCATTGAGCCTCGAAGGCAAATATATCAATCACAGCATGTAGCTCGGTTTCTTGCCAGTCAAGCTTATCGAGATATTTCTATTTTCATTTTCCAACTTAATCACGCTCTCTGTCCCCGTCAAGAAACAAATGTGTCGTCCCCCAGATGCTTCCTCCTTACAGACACATCCCCGCCAATTAAATCCATTCAATCCATACAAAACCTTCTGTCAGAGATTGAGAGTCTCGTAGACCTAGCTCCACCAGAAACAGGGCCTAGAAGATTTGGTAATTCGAGCTTTCGTACGTGGCATGCCCTCTACAGTGACCAGTTGGACAGCTTTCTTCGTCGTGATCAACTTGGTGAATCACTACAAGTTGGTAATGGCAGCGCTAGGCAAGAGGGTTGCAAGCTACTTGTAGGAGACTTTTGGAACTCCCAAAGCGACCTAGACTACGGTGGTACAGGACATGAGCTAAGCGTTCTGGTGTTCCTGCTTGTTTATGGGAAATGACCATTTTCAGATTGGCCAATCAGGGTGGTGAAATTGAAAGAGAAATCGTCCTCAAAATCATTGAACCGTGAGTAGAGAACTTGCATTAATAAAGACGAATACGTAGCTGATCATTCAGGTACCTGCGACTTGTGCGAAAACTTGTGTTGACATACACGTTGGAACCAGCTGGTTCACATGGGGGTATGGGGGGCTTGACGACCATTTCTTCATTCCTTACATATTCGGATCCGCACAGCTCGCACGACCGATTAAGGATAATGATATGATGCCAACTGCTGGCTCCGTGGACGGATCACCAAGACCCAGTGACGTAATCGACCCCGTCATCGTCGAAGAAAATCGTCACCTGAATATGTACTTCTCTGCTATAGGGTTCATCAATGATGTCAAGAAGGGCTCATTCTGGGAACACAGCCCAATACTGTTCGATATCTCCGGGATTAAGGACGGTTGGGGCAAAATAAATAAGGGCATGATCAAGATGTTCGACGCAGAAGTGCTGTTGAAATTCCCTGTTATCCAACATTTTCATTTTGGAATATTATTCTCTTGGGATAAAGTGGTAGATCATCATACTTCTGATCAGGATGTATGATATCCCACGTCGTGAATACCCATGGCCTTTCGCTAAGTAATCTTAAGAGATAGGATTAAAATAATACGAGAACTAAGTTTATAAATACTACTAAAATATAAAAAGAGCATATACTAAATATAATCTATTTTATTTAAGTACTATATTAATTAGTACATTAAATACTAGTAGAGTTTATAATATAATGTATTATCTTACTAGAGAATGAAGTTTTAAGTATATTTATTCTCTTAGTTTTTAGTTAATAGTAATTATATTAATAAAAAGCTATAAAGTACTTGAATATTATATAATTTATATTTTAAAGATTTAAGAATAATATTATTATATTAATTAACTTTATATTTAATTTATTTTTATATTAGAAATACTTATATATAAAGAAAAGTTATATATAATTATATCTTATTAGAGGCTAATTAAGCTATAGGTACCTAAGGTAGAAATTTCTAATTAGATAACCTTAAAAATATAAGGGTATATAATTATAATAAAAGGATAAGGACTAACTTATATAATAATTAAGTAGTAGTAATATAGTAAGGAGAGTATTATATATATACTATAAGCTTACTATAAGTTCCTAGCTACCTAGCTTACTAACTTTCATATTTTAGTAATAATTTATTTTCTAAATTTAATAAGTTAACTCTTCTTTAAAAACTAAGATTATTAGTTAATAAAAGAATAATATAAAATATAAATATAATTAATTAAGTATTAGATTTAGAAAATAAATTATTACTAAGATATGAAAGTTAGTAAGTTAGGTAGCTAGGAACTTATAGTAAGCTTATAGTATATATATAATACTCTCCTTACTATATTACTACTACTTAATTATTATATAAGTTAGTCCTTATCCTTTTACTATAGTTATATATCTCTATATTTTTAAAGTTACCTAACTAGAAATTCCTACCTTAGGTATCTATAGCTTAATTAGCCTATTTAGCCCCTAATATTAAGATATTAAAGACTTACTATAAAACTATATTAACTTTATAAAGAACTTATTATAAATTAATATTAAAATTTTTTTACTAAACTTTAAAATAAGAAGATTACTAACTTTAGATCTTTTTAATATTTAAGTTCTAATTAAGTTTAAAAATCTTAATTTAATTATAATAGAAATTAAAGTATTATAAAAAGAGCTAGCTAGAGTATAATAATATAATAAGTTAGTAGTATTATAAAAGTAAATTACTAATAAGAAATAAAGAATTAAAAATCTAAAGAAAGAGAGAAGAGATATAATCTCCTAGATATTTAAATATTAAAAATAAAACTTTTAAGTAAGTAATTATTATTAATATTATAATATTAATATAATTATTTAGTAGCTAGAGTATATATTAAAAAGTAGGAAAAAGAGTAAATTAAATATATATTTATAAGAGTAAGAGATAAAGTAATTTATAATTATATAAATATAATATTAATATCTATATTAAAGAAAATATCTTTTATTACTAAATTAAGTAATTAAATGTTTTATTAACTAGCTAATATATTAAAAGAATTATATAATATAATTTTAATTAGCTAGCTTTTAAAAAACTACTTTTAAAAATAACTCTTAAGAAATTATATATATTTTATAAAAGAATAATAAAAGATTTATATAATTATAAGCTAGTAATAAAATAGAAATTAATATATATATATTAAATTAAGAACTAGCTTTTTAAAAAGTTCTTTTAAAATAAACTTAAATTAAAACTAAGCTTTTAAATTAAATAGAGAAAAAGAACTATATTTTCTATATAATTTTATATTTACTACTAGTATTATAAAAGTAAGTAATTAATAGTAATTTCCTAGAGATTTAATAAGAGTTTTTTATATAGCTAGTTTATAAATAAAAGCTATCTTTAGAGAAGCTTAAGCTACTACCTTTACTAATATATAATATAATAAAGATAAGGGCTAGAATATAATAACTCTTATATTACTACTAATTATTATAGACTCGAGCTTTAGCTTAGGTTATCCTTAGAGTAAGGAGCTTAAGTATAGACTATACTTAGCTATAGTAAAGGGGGAACTTATTTCCTATTATCTTATAGAATCTTCTTCTTTAAGTATATTAATATAAGAATTAACACCTATCTATAATATATCCTAGGGCTAGTTTATTATACTAATTAGTATATTATTATATAGTAGTAAAGTTACTATAGATCTAAAGAGAGAAAGTAGTTTAATATCTCTAGAGGCTTATATATTTCTATATTATAATAATATTAAGTATTATAAATATAATATTAAGAAATATATTAAATTAAAATATATAAAGCTAAACTATAAAATATATAATAATAATAAATATATTATAAAAAGATATTAAACTTAATAATATTTTACTTATAACTATATTAAATAATATCTAGATTAATATTACTTATAATTAAAGATTATAATTTATTATAAATAAATTTAAATTATAAGTTTATTAATAATAAAGTTTTTAATTAAAAAGTAATAAATATATTAAAAAATATTAATATAAAATAAGTGTATTAATATACTTAAATTTATTAATAAATAAGACTTAGTAAAGTTATAATTTATAATAAAGAGGTATTTAAGATATTTAACTATAATTTAATTAAAATTCTTAGAATCTTTAATAAAGTAATTAAAGTTTTAAGATAATAAGAATATAATAAAATATTAGAAAGTTACTTTCTATATTACTATATTATTAAATAATATAATAATTATTAAAAAGACTTTAATTTAATAAAATAAACTTATAAATCTTATTATAATAAGTAGTTTATTAAATATATTCTTTATAATAATATAGCTATAGTTTTATAAAGAGCTTAAAGTAAGCTAGTAATATTATAAATATAATATATATTATAACTCTTTTTATATATAATTAGAATATAGTAGTAAATAATAAGCTAGGAGATAGTAAAAATAAAGATTGTATATTATAAAAAAGTAATAAAGATAAGGATATAGAGCTTCTCCTTAAATACTTAGATTATAAGAATATATTTAGTTTAATAATATTTAAAAAGTTAGCTTTCTTTAAGAGTTAAATATATATAATTAAATTAAAGAAAGTAAAATATCTCTATAAAGACCTATCTATAATTTTATTAATAAAAAGCTATAGGTTCTCTATAATTACCTAGAGACTATATAAGCTAAAGATTAAATCTAGTATTTTAAGAGCTTAGTTAGTATATCTATTCTATTTATATTTAAATTTAATAGAATATTATAATTATATATAAATTATAAAGATTTAAATATAATAATATAGAAAAATAAGATATTATTACTATTAATAATTAAAAGTCTTAATTAGCTATATATAGAGATTATTTATAAATTAGATATTAAGGATATATATTATTAGCTATATAATTTATAAAAAAGGATAAATAGAAGATAATATTCTATTATTATAATTATTTTAAATATAAAGTTTTATTTTTTAATTTAGTTAATATATTAGCTACTTTTTTAAGAATATATTAATAAGGTATTTAAAAGTTTTACTAATATTATTTATATTATCTATTTAAATAAGATTCTAATTTTTAATAGTAAATATATTACTTACTTATAATTATATTACTAAGTCTTTAAGAGACTATATAATATAAAATTATATATTAATTCTATAAAAATATAAATTCTTAATTTTAAAGTAGTTTTTCTTTAAATTCATAATATTATTAATAAAATTTAAAATAAAATAGAATTATATTAAAATTATTATAAAAGTAACTAGTATTTTATAATATAAAGAATATTTTTAATATTTTCTTAAGTTTTAAGATTTTCTATGAAATTTACTTTTAAATTTATATAAAATATATTAACTATTTAATAATTTATTAAAAAGTAAAAAGAAAAAGGAATTTATAATTATAATTTTATAAAATAATAATATTTAAAGATCTAAAGAGTATTTTTACTAAAGTACTTATTTTAAATATTTTAACTTAAAATACTATTTATATTAAAACTAATACCTTAAGATATATTATGAATATTATTATTATTATAATTATAAAGAGATTACTAGTACTTAGTTATATATATAAAAAAGTTATAAAAGTAGAACTTTATTTTTATATATTTAATATTAAGTTACTTAATAATTTAAGAGATTATTTAAACTTAGATATTATATAATCTATAATTACTATACTATTTAAATTTAAATTAACTATCTAAATTATAAATCTCTCTTTATAAAGTAATAGCTAATATATACAATAAAATATATATTAAATATATTAAATAAATTTAAATATAAAATTTACTATAAACTAAGCTATTTAAATCTTATAAATAAGTTATTAAGAAAGCTAAATTATTATAATATAATTAAGTAAAAGGAAAGTAAAATAAAGCTTACTATTACTATTTCTTAATAAATTTATTATAAATAAATAAAAAATAAGTAATCTTAAAGAAATAAAAAAAGAAAAAAATAAATAAATTACTAATAAAATTAATATTTATTTAATAATTATAAAACTTTAGTAAACTTAAAAAAGTTAGCTATAAAGCTAAATTTAATTTAAAAAAAGAAATAAATATATTATATAAATTTCTTATTATAAAGAAAGAAGATTTATTATTAATAAGTAATATTTTATAGCTTCTTATTATAAATAAGTAAATAAATTATAAGGATATTATTATAATTAAATTTATAATATTAAAACTTACTTTAAATTAGAGAAGATAATTAAATTAGAAAGTAAATAAAAAAGAAGGAAAATATATATACTTTATTAATAAACTTAAGTTTATATCTTGAAAAAGAATTTATAAAAGTTTAATTATAATTAAATTACTTATAATTTAAGAAAAAACTAAAATTATTTTTCTTTTAAAAAAAGACTTATAATTTAAAGAGCTATTAAGAGTTATTAAAAGCTTAATAAATTAATAAATTTATATAATAAATATAGAAATAAATAAAAAAGCTATATACTTATAGTAAGTTTAAAGTAAATAAGTAAATAAAAGAGAAGAAATAATAATATTATAAAGATAGCTTATTATTATATAATAATTAAGTATATATACTATTAGCTTTATAATTAGAAATATTAAAACTAGTTTATAATAAACTTATTATAAAATATTAAGGAGTTTATAAAACCTTTAAAAAAGCTAAGTAAAATTACTACTAATATAAAATAAGAGATAATATTAAAAATTATATTAAGATATATTATAGTTACTAGGTAAATAAAATAAAGTAATATTAGCTTTATAATAAACTAGTAATATTATTAATATTAGAAGAGCTTTTTTTAAAGCTATTAATAGATTTTATAATAAAAATATTTTTATTAAAAGATATTTATAAAAATAAATATAATATAGTTTTAATAATTATAAATTAATTAATTAAATACTCTTTATTTATTATAATCTAGAAAGTACTTATTAGTAAGTATTTAATAAAGCTATTATTAGATTATATATATTATAATAATAGAATTCTAAAAGATATTATATTAAATTATAAATCTATATTTATAAATATATATTAAAGAACTCTCTACTATCTTCTAAGGACTTTATAATAGCTTAGTATTATATTTTACTTATAAATAGATAATTAAATTAAGTAAATTAAATTTTAAAGTATTTTCTTTATATTTATAATTTAATTAAATAAATAAACTAATATAAATAGTTAATATAAATATAATTAATATATAATATAAGTATATATATAGCTTATAATAAAATACTAATAATATTACTATAAGAGTTTTATATTTACTTACTCTAAATAAATAAAACAGAAATTAAAATATATTAATAAAATAAGGAGAAGTAATTAAAAGAAATATATAAATATTTTAAAATAGTTAAGTAATAACTTTATAATATAAAGAAGTTATATATAAAGTATTATAACAAGAGATATATTAATATAAGATTTAAAAAGAATAATTTTATATTTCTATTAATTAAGTATATTAACTTGAAGTAATTTACTAAGAAATTTATTATAAAGTATTTAGGACTTTATAAAATATTTAAAGCTATTAGAAATTATAGTTTAATATATAAATTAGATTTATTAAAAATTTATAAATTATAATATATTTTTAATTTTATTATTAAAAAGTATAAAGATAGTATTTTAATTAAAAGAATATAAAAGAAAGCCTTTTTATTAATAAAGATAAATATAAAATATATTATAATTTATTAAAGTAATAATATAAGAAGAAAATATTTAATTAAATAATTTAATTATAATAATTATAAGAACTTATAAGGTTTATAAAAGAATTTTAAAAATAAAACTCTTATAACTAGATATAATTAATATATTACTAGTAAAATTATAAAGAACTAGTAGTTATAATATAAATTATATAAAATAATTAAATTAAAAAAAGCTAAATTAAAAAATTACTTTATAGTTATCTCTAGTAAAATAGTAATAGCTAACTAGAGAGCTACTTTATCTTATAAATAAAATTAAAATTAAAATAGTAAATAATTTATTAATAACTTTATAATTAACTAGCTATTACTTCTTATTATCTTTAAGTACTTTAGTAAATATAACTTACTTTAATATTATTAGCTTATTAATATTATTAAAATATTATTATATTATAAATTAATAATAAACTAATAATAAAATAATAATAAAATAGTACGTATATTAATAATAATAATAATATTTTTAATAAAAACTTATAAGTAATTTATAATATTAAAGGCTAGTAAATTATAAACCTTTTTATGATAAGTTTTTTTAAATTATTACTAAAGAGTAATAATTATAATAAAGCTTATTAATAAAGTAATAAAGACTTTTTTAATAATAATAAACTACTAGATAATATATTATTATATAAAATAAAATAAAACTTATTAATATATTAATAATAATCTAATATCTAGTTAATTAATAGAACTTACTTTATTAAATAAGATAACTCTTATAGTAATTTATAATAAATTTAGTAAGTTTAAAGAGTACTAGTAGTAGAAATATATAATTTACTTTAAATATAATATTAAATATATTTACTTAACTTAAACTAAATAGTAGTAACTTAGTTATAAACATAAATAATAAAAAAAGTAAAGAAGCTAATATTTATAAAGAACTTTATAATAATAAAAGAAAATTTTATAATATATATTTTAATTAATAAGATAACTAATATAATATTAATAAATTATAATAAATTTATAATAAGTTAATAGAGATCTAGTAGTAAGTAGTAGTAAGATAACTCTTATAAGATAAGCTATAAAGATAGTAAAGTAATAATAGAAGATATAATAGTATTATATTAATAAATTAATAATTAGGCCCTAGTAAAGTATAAGAGAATTATATATAAAGAAATAGTAAAGTTATTAAATAAAGAACTTACTTTACTATATTAGTAAGTTAATAGCTATCTTATAATAATATATTAAAGAGTTTTATATAAAGAAGTAAATATAATATTAAATAAAGAAAAATATTATAAATTTAATTATTATTAGTAATAAAGTAATAATAAGTAAATTAAAAGATTTATATTATAATAAAGAAAATAATTAATTTAAAATTAAAATTAAATATTTATTATTAAATTAGTAATAGCTTTATAGCTAGATAATTAACCTTTAATAATAAAATTATAATAAGTAAGTAGAGCTATTTTTAAAATTAAATAAGATTTAAAAAGAAAGAAAAAAGAGAAAAAGTTAATTACTATAAAAAGAGTAACTTATTTATATAAATTTAATTACTAGATAATAACTACTTATATTTAGAGTTTTTATATTAACTTATATTTTACTTTTATAATAGTTATTAAAAATATAAGGAAGAACTAAGGGCTATATTACTATAATAATACTATTAATTAGCTATTACTTAGTAAAGCTCTACTATTTATATATAAAGATAGTAAAGAGCTAGCTTTTATTATAAATTATAAAAATAAGACTTATTATAAGAGTATCTATAATCTAGTAGCTAGAGAGAGCTCTATAATATCTAGGTTATTATAATATTATAGTAAGATAGCTATAGTATAGTTATTATATTAAGGGGGAATCTATTAGAGGCTAATTAGGCTATAGGTACTTAAGGTAGAAATTTCTAATTAGGTAATCTTAAAATATAAGAGTATATAACTATAGTAAGAAGATAAAAACTAACTTATATAATAATTAAATAGTAGTAAGGTAATAAGGAGATTATTATATATATACTATAAGCTTACTATAAGTTTCTAGCTATCTAGCTTACTAACTTTTACTTCTTAGTAATAATTTATTTTCTAAATTTAATATATCTGGAGATTTACTATATTAAATAAACCTATATTTAAAAAAAAATACCTAGATTATTATTATTATTATTATTTGTATTAATAATTTTAATTTATATTAATTTTAAATAATAAGATAATTTAAACGTAAAATGGCTTGGTTTATATATAATAAACTTGAAAGAAAAAATAAAGAAATAAGAAAGTAAATATAAAGCGAAATTATTAGGTATATCTTTATAATTAATATTATAATATATTCTATATGTTACTTATATTATACTATATTATATTTAAAACTAAGTTTCTTTGTTTTTTTTTTTTTATTATAAGATATCTATATATTTTACTTTTTGAAAAAAAAATTAATATAATAATATAATTAAGAAAATTTCTAATTTCTTTAAATATTATAAATTAATATTAATATACTACTTTAAGTTACTTAAATTATCTTTATTCTTTAACTCTTTTAATATTACTTCTATAATATTAAATTTACTTAAAGAGTTTTAATTATTAAATTTAATTACTAATTTTAATATATTTTTACTAATTATAATTATATCTTTAATATAAATTTATAGCTTTTAAATCTTAATTTATAATAATATAATTATAATACTTAATTATCTTAATTATTATTTCTTACTTATTATTAAACTAGAGGCTTATATATAATATAAGAGGTACTTCTATAATATTTAAGTAAGATAGTAAATATAAGCCTTATTAATAATAATAAAAAGTTATATATTAAACTACTCTAGTTAAGCTTAGTATATATAAATAATCTAAATCTTTATATAAAAAATAAAGAATAATAATTAAAATAATTAATTAATAATAATTATAATATTATAATTTAATAATTAAAAGTCTTAGAGTTATATTAAAGAAAGTAATTATAATTATTAAAAATAAGTATTAAAATTAAAAAATAAATTATAAAACTACTTATTAAATTATAAATAATATTAGTAAATATTAATATTTAAAATTATATTTTAAGTAAATTTAGTAATTAAATTTCTTTTAAGTAGACGCTATATTATAAAGATTATAATAAAGAGAGTTTATAATTTAAATTACTTAAATAACTTAAAGTAATTCTCTAGTATTTAATTTATAAAGTTAAAGAAACTAGAGATCCTCTAATTATAAAGTAAAAATAGAGATTATAAAGCTAAATAATACTTTAAAGTTTATAAGAGATACTATAGCTATAAATACCTTTAGTAAACTACTCTTAAAAAACTAAGTAATTATAAAAAAATAAATAAGTCTTTATTAAAGTAATCTTAATTAATATAATAAATAAATAATTAAAATTTATAATATTTTTAATTAAATAATTAAAAAAATTAATTTATATTATATTAAAATATATTTATTTATAATAATTAAATTAAAGGCTTATAATAATATTATATAATTCTTTATTAATTTAAAAGTTATTTATAAAATTAATAAAAAATTAAGAGAAAATAAACTTAAAAATAATATTTTAAAGTACTTAAGTAAACTATAAGTTATAATTTTAATTAAAAGAATAGATTATTATATAAAAGAAAATAATATATATTATAAAATTATAAAAAGTAATTAAAATATAATATTTAAATACTTAATTTAAAGATTTATAATAAGCTCTAGATTATTAATTTAAAATCTTTCTTTATATTAAATAAAGCTAAAATAAAGAGATAATTAAAAAAAGTAAATATTTAATTTTAACTTTCTTAATATAATTTAAGTAAGAAGTTTAAAATATTAAAAGGATTATTAATAAGCTAGAAGCTAGTTAAATTATAAAAAAAGCTTTAAATTAACTTTCTAAAGTTTAACTTCTTTATTAAAAAAGTATATTAAATCTTTAAGCTAAGAATTATAAAAATAAGAAATAAAATAAATAAAACTAGAATAATAAAACTAGAAGATATATATTCTTTATAAAAAGAGATATAAAAATCTAAATATAATCTTATATTAGCTAACTTTCTTTTAAAAATATATTAAATAAGTTTAAATAAATATAAAATAATAAAAAACTTAAAAATAATATTTAGAAAAAAATCTTATAATTAGAGAATTATATAAATAATTAAAAAGAGAAAAAGAGAGCCTTTTTAAAATAATTATAATAATAATTAACTTTATAAATTTAAATATTTATAAAAATAATCTCTTTTTTTATAATAAATATTAATTATTTATTATAAAACTTATTAATTTTAAATTTAAAAATAATATTATATTTATTTAATAAAATAATAAAGTTTAAGAAGTTTTAATATATATTAAGAGATAAGTTTATATATACTAAATTAAATATATTACTTATATTTAAATATAGAGAGTTAATATTAGATATAGAAACTTATAAAGTAAGCTTTAAATAATAATTTTAAAAAATATTACTTTTTACTTATAAATTAATATTAATTTTATTTTATTAAAAAAGCTAAAGTAATAAAGATATTAATAGAACTAGAAAAATAATAATAATATTATAAAATATAATAATAATTAAACTCTTTATAAGCTAATTTAATATTATAATTAATATATTATAAAAAGATTATTTATAATAATTAAATAAGCTATATTTATAATAAAATATTTATAATATTACTTCTAAATTAAGAAATTATTAAATTAAGCTAAAGTTATAAAATAATATTATTAATTAGGCTATTTAGAACTAAGAGCTTTAAAATATTTAATAAATAATATAAATAATATAATTATTATAAGACCTTTAATAATTAAATATAATATATATAATATAAGTAAAATAAAATAATAAAAGTATTATAAATTATAAAAATAAGCTTTAAATCTAGAGAAATAAGTTTTTATTAATTTTAATAATTATTTAATAGAAATAACTAATATTATATTTTATATAATAGTTATAAATAAGGAAATAAGCTTCTATTAAAGCTATTACTTTTTAAATTAAAAAGAGAAAAGCTTATTATTAATATTAAAGAACTTAACTTAAATATTTAAAAGAAGATATAATATTAAATTATAAGTAATTAAAATAAATAATAAACTTTAAAAGAGTATCTTAATTTATAAATAGTTTAAATAATTAAAAATTAAAATTAAGTTATATACTTTATAAAGTTAATAATAAAATAGCTTAAAAGAATATTCTAGAGCTATAATAAAAAAGAAAGTAAAATTACTAGCTATTAATAATTAATTATTAATAAAACTATAACTTAAGATAATAAAAATAATTATATATCTTTTAAATTAAATATTAAAATAAAATTTTAAATAGAAGATATTATATAAGAGCTTATTTTTAGATATTTTTAATATAAAAAAGGATAATTAACTTTAATTTAATTATTTAAAAATATTTAAATATAAGGTATTTATAATAATAAAAGAAACCTAGCAAAAGGAAAAATATTTATATTTATATATAAAATTAAAAATATAAATTAATTATTTAATTAAATATAACTTTTAAAATATATTTTATATTTAGAATTTATTAATAAAGAAGGTTTATATAATATAAAATATAATTTTTAATAAAAAAAGAGCTTTTTAATATTAATAAATATAAATAAAAAAAAATTAATAAATAAATATTAAAGAAATATAAGTATATTTATATATTTTATTATAATTTAAATAAATAAATTAAATAATATATTTAATTTAAAGTAAAATAAGTTTAAAATTTATTAAATAAATTTTAAAGGCTTAATTAAAGACTTAAAAATTAGTAATATAATATATAAAGAAAGAGAGTAAATTAATAATTTAAAATATACTTAAATATATTTTAAACTCTTCTTAATATTATTAGATAGTCTAGCTATAAGTTTCTTAATATATATAATTAAATTAAAAAGCTAGTATTATTAAAAATTTAATTTTTATAAAAAGATAAAACTATAATAAATTAGGCTTTCTTTATAAAAATTATAATTATATTTTTAGTAAATAATAAAAGATTATTATAATTAAGGTAATATAATAAAGATATAATTATAGAAAGTTAAAATTTAAATATAAGTTATAAATAATTTAAATATATTTTAATTTTAATAAATAGAAATATTATTATAAGAATCTCCCTCTAATATTAAGTTTATATAATAACTTAATTAAATATAAGTTTAAGACTAAGTTTATTTAAGTAAAATAAGAGTACTTAAAGAGTTATAAGTAAATAAACTCTTAAATAAAGATATTAAAATATAATCTATAAATTAATAATTTATAAATATTAAATTATATATAGATTTATATATATAAGTTTAATAAATATAAATATATATAAAAATATAAAGTAACGTTTATTATTTAAAGAAATTAATAATAAAAAGCTAGTATAAAGAAAACTTATATTATAATATTAATAAGAAAGTCTTTTTAAATATTATTTTTAATAATAATAAAGTTTAATTTAGAACTTTTATAATTTAATATTATAAATATATTTATAAATATTAACGTACTAACAAAAGTATTTATAAGATTATTTTTAAATTATTAAAAATTAAAAAATAAAAATTAAGTTTTATTTTTAAGAAAAGTATTTTATAAATTATAAATTATATCCTTTTTATAATAAATAAAATTTAAGAGTATTTTATAAAATTTAAAATTTAAATTAACTTTTTATAAGTTTTATTATTATATAAAAAGAATAATATTTATATTTTTTTATATAAATAATATAATTATTATTTTTAAAAAAGAAAATAAAGATATTATAAAGAAAGTAATAAAAAGCTTTAAATATAAATATAAGCTAATTAATAGAAATAACTTATAATAATTCTTAAGATAGAAGTTTATTAAAATTAAGATTAAAGATATATCTAAGTAAATTAAATTATATATTTATAGAAAATATATAAACTTAGAATTATAAATAAAGTAAATAAATCTCTTATAATAAAAATAGAACTTTTCTTATATAAAGAATAGTAAATATTAAATTTATAATTAATATAAATAAATTATTAATTTATTATTATATATAACTATTATTAGTAGATTTAATATTATATTTATTATATTATATTTAGCTAAATTTATAATAAATTTAAGTAAATAATTATATTAAAATAGTAAATTAAGTATTATTTATCTCTATATAATATAATTTTATATTTTAAAATTTAATAAAGAAAATAACTTTATAATTTATAATAAGATATTATTTATTAAAAATATATTAAATAAAAAAAGCTTTTAAATATATATAATAAAGCTATTTAAAGACTTAATAAAATAGTAAGTAAATAAGTAAAATATTATTATTATATTAATAATAAAAGCTAAATTACTTATATTTATATAAATTATAAAAAAAGATTATTTTAATAAAAATTATTTAAAAAATTAAATATTAAAATATAAAATTTAAATTTATATTTTATATATAATAATTAATAAATAATTGTAATTTTTTAAAAATTCTTTTAAAAACTAAAAATAAAACTTAAATATATAAATATTTATAATTATTAGTTAAAGAGTATATTTAATAATAAATAATTTCTATTTCTTATAAATAAAATATAAAGTTTATAATTAATAATTTAATAAAAGCTCTATAAAAAAAGTAACTTAAAAAGAGCTATTATTAACTTAAGCTTATTAATTTAAAGAAATATATCTTAATTTATTAGAAAGAAGATTTTTAAAAGTACTTATTTAAAAAAAATTAAAATAAATATAAAATTTAGAAAATAAAGTTATATTAAGAATATAAGAATTAAATATAAACTTTATAAAGTAAAATATAATAAAGTAAAGTAAAGTATAATAAAGTAAAGTAAAATATAATATTATAAAAAGTAAAGTATAATAAAGTAAAGTAAAATATAATAAAATAAAGTAAAAGTATAATAAAGTAAAGTAAAATAAAGTAAAAATAATAAAAGAAAATATATTATTTTAATATTTATATAATATAATCTTTATAATAATATATTATTTAATCTTCTTTTATTTAATATTAGCTTATATAACTTAAATATTAAAAATAAAGCTTAAAATTATATTTACTTTTATAACTATAGCTACTTTAAATTACTAGATATAATCTAAGAAAAATAATATTATTAAGAGAGTATTAAAGAGATTATAAAATTAAAATTAATAAAATAAAGCTTAAAAAATATTTCTAAAATTACTTATATTAATTAATATAAGCTACTTAAGTTATATTACTTATAATAAGCTCTCTAGATATTTACTTATATTTAGTACTAGCTATTACTTTACTTAATTAAAGTAAATAATAAATATAGAAAGTAAAGAACTTTCTTTTTTATAATATTATTTAAAATATTAAATAAGACTTAAAATAATAAAATAAACTTTAAATTAGATCTAAGAACTTATAAAATAATAAAAATAGTAATAATAATAGAAATTCTTTTATTATATATAATATAATAAATAATAATAAAGCTATAATTTATAATAAGCTATATAATTATAATTAATAATATAATATTAAGGTTAAAGATAAAGAATAATATATATTAACTTAATTAAGAGAGAGAAAAGAGAAAAAGAAGTAGAATTATTTATAATTAATATTTATATTATATTATTAAAATATAAATATCTTAAATATATATAATATAATAAGTAAAGTTTATAAAAGAAGAAGAGGAAAAGGAAGCTTATAATAAGAGGAGATATAAACTATTTATATTTAAGATATATTTATAATAAATTTCTTTTAATATAACTATAAGACTATTATTATTAATATATAATAGAATTATAATTAATAAATAATATAAATAAATAAATTAAAAGGTAGAATAATAAAAAGAATTTAAATTATAAGAGATAATAATAATTAAGGTTAAATATAATACTAATTAAGAAAATAAAGTATAAAGAAGCTAGATTTAGACTTCTAATAAGCTTTAGCCTAAGGGAGTATATTAAATTAGAGGCCTATTATATAATATAAGGGGTACTTTTATAATATATAGATAGGATAGTAAATATAAGCCTTATTAATAATAGTAGAAAGTTATATATTAAACTACTTTAATTAAGCTTAGTATATATAGATAACCTAAATCCTTATATAAGAAGTAAGGAATAATAGTTAGGATAATTAATTAATAATAATTATAATACTATAGTTTAATACTTCTTACTTAATAATTTAGATTTTATATACTAAGCTTAACTATAGTAATCTAATATAAAACTTCTCACTACTATATACAAGGCTTATATTCACTATTCTACTATATATTATAGAAATACCACTAACATTATTTATAAAGCCCTCGGTTTAGCACTGAGGTACATTAATTTTCCATGGAAAACCAAGGTGTATCTAACGGACCATATAGAGGCCCAGGTACCTCCATTGGAATCGGCACAGTTCCCTTGAAGACGTCCATGCCTCTGGCTTGTGACTTCCTCTCCCCCGCCGATACTGGGATGACAACGCCACATTCCCAGTTACGGCAAGTTAGTCTCATTTTTCCCAGCCTATCCTTACCCAGTCGACCCCTAAAAATGAAAGCCATCAGTTTGAAGAATACTTACGTTATGCTGCCAGATTAACCTACCAAGCACTTTCAGATAAATTGGCGCTCCCTATATATGCCCAACTTGTCGTCTGTTGTGTCGAGTTCAGATTCGCCAGGCCAGTCTCCGATCTACGAACAAACATCACCTTAGTATGCATCAGCAAGCCTGGCTTCGTGTTTACGCAATCTTGAACTAGCTCCACTGGAAAGGTCGATGATCGCCACCACCTCGATTGCATACATATTGTGCCTCCAGCCTAGAGCGAGGAATTGCTCGCTTAGCATCTGATGTGGTCTCTGTTGTAAAAATTGTAGTCTCACCTCTTTTCCCCCTCGACTTTTTATTACCGTGTTTTTGGTGGGGAAATATATGCGAAATTTGCCTTCTAATAGTTGTTTCGAGGTTTTTTGCCTTGTCTTCGCTCTGTGGTTCATTCTCTCAACATACTCCTCCAATGCATTGCTCCCTATTCTCTCATTTAGCAATCTGTATTTTTATGAACAGTATGGCATCACTAGATTGCAGCTCGTTTTACCTCGGCAGGCACCATAAATAGCCGCAATAAAATCGTACGTCAGAGAGCCGAGTGAGGCGCACTAGATACATAAAAAATGTGAGCAAATATATTCAAGGCCAGAAGTCAATAGATGATCAATACCGCCACGTCAACTTCAATAGCTTCAGATGTTCGCAGGCCAAGGGAAGTAACACTCGCACCAAGACCGCAGTACCCTACGACCGCGATTAGTGTCTAGGGTTATCAAATGCTCATCAAAGGGTTTGCATAGGGTCTGTAATTGTTGAGTTTCATACCAATCCGCTTCAGGGCCCCGTCCGAATGGCATCCTGGTCTAGACTTGGTCAGTTTCAATTGTATCTGCTTATCTCTTTCTGATTCAGACTTGAGCTTACATCGTGTATACAAATCGAAGACCGTCTGTCTTACTAAAATCATACTTGGCCAAACTATTGACCATGTTTTCCTCTACCCCTGCGGCATGCAAAAATTGCATGAGTCCTGTGCTAAATTGAGTCGAGATGTGCCTAGAGGAGCCATCAAGGCGTGGTAGATCGATAAGGAAGAGCATCTAGTACATGGTAAGTCACGGTGTTAGATTGGACAAGTCTCTACTGTGACCTACATTTTCCATGACGCCAGTCTCGCCCCAGTCGTATGGAACCAAATTACCTGTCGGAATTACGATGCGCAGGTAGCCACGGAACTTCAGGACCATCAGCTTGGAGTGCATAGAGCCGAATCCGTGCATAGGTGGGAAGCAAAATTTAACGTGGCATGGTGCATTGGCGCGAATTAAAGATTTCTTGCTTCAATCATCAGCAGGGTTCAATGCCACAGGTTCATGTTGAAGAGCCTCCCGCCTACCTGAATGTCATCCGCTGCAAATGCCAAAAGCAAAAGCTTCGTCTTGGCCGAGTCGATTTTTGACATCATCCACTCATCATCCCATTGGAATGAGGAAAGGAGAGCAAGCTGCAAGTAGTCCTTTTGAAGAACTTCCTCAATCTTGATATCATCTTCCTGCCGTGGATATTGACATACCCAGGTTCGTTTGACGACACCGTTAATAAATGGTGGAGGGCCACCATCCTTCGTCCTGCTAAGAGGGTAATAGCTTCGTGCTTTTTTGGGGGCTGGCGTGGAATCGACTGAGTTAATCTCGGAATAGGAGTGGCGTTTCCTGCTAATTCTATTCAATCTCTCTTTCTCCATATCGGCACGCCCAAGTGCTTGCAAAACGAACAAGTTCGGTTCGTTCGGCTTCGACTTAGACGCTCCAACCACCGGACTCGAAGGACTGCCAGCACTGATCGGCTCAATTTGAACGTCATCGTGTTGAGGTGACATCCTAACAAAGTCTTATATATTCTCCTGCCTTAGCAATTCCCCGTTGCTCTTCTTCACTCAACATCTAGCTGTATAAGCATGATGGCTTGTGGCAGATACATACAGACGAAGGGTGTTTCAAAAGTTCAAATAATACTTGATTCTATTTATCTTCAAAAAAATAGAGACAGTATATTTAAAAGTTATATCCTAATAGGGGTTATAGTCCCTACTAGTATAGTTATTAAATAATAAGAGATGTTAAACTATAGTATTATAATTGTATTAATTAATTCTCTTAATTTTTAATTTTTACTTTCTTCCTTATAAGATTATTTACATTATAAGTAAAATTAGTAGTTATATTATATATTTTAAGTTCTTCCAAGTTAATAAAGAGATAGCTTATTTATAATATAATATTCATATAATTATAATTACATATATTTATTTTATAATTATTATGACTTATAATATAATCTCTTTTATTAATTTTATTTTTAATTTTTTGTTAATATTTTTTATATATTAGTATTATATCTTTATAATAATAGTTTTATAATTATATTAGAAGAAATTAGTTATATTTAAATATAAATTAAAAAATTCTTATTATAAATGTTTTCTATAAATTTTATTTATATTATAACCTCAAGTTAAAGCTATAGTTAATTTAAGAAAAATGAGAGCTTAAGTAATAATTAAATATAGATAAAGTTAAGAAGTAAATATTTTTTCTTTACTTATATTAATATAATAATAAATATCTAATTATAATATCTTAAAGCTAGTTTATTATAATTAATATATTTTAATTATAATATTAAAATCTTTATATTATAAGTTACTTTATGAATAAGTATATTAATTATTATATATATATCTAGCTAAGAACTAGTAATAGAAGTTAGAACTTAAATAAAAGTATATATAAATTTAGTATTTTAATATTTATTAAGTTATATTAAGTTATAATAATTAGTAATAATTACATACTATAATAGATTTCTAATACTAATTATATCTAAAGGTAGATAACTTATTACTATTTAAGATACTTAAACCTATTACTTAAACTATTTAAACTACTACTATATAAGGTGTTTTTTCTATTATATAGATAATATTAATTAATACATATTAACTTATTTAATTCTTACTTAATTTTAAGAATTAATAGCTATCTTTATACTTAATTTATAAAATATTATTTCTAACTAAGTATTATAAGTTATTATAATATAATTAAAAATACCTAGTTACTAAGTGTTAAACCTTAGGCACCCAGTATAGTGGTTTGACTGCTGTGATCAGAAGCTTCCAGCGGGCACTGACCCCTGTAAGCTCCACTGTGGCAAGGATCCTATAGTGGTCATATGACCTATATAACCCACTGTGGCAAATATATCAGCATAAGATATCCACTATAACCCGAAGCTTCCAGCGGGTGTAACCCGCTGTAATAAGGGTCAGATAGGTATAAATAGAGCCCTATTTCCCTTAGGATAGTTTTATATAACAACTTCAATATACTCACTTTTCTATCCTATACCTATTACTAGAATAAGATTAGTCCCCTGTGGTTCCCTGATATCTTTATATCTTGTATTTTATCTCTCTTTATAAGGATTTTTTACCTATATAAGGTTATTTATTCCTTTATAAGAGGGATTTCCCTTACCCAGCCTGCGAGCTAGTTACAGCGCATATTCCCTGCCTTGCGGAAGGTGTCTACCCTAGACTCCCTAGTCTATGCCTCAGACCTATACCTTCTAATACTAAGAAAGAATAATAACCTATAAATAAGAAGTATCTATAATTATAGAGTCTAGCTCCAGATTCTTTTCTAATAGAGTAAGTAAGTAATAAAACAATAGTATTACTAAAGGTAAGCTAGTCTTTTTTATTATATAGTAAATTGTAAATAAATAATAATAAATAAGTAATTACTTATTCTTTAATTAGCTTATTTGATTATTTTATTAACTAGTAATATAGTTATATATATAGTTTGTATATAATTTTATTAGATATTAATATATATTTGTAAAACCTTAGGTACCCAGTATAGTGATTTAACTGCTGTAATTAGAAGCTCCCAGCGGGCACTGACCCCTATAAGCTCCACTGTGGCAAGAATCCTATAGTAGTCAGATGAAGGTATTTACCTTAGACTCTCTAGTCTATATCTTAAACTTATATCTTCTAATAATATTTACTAAGTTATATTTTATTAAATATTTTTTTTAAGTTCCTTAAGTTCTTAAAATAATAGCATTATTAATTTAATATTTAATAACTTCTTTTTTATATAAATATACTTTATAATATATTTAGTTAAACTATAATTAAGAGTATTTTATTTCTTAAGCTTCTTACTTCTTTATAAACTCTTTAATTATATTTTTAATAAAAGAATTATAATTAAATTCTTAATTTTAATAGATTAAAATAGCTGTAGTTTTAGAAATTAATTTAATAAATATAAAATAACCTATTATAAATTAGTTCTAAAGAGTAATTTAATATAATTAATATAATTTCTTTATTAATATTAATAGTAAAAAGATATTTTATAATATTTTTATTATCTTCTAATAATCTTTTATAAAATAGTATTATTATATTAATAGTTAAATAAGTACTTTCTATAATTATATAAATTTAAATATAAATAATGTAATTATCTAATTACTATTATTTAATAAAGAAATATTAATTTTAATAAGAAATAAAATAATATATTAAATAACCTTTCTTAAAAAAAAAGAACTAAGTTATTTAAATATATATAAAATTCTCTTTTCTTCTTCTAGTAAAATCTTTATAATTTTACTAGAGAGTTATAGTAAGAGTATTATAGAGAAAGTACTAAAAGATTTCTTTATAATTTTACATGTTACTTTCTTGATAGTTTTACTAGTAACTTTCTCTAATATTTTAATATAGAAAAGTTATTTATATTACAAACTTATCTCTATAGAGATAATATATATATATCATTAATTACTATCTAGCTCTATTCTTTAAATATAAAATATACTTTTTTATATAATATAAAGTACTCTCTCTTAAATAATTTTTATTTAGTTATTCCTCTTATAATTATACTTATTATTATTATTATTATTATTATATAGAAAGTAAAATATATAGTATATCTATAGATAATAATAGAGCAAAAAACTATATTAAAGCTAGATAGAAATCTCTATATAGCACTCGATTTAGATATAGATTAAGTATACTATAGTATATAGTAGATTTAATAACTAGACTAGTATAATTATTTAATTTACTTCTTATTAATAAGAGAGATTTTAAAAGAAGAGATAAGCTTAATTTAATATAATATAATATAGTTTAATAATTATAAGTATTATTAAATACTAGCTAGTAAGAAGTTATAATAGTTAGCTATTATTATTATAATATTAGATCTATTATAATAATAACAAACTCTTTTATATTTACTTTCTTATTTCTTTTCTCCTTATTTAGGCTTATTATATATAGTAAATTACTATTTTAATTTAAGAGAGTATATTTATTATTTTAAAGTTAAAATAAATCAAAGTTCTTAATAAAATAATAATATTAATATTAAAATAATAATAATACTAATAATCTAAGTAATTATTTAATTTTAATTAGTTTATTCTTTTATTTAAATTAATTACCAAGAAATTAATAAGATTTTTTAAATATATTTTTACAAGAAAAGTTTATAAAGATTTATTATAAGCTTTATCTTAATTACCTCTTACCTATTCATTTATCCTTTTAAACCGACCCCCTCAATAATAACCACCCATTCCATGGTGGGTTTTATATTATATTTAAACCATCTAAAGTCCTTTTTGCTTATTTCGTCTTCTCCCGCCCTTTCCTCTCCCCTCTCTCTCTTCCCTCTTGTTCCCTTCATCCCGCCAATCCTCTCCCATCTTCCCCCTCCTCTTCCCCCGCACTCCCCCCCGCCCGCTTTTTTACCCCCCCCGCTCCTCTTTTCCCCTCTCGCATCTCTCTCCTCTCACTCTTACTTTCCCTCCTTCCTTTTCCTTCTTTCCCGATTTCCCCTATCCTCCCCGCTTTATCCCCGTTTTGTTTCTTCTCTTTTTCTTTCTTTCCCTGTCTCCTGTCCCCGCCCTCGCCCTCCCGTCCCGTTTTTCCCCTTCCCCTCTTTCCCATCCGCTGCCTTTCCCTTTCACTCTAATAATATATTAATTTAAATATTAATATAAGTATTAAGCTAATTGCTAAAATGAAGCCTTCAAGGATAGATAAAAGTACTGATACTAGGGGGTAACTAGGGTAGCTGTGAGTGCAAGCATAAGTAGGAGCAACCTGCCTGCCTCAATTATAAAAAAAACAAGCAATCAATGAATACAATTTACACCTATATATAACACTAATAAATATTAATTCTAGATATTATAACTTAAAATATAGCTATTATAACTCTTAGAATATATAAATATACTATATAAGCTATACTTTTATTAATATTATAATAAGAGTAAGTTACTTTTTCTTAACTTTTAAAAAGTTAAAAATATATAATAAAATTACTATATTTAACTTTCTTATTATTAATTCTAGATCTCTAGGTTATAGCTCTCTAGTTCTTAAAGTTTATTATTTATAAATATATAATAAACTACTCTCAAGATTTATCTTTAAAAGTAATAATTAATATAATTATTATTATCTAAGTAAACCCTCTTTTAATTTACTATTATATTTAAAATATTTTAAAAAGACTTTAAAGTTATAATAAGTAATAATACTAACTTTCTTTTTTATAAACTTCTTGTCTTAGCTTTATTTAAAATTAAATTTCCTTTCTAATTAGTATTTAAATTAAAAAGCTTTCAATTATATTAAAAATCAAATATATAAAGAAGTTATTTAAATACTAAATATTATTTTTAGTAAATTTAATATAATTATATCTTATTTTTCTTAAATAAAAATATAATTCTATTTTTATTATAATAAATATAATTTAAGTCTTAAATAAAATAAATAAATAACTAAAGTCTTTTAAAATATATTATTTTTCTAACTTTTCTTTATAAGATTAAGAAAAATAATTTTAAAATTATAAAATATTTTAAATAGTAGTAATATTTCTTCTTTTAAGATAAATATAAAAATTAAATTTTATTATTAAAATAAGGAAACTATACAGCTAACTTAAAGTTAATATATATTTAATTTTAGTTAGTTATTTTTTAATTATTAAATATACTAATTTATTATATAATAAAAACTAATGGGATGGGGGGTTAAATATAATCCCTCTCTCCCTCTCCCGCTTTCTCCTCCACGTCTGTTCCTTTTCTCCTTCCTCTTCTTTCCCTCTTTTTCCTCTCCTTCTCCTCTACCCTCCTCTCCTCTTCCTCTATCTTTCCCCCCCCGCTCCGCGCCCGCTCCTCCTTCCTTCGCTCCTTCCTCCTCCTCCCGCCTCCCTTCCTTCCTTATCCTTTCATCCCTCTCTCTCTTTCCTCTCCCCTTCCCTTTACTTTATAAAGCTGATATTATTAAAATATACAAAATAAAGCTACTTTATATATTTTTATTTAATCTATATAAAATTAAAGTAATAATACTCCCTTTAAAGTTAAAGAACTATAGGAATGTTGTATAATTAATTTAAACTCTTTTATTTATATTCATATAAATTCTCCTTTATATAAATAATACTCCTTTGAATAATTTCTATTTTTTATATATAATATTTAAACTCTTCCCTGATAAAAGAGCTATATTATATTTATTAAAAGGTATATAAATTTTAAATAATACTTCACACTCTTTCTCTTGCCCCTCTTCATTTCTCCCCGTCCTCTCTTCCCCTCGCCCTTCCTCAGTTCCCTTTCTTTCCTTCGTCTCTTCCTTTTCCCTTCCCCTCCCTCTCCTTCTCTTTTTCCCCCTTTCTTCCCCTACATTCCCCTCTCACCTTTTCTCTCTTTCCCGCTCCCTTCTCTTTTTCTTTTTCCTTTCTCTTCTTCTGTTTCTCCCCTCTTTTTCCCTTCTCTTTTGTTTACTTCCCTCCTCCTACCCTTTTCTCTTCCCTCCTCCTCCCTTTTCCCTTTCCCTCCTTCCTTTTTCTCCCCTTACCATTCTTTCTTTTTCTTATCTGTCCCATTCTTCTCCTCTCCTCACCCTTTACCATCCCCTCACTTTTCCCCTCCCCTCCTTTCATCTCCTCCCTCTTCCTTCTCCTGATTCTCACTCGCTTTCCTTCATCTTCATCTACTCTCTTTCTCTCGTTTTCCCCCTCTCCTCTTCTCCCCCGTTTTTCCTTTTTTTTTTCCGCCTCTCCTTTTCCCTTCTCCCGCCCCCGCGCAAATTAAGCTATGAATATTTTAAATAGCTCTCTTTGTAATTAAAATATAGAATAACTTAATAAAGTTATTAATTTAAAAAATTAGAATATTAATAATAGTTTAACTAAAATTAAGAGATTTAAGTTGAGGTTAGTGTATAATTAGAATCTATATATAATAATGAGATTACCTAGGCTATAGAGATATTATCGAGAGAGAGCTAGGTTAAAGCTATAAGCTAGGGGTTTATTATTAGACACTTATAAGTAGAATATAATATCTAGAGAAGCTAGCTATTATAATATTACTACTTATATGAAGTTCTTAGTATCTATATAATTAGAGATTATTATCTTTATATATAAGTTTTATTCTCTATTTTAATATATTTTCTTTACTTTATTAAATAATAATAAAACTATATTATAATTCGTATTATATTTCTTATATAAAAGTAAATATATTTATTAAAATTATAAAGATATTAAAGAAAAGACTTCTTCATATAAATATAAATATTACTAATTACTATTCAAATTAAAGTTAATAGAAGTTATTAGAAATTACAAGAGTAATATTCAAGATATATTAAAGTTATTACTATATACTTTTTACTATATAGTATATATATTAGGCTTTAAAGATTCTCTAAAGTTATAATAAATAAAAATCAAATCATTCTATAGTAATTAGTAAATAAGATATATTATTAATATTTTAACTATTTCTTTTTATTACTCTCTTTATAAGAATAAAATCTTTAATACATTTTATAATAATCTTGATTTTTTATTACTATATCTTTATATTTTTTTTCTAAAAAATCTACATAATATAAATAATATTTTGCAGTAGATACTGTAGAAACCAAAATACAGGCAACCTATGATAATACAACTAACCTATTCATGCTCAATCTCAGTCACAGTATGTCACATTTGGTTCCCTTGTCTCTAAACTGTGTCGATTCAAGTTGCTGATATATTGCTTTACCTTGAACCATAGTCACTGTCCTGGCTTACACCTGCTTTTTATGCCTTTAAGCTTACATGAGGCAAACAAAAGATAGAGATCTACGAGATAAAAATAGAGTTAGATAATGATGGCGGACATTGAGATGAATGATGCGCCCTCCAGGTTAATGAAACAAGACAGCACGACACAGAAGATCAGCGAAGGGAAAAAAAAGTTTGAAGTAAAGAAGGTGGGCAACGATACCTAGAGTGCAGATTGCAACTTGCCTGACGTTGACTTAACAGTGGAACGCCGTCGCACTTTGGGCGTGGGATATCGTGGTAGACAACTGCGCGATATGCCGCAATCATATCATGGATCTCTGTATGTTCTCCCCTCTCAATTTCGGAATTCCGAGAAGTCATAACTAACACCATACTATGTTGATCTAGGCATTGAATGCCAGGCAAATCAAGCATCTGCTACAAGCGAAGAATGTACAGTTGCGTGGGGCATTTGTAATGTATGTATTTTACTGGCTGGGGAAAGAGTGTTGAAGCTGACTAGTCCCTCTACAGCATGCATTTCATTTTCACTGCATCTCACGTTGGCTGAAGGCTAGATCAGTGTGCCCTCTTGATAATCGGGACTGGGAATTCCAAAAGTATGGACGATGAGCAGGGAATTATAATCAGGAGGAGAGTCATTGCTCGCAGGCCGGCCAAGTATCCATCAACGTTCTTGGGTGTAAGTATACACAAGGCATTCTATAAATAGCACCCTTTGCCATCCCAGCTCCATTCGTCCAGTGTGAAATGAATCCTTCACTATATCAGGCTGCTAACCACTTCACTGGTGTTTTATTAAATAACGGCCACGAAGGGACGGCGATGAAAAATGTCAATGAAATACCAGCAACTGCAATGTATACTGCCTTATGAATATCTTGAAGGATGTATCCGACATTGAATGCAATCAGCTTCTCTCCAATTAGTAAAGTTCGGCGAGGATTGACTGAGCGCTGGCCAAAGTTCATACCCCCGATGAAGCAAGTAATAGTGTTGCGAGCACTTCCGCATGCCTCTGGCCACGGAAGTCCTAGGTAGCGAGTTAGGTTACTTGCCAGTTAGCAGAGGAATTATCATCAAGCTTACAATTTGTCCTTCCACCACGTCTCTAATTTGAGTAAGAACCCGGTCAGCCATAGCTAGGTATGCCAAACTGTTTACAACTGGGGTGGTAGCAGTATCTCAGGATTTTCGTGAAATAACAATAAGCGTAGTAGGAAATAGACGGTCTAGCTTAACAGCTCAAAGTAGTTTTGCTGACTAAATGTAGACGAAGATAGGAGAGGCCATGATATCTCGCCACTTTATTTTTATTAAAATAAAATATTTCCTTATTAAATAGTAATAAGTATAAGTTTATTCTTTATATTTATTAATTAACTTTTAGAAAATAAATTAATTATAATATACTAAAGTTAAGTATTTAATTATAATCTCTTTACTAGATATATAATTTAAGAGCTTATATAAAATAAGAAGCTTTAAAAGTTAAGTAATATATATCAAGTATACTATAAAATATATTCTTTATAAAGAAGATAGTAAAGTATTTAAAAGAAGAAGTTATTATTTTAATAATAAATACTTCCTAAAAGTAATTAATAAAGTTAATATATTTAATACTTTTTAATATATTCTATATACTTAAGAACTAGTAAAAAAACAATTATTAATAGTTATATATTATAAATAAACTTCTTATATATATATAAGAATATTATAATATAAGAATAAGTAATAATAATTAAGTATTTATAATTATTAATTACTAGTATTTATAATTTATATTTATATATATTAATAAAGTAATTAAAAATTTTAAATATATAATAGAGAATAGCTCTTACTTTATAGTAATATATAATAATATTAAATTTTTATATTATATAATATTATAAAATTTTATTAATTATAAGTAACTTTAAATAAATATTATAAAAATTAAGAGAAAAATAATAGAATTTTACTTTTATTAAAATATATTAAACTAAGAAGTATTAAAAAAAACTCACTTTATATATTAAAGATATTAATATATTTATAGTTATTATTTAATAAGCTTTATTATCTAAGAATAAAAATTATATATATTTTATAGTATTTAATCTTATTATATTATATTAAGTTATAATATATTAACTAGCTAGTAAGACTTTTAATTATTTAAGTTAATAATAAAAGTATTTTTCTTATATAAATTACTTTACTTTTTTACTATTATAAATATATATTTAATTTACTTCTCTTCTCTTTTTAATATATACTTTAGCTACTAAGTAAATATACTAATATTATAATATTAATAATAACTACTTATTTAAGAATTTTATTTTTAATATATAAATATTTTAGAAGTTATATTTTCTCTTTCTCTTTTTTAAGCTTTTAATTCTCTACTTCTTACTAGTAATTTACTTTTATAATATTATTATTTTACTATATTAATATATTTTAGCTAGCTCTTTTTATAATATTTTAATTTTTATTATAATTAAGTTAAGGTCTTTAGATTTAATTAAAACTTAAAGACTAGAGAGACTTAAAGTAAGTGATTTTTTAATTTTAGAGTTTAATAAAGAAATCTTAATATTATCTTATAATAGCTCTTTAGTACTTTAATTAAATATATTTATATTTTATATTATTTTCTTATTAATTAATAGTTCTAGTTTTTAGAGAAAGGCTAATTTATTAAATTTAGTAAATAAGTTATTATTAAGAGATAAAAATTAATAAACTAAGTAATTAGAAACTTATAGTAAGCTTATAGTATATATATAGTAATCTCTTTATTATTTTACTATCTCTTAATTATTATATAAATTAGCTCTTATTTTTTTATTATTATTATATATCTTTATCTTTTTAAGGCTATCTAACTAGAGATTTCTACTAAGATAGAGAGAATATACATACATAACCTAACTACTAGGTAGGCCTAATAAAATACCATACTTATAGGAACTTAAGAGTTAAAAACTTATAAATTATAATAAAGAGATTATTAATAGTTCTAATTAATATAATAATATATATTTTTATTTAATTAAATAGGTTATTATAATAATATACTTAATAAAAAATATTAAATAGTTAATTTTAAGAAATAATAATAATAATAAAGAAAAGTATACTATTTTAGCTATTATAATATTACTACTTATATTAAGTTCTAAGAATTTATATAATATAAAACTACTATCTCTAAGAGTAAATCTTATTCTCTATCTTAATCTCTCTAGATAATATTTACTAAATATAAGTCTATTTTAAAGATAAGTATTTAAAGAAAAGAAATAAAGTAAACTAGGAAATTATAATATAAAGAAAGTAATAAATAAATAAATAAATTTATTTTTATTTAATATATCTAATTAAATATTACTTTATTTTCTTTAAATAACTTAAGCTTTATAACTCTTAGCTTAAGCCTTCTTTATAATATTTTTATTTTTAATATTATTATTCTTAAATACTTTTTAAAACTACTTAAAAATTAACTTAATAAAATAAATTATAATATAAATATTAAAAATTAGGGAGTATTAAACTATACTCTTATTATAATTCTCTATTTAGTTATTTTAAATATTATAATAAAATTTATAATTATAATTTTTATTAATAATAATTATACTAGTAAATTTACTATAACTTCTACTAATTCTTCTTCTTTATAATTATTAAAATTAAACTCTTTTATTAATACTTTATTTATAAATATTAATTATTTAAATATAATTATATTTAATATAATTTTATATATAAGAACTCTATAGCTTTATTTATATAGAGAATCTTCTAGAAAGATTATTTTAATAAAGTTAGTAATTTAATATATAATATAAAATTAACTAGAGATACTTTTAATTTTAATAATATTAAAGTTTTTAAAGAGAGTATTTAATTAATTAATTTTAAGTACTTTTAAGTAATTATTAGTAAAATATTAAATAAAGAACTTATTTTAAATAAACTTCTTACTTACTTATAAAAAGTTTATAATTTAATCTTTTCTATTTAGTATTTATATTATAAAAAAGCTTTTTTATAGCTAATTATATTATATATAGTTTCCTTATTTTTACTAATTTAATAATAGCTAGATTAATATACTCTTATTAAGTTATTTTATTTATTTTAGTTATCTTTTTATAATAAAATTTATTAAAATTAAATAATATTTTTAAACTAGTTAAAAATAAAGAAAGTAATTAATTAAGTATATTACCTTTAATATAAGAAGAACTTATAAGTTTTAAATTAACTTTTCTTTTTAAAATATACTCTTCTTTAATTATATTAAATATATTAATATATATTTCTTTATTTTAATTAATATATTAAGTAAGCTATTTTTTATAGTATATATTATTATAATTATAACTAATTCTTAGAGTTTAAATTAACTAATTAAATATATCTTTATTTAAATATAAAGATTATCTAGTATTTTACTTACTATAATCTAATAATATCTAGAACTTATATAACTAGATATATTATTAATAATTAATTTAAAAGAAGGAATATTATTAGCTTTTATTATTAGCTTTTTTATATTCTTTAATTTATAAAACTATTTATTAATAATAACTAATAATTATTTACTATTTAATTTATAAAAAATCTTTATATTAAACTTTATATATATTTCTAGCTTTAAAATCCTTAATTTATATATAATTATTATTATTAAGATTTCTTTAATTTTTATTATTTTTTTCTTTAAAAACTTACTCTTAATATCTAGTTTTAAATATAAAATTTATATTTAATAATTAAATTTAGAATTTAATTAATTACTTTTTATTAATTAAATATATTATTATATATTAAGTATTTTTAATAATTATAATTTTAATTTATTATTTTTCTAATATTTCTCTTTAAAATTAGAAATAAATTAAAAATATTAATATAATTATACTTCTAATTAAATAATTATTCTATTACTTTAAAGAGAAATATTTTAAAGAAGTAATATATATTAAAATTAATTAAATAAGCTTATTATATAATAATAATAATATAAGTTTATATATTTATTAAATATTTATATTATTAATATATAAAAGAATATATAAGTAATATTAAAAATATTTACTTTTTAATACTTATTATTAAACTTAAAAAGTAATTATACTATTATTTACTTTATTATTTAAAATAAATATATTTTATTTAATTATAAGAAGATATATTTATATATTAAATAAGATTTATCTTAGGTTTTATTTTAAATAAAGACTTAGTATTTTATATTAAGTTTTTATTTTTAATAAAGATAAAATTAAAAGAACTCTAATATATTCTTCTAAATTATATATTAATATTATAAATAAAGCTTTTATAAAAAAGCTTATTATTTACTTTTTTTAATATAAGTTAATAAGAAACTATTATATATTAATAATATATTAATTTTATAATTTCTTATAGTTTTTATATAATTAAACCTAGAATTTAATTATAAATTATATAGTATAATATATAAGACTTTAATATTTAATTTTCTAGTAAGTTTATTAATTAACTTAAATAAGTTATTATTTAGCTAGTTAATATAAAGAAAAAAAAAAGTTAATTCTAGAAATTAATTAAAAATATATATTATATTATAAAATAAGACTTAAGTTTAGAGATTTATTTAAAATTACTTTTACTTTCTTTTTTAAAAATAAGTCTAGTAAAGAGAGTATTTTAATTTAAACTAATAGAAGTTATAGTAAATATATAATAATCTTTATAAATAGAGATAATAAAGTATTATATAAGTATAATTATAGAGAATAATAATAATAATAATAGTAAAGAATAATATATAATAGTTTTATATATTATAATAATTAAAAAGAGAGAAAATAAGAAGAATATTTAATTAATTATATAAAAAGATAATATTTAAGGCTTTTCTAAGTAAAATTACTATTTTAGTTCTAGAGTTATAATTTATATATAAATTTCCTCTCTTTACTCTTTATTTCTCTTTTGTCTTCTTTTCTTTATTATTATTATTATTATTATTATTATTATTATTTAATTTATATTAATATTATAAATAAAGAACCTTATTATTCTTAGTTTAAAAGCTAGCTAGAAGGAGAGTTATAATATCTTCTTTAAGTTTACTTATTTTATAATAAGTTTTATATAAATAGAAGTTTAAGTTAATATTTTAAAGTAAGTAAATATTTTTCTATTTAAAATTATAAAGTTTATTTTTATAATTTAATAAATATTCTTTTATTACTTAATTAAATAATTATTATATTATACTTATTAATATAATTATTAGATATTTAATTACTTTATATTTAAATATTAAGTAACTCTAGTTTTAATTATAATAGTTTTTCTTTATATATTAAATTTATTTTAAAAAGAATATTAATTTATTAATTTTTTAAGTAATTTCTTACAAATAAAAATAAAGTTATAATTAAACTTATAACTATATTTAATAAAATTTAATCTTATTTATATATAGATTCTTATAAAAATTAATTATCTTTTTAATTTTAATTTTATTAATTTATATTCTAAGAAGACTTATTATATAAAGTCTTTATTTATTACTCTTTATAATATTTATAATAAATTATATATTTTAATTATTTAAATAGTTTATATTAATTATTATTTAAATTAAGAATATATTATATTTTTTTTAATTATATTTAATTCTTAACTTATTTTATTTAAACTATATATAAAATACTTATTTTAATTATAATATATTAATTTATAGCTCTTTTAAAATAAAGAATATTAATTATTTATTAAGTAATATTTAAGTACTTTATATTATTTATAAATATTTAGGTTTTAATAAAGTTATTATTAAGAAATTAATTAATTTTATTACTTTTAATATTATTTATTATTAAAGTAAATTAAATAATTACTCTTATAATTAAATAAAGAAGTTAAAGGCTAGTACTTATAGAAATATATAATCTTAATTATATATTAATAAAGAGATTATTTAATTAAATTAAAATAAAGAAAGTTAATTTATTTTTTTAATATTTTTTATTATATTTTATTAAGAAATTAAAATAATATAATAAATAAGTTTTATTTAAAATTAAAATAATAATTATTTTAAACTTTATAATAAAAGTAAATATAATAAAAATGAGTAATAATAATTATTTAATATATATTTTATATTATTTTATTACTTTTTTAATAAGTTAGTAAAGTGAAGTTTAAAGTAGTAATATTATTAAATTTGTATTTGTTCTTTTTATTATTTTTAAAGTGCTTAAATAATATGATTGATTCTTGTTAAAATTATTAAAAATATTTAATTATATTCTTTTATTAAAATATATTTTAATATAATCTCTCTTTATATTAAAATCTCTTTTTTTATTTCTTTTTTTTTATTTCTTTTTAATTTATTTTTTATTATTTATTATTATAAATATATTATTTTAATTAATTTATAATATAAAATTCTAATAATTTAATATTAATTATACTTTTTAAATAATATAATTTTATAATTATATTTCTAAAGGTAATTTTATAAAAGTTATATTATTTATTTAAAGTTTACTTTCTTTAAATATATTAATTTTATATATATTATTATAAATAAATATAATATTATTAATTTTAAAGAATTTTAATTAAATATCTCTTTATTTCTATTTCTTTATTTTAATATAGATCTTTCTTAATAAGTAACTATCTTTAAAGTAACTTTCTTAATATCTTCTATTTTCTAAGTAAATATTCTAGTTTATATCTTATAAAGTTTAATCTTATATTTATATTATTTTAATTAATTAAATATTAAATAAAAATTTCTACCTTAATAAATAATATAAGCTTTTATTTATAAATAATATAAAATAAAATAAATTTATATAATACTTTTTATAATATTCTATTAGCTTATAGAACTAGATTAAGATTTTTAATTTATTTTCTTATATTTTCTATTATTTTTATTAATATAGAGATAATAAATTAATATTTTACTTTATTTATTTTATTTAAATAAAAGTTATATTTTAAAATTATAAAATATAAAAAATAATATTTCTTTATTTCTAATTTTTTATTTATTATAATAAAAATTATAACTTTAAATTTAAATATAATTTAATAAGTAAATTTAGTTATAAGTCTAGAGTTTTTAATATAATAATAACTTTAACTTAGCTTATTAAATTATATTTTATCTTTATAATATAGATTTTATTTTAATTTCTAGAAAGATATTAAAAATTAAAGTAAATTTTAAAGAAAAAGTATTTTTAATATAATTATAAGTATTTCTTTATATTCTCTTTATTTTATTATTTATATTATATAAATCTTAGTTTAGCTTTTAATTTTTTAATTAAGTTCTTTAATATATATTATAATATTTTACTTTATTTTATTATTTATAACAATTAATAAAGAGTTTAAGTTAATAATTATAAATATATTTTTATTATTTTTTAAATAAATATCTTTTTTTATTATATCACTTATAATTTTTAAGTTTTTATAAATCTCTTTATATTATTATAAAAATAATTACTAATTAATTAAAAGAGTTTTTAATAAAGTTTATTTATAAGTTTATTTTTAATTTTTTTTAATATCAGTAAATATTTTATTAAATAAATAACTTAATAATTATTTTTAGAAAGTTTTTTTAATAAATTTCTACTAAAGTTTATAATAATTTATTTCTTTTATTTTTTAAATTATAAAGTATCCTTTTTATTAGTATTAGTTAATTTTTTATATAGTTTCATTTAAGTTTTATTTCATTAAATTCCTCTCCTCTCGTTTTTCCCCGTTTTACCTTTCCTTTCCTATTCACCCTCTTTCCCTTTATCTTTTTCTCTTTTTTTTTCCTTTCCTTTCCTTTTTTCTCTTTCCTCCCCCTTTCTCTTCCGCTCGCCTTTCGGTTTTCATCTACTTCCTTCCGCCCTCCTTTTCTTTTCCTCCTTTCCTCTTTCTCTTTCTGCTCTCCCTTCTCTTTCTTCCCTTTTTTTTTCTCCTTTCGTTTTCTTCCCCTTCTTCTTCCCCTTTACTCCTCCCTCCTTCGTTCTTATCTCCCGCTTTTCCCATCTCCCTCTCCTCTCCTTCTCTCCCTTTTTGCTTTCTCTCCGTCCTCCCTCGAACTTTAAAGTAGAGTAAATAAATAAAGTTGCTAAAAAGAGAAGGAAGATGGATGGCGGGAAGCTTGGTTGTGAGGTTGATACTTTTTTTATATTTAATCTTTCTTTCTTTTACTATATTTAACGGAATTTAATTAAATCTCTTCTTTTCTTCTTAATCTAGTTCTAGATTATATCTTTAATTAAGTTCTTTATTTAAGCTATAGCTATACTCTTAGCTATATTCTTTATTAAGTCTTATATTATATATTTAATTAAGTTTATAAGTAAATTTTATCATAATTATATAAGAGTTTAAATATATTAATTTATTTTTATTAAAATTAGAATATAATAAGTCCTAGGTCTAATAAATATTAGAGTTATTTCTATCTTATTTAGAGTTCTAGCTAAATTATTAAGTCTTTATAAACTCTTTCTTTTTAATTAAATTATAATTAGTAAAAATATTTAATTTATTTATAAATATATTATTAATATAAATTAGTAAATAATAATAATAAATTAAATCTCTTTATTTTTCTTTCTAACTTATTAATATTATAATCTTATAAAGTATAATGACTAGCCCTCGAGTATATTATAGATAAGTGTTAATTCTTATATTAATATACTTAAAGAAGAAGATTCTTTAAGATAAATAGAAAATAAGTTCCCCCTTTACTATAGCTAAGTATAGTCTATACTTAAGCTCCCTACTCTAAGGATAACCCGAGCTAAAGCTCGAGTCTATAATATAAAGTTAATAATATAAGCTTAAATACTAATTTAATATATTAATTTAAAAGATTTTTAACTTAATTAATTAATATACTTTAGAAATAAATTAATATAAAATCTAGTAATTATTATTTTTTATTTTTCTTTTCTTAATTATAGTAAAATTAATATTATTTTAATATTTTTATTATATAATTATATATTATTTTACTAGTTTAATAAAAGTAAATTATAATTTCTCTTTATTTTAATAATAAGAAAATTATATCTCTTATTATCTAGTTTTTATTATTAATTAATAATTATTCTTATTATAAACTCTTTATTTATTTCTTCTATATAATTATACTAAAAGTACTTATTCTTAATTATTAGCTTAATTACTTAATTTAATTAAATATAGATTATAATAAAGTTCTTTAACTAGAGATAGTAATAATCTCTTTAGTTTTCTCTTTTCTTTATTTAATTATATAAAAATTCTTTCTTCTTTCTATTTCTACTAATAGTTCTTTTTAAAGTATTTTATACTTTTAATAAGTTAATTAAATAATTTATAACTATTTAAATAATTATTTATATATTTTTAATATATTAATTCTTCTTTATTATAATCCCTATTTAAAATAAAGAGAATATATATATATAACTTAATTACTAGATAGGCCTAATAGAATATTATACTTATAAGAACTTAAGAGTTATAGACTTATAAGTTATAATAAAGAGATTATTAATAATTCTAATTAATATAATAATATATTTTTATTTAATTAAATAGGTTATTATATTAATTATTAAACCTTAGGCACCTAGTATAGTAGTTTAACTGCTGTAATTAGAAGCTCCCAGCGGGCACTAACCCCTAGAAGCTCCACTGTGGCAAGAATCCTATAGTAGTCATATAACCTATATAACCCACTGTAGCAAAATATATTAGCACAAGATATCCACTATAACCTGAAGTTTCTAGTAGGTATAACCTACTATTATAAGGGTTAGATAGATATAAATAGAGCCCTATTTCCCTTAGGATAGTTTTTAGAATAATAACTTTAATATACTTACTTTTCTATTCTATATCTATTACTAGAATAAGATTAGTTCTCTATAGTTCCCTAATATTCTTATATCTTATATTTTATCTTTCTTTATAAGGATTTCTTATCTTTATAAGGTTATTTATTTCTTTATAAGAGAGATTTCCCTTATATAACCTGCGAGCTAGTTATAGCGCATATTCCCTGCCTTGTAGAAGATATCTACTACCTTAGGTACTTATAGCTTAATTAGCTAGTTTAGTCTCTAATAATTAGGTACTAAAGTAATATACTATAATAAACTACTTAAATTATATATTATAGAAATATCTTATATATTATATAATATATCTTTAATTTAATATATCTCTTTAAATTAAAATTTATTTAAACTCTAAATCTAGCTTATATATACTTTATCTTCTTAATTAATATTATATTTAACTTGAATTATTTTATCTCTTATAATATAGAGCTCTTTTATTATTTTACTTTTTACTTTATTTATATATATTATTTATCAATTATAATCTTATTATATATTATATATTAATAATAATAGTTTTATAATTGTATAAAGAGAAATTTAATATAATTATAACATAATATAACTTGATATAGATTAAATACTAATTATATATATATTCTTATCTAAGATCTAACTTCTATTACTAGTTCTTAACTACTATATATATATATATAATTACTATTAATTTAAAATCTACTTTATCTATAATGTAATTATATATAAACTAAAGTATATTTATATTAAGTTAATAAAGTTTTTAAAGAATTCTACTTAAAGTTATATAAGTATTATTATTAGAGAGTATAGTTTATTAAATAATATCTATAAATATAATAATACTTTTAATATATTAAGATAAAGAGAATATATATATAACTAAACTACTAGGTAGGCCTAATAGAATACTATATATTATGGAAATTCAAGAGTTATAGATTTATTAATTATATAAGAGAACTATTAATAGTTCTAATTAATATAATAATATATATTTTTATTTAATTTAATAGATTATTATAATAATATACTTAGTAAAAAGATATTAAATAGTTAATTTCAAGAAATAATAATAATAATAAAGAAAAGTATACTTTTCTAGCTATTATAATATTATTACTTATATTAAGTTCTATAAATCTATATAACTAGAGATTATTATCTCTAGGAGCAAATCTTAGTCTCTATATTAATATATAATAATTTTATTTATTTTCTTAATTAAATATATTTAATAAAAGTAGAATTTATAATTTTACTTTTAATATTAATATATTTATTTAAAGTTACTTAAAATTAATAAAATTATATAATATGATATAATATAAAATTTTATTATTATTATTTATTATTATAATATAAGAATTATTCTTTATAGTAAATTTAAATTCTATAATTACTTTATTAAAATATATAAAAGTAAAATATAAATACTAGTAATTAATAATTATAATATTTATTATTAGTTACTTACTTTAATATTATAATATATATATATATATATATATAAACTATATTAGTAATTTATAACTATTAATAATATCCTTTCTATTAATTTTAAAAGTATATAAAATATATTTAAAAAATATTAATTATATTAATATTACTAGGTTTTTCTTTATAAATATTAACTTTTCTTTTAAAATTAGTTTATTTTATAATTATTAAATTTTTATTATTATAAAATTAAAATTAAAGATATTTCTTTAGTAAATTATTACTTTTATCTCTAGACTTATATAATATTTCAAGAAAACTACTTAGTAATATTATTAGTTCTTTATTTATAAATATATATAGATAAATATAAAGTAATACTTTCCTTTATTAATATTTTATTAGAAGTTAATATTAGCTATAAATTTATAAAAGTAATTAATATAATAATTCTTAAAATAAGATTTACTATAACTAAAGCAAAATTTAATATAAATATTTAATTTAATTAAAGCAATAAGTTAATTTTTATTACTATAGTATAATAATCTAGTATCTAGTATATCTTAATTAAGAAACTAGAGTTATAAATTTAAATTATATTAGTAATATACTTCTAAGAGTTAAGCCTTTTTAGAAAGAACTATAGTAACTAATATCTAAGGCTAGGGACTATAATAAGCTATATTTATAATATAATTATAATAATAATATCTCTTTACTATAAAAAAGAGAGATCTTATAATAAGAGAAAGTAGGTAATCTAGCTTATAATATTAAATCTAGTTATATTTATAATATAATAGTACTAGTAAAACTTAAGTTTATAAATTTAAAATAAGTAAAAATATAGATATAAGCTAATAGAGCTTAGTTAGTTATTGGAAGTATATATATTATAATATTAGCTAGGAACTATATATATAAAACTTATATAATTAATTGAATATAATAGTAATATACTGTATTAGAAATTTATAGTAAATATATAGTAAGTTTAGTATAAGCTAGATAAAGAATATAAGAGTTTTTATTTAATTTAAGAATATAGTTTTTTCTTTATTATTATAAATAAAAGTATTACCTATTTTATATATTTAGAACTATTAATATAATATAAATAGTAATAATAATAATAATATTTATTATTAATAAAATTATTAAAGAATTCCAAGTTTTTATATTAAGCTATAATAAAAATTATAATTTAAAAAATAGTCTTTAAGGAACTAATAAGTAGTATATACTATATATTATGCTATTTGTTCATCTTTATATATGTAATAAAGTCCTCGGTAGAAATGCCCATATTGTCCCAATAAGTCCCAGAATAGAAAAAAATATGGCAATGGAAAACAACACAACAAGCTCACTGAGCGACACATCTCCCCAGAAAAGCTTTAAATAGAAAGATATTGGCAAAACAATAGAGATAAGAGTGCATAAAGCCGCGCCAAGGAAAGCACAAACTGAGTCAAATGCAGGAAAAAGAACCGAGGTTCCTAGGAGCGTCAACACAACGCCGATGCGTATGAGGCCCCTGTATATCCATAGTGCCATTTCAGATATCTGACCAGTAGAGTTATAGCGATGATGGGGATGGAGGCCACACATGACATCTACGGTAGTGATGAGAGGACGAGCATTAAGGGGTATTTTGGTCAATGGTATGATGGCGATGAATACACACATCAGAATTGACAATGCCCTTAGATAGCCGGGGGTTTTCAAAATGTTGGATGTAATTGCCTCGCTGATGTCATCCCCAAACATGATCACTCCGATCACAGCTAGACTGGCGTCTAGACCGTACTATTGGTTGATGGTGTTAGTTAAAATATCAACACCACCCCGTGGTAGGCAAGGGAGATGCAAGAAGCTCACTGAGACTGAAAATGTGACTTTGATAGCCCGATTCCATTTGTTGGGATGGCGCATATCCCTGTATATCTTACGGCAAGTTAGCGACGAAAATGAAAATAGACAAATAAAGCCTGGGCTCTAGCTTGCTGAGACTTACTGATGGGAAAACAGAATGGGCTCCCCACGGACTGGCCAGTAAACCATATGCCAGAGGCAATACCAGCCAGTTTGAGGGAAATAAATACGTTGTTGCCGGTTCCCGAAGTGACCCAGGTGAATGTTCTTTAAAAAAGCCGTCTATAATAACAATGCACACAACTGGCGGGGTTAATATGAGTGCCTATATTGTACTCCAGAAAAACGTCAACTTACTACAAAAGGTAGAGAAAATACCAACGATACTGGTGTAACTGAGCCACCGCAGAGGCAACGCACAGAGAACTAATATCAAAACGGAACAAACACACTTCCACATCGTCACGCTACCCAGCCCTGGAAAAAGAAGATCAATCGAGTCGGCAAATAGGATGATCAGTGCGACACATGCAGCCACAAGTTCCAAACTAAACAATGCTGACACAATAACACGGGCTTTGCTACCAAAGGAAACATAGGCCAAATCTGAATAGGTAATCAGGTTGGTGTCATGGTCCATGCATTTACCCAGGAGATTCCCCGTATGACCCGTGACCGCTGCAGTCAATGTCAAGAGTGATAGGCCGATGATCCAACCACTCATTTTGATAGCTAAAGGCAGACTAAGAAGACCAACGCCAATTAAAGCGTTAATGGAGTTAAAAACAGATTGTGGTAAAGTACTCTGTCCCTCAACAGCGAGGATAACTTGGTCGCCTTGTTTGATTTCTTTGATAAGAATTGGATGATTCTCGCCATGAGCAGCATCATCGTCGTCCTCCTCCTCCTCCACGTAAGGAGAAACGGCAGTCGGGTCCTGCCGAGAGACTTGCACAATGCCTGAGTGACGTCGAACAGAGCTCGAAGATGTTGCGCCATAGGAGCCGTAGCTGCCAACAATGGATGGGGTACCTAGCAAGGGCGGGGTGGCAAAGATGCTAGAGCGACTTGATGGTGTAGTGCCGGAAATTACGCCAGAAGACATCTCTGCGTTGAAAACATTTCTCTCGAGAGGCCTAAAGTCCAGTCCGCTACCACCAACTGATGTGGACATGCCAGGCATACCTCCTTCAGCGTTTTGCCCAGGTGATAATGCCGAGCCCTGGAAAGGCGATATTTCCAGATGTTGACGGAGCAAGCTTTGTTGTCCAGAAGGTGGCAGACCTTCAATGAGATTCCGCGAGTACTCTATGTCATCTAGGCCAGATATTTCGGTAGGTTGATGATCCGACGTAAGAATAAAGCTCTGGTGCCGTGGAATCACTTCAGCAAAAGAAGCGGCGCGCTGCCAACTCCTGGCGAATGATCTGAAGCTATTGGGACCCCCAATATCAGCCACGGCAGCAAGGCGGCTGGTGACAGAAGACCTAGACGTATAGCAACAAACATGAGTAAAACTGATCGACTTCAATGGGACGGTGCGGTGCTGTGGCTTTGGCTGACTTGACTCGCTAAATGCCCTGCAAGTTCCCATAGATTATCTGGTACAGGCAAGGAGAAAATTGTCACGGGAGGGGGTGGATGAAGGAGACGAAGAGGGTATTACCGTCTGCGTTCTAATCCTGGAATAGCGCGACCAGCGTGTACTGCGCCATGCTCTAGCAGATGTGCCTCCTCAGCCAACACAATTGACGACAGACTACCTGGCAACGACTCTTGGTCTTCAGATGCGCCACAAGAAGCAGGTTTATTCGTGTACGTCGCCATGGTCAAAATCCCCGATTGTCTCTCAGGGCTTCTTCCGCTGCATATATATTCATTCCACAAGTCTTAAACCCTTTCCGCGCCAAAATAACGGCCATAAAGCTTGAGAGATGATCGTCGGCAAAAGTCATAGTCTTTGGACAACTGAATAGACACACCATCATCATGAAGGCTTAGGTAAACATACACAGGTTGGTTGATGTGTTGCGAGCGGGGCAGCAACCTAGGAAATCTAACCCCTCGTAGTATAGTATATTAGGGGACCACTTATCTAAACCCAACGTGTTATTCTGCTGAACTCCGTAGTGTACGGAGTAATTATGCTCTGTTTATTATCTTCATTGTTTCTTTGCCGCCTGTTGCTTGAGGATTTGGGTTATCCAATTACACAAGGCTCAACTAGGGTACTCTACTTTATAACTTTCCATTAGTTTATATAAATATACGTAGTTTAACTTTTATTATTAATATAATGATTGAAATAATTATTATATTTCATTTTGGTATTTAAGTTTTTAAATTACTTTCTATTATATATATTTTAAAGCTTATTCTATTTAATATATTCTTAGTAAATAATATATTATTATAAATTATAAATTTATTTTCTTTATTATTATTATTAATAATAAAGAAGAAATTTAGTTACTTATAATAAAATATTTATATTAATTAACTATTTTAATTATTATTTCCTACTTCTTAATTAATAGATTAAATTATTAATTATATTAAACTTAATTAAGATAACTTACTATATAACTTTCTATTAATATATAAAAAGCTTATATATACTATTTTAAGTATATATTAGAGACCTTTAGTTTAATAAACTCTCTATATAGTTTATATACAAACTATTTATAAATAAGGTATTTAGTTTCTTCTTAAGTACTAATATTATAATTAATATATATTTATAGTAGCTGTATAAAGTAAATATATCTAGTATTATATTTAAAGTAAACTTTATATTTCTACTAGTAGTACTCTTTAAACTTAGTAAGCTTATTATAAATTATTATAAAAAATTACCTCCTTAATAAAGTAAGTTCTTTTAATTAATGAAATACTGAATTATTATTAATATACTAATAAGTTTTATTTTATATTATATAATAATATATTATCTAGTAGCTAATTATTAATAAAAAAGTACGTATTACTTTATTAGTAAGCTTTATTATAATTATTACTTATATAAGTAGTAGATTAAGGTTTTCTTACTCTATAATATCTTACTAATTTATTATTTTAATATAAATTATCTTTTCTTTATAATATTACTTAGCTTATTTAAATAAGGAAATATATATAAAATAATCTATTAAAACTATAATCTTTACTTATTAAGAACTATTAATTTTTATAAAAGAAATAATAAAATATAATAAATAATAAGAAATAAAGAATTAATCTTTTTCTTTAAAGTTTTAAATACTTTTTTAATTTAAAAATATAAGATTATATACTTACTTAAGTCTCTAGTAATATACTTACTTAATTATTTAATTATTATTTATAGCTTTATAAATAATATAAAAATAAAATCTTAACTAAAAGAAAAGAAAAAAGAAAATTATTTTAAATAAATATATATAGTTATTAATATAATATTAATCTATATATTACTTAATATATAAATCTTTTATTATTTTATTATAATTTTTAATAATATTTAGAATTTATTATTTTTAAAATAATAAAATAATAATTACTCTCTTTATTATTATTTATAGTATTATTTACTTTATAAAATTTATTAAATATATATATAAAGAGAGTAATTTTCTAGTTCTTAAGTATTATTATTAAGTATTATAAATTTATTATTTATTATTACTTATTTAAATTTTAAATTATTATTTTATTATTTTTAAAAATCTTCTAATTACTAATTTACTATTTTTTTTTAAACAATACTTCTTATCTTTAAAAAGTAGAAAATTATTATTTACTTTATTAAATATAAGTTTTTTATTTTAATAATTATAAGAGTTATTAATTATTATTTTATAGCTTATATATTATAATATTATTTATATAGTATTTTATTTAAGTTATTTTTATTTTCTATTTAATTAGAAAATAAGAAAAAAGTACTTGTAAGTAAATATTATAATTTAATTAAAAAGCCACTATTATTTTAAATATATAGCTAGGTATTTATATTAAGTAATATAAGTTCTTTTAATTTTTAAATTATTATTTTAATATTTACTTTTTAAATAACTATTTTATTTTTTATTTAAATTATAAATAATAATTCTTACTTTTAAACTTATATTTCTATAATTTAATTATTATATATAAACTTATTATAAAATTTATAAAGATTTATAATAAAGACAATATTATAATAAGTTCTTTAGAGCTCTAGATAGCTTATTTATTACTTATATAATTTACTAATTTTATAATTTTAAGTAATAAATAAATAGTATTTATTATTTAAAAGTATATAATTCTAGTAAAGAAGAATATAATTATTAAAAATAATAGCTTTAATAATAATTTAAATAAAAAAAATATTAATAAAGAGATTACTCTCTAGCTCTTTAAATATTATTAATAAGACTTTTTTAATTAAGAGAATAAAAATAAAAATAAAGAATAATTTATTATAAGTTATATCTAGCTATTTTAATATATTTTAAAACTTGATTTTATTATTTTACTACTTATAAGTATTAATATATCTTTATTAAATAATAATACTCTTCTCTTTATTTTAATTTTCTTTATTTACTTATTTTTTAATTTTAATCTTTACTTTATTTATATTTACTAATATTACTAATACTTAATTTAATATTCTTTTTATTATAATATTTATAAAATTATCTTCTTTATTATTTATTAGATTTTATTTACTTTATACTTTTTATAACTTTATTTTAATATTATTAAATTAATTATTAATATTTCTTATTATTATATTTAGTTATATAATATATTAATATAAAAGAAAAACTACTTATATATATTATTATTTTATTAAAAGTAATTTAAGTTATTTAATAATTTTAATAAATATATATTTAAATATATAAATTATATTAAAGCTATTAATTATATTATAAATTTATTTTATAAGTATTAATTATATAACTTTTTTATATTTTATAAATTATAAAGTAATTTTTATATTTACTAGATTTTTTAATATTAATTATAATTATAAATTTAATTATAAATAAGATCTTTATTATTTATAAAAAAAAAAATAATAAAGATATAATATTAAATACTTAGTAAATTAATTAAAATATATATTAGCTCTTTTACTATATTTACAAACTTATTATTATATTTATTTATTTAGTTAATTAAAATTATCCTTTTATTAAATTCTTTAATTATATTATACTAAAATAAAAATTAAAAGCTACTTCTAGTTAATATATTAAAGTAATATATATATTATTAAATATATTATATAATATATTTCTACTTAAATATTCTATTTTTTATTTTATTAAACTTAAATTAATTTGCTTCCTTAATCTTTTTATATTAAATAATTATCTTATTATGAAAAACTCTCTTTAAATCTATAGTAATATTAAAATAAACTTTATTTTAAATTATATTCTTCTAAATTTTATTTATTATTTATATTTTAATAAATTTAAAGTTATTGTAATTTTTATTATTAATAAAGAAGAATTATATTTTAATAAAATATAATTTAAATTCTTTATAATTACTTTTAAATATATATAAACTAATATAAAATTTAATTTTAAATATATATTATAAGAGTTAAGTATTTAAAATATAATTAGTTTTGAAAATAGTATTTTAAATTCTTTAAAATATATAATAAAAGATTGTTTTAAAAGAGTTATATTACTTTAATCTATTATTTAGTCATATTTTAAAGTATTAATTAATAATTAAGCTTTTATAAAGATTAATATAATTATAAAAAATTAAATATTAGCTATATTATAGTACTTAAGATAAATTATATTAAAAATATCTCTCTTTCAAATTTTATTAACTTTATTATAAGTCTAATTTCTATATATTTATATAATATTTCTGTCTTATTTTATATAAAAATAATATTTAAAGGGGGGGGGGGGGGGCAGTAAAGATCTTATTTTTTGAAATATACCTTTATTTACTTAAAATAATTATAATTAGTTACTAGTAGTAACTTAATTTTTTTTAAAATTTCTCTTACTTAAATAAGTTCTTTAAGATTATAATTTTATTTTTAATTTTAATACTTATAATAAAATTATATTTTTATTACTTTTATTTAATTAGAAATTAGCTTTTTATTTACTTTTAAATATTTATAATATAAATTAATACTTTTTTAAATTCTCTTTTTTATTATAATTATATTAATTTTAAAATATATAAATACTTGAGAATTTCCTCTTATATTAGAATTTTTTATTTAAATTTTAAAATAATAATTATTTTATTTATTTATTTAATTAAATATTTATATAACTTAATATATATACTTTAGAACTTAGTAAGTTTATTAATAATTTTAATTATAATTATTATATTTATTATAGTAAATATTTAAAATAGCTTAGTTTATTTCTCCTTCTCTCTTAATATAAAAACCTTAAATTCTAACTTTAGTAATTTTAAAAGTAATCTTTCTATAGTTAGTTTAGTTTTTTAGTTTTTTTAATATTATTTATTTTCTTTTTATTATTATTGTTCTAGAGCTTAATATTATCTTCTTAATTACTTCTAGATATTTTATTTAATTAAATTATAAAAGTAAATATTTATATAATTTATAATCATAGTTCTAAATATAAAGTTAATATAAAAACTAATTTATGAAATTTTATTATATTATTATTATTTTTATTATTATTTTAAAGTAGTAGTAATTTTAGTTTTTATATTAAAATATTTAGTTTTTATAGTTTATATACTTTTTAAATTAGCTAGTAATAGTAATTAATTTTCCTATTAATTAATATATCTTTATTAGAAATTTAATATATATTATCTTTATAAGCTATACTTTATATTTAAATTATTAATAATAAAGTTAATATTAATACTTAAATATTATAATATTTAGAAATTAAAATAAATATTTAATTAATATTTCTTAAGAGTTTCGGACATCTTACTAAATATAAATTATAAGAGAAAATTATAAATTTAATATCTAATATTATATTCAATATATAAAGTATAGACTTTATATATATATATATAATATTTATTATAATTTTATAATTAAAGTTGAATATTATTTTTTCAAAAAGAATTTAAATATTCAGAAAAAATAAATCTCTTAATTATAGTAGTAATAAAAGTAATTATTAGATCTAGAGTATTCTATGAATTAGAGTTTATTTATTAAAAATCTTCTAATAGTATTTATAAATCAAATAGCTAATCTGGAGATGAAAGAGAGTTAAGCGCTAGTGCTATGAAATGATTGTAGGGAGAGAAAAAAGAACAAAATAGTAGGTATAAAAATAATATAAATATTAATATCTTTTATTAGGAATTAAAATAGTATTCTTTGGAATTATAACAGAGTTTGTCTTTAATTTTAAAATATATATAAATATTTATCTTATTTTTTCTTGATTGTTTGGTAAAGTTTAATATTATATTTAATAAAGCATTATATTTAAGTTCTTCTTATTATTAAATATTTTATAAATTTATATTAAAAATAATATTATATTAAGTAATAGTATTATTAAGCTAATATTAGAGAAATATATACTTTAGAGAAGTTATAAATCTAACTTTTTAATTTTACTTTTTTATTTTATAAATAAATAAATTATTTACTAGGAAATAAGTAATATAACTATTTATTAATCTATTTTTATATAATTTATTTTTAAATTTCTCTAATTTTAAGCTCTTTAATTTCTTAGATTTAAACTCTAATAATATTTCTATAAGTTTAATAGCTATTAAGAACTAGTAATATCTCTTTTATTATTCTCTATAATATAATAGACTAGCTCTAGGATATATTATAAGTAGGTATTAATTCTTATATTAATATACTTAAAGAAGAAAATTCTCTTTAAATAAGGGAAAGAAGTTTCTTTCTTACTATAGCTAATTATAGTCTATACTTAAGCTCTTTATTCTAAAGATAATCTAAGCTAAAGCTTAAGTTTATATTAAAAAGAAAAATATTATTAAATATAAGAAATGTAAGTTTTTTTTATAATAATTTATACTTTAATAAAATTTAATAAAATAATAATATATAACTATACTTATAATAAATAATAAGTTTATAATATTTATTAAAACTTTAATAATAAAAATAGTTTAGTTAATATAAAAATTAACCTTAATTAAATAAAGCTCTTATTATTATTTAATACTTTCTTATAATAAAGAACCTTACTTATATGAAATAATTATTATATTTTATTTTACTTTATAATTATCTTTATAGTATATAAGAGATTATCTCTTATTATAATAAAGAAATATACTTTTTATATGCTATCTAGTTAGGAAGTACCTATATACAATTAATTATGAACATTTATATATAGTCGAAGTACCTTTAAATAATTTTTAAAAGTTAATTATTAGAAGTTAGCAGTGGTAAGTTTTGGGTCCTCGATGATGTTTGTGGGAGTGCCACCAAGGGATGGATTTATGTGCGCCTACTACTCATGGCTTACACTTCTACACGACGTAAAGAGCTTGGTTGAACATTGTAGTATATTGGGTGCGGCTGCAGCGGCTAAATTAGGACGAGAGATTTCGTACGTTCTGGCGACATTTGAGCCATATGCTGAACTAATATTCACCAGCCCCCAAACCATTCAATGTCCCCAACACCGACATCAGCACGTCTGTCCCGACGCCAGTTCCAATCCTTGCCACGGAAGGTACCATCCTTTGCGCGATCTCTACTCCCTCCTTTGACGGAAGAATGATCCCAAACACCCGTGTCATGATCCTTGCGTCCTAATCCAAAAAAACGAGGCGGCTTCAAGCCCAGCTGTTTCCCGGGTTCCGACCTAACACTTTGAGCCCTACGCCGCTCACCCAACGCCGCCCACTTATCAAAATCCGCTCGTTTAGAGGGAGGAGAATAACGTGCCATCATAGGTGCTGCTGTCCTAGGTACAATAGGCTCATGGAAGAAGAACCCGTCTGCAACTAGATCTTCATCGACATCGCCTTTAATGGTTTGAGCAACGAGTCCAAATTCTCCCCTCTCCTGGTACTTGCTGTCGCTCTTGCTCTCGTGGCTCCACGTTCTCGAGTTAAGATCCTTTAGCGTTGCTCTCTGTTGCTTGCGTTCCTCCTCTTCCTCCTCCTCCTCCTCTTCCCACATGTCACTCCAGCTCTTGGACACAGTCTCCTTTCGATGTCCAAAGATGGTTGACATAGACAGGGGAAGTGGTTTTGCCATTGATATTGGAAGTGATCCGGTGGGTGGGGGTCTTCGTGTTGATTGCACTGTCTGATTTACCAGGATGGATCTGAGTGAGGCGCCGAGATGCGATCCCAATACGGACGACGAAGAGGGTGTTTGGACGCTACCAGAGCACCAATCAGTGGTTTGCTCAGACTTCGAAAATAGGTCTTCCGTGTAACTCTCGTCATCTGGAATAGCGCTAAGTTGGCGACGAAGTGTTTGAGGACTGTCGTGTAGTGCTTTCGTCCACGGGAAAGTGCCGCCATCGACCTGGGGACTCTGGATAGACGGGGTGCGAAGCGGCTCCCTGTTTGCAGAAGCCAGGATTGCTTTCTCGCCACCACAAAAGTCATCGAGGGATTCGTCCTCAGTCGTGAAACTAACTACACGAAGGAGAGCATCACGCGCACCAATCAGAGACCGTCTCTTCGGGTCCATGTTCATACATTGGACAATGACCTCGTATGTATCCTGCGACATGCTGGGGAACACATCGAAGAGACTTTGCTTATCTCGTGAGTAATCCAAGAAGATCGGATCCGATTCGGTTGGCATCGTGAAAGGATTGCGGGAGAAAAGAATGTTCAATAAACAAATGCCATGGCCCAGATGTCAGCGTCGGCGGGTGAATACCCAGCAACCCTCCGAGTCGAATTGCTCAGGAGCCATATATCGATTCGCTAACCGACAGTCATTTCGTAGGACCACTTATCCATTGTCGCGAGACCAAAATCACCCAGTTTCATAGCACCTTCTGTCGTGAGAAAAATATTCTCTGGTTTGATGTCGCGGTGATAAACCCCTCTGGAGTGGATATACGCCACAGCATCCACAAGTTCCAGCATGAAGTGACGAACATGTTCGGTTTGAAGTGGCCCACGTCCGTTCCGAATAGCCTCGTACATGTCACCCTGGGAACAGAACTGCATGACCAGGTAGAAATGTGCATCTGTCTCGAAGGAGTCGAGAAGATTTACAATGTTCGGGTGGCTACCAAGACTGCTGTGGCATATCACTTCTTCTGACCTCTCGTCAACAGCTAGGTCCAGCCCAGAATCACTGGAAGCTGTCTTCTTCGTTAAACATTTAACGGCAACTTGTTCGTCGGTGTGTAAATCATTGGCCATGAAGACCATTCCAAAAGATCCATGGTTGAGAGGTGATATAGTCTGATATCTACCATTGAGAAGTGTTCCATCAGTGAATTTATTCCTCAAGCATTCCATCTTTCCGGGCGCAACGGAAGAGTAAATAAGTCGATGTTAAAAGCAAGCAGATAGATCGCTGGTTCTTGTTCGGTTGTACAGAAAATCAGTTTAATTATTCGGAGGTGTCAGGCTCAGGCGAGAGAGTGTGGAGGACTGTCGTAGGTTTCAAAGCCTTTTGACCGACTAGCCAGTTGTTGCAGTAGCGTGCCTGGGCGGCTAGAGAGTAAGCAGCTTGGAAGATGTGCTGAATATAAGGAAACTCGTAAGGTACATGTAGAAGGTATGGAGAGGATAATATTGCCTCTAATGTGGGCAAAAATGCTGTTTGTTGTTGAAGTTAAAAAAAGATGTTTGACTTGAGAGAATGTATTTGAAACCACGCTGAAGAGAGAAGGAAACGTATGATCAGTTCGTCGTATGTGATGCGCAGAGTCGGGGGACTCGGGTAACCAGGGAGAAGAAATCGTTATGAGGACATTGAGGTCGTTGTTTCAATAGCTTGTGTGGACAGCCTTGGACGAGTAGAATGAGTGAAATAACCACGTTTGGAATCAAGTTATCTGACCCCTCGTTCGAATATAGGTAATGGGCATCCATTGGCTCTACTCGATGGTGGCTTAGGCGATTTCTCAGTCGGGACTAAGCGACACCTAGCCTTGCCGTCGAGCGGAGCGAAGCTCGCCCAGATCTGCCTCGGTTCACGACCAAACTGAGGGCGAATACTTGCACGGAGAATGTTTTTGCGTTCAAATTGCAAGCGATGGTGTGATCGGGGTGGGGGGAGCGTAAAGATATTAAGATGACCAGGTACTGTCGATGCTTGTATCGGGCATTGAAGTGTCACAGCAGCGTCTCCCTGACAGTGTTTGGTAAAACAGCCCACTAGAAAGAGTAGTCAATAATAGCAATGGCCCCGGCGGCTGGACTTATGAGAATATGACAGCTTCACAGTCAGCCAGTTCCCAACCAGGTCTTCTTCCTCACAACACTGGGCAGGTGGTGACGGTATTACGGCCAGTGGTTGTTGTGGTTGTGAGGTGTGGTATGAAGGTAGAGGGGTAGCCCATTTTGCCTTGTATGATTAGATGGCAAGCCCAAACCGAGAGAGAGAAGACCGTTGAAGGAAAGGAGACCAACGAATGAGTTGTAGAGAGGAGAAAGAGACGGTGAAGAACAAGTAACAGGTGAGTGTGGCAAGGGGCGACAGGGGAGGTGAAGGGAAAGGCGGTGATGGGACAGGTGGAACAGAATGGAAGGAGGTGGGTGTCGGGCGTTCAACAGCTGGGCAGACAGCGGTTGGGCCGGGGTAGAGAGGTACGTACTGACTGGCTACAACTGGTTGGGGGGGTAGCGGTGGAGACTGATGCAGAGAACTCATTGGCTTATTGTGTGTAGGATGAATGGGTACATAGCGACTAGTCCAATCCAGTGAGAGACATAACAGACTAGCGCAAGTAACTAATCACACTGTACAGAGTATGGAACACTGTGGACAATTACTAAGAAGGCATTGCTGCTTTGATGAGATTATTTCTTTGAGCCAACTAGTCTAAAGCAATTTAGTAACACTTTCTTTTAATTACTACAGCATATGGTGAAAGGAGAATATCTATTAAAATATAAGGAAGAAATAGTAATATAAAAGTATTAAGTAGAGAGCTTTATATATAAAACAAGTAGTATTTTTATAATATGTAATTAAAATCCCCTCAATCTATTCAAATAGATCACGAGACTCATCTTATCTACCTAACTAACTAGGAAGCTTAATGGAATACTATCTACTAGAAATTCAATAGTTATAACTTAATTTAGTTATTATAAGATAACTATTACTAGTTCTAATTAATATCATAATATAATATTTTTATTTCTTAACGTAGGTATTAATAAATATCTAGTAAAGAGATATTCAATATTTCATTTTACGACCTCCTACGCCTCCTCCTCGCCCCCTCTTTCTCTCTCCTTTCCTCCTTCACCGTTTCCCGGTTTCTTCCCGCCCGGCCTTCCCCTTCTTCCCACTCCGCTACTCCCCCCTCTCCCTTCCTTTTTTTTCCGTTTTTTCCTCCTCTGCTCCCCCTTGCGCTTTCCTTTCCCTTCTCTTCCCCCTCCGCCGTTTTCCCTCTCGCTTTCTCCTTCGCTCTCTTCCGGTCCCTTTATTTCTTTTTCTCTTTCCTTTCCGCCCTCTCTTCCTTCCGTATATTCATACCGCCTCTCTCTCTTACTTCGCTCTCCTCTCGGCTCTTTTTTCCTTCTCCCTCCTCTTATTTCCTATTCCTCTTTCCCCTTCTCTTTCCCTTCCCTCCCCCCCCTCAACCTCCCCCCCTGACGGAAGCAAGCTAGATAGTTACACTGTGGCCTAGCTATTAAATCCATCGCGTACTCACAGCGTGCCCGACCCGGGCCCGAATAGGGTATTATATAGAGGTTTTCATCCAGCCTTAGCACGGTTTTTCCTCTATTATTATCTATAGATGGACTATATATTCCACCTCCTATAGGTAATAGATAGTGTAATAATAATAATAATAATAATAATATATTTCGAGTAAACTTAATAATTAATATTTCTTTATATTAAGATAGAGAATAAGATTTTGCTTCTAGAGATAATAATCTCTAGTTATATAAATTTAAGAAATTTAATAAAAGTAATAATATTATAATAGCTAGAAAAATATACTTTTCTTTATTATTATTATTATTTCTTAAAATTAATTATTTAATATCTCTTTATTAAGTATAGTATTCTATTAGAATCTATCTTAGATTTAGAAATAAGTTATTATTAAGAAGTAAAAGTTAATAAGTATTAGAGGCTAAACTAGCTAATTAGTTACTAACTTATATAATAATTCTTATCTTTTTATTATTACTATATATCTCTATATTTTAAGGTAATTTAACTAGAAATTTCTACCTTAGGTATCTATAGCTTAATTAGCTAGTTTAATCTCTAATAAGTCTCTCTCTAATATAATAACTATATCCTAGCTATCTTACTATTATTATATAGTAATATAGTAAATATAGTACTTTCTCTAGATATTAGATTATAAATATCTTTATAATAAGTTTTATTTTTATAATTTTTAATAGAAAACTAGCCTCTATCTCTCTCTCTCTATATATATATATATAGTAATACTCTATTAAATAATAGCTAGCTAATAGTATTATTATAATAATATAGCTCTTAGTTCTTTCTTAATATTTTTAGTAACTATTATAATATAAAGTATAAGTTAGTAAGAAAACTTTAATTATAAGTAGCTATTATATAATAGCTAGATTTCTTAGAAGCAAGTTACTTTCTTATAGTAATTAACTTTTTCTTTTCTTTTCTTTTTTTATAAGCTTATTTAATTTTATAAGAAATTTGACTTATTTACTATAGCTTTACTATTAAAGATTAACTATTTAGTTATAAGGCTACTATTAATCTAATAATAAATATTTAATAATAAATATTTAATTTAAATACTTAAATTACTTATTTTTATTTTTATAATATAAATCTCTTAGCTTTTTTACTAATATTTTATTATTAATAATAATTAAAATTTATAATATTCTTTTATACTTGATAATATAGCTACTTCTCTATACAAAACTCTCTAGTATATTACTATAAGATAATTATTAATTTACTAGTATAATTATTAAACTAGAGGCTAATTATATAATATAAGAGATATTTATATAATATATAAGTAGAATAGTATATATAAGCCTTAGATATAGTAGAGGAAAGTTATATATTAAACTACCTTAGTTAAGCTTAGTATATATATATAGATAATAATAAATCCTTAAGGAAGAAGTAGGGAAATAATAAGTAGAATAATTAATAAGGTTAATAATATTATAGTAGTTTAATAATAATACTAGAACTTCTTTATTTAATAATATTAGCTCTTCCTAATTTAAAACTCTCTAGTATATTATTATAAGATAATTACTAATTTATTAATATAATATTATTATATCTTTTATTATTACTTTACTTTTTACTTTATAAGAGCTCTTTTAGTACTATATTATTTTACTATTATCTTATTACTAGTTTATTATTAATTTATAATATAATAATATATTTTCAAGAGTAAGGAGAAGCTAGTAATATTAAAGTAAGTTATATTTATTAAAGTATTAAAAAATAATAAAGAGTAATAGCTATTTAACTATAAAGTTATTAATAAATTACTTAATATTTTATTTTTATTTTTATTTTAAAATAAAGTAGTTCTTTACTTAACTACTATTATTTTATTAAAAGTAGCTATAAGATAATTACCTTTAAAATTAATTAATATAAAGTAATTTCTTAATATAGACTTTCTAATTTAATTATTTTATATAATTTATAATATAACTACTAATTCCTTATAATTTTACTAATAATATATTAATTATATCTAGTTATAAGAGTTTTATTTTTAAAATTCTTTTATAAAATTTATATATTTTTAAAATTATTATAATTAAATTATTTAATTAAGTATTTTCTTTATATATTATAACTTTAAGATAAACTATAATATATTTTATATTATATTTATTTTTATTATAAAAAAACCATTTTCTTATATTTCTTTAGCTAGAATATTCTTTTTATACTTTTTTAATAATAAAATAAAGAATATATTATAAATTTATAAGGTTTTTAATAAATTTAATTTATATATTAAGTTATAATTTCTAGTAGATATAAGTACTTTATAAAGTTTAGTTTTAAATATTTTATAATTAATTTTTTATTAAATTATTTAAATTTATATACTTAGTTAATAAAATATTAGATTAGTCTTGTTAAATTTATAATTAATATATCTTTTATTATAATATTTTATATATAACTTCTTTATATTATAAAGTAATTACTTAATTACTTTAAGATATTTATATATTTTCTTTAATTTTACTATCTCTTAGCTTATTAATATACTTTAATTCTCCTTTAACTTATTTTAAATAAGTAAATATAAACTCTTATAATAATACTATTAGTATCTTACTATAAGTTATATATATACTTATATTATATACTAGCTATACTTATATTAATTATTTATATTAATTTATTTATTTTATTAAACTATAAATATAGAGAAAATATTTTAAAACTTTATTTATTTATTTAATTTAATTAAGTTATTTATAATAAAATATAATATTAAGTTATTATAGAACTCTTAAAAGATAATAAGAAGTTCTTTAATATATATTATAAGTATTAATTTATAATTTAATATAATACTTTTTAGAATCTTATAATTATAATATATATAATTTAATAATAATTTTACTAAGCTCTTATTAATAAATACCTTCTAAGTTATAATAAATAAGAAATGTTTAATTAATTAGTTTATAATTATTAAAATAATATTATATATATTTTATAAATATTTATTAATTAAAATATTCTTATTATAAAGTTTATTAATAACTTTCAGAAAAGCTCTTCTAATATAAGTAATATTATTAATTTATTATAAAGCTAATATTATCTTATCTTAGTTACTTAGTAATTATAGTATATCTTAATATAGCTCTTAATATTATCTCTTATCTTATACTAGTAATAATTTTACCTAGCTTTTTTAAAAATCTTATAAACTCCTTAGTAATTTATTATAAGTTTATTATAAACTAATTTTAATATTTTTATTTATAAAACTAATAATATATATACTTAATTATTATATAATAATAAGCTATCTTTATATTATTATTATTTATTTCCTTTTATTTAATTATTTATAATAATCTTTTTAAGAGTATATAATTATTTTATTCTCTTTTATATAACTTATTACTTATTAAAAATTAAAGTAATTTTAATTTTTATTAAAACTCTAGATAGTATAATTATAACTAGGTCTTTATAAGTTCCTTTTTAAAGATATAAGCTCAAGTTTATTAATAAAGTATATCTACTTCTCTTCTCTTTTATTTACTTTTTAATATAATTATCCTTTCTCTAAATTAAGTTTAAAATAAGTCTTAATATTATAAATTTAATTATAATAATATTCTTATAATTTATATACTTGTTTATAGTTAAAGATTATAAAGTATTACTTATTAATAATAAACTCTTTTCTCTTATAATAAGAAATTTATATAATATATTTATTTTTTCTTTTTAATTAAGCTTAGATTTACAGCTAACTCTTTATAAGCTTATTATAGCTTTATTATTATTAAATAAATATTAATTTTATTAATATTTTAATTATCTTACTTTTTTTATTTACTTAAGCTATCTCTTTTTTACTTACTTAAAATAAATCTACTAAGAAATAGTAATAATAAGCCTTATTTACTTTATTTTACTTAATTATATTATAATAATCCAATTTTCTTAATAGCTTATTTATAAAATTTAAATAGCTTAGCTTATAGTAGATTTTATATTTAAATTTATTTAATATATTTAATATATATATATTTACTTATAAGTTGGCTATTACTTTATTAAAAAAGATTTATAATTTAAGTAATTAATTTAAATTTAAATAATATAGTAACTATATATTATATAATATCTATAAGTTTAAATAGTCTCTTAAATTATAAGTAACTTAATATTAAATATATAAAAATAAAGCTCTACTTTATTAATTTCTTTAATATATATATACTAATACTAGTAATATCCTTATAGTTATAATAATATTATTATTAATAATATATCTTAGGATATTAATTTTATATAATTAATAAGCTTAAGTTAAAATATATTAAAATAAGTATTTTAATAAGTATTTTAATAAAAATACTTTTTAAATTTTTTAATATTATTTTATAAAATTATAATTATAAGTCTCTCTTTCTTTTACTTTTAAGTAAAATATTAAATAAGCTAGTATATTTTATATAATTAAAAAAAATCTTAAATAAAATTTTATAAATTTAAAAAATATTAAATTTTTTTATATTATAAAATATTAAGTACTTTATAATAATTTTAATATTATCTTTCTTTATTTTAATTTTTATTAATAATATTATAAAATTAAAAAAAGCTATTTTTAAAGTTAAAAATTTATACTTTATAGAATTTATATATAACTTTATATTATATAGTCTCTTAAGAATTTAATAAATATATTATAAGTAAATAATATATTTACTATTAAAAGTAAAAATATTATCTAAATAGATAATATAAATAATATTAATAAAACTTTTAAATACTTTATTATTATTATTATTATTATTATTATTATTATTATTATATTATCTATTACCTATAGGAGGTGGAATATATAGTATATCTATAGATAATAATAGAGGAAAAACTATACTAAAGCTAGATAAAAATCTCTATATAATACCCTATTTAAGCCTAAGTTAAGTATACTATAAATATATAATAAATTTAGTAACTAAGCTAGTATAACTATTTAGCTTACTTTTTATTAAAAGAGAGATATTTTTAAAGAGGAGGAGATAAGCTTAATCTTAGTATAAATATAATATAATTTAATAATTATAAGTAGTATTATATTATAATAATAGTTAGTAAAGTATTATAGTAGCTAGTAATTAGTATTATAATATTAAATCTATAATAATAATAATAAACTCTCTTATATTTACTTTCTTATTTTTTTTCTCTCTCTTTAAGCTTATTATATATAGTAAATTACTTTTCTAATCTAGAGAATTATATTTACTATTTAAAATTAATATAAGTTTAGGTTATCAATAAAGTAGTAATATTAATTTTAAAATAATAATAATAATATAAATAGCTACTTAATTTTTAATTAGTTAACTTTTTTTACTTATATTAACTAAAGGTAATTAATATATTTTTTAAGTACTTCTTTAAAAAGAAGTTTATAAAAGTTTATTATAATTTCTATAACTATATATTAAATATTAATTATCTTTTAAAAAAAGAAAAAATAATAAAAGTTAAGCTATTTAATACTATATCTAAAGTATAAAAGTAAATCTTACTACTTATTATTATAAAGAGTTTAATATAAAATATACTTTATATTATATATATAATAAAGATATACTTAATAAAAGTAGTAACTCTATATTATAGTTAATATAGTAAGTAGATAAATATAAATTTTAATTTAAATACTTTTTATTAATTATTTAAAAACTTAATAATTACTAGTTATATAACTTATATTTATTAATATAAGATATATATACTAATATCTTAAATTATAAAAAAAGTAATATAAATATTAAAAATAATATTAAAAGAGAAGTAAAAAAAAGAGAAATTAAAGAAAATAAAGAGAGTAGCCTCCTAAAATATAAGATATAGCTAGTATAATATTATTAAGGGAGTAATAGTTAATATCTCTATAATCTCTAAAGAGTAATTTAATAAACTACTTAATAAAATATCTTATAATATTAATATACTAAAGTAGCTTATATTTATAGTAAGAGCGCTAGTAAATTAATTAAGTAGCTAGTTCTCTCTTATAATACTTTAAACTCCTTAGACTCTAGCTTAGGAGAAAGAGAAGGAAGAGGAGGAGGAGGAAGAGAAATTAGAAAAGGAAGAGAAGAAGGAGGGCTCTAGAAAGAAATTAATAGAGAATATAATAATAAAGATAAGCCTTATTATAATTAAAGTTTAAAAGTAAGTTAAAGATAATAATATTTTTAATAAATTTAATAATTTAATTAGTAGTTAATATAAATAAATAATAGGTTTTTTTCTTTTTAAATAAAAAGGGGTTTTTTCTAAATATTTAGATAATTACTTTTAATTATTTAGAGGCTTAGAGCTAGTAAAGGCCTTATAAGAGTTTTAATTTCTTTTTTTTATTTAGCTTAATTATAAAGAAAAATTAAAAAATAAAATAAAGTTCTAGAATTTATATTATAATATATTTTACTATTTATAATTTCTTTAAAGCTAATATAAAGTTAATATAGAATTATAGTAAGTTCTATAATAATACTCTTTTTATATTAAATTATTAATAATAAAGAATAATATAATAAATAGTTTTCTTTTTAAATTTATAATAATAGTAAAGTAAAGATATTATAAAAACTTTATAAAAAAAGAGAAACTTCTTTAGGTTTATATAGCCTATTTTTATTTAAATAAATAAAGAGCTTTAATACTTTTTAAAGTCTTTATAAAGAGCTATAGTAATTTTATAAAAATAATTTAGATTTTTATTAACTATTTTAAAATTAAAATATCTTTATATTAAAGTTACTTTATTTTATATATTTTAATCTTTTTATTTTTAAATAATAGTTTATTATATTACTTTTTTATTATTTAATTAAAAGCTCTAGCTAGCTCTCTAGTTTACTAGCTCTTTAAAAGAGAGCTTTATTTAGTATTTTTAATAATAATAGATCTATATTTAGTATATTATTAATATAGCTAATTATTAAATTAATATTACTCTTTTATTATTTTTTATATAGTTCTAAAACTAGGTAATATAGTAATTAAGATAGAGATCTAGTAAGAGAGTTCTTACTTTTATATAAAGAGTTTAAGTTAAAATTACTTTAAATATATTAGTAATTACTTTAAAGGCCTAGTTTTAAAATAGCTAAAGTACTATTACTAGTTTATATAGTTTCTTATCTCTTTTTATTAATTAATAAAAAGTATTATTTTTATAAAAAATAGCTAACTTTATAATCTAATTATAAATAAAATATATAGCCTTAAAGTAAATATTTTATATATTTATTATAATTCTAGTAAAGGCCTTTATTTAATATTTAATATAGTTTTTAAAGTTAAGATATATAATTTCTAATTAAGCTTTTTATAAAAAATTACTTTAAAGAAATAACTAAACTTCTAAAGTTCTATTTATATATTATTAAATTAAATATATTAAAGAGCTAGGTAGTAGGCTCTAGTAAAATATATAAAGTATATTTTTTTATATTTAAAAGTTATTTTAATTCTAATAGCTTATTAAAATAATATCTTTTAGATAACTTTAAGTTAAGCTTTAATCTTCTTTATAATATATTTAAATATAAAGATATTTATATTATTTATAAAATTAATAATAGCTATACTTTCTACTTTCTTTAAAAATTTATAAAGATTAGAAATAAAGAGAATAAATAAAATAAAGAATAATAAAGATCTTTATAAAATACTTACTTTAATATAGAAAGCTCTAGTAAAAACTCTCTTAATTTAGAGATATACTATATATAAATTAAGATAAAAGTAGAGAAGATATAGAAGCTATAGTAATAGTCCTATAAGAAAGAGCTTATTTAGTAAGTATTTATAATTAATTAAATTAAAAGCTTATATAAAGTTAAGCTATAGAAATAAAGCTAAGCTATTATAATCTTAGGCTATATATATTATTTTAATTATTAATATAATTACTAGTTTTATAAAGTATTTTTATTAATTCTTTATCTAGCTTTCTAAAAGAAGTTAATATTTCTTTATATAAATTATAAAGTAAGTAGTAAGAATTATTTTAATTAATTTATTTAAAATATAAAGAAGAGAGATAAAGTACTAGGCTCTTATTTTATATTTTTCCTAGAGAGTTTTCTTTAATTTAAAAATAATTATAATATTTATATACTAATACTAAATTAAGAAATATTTAAATTTAAAGCTAGTTATTATTATTTTAGCTATAACTTTATAGAAGTTATAGCTATATACTTTAAAGAACTTTATTAAAATTATATTAAAACTTATAAACTTTTATAATTAAATATTAATAAGAGTAATATAAATATTATTTATAGTAATTACTTAAGTAATAAGTACTAGTTTATTCTCTAGTTAAAGATAAGGTAAAAGTAAAGATATATTACTAATATCTTCTACTAGAGGTAGGAAGAAATATTAAATAAAAATATTAGCTTTCTTTTTAAAGGTTCTAGTAGAAGGGGAGCTACTTTAGTTTAATAATAGGACCTATAGTAGTTCTAGTATAATATTATTATATTATTTAATCTAGTACTTAAAGGTCTAGAATTTTTTAAAGTTATTAGTAATATTTATTATATATTTATATTAAAATAATTTATATACTTTAGTTATATATTAGTTTTAATATATCTTTATATTAAGAAAGTTCTATTAACTTATTATTATTTTTATATATAAATAATATTATCTAGCTTATTAATATTTATAATAATATTAACTATATTATAATTTTATTATAAGTTCCTAGTAATTATATTATATTTCTAGTATTATATAATATAAAATATTATTAGAAGTAGCTTTTATTTTATTTAGCTAATAGCTTTATTAAATTTATTTTCTATTTTAATTAAAAGAGAGTTATTTAAATATATCCTAGTTAATCTCTCTACCTCCTTATAATTAAAAGTATAATATTATAAGAGTATTAATTTAATTTAGGCTATTATATTAAGATTTATATAAATATATTATAAGATATAGTTAAAGTTATTAAAGTTATAATTAATATTTATATACTAGATTACTAACTTTAAAGTACTTTATATAAGATCTAGTATATTATAATAATTACTATAATAAAAGTAAGTAATTATTTTATAAAAGATAGTAAATTTAAGTTAAAGTTATTATATTATTTAGAGAAAAGTATTATTATTAAATAAAATATAGTTAAAGAGATTTTATAAAAAATAATATAAGTTAAAGTTATTAATAAAAAAGAGAGAAAACTCTAGAGTAAATTTATATAGAATTTATATTAAATTAGTTTCTATTTCTCTACTTAAGGGATTATAAGCTACTATAATTTAGATTTATTAATATAAGAAAGTTACTATATATTAGTCTATTTTTATATTATATATTTATATTATAAGCTTATATTACTTATATATATATAATATAACTTACTTTTTAATATAAATTAAATAATATAATACTATCTTTAAGTATATAAGTTTCTATATTTTTATATTTTAATAAAACTCTAGGAATATAATTATATTATATCTAGCTTAAGAGAAAAGTACTAGCTAGGTAAAGTTTAATTTATTATTTATATTTTAATATATTACTTTTATAATTAAGAATTTAATATAAAGAGTTTAATTATTATTTAGGACTTATATATTCTTAATATAAATATAATATAAGCTCTTTTCCTAGAGAGAGAGAGTATAAATAAAAAATATAAGCTACTAAAAGAGTATTCTTTATAAAGAGGCTCTTATATTATAAGTAGAAGAGTCTAGGTTAATTATAAAGTATTTCTTATAATTCTTTAATTTTAAAAAGTATTATTATTTAAGTTCTATATATATTAATAAAAATATATAAAGTAAATTACTTTTATATTCTAGTAATAGTAAGCTCTTATAAAGTAAAATTAGTTTTATATTAAATATAAACTTTTATAAAGAAAGTAGCTTAGTTTTTTATTATTATTAATAATTAAGTAATTACTATCTCTCTCTTAGCTCTCTTTTAAATATATATTAATATTATATTATTTATATTATAATTATATAATATAATATTTAATAATATAACTATATTAAAAGTACTAATAATATTATCTAAATTAGAGGCTCTTATTATAGAGCTTATAATTAAATACTTTATATATTAAAATTAGCTCTTTATTATATAATAAGTTAATCTCTTTAATAATTAAAAGATAAATAACTAAAGTAAAATATATATTAACTCTAAGTTAATTTTATATTTTCCTTACTTTAGTAATAAATATTTAATTTATTATATTTATTTTTAAAAAAAGAATATTAATATTATTTAAGATATTTTCTAATTAAATTCTTTTTATAAGTATTATAAAAAAGAGTTAAAAGATAATTATATTTTTAAAAAAAACTTAAATTATTTACTTATTATTTAAGAACTTAGCTATAGCTATTATAATAAAGACTAAGACTATATCTTTACTAAGTAAGTAATAAGCTATAATTATATTAGATTTACTTTAAGTAATATTTACTAATTAAATAACTTCTTAATATAATCTATTTTTAATATTAATTAGAGTATCTCTAGTTTAAATAGTTATTTTATATTTAATTTAAAATTAGCTTAGTTTTAAATAAGGTTTAGGGAAGGAGGAGTTTATAAAAGAGAATATTACTATTATTACTATATAGCTTTAAGGCCTTCCTAGAGGTACTTTAGAGATACTAGTAAGTTAAAGGGTTTTATTTATTATAATAGTAATTATATTAGTTATCTAGTTCTTAATATAAGTCCTTATCTCTATATTTAGGGCAGGTTTACTATATATTTATAATATATTAAGCTCTAAGAGCTAGAGGGCAGTAGCCTAGAGGCCTAAGATTAATAATAAGGAAGTAAGGCTAGTAATCTTATTATAGATTTCAAGTTCTTAGAGATTAGTAGGGGGGCAGCCTGCCTTTACTATAGTATTAGTATAGGTATAACTTATATAATATATTTATATATTCTATAGGTTATAGTAGCTATATTCTAGGCCGCAGTACCTAGAATTAATATCTATTAACTTAGTGCTTATACTAGTAGCTTAGGGCTAATATATTATTATACCTAGGGTAAGTTAGGTCTAAGGATTTTAAAAATAATATTAGATTTTATTTAAGGATTAATTTAGCTAAGAGCAGGCTTGCTCTCTTTATTATAAAGATTATAATCTTTAAAATATTTTATTAATATATTTCTAAAAAAGTAATTAATATATTTAGTAAATTAAAAGATATAACTTTCTTTTTAAAATAATTATAATAATAATAGAATATTATCTTTTATTTATTATCTTTATAAATATATAGTTAATAATATATATTTTTAATATTTAATCTTATATAAATAATCTCTATATATAGGTAATTAAGAATTTTAATTATTAATAGTAATAGAACTTTAATTTTTTTATATAATTATACTTAAATTTTTATAATTTATATATAATTATAATATTCTATTAAACTTAAATATTAATAAAATAAGTATATAAGTTAAGCTCTTTAAATACTAGATTTAATTTTTAGCTTATATAATCTCTAGGTAGTTATAAAGAACTTATAACTCTTTATTAATAAAATTATAAATAGGCCTTTATGGAGATATTTTACTTTCCTTTAGCTTAATTATATATATTTAACTCTTAAAGAAAACTAATTTCTCTAATATTATTAAATTAAATATATTTTTATAATTTAAGTATTTAAATAGTAACTTTATTTTTATATTTTTATTCCTTCTTTATAATATATAATCTTTATCTTTAATACTCTCTAGCTTATTATCTATTATTATATCTTAATAATATATAAATAGAGTTATAATATATATTATATTTATAATATTATTAATATACTTTAAGATTTTTATAAAGCTATATCTTTATTATTATAAAAAATATATTTAATAAATTATTTATTATAATAAGATTTATAAATTTACTTTATTAAATTAAGGTTTTTTAATAATTATTACTTTATTTAATAATATAATAATATAAAAAGTAACTTTCTAATATTTTACTATACTTTTATTATTTTAAACTTTAATTACTTTATTAAAGATTTTAAAAATCTTAATTAAATTATATTATATATTTTAAATACTCTTTATTATAAGCTATAGCTTTATTTAGTTCTTCTTTATTAATAAATTTAAATATATTAATAAGTTATTTATATTAGTATCTTTTAATATATTTACTACTCTTTAATTAAGATCTTATTACTAATAAACTTATAATTTAGCTTTATATATCTAGATTTAATATAGCCTTTAATATTATATTTATAATATCTAGTATTATTATAATATAGAAATATAAGAGTCTTTAGAGATATTAAATTACTTTCTCTCTTTAAAATTATAATAATTTTATTATTATATAATAATATACTAATTAATACTAATATAAAGATTATTATATTCTAGCTCTTATTCTTATTATATTATATATTAATAAAGATAGTAGCTTAAGCTCTTCTAAAAGTAACTTCTACTTATAATTTAGTTATATAAAACTCTTACTAAATCTTTAGGAGATTATTATTAATTATCTACTTCTATAATACTAGTAGTAAGTATAAGATTATATAGAAAATATAGTTCTTTTATTTAATTAATTTAAAATCTTAGTTTTAATTTATATTTATTTTAAAATAAACTTTTTAAAAATTTAACTTTTAACTTATTATATATATACTAGCTTTTACTTTATTATTAATTTATAATTATTTAAGTTTTCTATTATTTTTTTTAAAAAATATATATAATTCTTTAAGAGTTATTTTTAAAAGTAATTTTTTAAAAACTAGTTAATTAAAGTTATATTATATAATCTTTTTAATATATTAACTAACTAGTAAAACTTTTAATTACTTAATTTAATAATAAATTTTTTTATATAAATATTTATATTATGTTTATATAATTATAATTATTATAATATAGTAATTTTATATAATCTCTCTTTTAAATTAAAGAGACTATAAGTTTAAATTCTACTAGTAATATGTTTCTAAGAATTAGAGCTCTATATAAAGAACTAAAATTTAGCTATATCTATAGCTAAGGGTAAAAACTAAGCTACTTCTATAATATTATTATAATAATTATATCTTCTTACTATAAAGAAAGCCTTTAATTTAGATAGATTAGGAGTTTAACTTATAACTCTAAATCTAGCTATATTTAATATATAATAAGACTAGTAGAACTTAGAGTTAAGAACTTAAAATTAGAAAGTTAAATAACTTAAGAATTAATAAAAGTCTTATAATAAGGCTTTATTTTTCTTTAATTATTAATAAAATAATATAGTCAAATAATTATAATTTTCTTATATTTTAATATTAAAAGAGATAATTAGCTTTATAACTATTTAATTTATATATAAATATATAGTAGCTTTAGTATAGGCTATATATATAGTATTAGAGGTTTTATCTAGCTCTTTAGAGAGTATAGGTTTTCTCTAGTTATTATAGAATAAATATATTAGATATTACTTTTAATAGGAGGTTAATTAGTATATAATTTAATAATAATAATAATTATAAATTATAAATTACTTTACTTTTTATTAATAATTTACTTCTATAGTATTATTACTTTATTATATTATTATACTTTAGCTAGGTCTTCTTATTATACTTTAATTTTTATTATAATTAAGTTAAGGCTTTTAAGTTTTATTAGAATTTAAATATTAAAAGAATTTAAAATAAATAGTCTTTTAATTTTAAGATATAATAAAAAAGTATTAATATTATTTTATAGTAAATTTACTATAAAGTTAATATAATTATATAGTAATTCTTTAATACTTTAGTTAAGTATATTTATATTTTATATTTTTTATTATTAATTAATAGTTTTAGTCTTTAAAGAAAAGCTAATTTATTAAATTTAGAAATAAATTATTATTAAAAAGTAAAAGTTAGTAAACTAGATAACTAGGAACTTATAGTAAGCTTATAATATATATAATAATCTCCTTACTATCTTACTATTACTTAATTATTATATAAATTAGTCCTTATCCTTCTATTATTACTATATATCTCTATATTTTTAAGGCTACCTAACTACAAATTCCTACCTCAGGTATCTATAGCTCAATTAGCTAGTTTAGCCCCTAATAGCCTACCTAGTAGTTAAGTTATATATGTGTTCTCTCTATCTTAATATAAAGATATATTATAAATATTATAATTAGAAGAGTTTATAAATTAAACTATTTAAGTAACTTGAAGTAATTTACTAGTAATAATTTTATTAAATTACTTTTAGAAAATTAAAGATAATAAAGAATAAATTAATTTTTTTATAATATAATTTAAATTTATATAATATAATATATTATTTATATTTTATAATAATAGTTTAATTATATAATTAAAATATATTATATAATTCTTTATTAATTTAAAATCTATATATATATTTAATAAAAGATTAAGATAAGAGTAAACTTATAAATAATATTTAAAAAATTTAATATTATAATTTAATTAAAGAAGTAAATTATTATATAAAGAAAATAATATATATTATAAAATTAAAGATAGTAATTAAAATATAATATTAAAATATATAGTTTAAAGATTTATAATAAGTTTTTAATTATTAGTTTAAGATATTTCTTTATATTAAATAAAATATAATTAAAAATATAGTTAAAAATATTATTTAACTTTATCTTAATTATTAAATTAGAAATAAGTTAAATTATATTTTTAAAAGAATTAAAATTATAAAGCTTATTTTCTAAAGAAGAAAAATATATTAATTTTTTAAATAAAGAATTATATAAATAAAAAATTAATAAATAGTTTAATATTAATAATATTAATAGTAATATTATAACTAACTTTACTAAAGATATTATAGTCTCTTATTATAGTAAAAAGCTATAAGTAATAATTAGTATTAGAGATTATAGTTAATTAAGCTATTTTGTTAATTAATTATATATTTACTAAGTTAGTTAAAATAGTATTATAACTATAAAAGCTTATTATATTTTATTTATTATTACTTAATTTATTAAAAAAAATCCCTTTAATGAACTATAGCTTATTCTAATAATTATTAATAATTTCATTTTTATTATTTGATATTATATGTAATCAAATCGTAATAATAACTCCTATTATTATTAAAATATTAAAATATTATAAAGACTATAACTAGAGTAGAATGACCTTGGCGCAAGACGCAAGATGAAGTATCAATTTAGAGCTGGCTGATTCTCCTGATTAGTATTTTGCATGTATTAATTAGTAAATGTAAAAGTTTCAAGTATTTCTGTATCTCATATACAACACAACGAACAAGACCTTAAGATTTGCTAACTACGTAGCCTCAGGCTAAAGATGGGCCGAAAGAAGAACCAGAGACTAAAAAGTCTTTCAAAAGGCCGTCCACCGGCAGCCTCAGTCACACGGTCTATGTCACGCAAGGCAAGTCGAGTATTGATTAACAAACACCACCAATTGGAGAAACGGCGCCACCGAGCTGCCCGTCATGGGGAAACTGAGTTGGAGGCTACAATTGCCGCGAGCCTTCGTGATCTGGGCGGGTTGAGCCACTATCAGAAAGCGAGTCTACAGGGTCAGAGTATAGATCGTGGGGGTGATACTTCCAAAATTTTACTTCAGTGGCTCCCTTTGTCAGAGATAGGGGGACTTGGTTTTCGTCCCAGGATGCTCGAAGTCGGTGCACTGACTACAAGAAATTCTTGTTCTACCTCAGGCGTGTTCGATATGACACATATAGACTTACACAGCCAAGAGCCGGGAATTGTGCAACAAGATTTCATGCAGTTGCCTCTGCCGAAGGGTGACGGAGACAAGTTTGACATTATATCCATGAGTTTAGTTCTCAACTATGTCGGTGACTCGTCTAACCGGGGAATGATGCTCACTCGATCAGTCTCATTCTTACGATCTATCAACCATACCTCGAAATCCATGAATGATTTATTTCCATCAATATTCATTGTTCTGCCCAGAAGTTGCCTCATGAATTCACGCTACTTTACAGAGGAGAGGCTGGACGAAGTCATGACAGCATTGGGGTTCGTCCGGATTCAAGCCAGGATGTCATTGAAACTGGCTTATAGTTTATGGCGGCTAAGAGCGGCTCATCAGCCAGTGGATGCAACATTTCCGAAGCGAGTGTTGAGGCAAGGAGGAAACAGAAATAACTTTTCAATCACGCTGGCCTCCTGCCATCGGGAGACTCAACAAATATAAGGCTTGACCACCATTTCAATCTGTCAATGTTTGGATTTGTTTGGACTTTGGCCAAGTCAATGCATATCACGCTATGTCCTAGCATTACGGAAATTGCATAGCCTGTCAAAATGGGATCATCTCCATATTTAGATATTGAGGCTTAGAATGTCAGGAGGTATCCAAATTACCGTGGTTGGAGTTACTGTGAAAGCATGCTGTATTGTCTGGGACATCATCTAGATGCTTGTAAGGCAGAGCCCTAGCTACATTGACCAGTTCCAGACGTGGGCGTTGGTGATTAAACATCTACCATAAGCCATCAGTATTCTCTCAAAGTAATATCTCCCCAGGCAGCAGAAGTATCAGGTGCAAATTCTTGGCACTTGAGTATGAGTAGTCACTTACTTTGGAACAATAGACCTCAGCTGATGGACTCCGCGCTGAAGTCGCTAATCGCGCTACTATTCAAGGCATAATTTGATGGCAGCGGCGCATTTCCAGGTCGAGTTACAGGAATGCTTGTCATACCTGCCCGGATGGCAGCGTCAACTTCGTTGATGTTATCGGTCAAAAAGAGCCAGCGGGCGTGGTCAATATTTTGGTAATTTCGCATGATGATTTGGTAGCTAGACACTTCGGTTTTAGGGCCCGCACTGACTGTGTCAAACCATGCAGATATATGGGGGGTTAAATCCGATTGTTCCTCATTGGTGTGGGCAAAGAAAAGTTTTTGAGCATGTACAGAGCCTGAGGAATATATCATGACCTTTTTCTTAGCCATAGTGGCGCGGTGGATGAACGGTCCAACATCGGGGAATATTGGTGCTTTCAGCTGACCCGTTTCGTAGCCACGTTGCCAGATATACCCTTGGAGAGCTTTGAGATACGGAGCTTTCACATCCTTGGACATTAGATCTCGGATGTGTTCCTCAAAGACAATTCGGTGGCTTCGAAACTGGACGGGAAATGCATCTCTATATTTCGCAAACTCGGCCCTCTCCCACTGTTCAGTCAAGATGCTTGCCAGGTTCGTCAATGCGAACGGATACTAGACGCATGGATGTTGTTAGATATTTCTTGATTTACTCAAGCATGTTAGACATTGCCATTACGTATCCTGGTCAATATCAGACATGCGCACGTGGCTAGACAGTGCAGCGTTTACCAAAACGTCCCGAACAAAAGAGATCGGACAGACAGTGCCCTCTATATTGGACAGGGGAGTTGGGAAGGCCCATATGTTAGCCTACAGTGTTCTATGATATATTTATAGGAGCGTAACTAGACTTACCAATGTCTAGTAGAATCGCATCGAACTGGGCGAGCGTCACTGCCATTATAATGACATGTGTGAACAAGAAATGGTGGGCAACTGCATATACTCATGTATAGTGAAATGCGAGGTATAGTTGTTAAACCGAGGGCTTTTTGTACAATGCGAGAGGTATATCTGCAATATATAGTTGCAAAAGGGAATATGAGCCTCGTGTATAATAGTAGAAAGTTAAGTATTAGACTACTCTACTTAAGCCTGGTAAATATAGATAACCTGATTCTTTAACTAAAAAGTAAGAAATAATAATGAATATAATTAATAATGTAATTATAATATTATAATTTAATAATATAGAATCTTAAAAAGTTATATAAAATAGTATATATTTTTTAAAAATAAATATTAAAACTAAAGAAATATATAAAATTATCTATTAAAATTTAAAGAAACTTAATAATTAAGATTTTTTAAGTAGAGTTATATTATAACAATTATAACTATAGAGATTATTATAGACTTGAGCTTTAGCTTAGGTTATCCTTAGAGTAGAGAGCTTAAGTATAGACTATACTTAGCTATAGTAAAGGGAGAACTTATTTCTATTATCTTAAAGAATCTTCTTCTTTAAGTATATTAATATAAGAATTAATATCTATCTATAATATACCCTAGGGCTAGTTTATTATATATATATAGCTTATACTAAAGTTACTATATATTTATATATAAATTAAATAATTATAAAACTAATTATCTCTTTTAATATAAAAATATAAAAAAATTATAATTATCTAGTTATATTATCTTATTAATAATTAGAGAAAATAGAGCTTTATTATAAAACTCTTATTAATTTTTAAACTACTTAACTTTCTAGTTCTAAGTTCTTAGCTCTAAGTTCTACTAATTTTATTATATATTAGATATAGCTAGATTTAGAGTTATAAGCTAAACTCTTAATCCCCCTAGGTTAAGGCCTTCTTTATAGTAAGAAGATATAGCTATTATAATAATATTATAGAAGTAGCCTAGTTTTTACTCTTAGCTATAGGTATAGTTAAATTTTAGTCTCTCCTAGAGGGCCCTAATCTCTAGAAGTATATTACTAATAGAATTTAAACTTATAGCCTCTCTAACTTAAAAGAGAGATATACTAGATATAGAACTACTATATTATAATACTAGTTATTATTTTAATGAGTTAAAGTAAATAATAAATATAAAAAGTAAAGAACTTTCTTTTCTTTTATAATATTATTTTAAATAAATCTTAAAATAATAAAGTAAATTTTAAAATAAATTTAAGAACTTCTAAGATAGTAAAAGTAATAGTAGTAATAGAAATTCTTTTATTATATATAATATATTAGATAATAGAGTTATTAAGTTATAATAAGTTATATAATTATAATTAGTTATATATTAGTAAGCTTTAAAGTAAAGAATAATATATATTAGCTTAGTTAAAGGATAAGAGAGAGAAAAAGAAGTAAAACTATCCATAATTAGTAATTATATTCTATTATTAAAATATAAATATATATAATATATATAATATAGTAAGTAAAGTATATAAAAGAAGAAAGAAAGAGAAGCTTGTAATAAGAGAAGATATAAATTATTTATATTAAAGTTATAATTATAATAAATTTCTCTTAATATAGTTATAAAACTATTATTATTATTATATAGTAGGATTATAATTAATAGAAAATATAAATAAATAAACTAAAAAGGAAAATAATAGAAGGGGCTTATATTATAAGATACAATAATAATAATTAAAGTTAAATATAATATTAATAAAGAAAATAATATATAAATAAGTTAGATATAAACTTTTAATAAACTCTAATCTAAGAGAATATATTAACCTAGAGACTAATTATATAATATAAAAGGTTTTTTATAATATATAGTTAAGATAGTAAATACAAGCCTTATATATAGTAAAGGAAAGTTATATATTAAATTAACTTAGTTAAGCCTAGTAAATATAAATAATCTAAATCCCTAAGTAAGAAGTAAGGAATAATAGTTAGTAGAATTAATAAGGATAATTATAGTATTACAGTTTAATAGTTAGATTTTATATACATCTCTTTATCTCAATAGGCTTCTCCTTAGAGATATACTTAGAAGATATATTAAGTATCTCTAGTTAATATAAGTTAAAGAGTAAACTAACTAAAGATTAAGTAATTACTTATATTACTATTATTATTTTAAAATTAATAGTATTACTTTATTAATAACTTTAACTTATATTAACTTTAAATAATAAATATAAACTTTAGATTAAAAAGATAACTACTATATATAATAAGCTTAAAGAAGACAGAAAGAAATAAGAAGGTAAATATAAGAGAGATTATAATTATAATAATAAGCCTAATACTATAGCAATAACTACTAACTACTATAATCTCTCACTAGGTAGTATTATAATACTACCTATACTTATTATACTATACTATACTTATACTAAGGCTAAGTCTCTATCTCTCTAGAAATCTCTCTTAATAGAAAGTAAGCTAGATAATAATAATAATAATAATAATAATAATAATAATAATAATAATAATAATAATAATAATAATAATAATAATAATAGTAATAATATGTGCTGGCTTGATCAAGAGAAAAGAGAGAGAAAGGAAGTAGAGCTATCTATAGTTAGTAATTATATTATATTATTAAGATATAAAGATCTTAAATATATATAATATAATAAGTTAAGTTTATAAAAAAAGAAAATGGAAAAAATGCTTATAATATAGAAAGATATAAACTACTTATTTTTAAACTATAATTATAATTAATTTCTTTTCATATAGCTATATAATTATTATTACTATATATAATAAAATTATAATTAATAAATAGTATAAGTAAATAAACTAAAAAGTAAAATAATAAAAGAGCTTATATTATAGAAGATAATAATAATTAAAATTAAATATAATATTAATTAAGAAAATAAAGTATAAATAAGCTAGATTTAGATCTTTAATAAGTTTAGTTCAAGAGAGTATATTAAACTAGATACTTATTATATAATATAAGAGATATTTCTATAATATATAATTAAAATAATAAATATAAGCTTTATATATAGTAATAGAAAGTTATATATTAAATTATCTTAATTAAACTTAGTATATATAGATAATTTAAATTCTTAAGTAAAAAGTAAGAAATAATAGTTAGGAGAATTAATAAGGATAATTATAGTACTATAGTTTAATAGATATACTAGATATTACTCTTAGAGGAGGTTAATTAGTATATAAATTAATAATAATATATTAACTTCTAAGAGTTTATATAACTAGAAACTATTTTCTCTATATATAAGTCTTATTCTCTATCTTACTATAATAATAAATAAGAAGACTATTATAATTAAATTTATATAATAGAGATATAATTATAAAGAGTAAAAACTTATATATAAGCTATAAATAACTTAAATATATCTTAATTTTAATAAGTAAGAATATTATTATAAAAATCTATCTCTAGTATCAAGTTTATATAATATTAATCTAAGGAAATTTTAAAATTATTTAATAGTAATGATTTTTTTCTTTATAAATTTCTTCTTTTTAAAAATTTATTTAAATCTAATTTTATCTTAATTATAATATCAATATTTAAAAAATTCCATTATTTTATATTTAATTTATATCTCTTTTAATATAAAATAACTCTCTTATAATAAAACCTTAAAGAAAGCTATTAATAACATCCTAGAGAAAGTAACTATTAGAATGTACTATCTAGAGATATAGACTAGGGAGTCTAGAGTAGACATCTTCTACAAGGCAGGGAATATGCGCTATAACTAGCTCATAGGTTAAGTATGGGAAATCTCTCTTATAAAGAAATAAAAACCTTATAAAGGTAAAAAATTCCTTATAAAGAGAGATAAGATATAAGATATAAGAATATTAAGTAACTATAGGGAACTAATCTTATTCTAGAAGAAAGATATAGGATAGAAAGTGAGTATATTAAAGTTATGAGATTAAAAACTATCTTAGGGAAATAAGTCTCCTTTTATAGACCTTTCTTTCCTATATTAAGAATTCTATTTATATCTCCTTATTTTTAGCTCTTAGTAAGTATTAGTAATTCTTAGGAAACTTATTTAACTTATAAAGAACTAGAAGGTTTTAATATTAGCTAAGGAGAGTAGTAGAGGTAAGCTTTAACTCTATAGTTCCTAGTGCAGTAAGTCAGGCTACTTATAGCACTATCCTACAGTGGGCTAGGCTATTCGTAGCGCTTAGGTTGTAGTGGTCTTAGGTGCTAGTCTTCAGTGGGCTAAGCCCACTAAACTGTATTAGCTATAGTAATTATAGCTATAACTACTACGCTGGGTACCTTTTATTTAATAGTAACTAGTAAAATTATAGAGAAAGTCTCTAGTACTTTCTTTATAATTTCCTTATTATAGCTCTTGAATAAAATTATTAAAATTTTACTAAAGAAAGGAAAATGAATTTTATATTATATTTAGATATCTTAGCTCTTTTTTAAAGAAGAGCTATTTTTAATATTTCTTTATATTTTAATTAAAACTAGTATATCTCTATAATCTTTTATATTAATAAGATTATAAATTTAAATTCTATTAGTAATATACTTTTAATAATTAATTTTTTTAAAATCTAAACTTACTATTAAAAGTAAACGCTAATTTACTCTTATAATATTATTATAATAATATCTTCTTATTATTAAATGAAGATTTTAATTTAAAAATAATAAAAAAAAGGAAATTTAATTTATAATTATAAATTTAGTTAGAATTATTATATAGTGAAATTAGTAGAACTTAAAGCTAGGATCTTAAAAACTAGTAATTAATTAAGTAATTAATTAATAAAAGAGTTATAATAAAACTTCATTTCTTTTAGTATTATAATATATATATCTAGAATTTTTATTAAATTTATAATATTCTAAGTATAAGTTATATATTATACTAGTTTTTATTTAGCTTTTAGATATATAGTTTTTCTCTAGTTATTAGAGAAGACATACTATATAATTTCTTTTTAAGGAGATTAACATATAAAAATCACTAAATAATAATTATATTAAATAAAACTTAATTATTATTATATTATATATACTTTTAATAATATTTTATTATAAAAATAAAAGTATAACTTATATTTTTAATTAAGAATAATAGTTATATAATATTATAATAGTAAAAAGTAATTCTTTCTATTTTATACATTAAAGTAAGAGTATTATTATCTATTATTTAAAATAATAACTATATTAATAGATTTTATATATTATTATTTTAAAAGTATTAATGAACACCATTATCTAATGGGAAGTCTTCCTCTGTCAGTGAGTAGACCAAGACCTTCTTGCTTAGTACTTGTTTATCACGCTGAACTGACCTTTTCTTCATCCAGTCTCCGTTCAAATACCATAATGAATACCGCGCCAGGCTCTGTTGACAGTTATGATCTAGAAAAATTGACGGAAACCGACAAGACAGATCTGCGGCAGTTTCTCGCGAAAGAGCAACAACGTTCCCAAATCCAATCCCGTGAGTTTGAAGCCCTCCACCAACCGGATAGAGTTGTTGGCAGTCCTATACTGCACTTGTTCCTCACATTTGTATCGATTTATCGATATTGAACATATCGAATAATTGCTAAGCATGTTGTTAGAAACCCATACCTTGACGCAGATCTGCTGGAAGAAATGTATTTCGGGTGGTATCAAAACACCAAAACTAGACGGACCAGAAGAGGGTTGTCTAGCTAACTGTGTTGATCGATTCTTGGATATGAATTTCTTAACAATGAAGTATCTGAATAACGCGCGCTGATAGCGCAAAGGTTTTTTTTCTTCTTCAGAGAAGGGGTGAGGGGGGCTCAAGGAGTGGTCCCCAGACAGTCAATTTATACAATATTTTTGTTTGAGTGAAATAACATCAACTAGCTAAGCTGAGAGAATTAAAGGACATTGAAACATTTACCACATGTCATTTTTAGATTTTAACTAGAGTTTATCTGAGCCATGCTTGCCTCCTACTTTTATTGCCATGTTTAGTCGAATTTTTTTTTTCAAGTATAAATCGTTGAATGGCTAGCATACTACTCTCTGTCCTGCCTGTAAACCCATCTACAAGATGCGCTTTTCCAGTCCATGTTTGCTTTCCCAGCCAGACCTAGCAATGGTCGACACGAGTATATAATGATATTACCATCTTACACAAGTGACAGCTTATTCGCCGCGATGTCTAATGCGTCAACATCGGGAGTAAGTCGAGCATACGCCTTCTTGGATCCGTCTGGGCTGAACTAATGTAAGGATAGATTTGAGATTGAAAGTGACCTGAAACTTACCGGATAAGTGTATTAATCTTGACAGTATCAATATCATACAACTTCTTCAAGGCTTGTTTTATTTGTGCCTTGTTTGCCTTGATATCAACAATGAACACCAGAGTGTTGTTCTCCTCCATCTTCTTCATAGCACTCTCAGTGTTCAAGGGGTGGACGACAATCTTGTGCTCGTCTAGGCGTGGGAGGTGAGGGACAGACTTTCGAGGGTATTTTGGTGATCGGGAAACAACTAGGGTCTTAGGGCGATGGAAAGAGTTGCTCAGTCGAACCTTTCGCTGTTTGTGGGAGTGTGTCTGGAAAGTAGTAAATATGTAAGCAAGTGTAACGAAAATCAACTGATTGATCCAGGAAACTTACACCCTTCAAAGCAGCCTTCGCCGCAGCATTAGCCTGCTTTGTGCCCTTAGGAGCAGCTACATAGGATGCGCATCAGCAATCGCTCTAATTAGAACTCGCAAAATCTGCTATAGCATGATACGTGGGACGCCAGGAAGAACAGAACACTGCTGGTTCTCATGTTGCAGATAACCCAAATCAAACCGTACCTTTCTTGCCCTTGGTGTTGTCCTTACCAGCTGCCATCTTGACTTCGCCGCAAACAATAAGCGGAAAATATTGTGGTTGTATGTGCTTGTCACGAAAGCGGATGGCAGAGTTGAAACGGATCGACTGTACAGAGAGATAATTTTCATTAGTGTGGGTGTGTAGGTAATCACATGTTTAGGGCTAACAGGTTTTGGCTCATATTTACTGGAGATTGCCCCGCACCAGCAGATGCTTCTTTCAGAAATTATGTTAAATATATGGTTTTTTTGGAATGTTTATATAAGCTAGTTAAAATTTGTAAATAATAGGATTACTTATAATTAGTTATATAATATATAATAATATAATATACAAGCTAAATATAATAAGATATTAATATATTAAAAAATAGAGTTTATATAATATTTATTTAATATATAGATATATAGATCTATATCTTTTATTCATTACCTAGTAATATTAAATTTTATAGAATAAAATAAAATTGAAATGAGTTTAAGAATAGTAATGAGTATACTTAATTATTTAATAAATATTTATTAAAGTATAACTATTAGAAGGCATAGACTAAGGAACTCTAATTAAAAATAAACCTTTTACTATTCTTTAGCTTGTATAAGGAAGATAGTATAAGTTAGTTAATATCACTATTATAAATATCTGAATTTTTATTAAATTTTATTAACTCATGTATAATTTTATACAAATAATTAAATAGTCAATATTCTCACCATACCTTAAATCCAACGCGCCCATCGTGCCCAGCCAAGGATTAGAGAGCATAAAAGGATCATAAACGCAATAATTCCAAAGAATGGTCCCAGGGTCGAAGTGCTATGAAAAGGCACTGTCACATTCATGCCGAACACACCACTTACAAGATTCAAAGGAACCAGGACCGACGCTAAAAACGTGATTTTGCTCAAAACCCGATTGGTGTCTGTGCCTTGGGATATGTTGTTGATGGATAGTGTGGCTAGGTAGTTACTGTGGGCGCGTGAGAGCATCTTCTCAAAATGTCCGAGGTTCGTCGCCATAGTCACAACATGATCTTGAATGTCGCCGAGATACATGCCAATATCCATATGCGGAGTCACCTGGTAGTTTTCGTTACACCGCTTCGTAAACCCTCGTAGTACGTCCGCTTTGCCGCCAAGTAGTCGTAGTAATGCCATGCAATTCTTCCTTACCCTGCCAATCGATCGAAGAAATGAGCTTGAATCGTCCTGTCGCATGACGAAGACCTCGTCCTCGATCGCATCAGCTTCGAGCTCGATTTGGCGTATGACAGGCGCGAACGTATCGACAATGTTGTCGCTTGTTTTCATTGATTAGTATAGTAAAGAGACGACCATATGTGTTATAGTGTAAGCGTACATAAGTGCATAGCAGATCCAATCACTACTCAGGGAGACGTAATCCTTCAGTGCCGTAATTCTCTTACGAACTTGTGAAGCGTGTGAATTTGGTGCAAAACTGAAGCTTAAAGTTCCTTCACGAAAGACAAGGACATATATGTTGAAAGGTTCGTATTCCTTCCCATCTGACTCATCGACAATGTTGAAGGAACGAAAGCAAGCAAAATAGTACGATGGGAACAACTCAATTTTCTCCCGGGCCTCTTGTGTTACGATGTCTTCGATTGTGAGAGGGTGAACGCCAAAAGCTTTACAAACCCCCTGAACCTCATCCTTCGATGCACGGTTCACATTCAGCCACCAGACGCCGTCAATTTCGTCTTCGGGGGAGTTCGAAGAGTCCACGCAAGTCCTCGCCAGGTAGGACGAGATCACCCATTTCCGCAGCATGAATTGTCGATTCCCACGCAGAGGAGAAAAAGCTGAATCGATTGTTGTCAGGGGTGTGAGTCTGCGTCTTTTGTTCAAGAAAGCCATCCAGAGCAGCCTTTTCGCGAGTCATCGATTCATCCTACGGCATGTTCAGTAATATCGCCATCGATCGTTGCAAACTGGCATCGAACCCTCGGCTGTTTGAATTCGTAGGCTCTTGGAATGCCCTCCGGCGGTACGGAGCCCTGCGGCTCTCAATGTGAGCACTGCGCTCGCTATGTACAAGTTTTCAAGTTAAATCAAACGTCGATGCGGGAGCTGATGTTTGCGATAACGTTCCTGAGCGGAAAGCATACGTCGTCCTTCACTGTGTTTGTTTTTGGAAATACTGACATTGTCATTGTCTATAGTCCGTGGTTTTGCTGGCGGGTGACTGCGGCGACCTTGATACCGATATTGCTCTACTATGCCATCATCATGCTCACACTCGGTTCTTGAAAATGACATATCCCGTTTTCCCCCCCCCCCCGACGTCGCGCCTTGTGGGCGAAGCTTTCACAGAATTTGGTGGAAGATCTAGAGGCGTCCCTTCGGCGGTTGGTCATCGACTGTGAATCGACGACCCTAGACGAGGTACTGCAAGGTTTTCCGCTGCCTCTTCATCAATAACAGCTTCTTCAAAGTCTCGGACTCGGATTCCTGATACAAGTTGGGTCTGCTTCGGCTTGGGCGAGAGCATTATAAGCTGGCTGTCAAATGTACCCGACGAGGACTTTCAGCTTTTGGGCTATAGTTGATTTATGAAGATGATCATCCAACCGCGATGATTGGAGCCTCGAAGCCCACCATATCGGCGATGATCTCATCACGGTCAGACATGTTGCGTGATTGCTGGTGATGATGCAAGCGACCCAGGGGTACAGGCTTGCCAGGAGGCAAGCTGGGATGTTTGGTCTTGCCAACGTTTGTGGCCGGTAATTAAAAAGGAAATCCAGATCATAACTTGCCAATGGTGGCAGCACTGTGTTCTTGCTTAAAAACAAGTATTTGCCCTCGACGCGGGCGGAAGCCCGCCGAGTGCAAAGTTCAGGTGAACCCCAGTGTTGAGGTATAAACCGAGTTTCAGGCAGAAAGTTGAGGGCATATGGGGCGTGTCTGAGGCGTGGCACGATGATTGAGTGCAAGGTGACTTTTTTTGAGCTTGGTTGAGTTGTAGACTAAATTACTCGGAGGGAGAGCGGCGAGTGCAGCTGATTTTGAAGATTCGCAAGTCTGCACTCCGGAGTATATGTAGTCATGTAGGCTCAGTAGTCTCGGAGATGTTGGTTTCCAGAAAACGTCAAATAATAATTGTACATATACTATCTAGAACAGCTGATACAAGTTGAATATAAATAAAATACAATTAAACCTTAGGGAAAATAAGACAAATATAATAGGTAATACTAAGTTATAGTAAGATAATAATCTAAATGTATCTAAGCTGTATTATATAATAATACTATATCTTACTTCTATCTAACTAGAGCTTTACTAAATCTATTTACTATTTTCCTTAGTAAATAGAGAGATATATTTCTTTAAGTATAAGTAATAATAAGGATATTTAAGTTAATTTATTTAATAATATTTTATAATATAAAGAAGAAGCTTAATTTAAATTAGATTAATCTTAAAATAAAATTTAATATTATTTTTAAAATCCCTAGACTTAACTTACTCTAGGTATAATAACCATAATATTTTTTTTTTATTATTTTATTATTTTCACTTTTCTCTATTTTCTCATATTTAACAAAAAAAACAAATATTGTTTTTTATTGTATTTTTTTATATTTTTTTATCTTTTCCTTCCTTATTTCTCTCCTTTTTTTCTCTCTTTTTGCTCCTTTTTATTTCCTCCTCTTCTTTTTTCTTCATCATTCTCTAATCATCTCCTTCTCCTTCTTTCTTTTCTCCTTCTTCTCTCTTTCTCTTTTCCTTCTCTCTTCTTTACTTTTCTTCTTCTCCTTTATTTCTTCTCTCTCTTTTCTTCTCCTCTTCTTTCCCTCTACTTTTTTTTCTTTACTAGTTTTCTCTTCGTTTCTTTTACTTTTCTCAGTTTTCTTTCATCCTTTCATTTTTTTTCTCTTTTTCCTTTTCTTTTTTTTTTTCCCTTCTCCCCTTTCTCTCTCGTTTTTTTTTTTTTTATCTCTCTCTTTACTCTCCTTTTTTTTATTTCTTTTTTTTTTCTTTTTTTTTATTCTTTTTTCCTTTTCTCCTTCTTTCTCTTCGCCTTCCGCTCCCTCCTCTCCTCCTCCGCTACTCGCCTGCTTCCTCTCGGTCCTCTCCTCTTCGCATTTCGCTCCTCTCCTCTCTCCCCTCTATAATATATTATATACACTATACTTATAATTAATATTAATATTAAAAGCTAGTACTCTACTACTTTGTAAGACTCTTAATATCTATAATCAAAATTACTAGTTTTGTACTTCCTTATTTTCCCTTTCTGACTATTAAGCTATAGCTCCTAGTTCTTAGAGCTTATAATATCTAAATATACTCGATATATCTCTAAATATAAATTAAAGATTTATATTAAGAACTAGATAATTAATATAAAATTATTATTATAATAAGCAAGACTCTTTAATTTACTAGACTTTTAAGTATTTTGTAAGAAAAACTTTAGAGTTATATAATAATAATAATAGCTGTTCCTTTTTTATAACTCTTTTTCTTTTCTTAAGCTTTATTTTAAAAAACTAAACTATCTTTTTTTTTTTTTTTTAAAGTATTATAAATACACTATTTAAAATTAAAGATATGCCTATTAATATTAAAAATAAATATATTAAGAAGTTATTTAATAATAAATATTATTTAAAGTAAATTAATATAATTATAAACTTATTACGTTACTTAATAGAAGATATATTTTCTTATTTTTATTATAATAACTATAGCTTAGTTCTTAACTAATCAATACAAATACTTGAAGCTTTCTTTAAGAATATACTATTTCTAACATCTTTTTTTATAATAATGCTTTTACTTAAATAATATTATAAATACTTTATATAGTCTATATTTATAAATATTATATTATATAACTAATAAATACTTTTAATATAGCATATTATAAAATATTATATTATATACTATAAATACATTTTAAATAGCTATATTATAAATATTCTATTACAAACTATAAATACTTTAATTAGCTATATTAATCAATATATCTTGAGTTAATTATAATATAAATAATCTAATATTAATATATAATCGTAGGATAAGCTAAAGACGATAGGAATTATCTAGTTGTAAATAATAGTTAAAAACTAAGATTATTTACTTTATAAAGTCTATACCTTTAATATATAAAATAATGTTTTTATATATACTAACTTCTATATAATAGTTTAAATTATAATTATTTATAACTTCCTTAAAATAAAGAATAAAAAAAATAATTAATTTTAATATAGATTTATATAAATTACTTTTAAGTTCTCTTTTCTCTTTATTAGAACTTTAATTGATATTAAAAAAAACAAACTTTTTTTATAAAATCTCTTTAATTTATATCTTCTTAATAAGAATATTTTCCTTTAAATAATATAATAATATTACTTTAAAATTTTACACTTTTTCTAAGATGATTATTTACTTTATTCATATTATTATATCTATAAAATTATATATAAATATTTAAAATTAGTAATTTAATTAGAATATTAACTATAACTGTTAATACTTTAAAATATTTTATAATATATTATATAAATTTTAATATAATATTTTAAATTAAGCTAATAGTTGTCCTTGAATATATAGCTTTCCTTCTAAGAAGATAAAGCATTAGCTAAAATATATTTAAAATAGGCTCTATTTTTTAATTAAAATAAGCATAAACTTATACAGTTAGTAATTACATAAAGTAAAAGTTAAACTTTTAATAATATTCTATTTACTATAATACTAGAATATAATTAATTACTAAAAACTTATAATAACTTAATAATATCATAACTATTATTAAAATGATTAAATAAGCTAAATATATTATTTATATATAAAAATAAATATTAATAAAAAACTTTTTAATTTCAAGATATATTAAAATTCCTTTCTCCTTCCCCTCTCTCCTTCTCATTTCATATCCCTCTATACTCAATATTGTTCCTCCCGTTTACACCGTCTCCTCGAATTTTATATCTTACTTCAACTCCTCTCTCAATCTATACTAAAATTACTTATACGTTTCTCTTCTCTCCCTTCAATCCCTTTTACTTTTTACTAGAATTTTTAAAAAGTAAGTTAATATTTTTATTTAATACTTCTTTCTATCTCTAGTAGAAGATATTAATAATATACTCTTATCTCTACTATATTTTTAATTAGAGAATAAACTAGCCTCTTATTACTAAAGTAGTTATTATAAATAATATTTATATTATTTTTATTAATATTTAATTATAAAAGTTTATAAATTTTAATCTAATTTTACTAACGTTTCTTTCAACTATATTATAAACTTTTATAAAAAATAGAAATATATAATAATAACTTCTTTTACATTTAAATAATGCTTATTTAATATTAATAGATAACATATTATAATTATTTTTAACATAAACAACTTTATAAAAAATATATAAAATACAAGTTAATATGACTTTTTCTTTATATTTTAGTAAATTAATTAAATAATAGTTATAATTTACTTTAATAAGTTATATAAAAAAGTACTAATTTCTTCTAGAATATTAAAAATAAAGAACTAATAACCCATATTCTATACAACTATAATTTATTTAATAATTAAAATAATATATCATAATTAAAAATATAATAATATAGTTATTATTTCTTTAGCTTAATTTTATATAAGCCTTTAAGTAAATTAATTATAAATATTTATTAAATAAGCTTCTCTTTATAAACTATTACTATAGCTTCGATATTTCCTTTACTTTATCTTAATTTATATATAATATATCTCTAAATTAAAAGAGTTTTTACTTAAGCTTTCCTTATTAAAGTAAGTACTTTATAAAAGTTTTTATTATTCTTTACTTTATTTATTTTTAATTTTTATAAATTCTTAAAGAAAATAGAATATATAATTATTATTAGCTTATAAATAATATAAACTATTATTATATTTAAATATATATAAAGAAAAATAAGGTTTAATTTAAGTTTATATAAGAGATATTATTATAATAAATTATAAAATTAAGATACTTTTTCAATATAAAAAGTATATTTAATATATTTTACTAGAATTTATTATCTAGTTCTTAATATATTTAATTTAATAATATATACAATTAAATTTTAAAAGTTTAGTTACTTTCTTAAAGTATTTTTTATAAATACTTAATTAGACAATTATATACTCTTTAACTTTAAAAATTATATAAAATATAAATAAAAGCTCTTACTAGAATTATAATAAGTATATAAAGTATTTACTATAAAGCTATATATCTTATTTATAATTAACTTATTAAATTAGCTATTTCTTATAGAAATAGTACTTTTTATTAACTAATAAAGAGAGATAGGAAATTATATAAACTAGTAGTAATATTTTAATCTCTTTAAAACTAGATTCTTAAGGTAATTACTAGTATTTTTAAAGTAATTTTAATATAAACTCTTTATATAAAAATAAAGACCTTTTTATTAAATTTCTACTTTAATTATTATATTACTTTAATTTTAAAACTATATAAAGAGTAATAGAGAAGTAGTACTAGTTTAATAATTAATTACTTTAATAATTTATTAAATATAGACTTATTATTATTAAAAATATTAAATAAAGCTCTTTTTTAAAGAGTTAGTAAATTAAAAAGCTTATTAAATAAATAATATAAGATAATAAATAAATTTATTATTTAATAAAAATAGAACATTTAATATATATCTCTAAAGTACTTTTTAATATATACTTTTATAAGTTATTAAGACTTTCTTGCTCCCCTTTCCCGCCCCTCTTCCCCCTTGTTTTTCTTTATTTCCCTCCCCTTCCGGTTTCCTTTCTTTTCCCCTTCCCAACCCGTTTTCTTTTCTTCTCCCTCCCTTTTTTCTCCTTTTTCCTTCTTCTTTCCCTTTTCCCGCCCCCCCTTTCTTCTCTCTTGTTTTCTCTCTTCTTCCTCCTTTCCTCATCTCCCCCCTCTTCCTCTCGCCATTCTTCTCCCTCTCTCTTCCCCTTTTCTCTCCTTTCCTCCTCTTCTCCCCCTCCCGTCTCTTCTCCTCTCCTTTTCGCCTTTCTTCTTTTCTTTCTTACCTTTTTTCTGTCTCTCCAATTAAATAAACGAAAAGAAATAAAAAGCTAGATTTTTACTAAGCTCTTTTTAACTTTAAGTTTTTAAGTAATTAAAAGTAATTATTTAAATACTTAAAAAATATTTTTTATTTAAAAAGAAAAAACCTATTATTTATTTATATTAATTATTAACTAGAAGTTATTAAAAATAATATAAATAATATTATTTTTAATTTAATTTTAACTTTTAATTATAATAAAGCTTATTTTTATTACTTTACTTTTCTCTAGTTTCTTTTTAAAACTCTTCTTCTTCTCTTTTTCTTTTAACTACTCTTTCTTTTTCTTTTAATAAGATTTAAAGAATTTAAAATATTATAAAAGAGAATTAATAATTTAATTAATTTACTAATATCTTTATTATAAATATAAATTACTTTAATATATTAATATTATAAAATATTTTATTAAGTAATTTATTAAATTACTCTTTAGAAATTATAAAGATATTAATTATTATATTTTTAATAATATTATATTAACTATATTTTATATTTTAAACTAGTTTTTATTATTTTCTTTAATTTCTCTTTTTTTTACGTTTTCTTTAATATTACTTTAATATTTATATTATCTTTTTTATAATTTAAAGTACTAATATGTTATATTTTATTTAATAAATATAAACTATATAATTAATAATTATTAAATTTTTAAATAATTAATATATAATATTTAAATTAAAACTTATATTTACTTATATATTATATTAATTATAATATAAAGCCTATTATCTTTAATAAATATAGTTTTATTATATATAATATAAAGATATATCTTATATTAACTCTTTATAATGGACTTGGCCCTAGGGCATATTGCAGAGAGGTGTTAATTCTTATATTAATATACTTAAAGAAGAAGATTCTTTAAGATAAATAGAAAATAAGTTCCCCCTTTACTATAGCTAAGTATAGTCTATACTTAAGCTTCCTACTTTAAGGATAACCTGAGCTAAAGCTCGAGTTTATAATATTAAAGTATTTTTATAGAAAATTTAATTAAATACTTATAATTATATTAAAAAATTCTATAAAGTTTATTTTAATTTTAATATCTTTTTAAAGATTAGAATAAAATATATTATAAAAATAAGATATAACTTAATAAGCTAAATTAAAGTTATTATTATATTAAAAGCTAATTCTAGATTTATAACTTTATTTACTTATTAAATTATATTTAAATTTAAAGTAATAATTTTTATTATAATAAGTAAAGAGCTAGAAATAAAGAAATATCTCTTCTCTATACTCTATAACTTTAATATATAAGTTATTTAATATTTAGAGTTTAATCTTTATTTAAATAAAATAAATAAAGTAAAATATCATAAAGAATATTATATAAATTTACTTTATTTTACTTTATTTATAAATAAAAGTTTATTTTATATACTAAAGTAGTAATTTCTACTTAATATTTTATTAATTAGTATAATATAAGTATAAAGATTAAATTTCTTAAAGTAAGAACTATAATATTTACTTAGAAGATAGAAGATATTAAGAAAGTTACTTTAAAAGTAATTACTTATTAAAGGAGATTTATATTATAATAATAAAAATAAAAATAGAAAAATATTATATAAAAATCCTTTAAAATTAATAATATTATATTTACTTATAATACTATATATAAAATTAATATATTTAAAAAGAGAGGAAGCTCTAGAAAAGTAATATAATTTTTATAAAATTAAGTTTTAATAACTATAATTATAAAGTTAATATTATTTAGACAAAACTATAGTTAATATTAATATTATTAGAATTTTACTGATTATAATTTAATTAAAGTCAATATCTTTAATACATTTATAAATCTACTAAAAAAATAATGAAAATAAAAAATCAAGAAATAACAAAACTAAAGAGCACCAATTTACATATTAAAAAAGAGGATTACTATTACACTCACTTTTAATAAAAGAATATAATTAAAAGTTTTTAATAATTTCAATAAAATTAATAATATATTCAAAGTAATTTAAAAGAGTAAGAAGAACAAATCAAATCTTAGTAGTATTAATATTTTAAAATTACTTTACTAGCTTTACTAAAAGTATAAACAGTATAAAAGTATAATATAAATATAAATTAAGTAGTTATTATTAATATTTCTATTAAACTTACTTTTATTATAAATTTATAATAATTAGTATTTTAATTTAAAGTAAAATTTATTTATTATATTATTTAGTTTCTTAGTAATCTAAGAGAAGAGAAGAGAGCTATATAAAAAGTATATAATTAAAATATTAAAGAAAAACTAAATCTCCTTATTTTAATTTAATTAATACTAGCTCTTTATTAATAACGAGCTATAATTATATTTTTCTATAAGTACTAGTCTTTAATTTCTTAATTAATTATAAATATAACTACTTAATATACTTTAATAATAAGTAATAGTAAAGATAGTAAAATTAATTAATTCTTTTATAATAATCTAATTAAACCTAAATATTAAGATAGAGAGAATATATATATAATTTAACTACTAAGTAAATCTAATAGAATACTATATTTATAGAAATTTAAGAGTTATATATTTATTAATTATAATAAGAGAATTATTAATAGTTCTACTTAATATAATACTATATATTTTTATTTAATTAAATAGTTTATTATAAAAATATTAAAATAGAGGAGAATATATATATATAACTTAATTACTAGATAAGCCTAATAAAATACTATACTTATAAGGACTTGAGAGTTATAAACTTATTAATTATAATAATAGAACTATTAATAGTTCTAATTAATATTATAATATATATTTTTATTTAATTAAGTAAATTATTAAAATAATATACTTAATAAAGAGATATTAAATAGTTAATTTTAAGAAATAATAATAATAGTAAAGAAGAGTATACTATTCTAGCTATTATAATATTACTAGTTCTAGTATTAAACTAAAATATTTCTTTCTAGTATCTTTTATTTTATAAGGAAATATAAATCTATTTACTTAATAATAATTATATAAGAAATATGAATTCTATATATAAATATATAATATAATAATAATATAATAATATAAATAATATTAAAAGATAATAATTAAATTTGTCAAAAAATAATAATATTAAATATAATATATCTAAAGAAGAAGATTCTTTAAATAAGGAGAATAAGTTTCTCCTTTTACTATAGCTAAGTGTAGTCTATACTTAAGCTCCCTATTTCAAGGATAACCCAAGCTAAAGCTCAAGTTTATAATATAATTAACTATTTAATATATATCTTTTATCTTTTTAAAACTATTTTAAAACTATATAAAATAAATTTAAATAAGTAATCTTATAATTTATAGTTTAAAAGTATAGTATATATTACTGAAAAAAGGTTACCTCTATATATTATTACTCGCTGTAGGGAAAAAATCGTTATCTACTTAACAACTCGGCCTGAAAGATTCCTAAAAATCTGCGATTGAGGTCCGAGTTAGCGTCACCCCAAGCTTCTCCATTTTCATATATTGATATCTACTATATTATCATGGCTAAAAGTTCGCGATCAGTTCTAAGAAAGAAAACAAACCGGCGCAAGGCCTCTAATGTCTATGGGCCGGTTGAAACTGCCCGGGCAGAGCGTCTCTCGGCGCGACTAATGGAGCTGGCGAAGCAGCCAAAATCACAGTCACCGGACGTGAAAATGGACTGTAGGTACAACTGCGCGACATTTGCAGGCTCTATTCACCCTTATTCATTATTTGCTCATAAGTTTTAGTAAATGAGACAGGAGATGCTGGGGATAACCATTCAGGAGGAGACGAGATTGGTATAGTTTGATCCAACTATTCATAAACATTTTAATTCACAGCGTGCATCATTGTTGACTTCTCATTTTTTGGCAGATATGGATATCGATGTAGCGAAAGCATCAGGCGTCCGCAGCAGCAAGAGACGAGTTGACAAAAGAAAGCACAAGAAGGCCAGCGTTGCGTTTACTAAACATAGCGATAGGTTAGCGGCAAGGAGGAAAAAAATAAAGCACACAGCATAGCTGTCTTCCTTCCCATGAGCTAGTTACAATGGGTGGCCTGTTTCTTTTCTCCTTTGCAGTTTTTCCACTTATTCGTTTATTGCGGCTATTTACGACGTACGAAATAGATATATTTTTTCTAATGCAACGTATTGTGAGGTCTCTTACGAATCTGATTCACGGAGAGGAATAATTTTAAAGTGGTATAGTAAATTACTTATTATTTATTTAATTTATAATTAAAATATTTTAAACTTTTTTAATAATTATTTAACTGCCATATTAAACAATACTATAACTTAAACCTTGAGTTTTTGTAGTTTATTTCTAATTTGGATTATTATACATATAACATTGGCTTAAAACTCCATATTTTAATATATATAAAACATAGATTCTATAAATAGAACTCTAATTAGCATTGGGACTTTGACACCAAGTTTCGTTTTTCTACTACTATATATTGATATGTTTATTTACCATGACAGCAACCTTCAATTATTCATATTCCGATTATTCGAATCTACTGAATACCACGAAATTTGCTACTTGCCAGACCAACTTCCTAGACCTAACCTAGACCAACTCCCGTCTTCTATTATTCGCCGCTATGTCACTCGATCCTGTCACGCCTCCCTTCAATGCGTCTGATCCTAGCGCAATATTTCTCAATTCCTCGTGTTTAGATTTCCTCCTTATAGAGCTCGTCCCTCTGGCATACCGCGTTACCCATGAAAGAGATGTTTTACTATCTGGAAGCCGCAGCACTGTCTCAGCATCTACTAGCAACCAAGGCGCCGGTTCCAATGCAGGGATCATGGCCGGTAGCGGTACTCGCAAGATTGAAGATGACGAGGAGCTTGACGCTGTCCACCTTAGATTAGAAACGCTGGGCTATCGGGTGGGCCAGGGGCTTGTTGAGCGGTTGGTTAATCCACTGAAATGCCTACGCGATATGCAGGAGCTAAATCTCTTACTAGGTTCTCCCGTGACCGGCCACGTTTCAACGACACCCTAGATGTGATTAAGTTTCTTTGTAAAGACCTTTGGTCGTTAGTCTTCGGAAAGAACATCGATAATCTTAAGACAAATCATAGAGTTTGTTACTTGACCTACATATCTCTCTGAAAAGAAGAAGCAGAAACTGATACATTTTAAGGGTGTCTATGTTTTAACGGATAGTGCTTTTCGCCCTTTATCGAGAATGAGCACAGAGACCGGTGGCCAGGCACTTGTACGTGCTCAACCTGTATGTCCAACATATCTTTTTTATTTTGTTCACTATAATTACTCCTATCTACTCCACTTCTTCCTCGCTTACTGGGAGCTTTTCTAGTTTCTTTGGCTTCCTTGTGGCATTGTGCGGGGGGCATTGGCGGCCCTAGATATCAATGTTGTCGTGCAGGCCGAGATCAACGAGTTACCAGGAGTGATATTTCAAATCAAGACGCTCCCAGCAAGATTTTGACAGACGGTTAGTTCTGGTACGTTAAGGCGTGGACCAACCTCTTGGCCCACAGTGCATCTGAAACATCTCCCCCCCCCCAAAACAGCATATGTCGTCCCATAAACTCGATCCGCATTCCATCGAGTCTATGGCATAAACTCCATGGCAGCTTGTTTTCTTTTAAGCCTTCAGCGTGGGGATAGGATAGGACCACTTCACAGCCTGTCAGAGAGAGTAGATCATCAGCAACGCGGGACTAAATCATATACTATGCTTGTGGCTATCACAACTGTCTCAATGGCAGACTCCGCTCTACAAGGAGACGGCTTATATGGGGTTGTAGGGGGTGTATCACTTTTGAGGAGGGTTGTGGGCGAACTCGACCCCCTTGGCAATGTTGCCTTTTAGTCCTCCAATGGCCTTGCTCAAGAGGTCTTTCTCCTTCTCGGTGATGCCCTCTAGGGGATTGATAGCCTTCTCAGCGCCGTTGGGCTGGTTGGGAGTTAGTTAAATTCAGAATGGGATGCTGACAAAGGTAGCACGTACACCTAGCTCTATGGGGACCGAAAAGAAATCGCAGCCTGTCTCTTTTGCAATAGCCTCTCCTCCCGGGACACCAGGTAGGTACACGTAGCTAGGTTCCACCAATCCCTTCTCTCCTTTGACAGCCCGAAGAACTTTTTCGGCAAATCTAGGGAATGTATTAGTTAAGGATGATATGACGATCGCTGTTGGATGCCCTTTCGGCTCACCGGAAACCAGCATAGGCCATGGAGAGCGTGGCAGAGCCGGCACCATCCTTTGCCTTAACAACCTCGTCCCCTCCAAATTGAACACGGTTGACAAGGGCATCGTATTTGTCATCAGGAATGTTGACCGAGGGAGTGGCCTTGCTAAACAAAGGAACGATGGTCTCTCCAGAATGGCCACCAATGACGGGAATGGTCAACTTCTGAGGTTGAGATTCTCCAGTAACTTCAGCAACAAAAGTTTCCGCACGAACAATGTCAAGAGTAGTGACTCCGAAGAGCCTTTGAGGGTTGAAGACATTCTTAGCCTTGAGAACCTCAGCAGAAATCGGCACTGTGGAGTTGACTGGGTTGGAAATGACCAGAATGAAGGCATTGGGTGCAACCTCAGCGGCAGTTTCAATTAGGCCTTTAACGATACCTGCGTTGATGTTGAAGAGGTCGTCTCGGGTCATACCAGGCTTGCCTGCGAATCAACATCGTTAGCGAAATGTGCAAACCAAGTTAGTTCATATGGGTAGCAGAGAGGGCCCGTTGCGCCTTACGGGGAATACCAGCAGGAATCACAATGATGTCGGCACCCTTGAAAGCTGACTTGGCGCCGTCGTTGGCGGGAAGATAACCAGCGAGCTTCTGCATTTGGGCGCAGAAATGTTAGCTTTCAACAAAATACGAATGTGCCTTGGCCGGTAAACGGAGTTGGCAGGCGCTATTTGGATTGCCATGTCTTACCGCAGGAGAAGAGATGTGGGAGAGATCCGCAGCAACACCGGGGGTGTTAACGACATCGTAAAGAGATAGTTCGTCAATATGGGGGCTTGTCTTCAGCAACAGTGACAAAGGCTAATTGATGCAGGTCATTTCAGTTTGCTGTTCAAAGGGTCCAGTAGAGCAATTTTATCATGTAATGAATGTATAATTTACCTGACCAATGCCACCAGAGGCACCAGCAACAACTGTGATCGATAATCAGTACATTATTCCTACATTTTGATGTGAACATGAGTTTAACCCGATCTGCCAGGACGCCTTCTTCCACCACTATGTAGTAAGACGGTGGCGCGGGGTTGAGGGTAATTGGAAGGGGGAAGAATGAGACAGGCGGGTTGGTGTTACAGTACCAGCTTTAACCATTTTCACAGCAGGTTTATGTTTAAGATTGACGTGAACGAGGATTATTCTGCAGTGAGGGCGGTTTAGAAGATGAGAGGTGAAAGTAGATGTGTAGATGAGAGACAGACACACTGGCGGGGTACGATTTTGAAGAGTTGAGGTGGGGATGTTGAAAAGGTAATGTCAGTTCGTCGTCGAAGCTATTACTGAGGTACCTATACAGAGTACAGAGTAGAGAGACTCTGTTACTTGTACAAAGTAAGCAATAATTAGTGAGTGAGTGTACTTCGGCGGAGCGCCAAACCGTACTTGTACAGGCAGAGGGGCAGGGAGTACTATGTAGCCAGTCGGCCGGACGGATTCGGGATATGGGTGCGATAGTGAGACACTGGAGAGGAGGGGTTATCTCTGGAAGCGGCCCAGGAAACTGCGGCAAGGAGGAACTGCCAACGTGTCTACCTATGTAATTACTTGCCTTCCCTCCTGTCTCCTGCCTTCATGTGTTTGTAGCTTCCCCGTTTCCGACGCCCGTCATCTTCCGAAAAACAAACACAACGAATGTGGCCCACCATTAGCTTATTTCCCGCGGCTTTCACAAGCCAACAAACGACGTAGAGTAGGAGCAAGTTGCACCGTAGGCGTTGTTTCAATCCAGGGCGAAAGTATAATGGTATTCATTAAAAGCCAAGACGACTCTCGGCAAGCCCAGAGGGAAATGTCATTACAAAGACCTCACCTTTGCGTGAGCCTCATGCCTTTTGAAATTAAAGCTATGCGTCTAGCAACTCAACCGAACATACCTAACAGCTGTAATACATACACTGCTCTAAATACTATTTGTTACTCCATTAGATATTAGTATGTAGAGTTATTGAACTCTTCGATATCTTACATATAGCCCAGCTTCAAATAATTTGGGAAATAAAGCTCACTCAGACAAAAGTTGGGATTATGAAAGAAATATTCAACAGCACCGCTATATCCTATTATCAGTACCACCACTCCTACATCATAAAAAGAGTGGTAGTAATAGAAGATACACCAGGAGGATGTATGGGCATAATGGTCATTCAACGAAATAGCTTTTCATGATGTGCGTCATTATACTTTTAACTTCATAAAAAAGAGGACAATTTAGTGTTTATTGAACTTGTAATTGAGGTTGAAACACCATCAACAGGCCCCAAAAGATATTGGCATTGGTATACTTCCTCCAGTGGATGTTGAACCAATGCCTCATGATACCTTGATATGATGTTATCACAATGAGAACCGTAGCGCTCACTTCAGATAGAACGACAAATGTATAAGAGCCTTCTTTGGGTTCTTACTATAGTAGTCTAAGTGCAGCTGTGTCTTCTTCCTGGCGTATGTCCCAACCCAATTCCAAGACCGACTATGACCAAGTGACCTGTGCAAGCTCTGTCGTCCTGGCCAGCTGTACCCATGACATGATCACAACAAAATAATCGAACTTGCACTATGTGTCCTGTAGACTCCATACTATCACTATTGTTTACGCGTCTTCAGTGGCCTTCTTTGCCTTGTTTCCACGCAGCTTGGGCTCAGGTTCGGGCTTGACAGGTTTTTGGGACCGACGGATCGCAGAAACCCGTTCAACAGCAGCGCTTCGTAGGTCAGCGCGATAGTTGGATTTGGCAGTCTGGTTTGCGACAATCTTGTAGGTCCTATTTAGCACGATTAGTATCCTTAATGAACAGCTATACTCGCCGTATTTGACAACTTACTTTCTGGTCGACTTGTTGCTCCCTACTGTCGTCTTGGAGAATCCCTGTGCAGGCTTGCTTGGGTTCTGCGACTTCTTGCTAATAACGGTAACTCCGCCCTTTTCATTTGGTACCACACCCACAGCCTAGAACCCCAGTTATTCAGTTAAGTGTTCCAGGATGTGATGTTCTTATGGTCTGCTTAATATACCTTGGGGTTGACGAAGCCAGCATGCTATACCATTGTTTAGCATCAGTACGTAGAGGAATATAGTCTACCTAGGAGCTTCGGCCAGACTGACTTTGCGTGTGTTCTTGTTGACTAAGTTAAGAGGATCGTGGGAGAATTGAACGCCACCATTCTGCTTGCTCTTTGAGAGAAAGGAGTTGTTGTTTCCTATGAGAGTGAGTTTAGCTCTAGTTTCATCAGTCTCGGATAGAGACTAGAACTTACGAACAATCTGCCAGATCAAGTCCGGGGACACATTAGGGAGTACTGGTGAAGAGGACATTGTAAAATTGATGCAGTTTTGCGACGTCGTTAGAGGCTCCTTGATGTTCCTGGAAAAGTTGCGCGAATCACCTTGGATAACTGCACGAGGTTTCCGATGTGTGCGCTCGCTTAGTCTGGCACTTATCGCAATACGTGGTACACACTAGTCTTATCTAGGTTACTTCAGTTATGCATTACATCGAAATGATGAAAGGCTGAGTCAGCTAGGTAAAGCACGCGCCTCGACTAAGCCCGTTGCTTGCGTCTCTGTGTCCGTAAGAACAATGGGTAGTCTGCATTTCAACAGGAAGATAACAGTTTCTCGAGCACTAACCAACTAAACTATTCTGACTTGTATGTAGTGCTACCTATTTATGAATACAGCAAACCGTGTGTTGCCACAAGCAATAGCGACGAGAGAGGTGTTCGGCGTTAGCTACAGCCGCCTGCATCTGCCCCGATCTGTCAGATGAATCACTGTTGATGCTATACACCTGGCACTGTATTCCCACATCACGCAAACGAACTCGTCATATTTAAGAGTATCGATTCAAACAATAGCTTTCCAGCTTCTGTCATCGCCATGGCCTACATACTCTATAGTCTCTCTGCATTCGTCATTGTTACGGCAACCTTGCTATTTCTAACACGCGCACGTTGGCGACATCATGTTCCAGACTTCCGTGCTCGTGTTCCTGGCGCAACGTTTCTTTATTCACAGCTGCCAACCAGCTTCTCCGACGATATGGAAGCTGGTCTTTCGAGTAATACTTTTGACCTCTCTGGCAACGTGGAAGCAAGTGATAGCCGTGCGGGATTAGATGATACTAGCAAGGCAGAGGTCCTTAGTATCATGAAGAAGAAACGAATGACATTCGACCAGGCGAGGAAGGTTTATCTACAGAACCGGTTCAAAGCGAACGATATAAGTCCTGATGGGCGACCAAGGGACCCTAAATTCGTCAGCTTCTCATGAAAGGAATATGTCGTTAGGTACCCTTGCTATCGATTTATCGGCGATGGCAATGTTTACCACGTGAAGGGGTTTACTTCTAGGTCTATTACAATGCGCAACATAACATATGTTCTTCATTGGCCGTGCATTTTTATTTTTATTTTGTGTTTTACCATGTAGCCGGAGTAAGGACAACTAGATCTTGTTACCCCTTTAAATGTCACTACACTATCTCTTCACGTTTCATTATATTTCTTTTCATCTCCTATGGTTTAAGCTACAATCTGATCTTGGATCCAGCGTCTGAAAATATAGGGATTTTCTCATATGTAACACCGTCGAGACTTTAGGACTGTTTACTACCCAAACATGAAAGCACGTTATGTGTGCTTGCTCTACTCTGTACACATACATATATATTGACTCCTATGGGGCTCCGCGGGGACCTATCCCCTCCAGGCCTCAATGCACTTCCCTAAGTGTATCAAAGTTCATTTTTCTTTAGCCGCTTGCTGTATAGTCTGCTGTAATATAGGCCATCTCAGACGATATAATATTATAATTGTAAAGAGAAATTTATATCACATATCGTGTGGTATTAAACAGCAGTACTATAATTATTCTTATTGATTATCCTAACTATTATTCCCTAGTTCTTATTTGAGAATTTAGGTTATCTATATATACTAAGCTTACCTAGGGTAATTTAATATATAACTTTCTTCTACTATATATAAGGCTTATATTTACTATCTTCACTAAATATTATAGAAATATCTTTTACTTTATATAATTAGCCTCTAGTTTAATATACTCTTTAAACTAGAGCTTATTAGAGATCTATATTTAGCTTATTTATATTTTATTTTCTTAATTAATATTATATTTAACTTTAATTATTATTATCTTTTATAATATAAGCTCTTTTTATTATTTTACTTTTTAGTTTATTTATTTATATTTTCTATTAATTATAATCTTAATATATATAAATAATAATAGTCTTATAATTATATTAAAAGGAATTTAGTATAATTATAATTACTATAATATAGTAGTTCTATATCTAGTATATCTCTCTTCTAAGTTAGAGAGACTATAGATTTAAATTCTACTAGTAATATACTTCTAGAGATTAAAACCCCCTAGAAAAAACTAAAATTAGCCAAGTCTATAGCTAAAGGTAAAAGCTAGGCTACTTCTATAATATTATTATAATAATAATATCTTCTTATTATTAAAGGAGGTCTTAACTATAAGAGAGCTAGATATATAGAAGCCTAGTAAATTACTAGTAATACCCCTAGTTACATGAAGGAGATAACTAGTAAAGAGCGTAGAGAAGTATTACTATAACTATCTAGTATATAGAGGCCTAGGGAATCTTTAAAATATCTCTTTATATTAAAAAGAGGATAAATAAGGAGAACTATAGAGAATTTTAGAAGAAAACCTTAAGCTTTAGTCTTAAAATAAAGAGAGACCTATCTTAATATCTACCTAGCTTATATTTATAAACTACTATTATATTAACCTAGGGGGATTAGTAAGTTTAGCTTATAATTCTAAATCTAGCTATACTTAATATATAATAAGACTAGTAGAACTTAAAACTAAGAACTTAGAACTAGAGATTAGAAAGCTTAAAAACTAGTAAGAGTTTTATAATAAGTGTAGGTCGGCTTGCCAACTCGCGCGAGTCCTGCTTCGTAGCTCGGCCGTGCCGTGGAGCTCTAAAACGTGGATTCAATCTATTCAGGTTGTTCTTATTATCTATCTATCTCTAGTTACTGCTCTTGCGAGCAGGTAAACCTCTATCTACTGCTTATATAAGCAGTGGACCGAGGTTTTTCCCACTCCTGCAACGCCTTGCTAATCTATCTATTCTAATAATAAGACTTTATTATCTTTAATTATTAATAAGATATAATAGTTAGATATTTTATAATTTTTTCTTTATTCTAGTATTTATAAATATGTTATCTCTTTATTAAATTTATAGTAAATATATAATAGCTCTAGTATAGGTTATATATATAGTATTAGAGCTTTTACTTAGCCTTTTAAAGTATAGTTTTTCTCTAGTTATTATAGAATAGATATACTAGATATTACTTTTAAGAGAAAGTTAATTAGTATAAATTATTAATAATAATAATAATAATATAATTATAATTTAAATATAAATAGTTTATATTTTCTCTTATTATAAACTTCTCTTTTCTCTTCTTTCTTTATAATTTTTATTATATATATTATATATAGTATATATTTAAAATATTTATATCTTAATAATAAAATATAACTATAAACTATAGATAATTTTACTTTTTTATCTCTTTTCTCTTCTTTTAATTAAGCTAGCATATATTATTCTTTACTTAGAAGCTTAGTAATATATTATTAAGTATAATTTTATAGCTTATTATAAGTTAATAGCTTTATTATTATTTATTATATTATATATAATAAGAGAATTTCTATTATTATTATGTTTATTATATTATAAATTCTTAAGTTTATTTTAAAGTTTATTTTATTATTTTAAGATTTATTTAATACTTTAAATAATATTCTAAATTAAACTTTATTATAAAAAGAACTTTCTTATTAATATAATTATATAAGTTTTCTTTATATTAGCTTTTTATTATTAATCTTTTTAAATAATAAGCTTTACTTTATATATTTATATATAATTATATTTATTAAACTTATATATATATATAATCTAGTATTTATAAATTATTAATTTATAAATTATATTTTAATATCTTTATTTAGGAGATTATTTACTAATAACTCTTTAAGTACTTTTATTTTATTTAAATAAACTTAGCTTTAAACTTATATTTAATTAAGCTCTTATATAAACTTAGTACTAGAGATAAGTTCTTATAATAATATTCTTATTTATTAAAATTAAAGTATATTTAAATTATTAATAATTTATATTTTAAACTTTAATTTTCTATAATTATATTTTTTATTATATTATTTTAATTATAATAGTCTTTATATTAATTATTTAAGATATAATTATAATTTTTATAAAGAAAGTATAGTTTATTATAATTATATTTTCTTATAAAGTTAAAGTTTTAGTTATAACTAGCTTCTTAATTTAATTATATATATTAAAAAGCTTATAATTAAACTTTCTAGTAATATTAAAAAAACTTTAAAGTATATTTAAATATATTTTACTTTATTAATTTACTTTTTTTTATATATTATATTACTAGTTTTTAAATTTTTTAATTAAGCTTTTAAAGTTTATTTAATATATTTTAAGCTTACTTTTATTTTAAATTAAGTATATTATTTAATTTACTTATTTAAAATTTAATAAAATTTATAATTATATTTAAATTTCTTTTAATATTTATTTATATATTATTTCTCTTATTTTTACCTTATAAATATTATAGAGTTCTTCTTTAATAAAAATTACATTTTATATAATATAAGCTTTATTAGTTAATAAATTCTAAATATAAAATATATTTTAAGACTTATATTTAATTTAAAACTTAATTTATATCTTTAGTTTTATATATAAATATAAATATTATTCTTTTAATTAAACTTTTTCTATTATTATAAATACTTTATATTTAAATAACTTTAAATAAGTAAATTAAAGCTAATTATCTTTCTTTATATTAAAAATATTTAAAAAGAAGCTTTTATATAAAATCTTTTTTAAAGCTTTATTTTAATATTTAATTTAGAAAATATATAGCTATTAAGATAGAGAGAATATATATAGAGTATATATAACTTAACTACTAGGTAGATATTAAACTAAAGGTCTATTATATAATATAAGGTATATTTCTATAATATATAGATAAGATAGTAAATATAAGCCTTATTAATAATAATAGAAAGTTATATATTAAACTACTCTAGTTAAGTTTAGTATATATAAGTAACTTAAATACTTAAGTAAAAAGTAGAGAATAATAGTTAGAATAATTAATAATAATTATAATATTATAATTTAATAATTAAAAATCTTAAAGTTATATTAAAGAACATAATTATAATTATTAAAAATAATATTAAAATTAAAAAATAAACTCTAAAACTACTTATTAAATTAAATAATTTTAGTAAATATTAATATTTAAAATTATATTTTAAATAGACCTAGTAATTTAAAAATTTAAATAAAGTCTATATATAAGATGATATAAAATGTTGGGCAACGTTTATAGATAGGCGAAGTAGTGTCGTGCGTCATCCTAGCGAAGCATCAGAAAAAAGACGGGCGCCCGGGTAGTTAAAAGGTCATCTTGAATAATTAACTAGGAGTCTACAGCCTGGTATGGGCATACAGAGGAAACCCGAAATGCAGGATAAGGTAGGTAGGTAGAAGGTCTAGCGAAGAGGGGATGGAGGTGCGGTCAGTGGATAATCGAGCATGTTGTGGTAATAAGAGGGATAGGAACGCAGCAAGAGGAGTGTGGAGTGTTTTCCCCTTGTACGAGGCTTTGTAAGGAACAGGTCTGCGGCATACCTATAAAGTAACTTCTTTAAGTATTTAATTTATATACGTTAAAAAAATTAAAGATCTCTAAATTACTTAATAAAAATTAGAGATATAGAAGGCTAAAAATATTTTAAAGTTTATAAGAAATATTTATATTATAAATACTTTTAATACAACTAACTACTCTTAGAAAATAAGAGATTATAAAAATAAATTAATCTTTATTAAAATAATTTTAATTCATATAATAAAATAAGTAAATAAAATTTCTAATATTTTCATTAATAATTAAACTAAAGGTATTTATTCTTAATATATACAAATTTTATTATTTACTTATAATAATTAAATTAAGAGCTTATAATAATATTATATACTTTTTTATTAATTAAAAGCTATTTATAACTTCACTAAAAATTACAAGAACATAGATTCAAAATCCATATTTTACAGTACTTACATTACACATCAGTTATAATTTAATTAAGAAGCAAAAAAAAAAAAAAACAAAAAAAAAAAAAAATCCTCTTCTTCCCCGCCCCCCTCCTCTCTTCGCCCCCTTCTCCCCGTCCTTCCCCTCTCTCTTTCCCTCTTTCCTTTTCCCGCTTTCTTCCTCCGCTCTCGCTTATTCTTTCCCTCTTTCTTTCTTCTTCCTCCCCTCCCCCATCCCCCTCTCCTTCCCCCCGCTCCATTCTTTCCCTTTCCCCCTTCTTTTTTCCTCTCCCTTTCCCTCCGTCCCTTTCCCCTCTTCCCCCACCTTCTTCTCCTCGCCGCTCGTTTCCCTCTCCCCCGCGCCTTTCCCTCCCTTTCTCCCCCTTCCTTTCTTTCTTCCCCGCCCTCTCTTCCCTTTATTTCCCCCGCCCTTCTACCCCTCCCCCCGACCCCTCCCTCCCCTTCCCCTCCTCCCCGTTCGCCCCCCTCCTCCTCCTTTCTCCTCCCGCGCTCTCCCCCTCTCCCTCTCCTTACTCTTCCCTCGCTCTTTTTTTCCCCCTCTCTTCCCCCCCCGTTTCCCCTCCCCCTCCCCTCCTCGCCCCCTTTCCCTCCCAGATTTCCCCACGCATTTTCGCCTTCCCCCCTTCCTCCTCCATCACTTAACAAAAAAGCAAAAGACGCTTTTAAAATCAATACTCATAATCCTTACTTTATAACTTTCACTCTTTCTAACCCCTCCTCTCTTTCTTCTCCTCCGTCTTAATTCTTTTATTACTCCACTTTCTTCATTTTCCCTTCCCCAATTTCTCATTTCTTTCCTCCCCGCCTCACATTTCCGCCATTTTTTCCTCTCTCATTCCCCGCTCCGTTTGCTCTATCTTCCCTCCCTCCGTTCTTTCCTTTCCCTCTCGCTGCTTCCTATTTCGATCTCGCCTTTATAGAGTCAGGCTTTAAATCATTAATTTAAGAGCTTCACTTTTTATTTATAAATTCCATCAATTAATTCATTATTTAGCATTACCAACGGCTCAGATAATAAAAATATTAATAACACTAAAGAAAAATAATAATATTATAAAATAATACTAATTAGGCTCTTTAAAGCTAATTTAAGATTATAATTAGTATATTATAAAAAGGTTATTTTATAATATTAACTAAGCTAATTTATAATACAATATTTATAATATTACCTTTAATTAAAAATTCTTAAGTTAATTAAAGTTATCATAATATTCTTACTTAAGTTATTTACAATTAAGAACTCTATAATATTATAAATAATATACATAATATAATTATTAAAAGACCTTAATAATTTATATAATATATAATTTATAATACCTAATTATTATTATCTATCTTATTCACTCATTACCCTTACCTACAGCCCCCGACAGTAGAATATATTATATATCTATAGATAATAATAAAGAAAAAACTATATTAGGCTAAATAAAAATTCTCTATATAAGATCATTATTAAACTTAACTTAAATATATTATAAATATTAATCTTTAAATTTTATAGGCTAGACTTATATCATTATCTAGTTTACTTTGATTAACAAGAAAATATTTTTTTAAAAAAAGAAATAAACTAATTTTAAATATAATCTCCTCTCCTTTCCTCCTTCTTCTCCCTTCCCTTCTCATCTTTTCCTCCCCTCTATCCTCCCTAGTAATTTATTATTATAATACTTACATTTATAATACCTAATAATAGATTTTTTCTATTTACTTTCTTATTTTTTTTTGACTTTCTTTACAATCTTATTCTCCTCATAATACATTATCTTTCAATTTCACACATTATATTACTTTCCTTTCAAATTACTATACCGTTTAAATTACTTACTAAACTACATACTCTTAATTTCATATCCTACTCATAATAATACATGATTATTTAATTTTTATTAATTTCACTTTTTTATTTATATTACATTTAAAGTAACTTACATATATTTTTTAAATACTATTCTTAAAAAGAGCTTATAAGATTTATATAATTTTTAATTATATACTCAATATTAATTATCTTTTTAAAAATATAATAATCACCAAATTAAGTTTTTTAATATTAGCTTGCCCATCTCCCCGTTCCTTTTTATTCTTTTCTTATACTAAAACGTTTACTCTCACCTCTCCTTTTTCTTCTATCTCTCCTCACAATCTCTCCACTTCAACTCCTCCCTTTCTCTTCTCACTCTCTCCTACCTCCCGCCTCTAGCTTTATACTTTCCCTCTTCTTTCTTCATTCTTTACACCTTTAATCACTTCTTCCTTCTCTCACCTTCTCTTTCTTCCTCTCCCCATCTCTTCTTCCTCTTTTGTCCCTTCTCCCCCCCACCTCTCCTCTCTTCCCCCTCCTCTTTCCCCCTCCCCTCCCCCCATCCCCTTCCCCCCCCTCCCCCCCTCCCTTTTCCCTCTCCCCTACTCTCCTCTCCACTCTTCTTCCCGTCCATCCTCCTTCTCTCTCTCGCTTTTTCCCCCGTCATTTCCTCCCTTCTTTCCTCCCCTCTTTCTCTCTTCCTCTCTTCCCCTCGCTCCTCTTCTTCCTCCCCGTCTCAGTCCCTTCCTTCCAGTCGCTAGTTTTCTTTCTTATAGCATACTTTTCCATTTCTTAACTCTAGTTTCCGAGGACGATAAGCGAGAGAGCAAGCAAAAAGCCGACTTCAAGCGACACCCAGACGAAACAGCGCTCTAACGCGCCCGTTCCTCCCAGTACGTCCTACCGCGGCGCTTTCTTTCATTCCCCTTTCCCCCTCCATCCCGCCCTCCTCCTTTCATCCCTTTTCCTTCCTACTTCCTCTCACTCCCTCCTCCTTTTTTTCTGTTTCCCTCACCAACGCTTTTTTCACTCTTTTCCCTCCTTCCTTTAATCCTTCCTTTACCCCTTGTCCCCTTCCTACCACTTTCTCCCCGTTTTCCTTTTTTTTCTTTTTTATTCCTTTCCTTTCCTTCTCCCCCCTTCCCCCCTCCCCTCCACTTTTCCCTTTCTCTTCTCCTCACTTTCTTCTTTCTCCTTTTTTTTCCCCCTCTCTCCCCTTCCTTGCCCCCTTCTCCTACACCGTTTTCTCCTCCTCTTTTTTTTCTCATTCCCTTCTCCTCCTCGCCTCTCCCTCTCCTCACTCCTTTTCTTTTCCCTTTCTCCCTCCTCCCTCCCGTCCCCCTCTTCTCCGCCCTTTTCCCCCCCCCGCTTTTTTTTTTTCCTTTCTCTCCTTTAACTTTTCTTCCCTCCTCCCCCGCTTTCATCTTTTTTTCCCGTTTTTCTCCAGCCTTCTCCTCCCTTTCTCCCCCTCCTTTCCGTTTTTCTTCCTTCTTTTCCCCTTCCCCTCTTTTTCTCTTCCCCTTCTCTTCTTTTCTCTCTTGTCCTTTTTTCTTTCTCCCTCCTCCTTTCTTCTCTTCCTTTTTTCTTCTTTCCGTTCCCCCGCTTTCCTCGCTTTTTCCTTTCTTCCTTTTTTCCCCCCCGCCTTTCTTCTCTTTTTCCCTCTCCTCCCTATTCTCATTTCCTTCTTCTTCCTCTCCTTCCTTCCTGCCCTTCCTCATTCTTTTTTTCTTCTTTTGTCTCTCCTTTCCCTTCCCCCCTCCTCTCCTCCTTCCCCTCCCCTTTCCCTCCCGCCCATCTTTTCTTTTTCTTCTCCCGCGTTTCCCTTCCCTTTCCTTTTCCCTCTCTTCCTCATTCCTTTCCCCCCGCTTCCTTTTCCCTCCTCCCCTATTCATTTCTTCCTTTATCTCCTTTCTTCTTTCTTTTTCTTCTCCTCCCCTCTCTTCTTGTTCTCCCCCTCGTTCCTTTTCCTCCTTTCCTTCTCCCTCCCTTCTCTCCTCTTCCCGGTCAGCCTCTTCTCTCGCTCTCCTCTCCTTTTCCCCCTTCCCCCTCTCTCCTTTCTCGCTTCCGGCTTTTTCTCCCCCCTTCCTTTCCCGCCCTCCTCCCTTCTTCCCTTCTCATTCTCTCATTCTTCCCTTCCATCTCTTCCCACCCCCCATCCTCACGCGCTCCTCCCGTCATCTCCCCTCTCTTTTTTTCTCTTTACCCCTGCTTTTTCCTTTTCCTCCTTTCTTCCCCTCCTCTTTTTTCCGTACTTTTCCCTTCCCCTTCGTTTTTATCCTCTCTTCCCTCTCCGCCCTTCTCTTATTTATAAAGCTAATAATAGCTATATCTTCTACTCTTTTTAAAATTTTATAGAAATTAGAAATAAAGAGAATAATAAATAAGAGATAATAAAGACTTTATAAAATACTTACTTTAATATAAAAAGCTCTAATAAGAACTCTCTTAATTTAGAGGTTATTATATATAAATTAAGATAGAAGTAGAGAAGGTATAGAAGCTATAATAGTAGTGTTTTATAAAGAGAAGCTTATTTAGTAAGTATTTATATATAATATATATAATATAAGTAGATAAAATAATAAAAATATTATATATTATAAAAATAAGCTTTAAATTTAGAGAAATAAATTTTTCATTAACTTTTATAATTATTTATAAAAAATAACTAGTATTATATTTTATATAATAATTATAAATAAGGAATAGATTTCTATAGAACTATTACTTTTTAAATTAAAAAAAAGAAGCTTATTATTAATATTAAAGAATTTATTTAAATACTTAAGAGAAAGTATAAATATTAAATTATAAATAATTAAAATAGATATTAAGCTTAAAAGAGTATTTTAATTTATAAATATTTAAAAACTAGAAATTAAAATTAAATTATTATACTTTATAAACTTAATAATAAAATAGCTTAAGAGAGTATTTTAAAATTATAATAAAAAAGAAAGTAATATTACTAGCTATTAATAACTAACTACTAGTAGAAACTATAACTTAAGATCATAAAAATAGTTATATATATCTTTTTAAATTAAATATTAAAAGAAAATTTTCAATAGAAGATATTATATAAAACCTTCTTTTTAAATATTTTTAAATATAAAAAAAGATAACTAAACTTTAATTTAATTATCTAAGATATTTTAAATATAAATATTTCATAATAAAAAAAGTCTTAGGGCTAAAAGAATTATATTTATATTTATTAATAAACCTAAAGATATAAATTAATTATTTAATTAAATTAAACTTTTAATATCTTTTTTTTGAATTCATAATAAAAAAATTTATATACTACTCCGCTCCATCTTTTTCCTCCCGCCCCGTTTTTTCCTCTTCCTACCTCTCCCTCTCCCGCCCTCACTTCGTCCCTCCCTCTTCCCCGCCCTTTCCCTCTCTTTTCTCTACTTTATAATTCTCCTTTACCCGAAGTAATTAGATAATATATATATTTAACGTAAAATACGCTAAAATATATCAAATAACCTTCCACGGCTTATTAAAGACTTAGAAATTCCTATATACTCTATCAACCCCAGAACAGTCCCTTACTTCATTTACCAATACTCTTTCAACTATCTTTTTAAACTTTTTCTAATATTAACTAGAAAATCTCGTCTATCAGCTTCTTAATATATATAATTAAATTAAGACCATTAGTATTATTTAAAAACTAAATGTTATAAAAAGAAAGCACTATATTACACTACGCTTTCTTTATAAAACTATAGCTATATCCTCTATTAAAATAAAAAGATTATTATAATTAAAGTAATATAAATAAAATATAATATAGAAAGTTAAAGCTAATATTCTTAACTTTAGTAAATAAGAAATATATTATCAGAATTTAAACCACCCTCTAGTACTAAGCATTTCTCTCTCCTTCCTTCCCTCTCCGTTTCCAGTCCGTTTCTTTACGTCCCCCTCCGCCTCTTTCCCCCGTTCTCCCTCCCTCCCATTCTCCTCCCGCTCTCTCCCCTCTCCTTTCTCCTTCGTCTTCCCCTCTGCCCCTCTCTCTCCCTCTCTCTCTCACTTTCCTTCATCCTCTCCACTCTCATCTCCCCTCTCCCGTCCGCTTTCTTCTTTCCCCCCCGTCCTACTCCACCGCTCGTATCCGCCCCCTTCTCTTCTCCTCTTCCTACCGCCCGTCTTTTTCACCCTCTTCCTTCTCTCCTCCTCCTCCCCTTTCCTTTCGCCTTTTCTCTTTCCTTCTTCTCCTCTCTTTCTCACTCTTCACTTTCCTCGCGGCCGTCTTTCGCCCCCCTCCTTCCTCGCTCTTCCCCTTTCCACCTCCCGTCCACTTCTCTTTTTCCCGCCCGTCCTCTTCTCTCCTTCCTCCCTCTCTCTCTCTTTTCGGTCCCTCGCCCTTCGCCCGTCTCTTTCTCCCCCTTCCCTTTTTCCCCTCCCTCTTCTCCATCCTCTTCTTCTCTCCCGCTCCCCGCCTCTTTCTCTTTTTTCTCTCCCTCCTCTCCTTCTTCTCTTTCCCCCGCCCCTCCGCCCTTCTCCCGCCCGTCCTCCCCCGCCTTCACCTCTCCCTCTCCGCTCCTTCGTCTCCCTCCCCTCTACTCCTTTTTCCCCCTCTCCGTTTCTTTCCCCTTCCCCCTCCCCCTCTCTTTCCATCCCTTCCCTTCTCTCTTTCTCGACCGCTCTCTCACCCTTCGCCTTCTCCCTCCCCTCCGTCCCTCTCTTCTCCTCCCCCCGCCTTTTCTTTCTCTCCCGCTCGTCCTCTTCCCTTTCTCTTCCTCTCCCTCCCTTCTTCTTATATATAGTTATTCTTAGTAAATTTACCTCTTCTATTTATCTACTCTTTATTTAGGCTCGATTTATAATACCTCTAAGTGACCACTCCTCATCTTCCCAGTCGTCCTTCCGTTTCTCCTTCTCTTTTTTTTTTTTCCCTCTCCTCTTTCTCTCTTTCCCCTTTCCTCCCGCCTCTCTCGTGCTCGTTTTCTCCTCCTCTCTTCGTTCTCGCACCTCTCTTCCCTCGCCGCCGCTCTTCCCCTCTCTCCTCCCCCCTCTTTCACCGCTTCCTCCCTCGTCCCTCCCTCCGTCCTCCTCGTCTCCTTCTCTTCCTACTACAGGCTACCTTACTATATTTATATAAATTCAATAACAAAGCAGCTCTTATTAAAAGCTATTTATAGAATTAAATATTAAGATATAAAACCTAAATTTATATCTTATATATAATAATTAATAAGTAAATTTAATTTCTTAAGAATTCTCTTAAGAAATTAAAACTAAAACTTAAATATATAAATATTTATAACTACTAGTTTAAAGAGTATATTTAATAATAAATAATTTTTATTTCTTATAAATAAAATATAAAGCTTATAATTAATAATATAATAAAAGCTTTATAAAGAAAATAATTTAAAAGAGCTACTATTAACTTAAATTTATTAATTTAAAAAATATATTTTAATTTACTAAAAAGAAGATTTTTAAAAGTATTTACTTAAAGAAATCTTAGAATTATTATAAATTTAAGAAATAAGATAATATTAAGAATATAAAGCTAAATATAAATTTTATAAAATAAAGTATAGTAAAGTAAAGTTAAATATAATAAAGTAAAGTAAAGTATAATAAAATAAAGTAAAAATATAATAAAGTAAAGTAAAATAAAGTAAAATAATAAAGAAAATTATAATAAATTACTTATTATAAATAAAAATTCTTAAATAAAGAAAATATATTATTTTAATATTTATATATATAATCTTTATAATAATATATTATTTAGTTTTATTTATTTAATATTAGCTTATATAATCTAAATATTAAAAATAAAGCTTAAAATTATACTTACTTTTATAATTATAATTATCTTAAGTTATTAAATATAATCTAAGAAAAATAATATTACTAGAAAAGTATTAAAGAGATTATAAAATTAAAATTAATAAAATAAAGCTTAAGAGATAATTTTAAAATTACCTATATTAATTAATATAAATTACTTAAGTTATATTATTTATAATAAGCTCTTTAAATACTTACTTATATTTAATACTAGCTATTACTTTATTTAGCTAAAGTAAATAATAAATATAGAAAGTAAAGAACCTTCCTTTCTTTTATAATACTATTTAAAATATTAAATAAGATTTAAAATAATAAAATAACCTTAAAATAAATCTAAGAACTTATAAAATAATAAAAGTAATAATAATAATAGAAATTCTTTTATTATATATAATATAATAAATAATAATAAAGCTATTAATTTATAATAAATTATATAATTATAATTAATAATATAATATTAAAGTTAAAAATAAAGAATAATATATATTAACTTAGTTAAAGGGGGGAGAGAGAAGAAGAAATAGAATTATCTATAATTAATATTTATATTATATTATTAAAATATAAATATCTTAAATATATATAATATAATAAGTAGAATTTATAAAAGAAGAAGAAGAAAAGAAAGCTTATAATAAAGAAGATATAAATTATTTATATTTAAAATATAATTATAATAATTTTCTCTTTATATAATTATAAAACTATTATTATTAATATATAATAAGATTATAATTAATAGATAATATAAATAAATAAACTAAAATATAGATAATAAAAAGGATTTAAATTATAGAGATAATAATAATTAAAATTAAATATAATATAATTAAGAAAATAAAATATAAAGAAGCTAGATTTAGATTTTTAATAAGTATTAGCTTAAAGAGAGTATATTAAACTAGAGGCCTATTATATAATATAAAGAGTATTTTTATAATATATAGATAAGATAGTAAATATAAGCCTTATTAATAGTAGTAGAAAGTTATATATTAAACTACTTTAATTAAGCCTAGTATATATAGATAATCTAAATTCTTAAGAAAGAAGTAGAGAATAATAGTTAGTATAATTAATAATAATAATTATAGTACTATAGTTTAATAATAAGTCTAATAAAATACTATACTTATAAGAACTTAAGAGTTATAGACTTATAAATTATAATAAGAGAACTATTAATAATTCTAATGAATATTATAATATATATTTTTATTTAATTAAATAGATTATCTTAATAATATATTTAATAAAGAGATATTAAATAATTAATTTTAAGAAATAATAATAATAATAAGAAGAGTATACTATTCTAGTTATTATAATATTATTACTTATATTAACTTCTAGAGATCTATATAACTAGAGACTATTAATTTTTATAATACTTTTAATGCGTAAAATATGACTCCTTTATATGTGAAATATATATACGTTAATATGAGGTAGAGGAACCCAATGGATATTTCCTCAGTGCATTAGTTAGCTATCTCCCGTGATGACCCTCACGTTTGACTTGCCTACCGGGTTTACCAAACATGGCTAAGGATCTGGTCAATATAGTCTCCATTCTCGATGCCTTTCATCACCGGAATAAAAATCAGTATCATGTCATGCCATGGTGGCCCAGATTCAATGTTCTGCGCCGGTCTATCCACTATGTAATATATAGTCTCGATAAGCCACGCATAAACACACCGAGATGCACTGAAGTCTTGTTGCGTGTCGCTGCTTCAATACCTCGAGCTTATATGCATGTTTTCACTTTCCATTTCATTAGCCTGCCACGGTCTAACCCCGTCTAGTACATTCTCGCAACTTGCTGCAGATAATCAACATGCCCACCTGGGTTTGACGCTAATAAGCCTGCTGTCTCACGTTCAAAATGCACTATCTGAGTTTTTAGCTGCGAATTGTGGGTTTGAAGAAGGATTATCTAACAATAGAGACTCACAAAAACTGCAAGAACCACAATGTTATGGCTTGGAAAGAGACCCCTCCATTGACAAAGGTCTGTTTGTATCCCGGCGACAGACTTATGCGTCCCTCGGCGAGTCAAGACACATGGCTGGTTTAAAATATCCCCTACAAGATGTGTATAACGGTAAAAGATGCAACCCTGCGCAACGACATAATGATGTGCGCCTAAGCAATGGCAAGAGGCTGAAGAAAAAGAAGGCGAGCCAGAATAAAGGAGCAGATGAGTTGGCAGAGTTATTCACTTCACTGCAGTGACACAACAAGGCAAAGAACGTTGAGCAATATTACTCGGCTCCTATCAACACTCATTGATAAACAAAAAACCATGAATTAGTCAAATTAACTATAACGATTCACCCACTATAAACAAACAAGTTAGATAGAAATGCTTGTAGAGGACTCCCCCCCACCCGTCAAACGTAGAGGCATGGCCATCTTCTTCGCCCCCTGGCGCCCGCGTCCCTGAATCCTTTGCTGCAGCTGTTAAAAAACAAGTCCCTAGTTGAAATTGTTGGTTGAAAGTTGGGTGAATAATGTTCCAAAGGCAATCCAAGCAAGATAGCGTAGTTGAACATATACCATCACGACCACTACTCCCGTAAAAAGGATGCTCTAGTAGGGGCGATAAGACCAAATACGAGCCTTCATGTCCCCGGAACCAGTGGCAAAATAGCCGCCTTGGGGGCTGGGGGCCACTGAAATGACAGAGTTCTTGTGGCCCTGGAGCATGAGCTGGGTAGTTCCCGTTCTAGGATCCCAGAATTGCACTCCTCGGTCCTTGGATCCAGAGAGCACCCAGTTGGCATCGGGAGTCAGTGCCACCGACAAGACGAAGTCTCGATGACCCTCAAACGTCTTCACGCACTTTCCACCTTTAGGTCCTGAGTTGGGAGCACCGCGGGGCGTGCTAAGTTCCCACATTTTAATTGTGCGATCCAAACTGCCACTGACCAAATCTTTGCCATTAGGTGAAAAGGCAACAGAATAGACAGAGTCCTTGTGGCCGTCAGGACCTTCCAAGCGCTCAACAAGGAAGCCTGAATGAATATCCCAGACGCGCACGCTTTTGTCCAGAGACCCTGCTGCGACATATTGCGTGTCAGGAGATATAGCCACGGTTGTGACTCCATCCTCGATTGTGAGAGTTAGAGTGTTTGTCCCCTGCTCGATATCCCACAAGCGGACAGTACGATCGCCACTACCAGACGCAATGGTGCGTCCGTCGCGTGCAAAGTCAAGCGAATATATGTCCTGCTCATGGCCAGAAAAGTGATTCCGGATGGTTCTTGATTGAATATCCCAGACCTGTAGATGAGTCAGCAGCGATAACTTGGAGAACGACTCTACATCATGATAAACAGGTCTAGACGACAGGAGGTATTCTTACCCGAATCAGTTTGTCTTCAGCACCAGTCGCCAGATAACGACCGTCCGGGCTGAAACAGACGCTTCGAATATACAAATCTGCCGCCATATCCTGGGCAGCATGATCTTCTAAGACGCAGACTTTCTCTCCAGTCTGAACATCAAAAATTTGGGCTGATCTATTGCAGCCAGTGGCAACATATTTCCCATCATGACTAAATCGTACGCAGCATACAACGCTTTCGTGGGTGAGGGAGTGAACAAGATCCACGTCTAAAACGCGTTGCACCTGAGGATTGAAGATAGCGTACCAATCATTCCCAGTCTTCTTATTATGCGGCGCAACAGAGTCGACTTCCAGGTCGCCAAGCGCGTTACCGACAGGAGGCGCTCGTGGACCACCAGGACGACCATGGTCAGGGGTTGGTTGGCTAATTTGAGGCGACTGAGCGTTACCGGGATAGGGGACAGGTGTGTTGATTTGAGGAGTGGCTGGGCCGACTGCATTTGGGGGGCGGCCTACTCGCCGTCCTGGTCCTGGGGATGCAGTGCTCTGGGGAGGTTGAGGGCCCATGCCGTTTGCAACTGGGCCTTGGGGGTAACCCTGCTGATAGGGAGGCTGTTGAGAGCTGGGGTGAGGAGGAACAGGAAGGCCCGGAGGGCCTTGAGCCATCTGATGTTGAGGACCCATTTGTTGTTCCTGTGGGGGAGCATGCTGCTGCGGTGGAGCTAAGCCGGCCTGATTGCCACCGGCCATGATACCACTAAAAAGCCCATTTCCAGGAGCGATTGATGGAGGTTGCTGGGAGGGCCCGGCGTGCTGAGGACCGGGCATCCCAGGTTGCGGACCTCCTTTGCGCGCAGCCTCAAGCTGATGTCGAAGCATACTAATCTCTTCCTCGTACCTGCGGAGGAGAGAGGAGGGATATTAGAATCACTCATGACATTAATTGCACTGACGCGCTGCACCACTCACTTTTGTTTCAAAGTCATGTGAGTTTGCTCCATAGCGTAGACCTTCTCTCTAACGAGTTGCATCTCACTGACTTGGGCGGATACTAAGTCAGTTAGCCTCATTTACTCTATGGGCATGTTAAATTCAACATTAAAGACGCAATGACGTACTCTGATGTTCAAAATTCTCACTCTGTCGCAGTTGTGTCTCGAATTCAGCCCTAATCTGCTCGAGGAGCTCATTGAGACGAGCCGAGTTGGTTGGGGGGACGCCTCCCATGCCACGATGCGAATACATTGACATCAGTCGTTGCTAATACGTGATTCGTATGGCAGCGATCTGTCGGGTGCGCAGCAACAAGTCTGGGCAGTCAATACTGATGATAACCCCAAGTGTATGGGTCTTCGTTGCCTGTGTTGTATAGTACTTGGCGGTGGTTGATGAGAGATAATGGCGAAGAGACGCAAGGCCTGTATCACTGCTGTGAAGTTGTGATCAAGGAGGAAAGTATAGATAGGCAAAGGCGAGAGCTGCTTGTAGTATCCCTTATCGCAGCGGCGTTTGCTCACTGTACACGACCTGGACCGGGCTCACAGCAGACGTAATGAATGGGTGGTTGGGATGGAGTTTGGGGAGACGGATAGGAAGTGCAAGAGGAAGGAACGAGGCGACATAGCGGCGCGAGGCGCTATAGTTCTTAAGGTTAGTTAGCTACTAAAACGGAGTACGTACATATGACAGCCATCATAATATTCTGTAGCGTTGTTATGTTACTTAAAAAAATTAGTATATCTAAGTCTACTAATAATTATTTTAGTATTATAGTCTTTTAAAGAAAATACTAATTAATTATCAAAATGAAGTTTTAAAATTATATATTAAGTATAATAATATATATAATAAAGCTATGAAATTAACTAGATAATAAATTATATAATATTATTATCTAAAAGAAAATAGTTAAAACTCCTATAGATGTAAATAAAGACTACATCTTATATAAAAAGAACTAATATAAACTACTACTAGATATCTAACTAATTAAGCCTCGCGAGATTTAGTATAAAAAATAGCTCTAGATACTCTAATAATAATTAAGTAAGTAATAGCATAGTTATTCTAATAATTAGAATAGAAATATATATCAAGATAGAGAATGAAACTTACTCTTAGAGATAATAATCTCTAGTTATATAAATTTCTAGAACTTAATATAAGTAATAGTATTATAATAACTAGAAATATATACTCTTCTTTATTAATATTATTATTATTATTATTTCTTAAAATTAACTATTTAATATCTTCTTACTAAATATATTATTATAATAACTTACTTAATTAAATAAAACTATATTAATTAGAACTATTAATTATTCTCTTATTATAATTAATAAGTTTATAATACTTAAATTTCTATAAGAATAATATTTTATTGAACTTACTAATATAGAAATTCTAATTTTAATAAAAAGAAATAAATAATATAATAAGAATACTCTTTTCTTAAGAAACTAGATTCTAATTTTATTATATAGAATTCTCTTCTCTTTTATTAAGAACTTTCTCTAGGATTATCCTAGCTACTATCTCTAAGATTGCACTTATCGCAGTAAGTGAGTTATTCTATATCACTTACCTAGTAGTTAAGTTATATATATATATATATTCTCTCTATCTCAATATTAATTAAAATAATAAAATTTATATTTATTTACTTATATAATTAAAAAAAATATTACTTTATATACTTAGTAGTAAAATATAATATTATTAGTAATATTCTTAGAATTACTTATTTATTTTTCTAAAACTATACTTATAGTAAGATAGAGAAAATATATTTATAACTTAACTACTAGATAAGTTTAATAGAATACTATACTTTATAGAAATTTAAGAGTTATAGATTTATTAATTATATATTCGGGGCTAAATAAGCTAGTTAGGCTATAGGTACCTAAGGTAGAAATTTCTAATTAAGTAGCCTTAAAAATATAAAGAATATATAACTATAATAAAAAAAAAATTAACTTATATAATAATTAAGTAATAATAAAATAATAAAGAGATTATTATATATATATTATAAGTTTATTATAAATTTCTAGCTACTTAGCTTACTAACTTTTACTTCTTAATAATAACTTATTTTCTAAATTTAATAAATTAACCCTTCTCTAAAGACTAAGACTATTAATTAATAAAAAAAAATAAAAAATATAAATATATTTAATTAAAGTATTAAGAAGTTATTATAAAACTATATTAACTTTATAAAGAACTTATTATAAGTTAATATTAAGACTTCTTTATTAAACTTTAAAATAAGAAAGCTACTAATTTTATATCTCTTTAATATTTAAGTCTTAATTAAACTTAAAGGCCTTAACTTAATTATAATAAAAATAAAAATATTATAAAAAAAGTTAGCTAAAATATAATAATATAGTAAAATAATAATATTATAAAAGTAAATTACTAGTAAGAAATAGAGAATTAAAAATTTAAAGAAAGAGAGAGAAAAGATATAACTTTCTAGATATCTATATACTAAAGATAAAACTCTTAAGTAAGTAGTTACTATTAATACTATAATATTAATATAGCTATTTAATAGCTAGAATATATATTAAGGAGAAGAAAGAGAAGTAAATTAAATATATATTTATAAGAGTAAGAGATAAAGTAATTTATAATTATATAAATATAATATTAATACTTATATTAAAGAAAATACTTTCTATTACTAGATTAAATAATTAAAAGTCTTACTAGCTAGTTAATATATTAAAAGAATTATATAATATAACTTTAATTAGCTAGCTTTTAGAAATTTACTTTAAAGATAACTTTTAAGAAATTTTTTTTTTTTAAAATAATAATAAAAGATTTATATAATTATAAGCTAGTAATAAAATAGAAGTTAATATATATATATTAAGTTAAGAACTAGTTTTTTAAAAAGTCCTTTTTAAAATAAACTTAAATTAAAGCTAAGCTTTTAAATTAAATAAAAAAAAAGAACTATATTCTCTATATAGTTTTATATTTATTATTAATATTATAAAAGTAAATAATTAATAGTAACTTCCTAGAGATTTAGTAAAGTTTTATATAGCTAGTTTATAAATAAAGGTTACTTTTAGAGAGACTTAAGCTACTATTTTTACTAATATATAATATAATAAAAATAAGGGCTAGGATATAATAACTTTTATATTATTACTAACTAGTATATTATTATATAGTAATAAAGTTATTATAAATTTAAAAAGAGAAAGTAATTTAATATCTCTAGAGGCTTATATATCTTTATATTATAATTATACTAGATATTATAAATATAATATTTAAAGAGTATATTAAGCTAAGATATATAAAACTAAATTATAAAATATATAATAATAATAAATATATTATAAAAAGATAATTAATTTAATAATATTTTACTTTATAATTATATTAAATAATATTTATATTAATATTACTTATAATTAAGAGTTTCTAATTTATTATAAATAAATTTAAATTACAAATTTATTAATAATACAATTTTACTTAAAGAGTACTAAATACTCTTCCCCTTCTCTTCATATCCCTCCGTTCTTACCTAGTCTTTCTCAACTTTCTTCTCCCTTCCAGTCTTTCCTCCCGTTCTCCTTTCCTCCCTCCCGCCTCTTTCCCCTGGCTTTCTCTCCTTTACCTAAAGTTTTTAGCAATTTTTAATACAATACTTACAACTTTTCAACATAGTAAACGTATACTAAGTAACGTCGCGATTATTTTCTATATTCTTCTCGTTACTAATCAGTAATAATTATTAAAGGCCTTAATTTAATACAAGTCACTTAATAAATTTATTAAATAGTACCTTATTCAATATCTTTTCTATAATAATTATAACTATAAAACTTGATAAAAAGCTTAAAAAGCTAATAATATTATAAATATCTATATATTATCAGTCGTTTTTTATATTTCCGCCTCTTCGTCTCGCTACTCCCCTTCGCCCATCGTCCCCCTCCCGCTCATCCTCTTCTCCCAGCCGTCGTCCCCCTCTCCCTCTCCCCCCGCTTTTTTCCACTCTCCCTTCCCGCTCTCGTTCCCCCTTCTTCCTCTTTCCGCCCTTCGCATATTCTTTTCCCCGTCGCCCTCCTCTCTTCCGCTCGCCGCCCGTCCCCTCTCTCTCTCTCGCCCCTTCTTTTCTACTTTTCTTCTCAGCCGCTCTAGGTTCTTTCCTCATTCCTTTCGCGCTTCTCTCCGTTACCGCTTCACCTCTCGTAGTTAACAAGCCTCGCTCGTATACTTTTTTACTTTCATATCTACGCTTCTCACTCCTATCGCTCTCCTCTCAATTCTCGCGCTTTACTCTCCTTCTCTCGCCGCCCTCCCGGCTTCGTCTTTTCCTACTTCCCCTTCTTCCCTTCCTTCTCTATCACGGTTATTTTCTACTCCCGTGCCTCTCCGCTCTCTCTTTTACTATATATTATCAACCAGATCCGTAACCGCTAGTCTTTTACTCTTCTTATAGTTACTTTAAATCTCCCGTTTCTCTCTTTTCACTTCATTCATATACTCATTCCTTTTTAAACAATCTACTACCGTACTTAACGCTTTTATTAATATTAATTTCTCTTCTATTTCACTCACTTTTCTCTTTCGTACTCCATCTCCTCCTACTTCTCACTCGATTTAACTCGGTTTTTTTAAAAAGCTATATAATATAAAGTTCCTATCTAACCTTTATCAAATATAATTCTTAATTTTCGACCCATACTTTTCTTTAGCCTTTACCATATTATACTCAAATTAAGCACTACCGCCATTATCTTCAACTTCTTCTAAAGTCTTCCTATTGTATCCTCTCCCCCCTCTTTTCATCTTTTTGCACATTTTCAGATTTTCTACAGCACTTTCTTTTTTTCCTTCTCTAAAATATACTAGCTCTTTCCGTCCCTTCTTCCCCGTCACACGCACGCGAGCTTTCTCCTTCTCACTTTCTCCGCCTATCGTCCCCCTTTCACGACCTTTCCCGGTCCTTTCTTACACAGTACTTATTTTCGCTATCTTTCCCAACTCTCTCCCTTTCCATCACACTATATTAGATATTTCTATTATATTATAAGTATTAATATTATTTATTATATATATTAAGAAGTTAATAAAAATAGAACTTTATTCTATATATTTAGTATTAAATATTTATTAATCTTCAGAGGCTATTTTATAAACTCGAGATATTATTATAATTTATAATTATTATATTATTTTAAATTTAAATTAACTATTTAAATTATTAATCTCTCTTTATAAAGGTAATAGCTAATATATAAGTAGATATATATATAAATATATTAAATATATTTAAATATAAATTTATTATAAATTAAAGTATTTAACTTTATATAATCAAGCCATTAAAAAAGCTAGATTATTTATAATATAGCCACTAAGTAAGAGAAAGTTAAATAAGGCTTATTATTATTATTTCTTAGTAACTTTATTATAAGTAAGTAGAAAATAAATAACTTTAAAGAAAGAAGAAAAGAGAAAATAAATAAATTACTAATAAAATTAATATTTATTTAATAATTATAAAGCTTTAATAAGCTTAAGAAAAGTTAATTATAAAGCTAAATTTAATTTAAAAAGAAAAAATAAATATATTATATAAATTTCTTATTATAAAAAAAAGAGATTTATTATTAGTAAGTAATATTTTATAATCTCTAGTTATAAATAAGTAAATAAATTATAAGGATATTATTATAATTAAATTTATAATATTAAGACTTACTTTAAATTAGAGAAGATAATTAAATTAGAAAGTAAGTAAAAAAGAAGGAAAGTATATATACTTTATTAATAAACTTAAGCCTATATTTTTAAAGAGAATTTATAAAGATTTAGTTATAATTAAGTTACTTATAATTCTAATAAAAACCAAGATTACTTTCTTTTTAAAAAGGGGCTTATAATTTAAAAAGTTATTAAAAATTTAATAAATTAATAAGTTTATATAATAAATATAATAATAAATTTAAAGTAAATAAGTAAATAAAAAAGAAGAAATAATAATATTATAAAGATAGCTTATTATTATATAATAACTAAGTATATATATTATTAGCCTTATAATTAGAGATATTAAAACTAGTTTATAATAAACTCTTTATAGAATATTAAAGAGTTTATAAATTTTTTAAAAAGGCTAGGTAAAACTATTATTAATATAAAATAAAAAATAATATTAAAAATTATATTAAAATATATTATAATTATTAAGTAAATAAAGTAAGGTAATATTAGCTTTATAATAAATTAATAGTATTACTAATATTAGAAAAGTCTTTCTTAGAATTATTAATAGACTTTATAATAAAAATATCTTTATTAGAAGATATTTATAAAAATAAATATAATATAATTTTAATAATTATAAACTAATTAATTAAATACTCTTCATTTATTATAATTTAGAAAGTACTTACTAATAAGAGCTTAATAAAGCTATTATTAAATTATATATATTATAATTATAAAATTATAAAAAGTATTATATTAAATTATAAATCTATATTTATAAATATATATTAAAAAACTCTTTACTATCTTCTAAAGATCTTATAATAGTTTAATATTATATTTTATTTATAAATAAATAGTTAAATTAAGTAAATAAATTAAATTTTAAAGTATTTTCTTTATATTTATAATTTAATTAAATAAATAAATTAATATAAATAGCTAATATAAATATAGCTAGTATATATAATAAATATATATATAGCTTATAGTAAAGTACTAGTAATATTATTATAAGGTTTTATATTTACTTACTTTAAATAAGTAAAAAGAAAATTAAAATATATTAATAAAATAAGAGAAGTAAAATTAAAGAAAATATATAAATACTTTAAAGTAATTAAATAATAACTTTATAATATAAAGAAGTTATATATAAAGTACTATAATAAAGAATATATTAATATAAGATTTAAAAAGAATAATCTTATATTTCTATTAATTAAGTATATTAACTTTAAGTAATTTAATAAGAAACTTATTATAAAATACCTTAAGATTTTATAAAGTATTTAAGCTATTAGAAATTATAATTTAATATATAAATTAAATTTATTAAAAACTTTATAAATTTATAATATATTCTTAATATTATTATTAAAAAAGTATAAAAGTAGTATTTTAATTAAGATTTATAAGAAAAAAGCCTCTTTATTAATAAAGATAAATATAATATAAAATATATTATAATTTATTAAAATAATAATATAAAAAAAATATATAATTAAATAATTTAATTATAATAATTTTAAAAACTTATAAGTTTTATAAAAAGATTTTAAAAATAAATCTTTATAATTAAGTATAATTAATATATTACTAGTAAAATTATAAGAAATTAGTAATTATAATATAAATTATATAAAATAATTAAATTAAAAAGAATAAATTAAAAAATTACTTTATATTAATTAATTTTAAAAGTAGTTACTTTATAATTACTTTTTAATAAAATAGTAATAACTAACTAAAGAGTTACTTTATTTTATAAGTAAAATTAAAATTAAAATAATAAGTAACTTATTAATAATCTTATAATTAATTAACTACTACTCCTTATTATCTTTAAGTACTTTAATAAATATAATTTACTTTAGTACTACTAGCTTATTAATATTATTAAGATATTATTATATAATAAGTTAATAATAAATTAGTAGTAAAATAATAATAAGATAATATTTATATTAATAATAATAATAATATTTTTAATAAAAACTTATAAATAGTTTATAATATTAAAAGCTAGTAAATTATAGAACTTTTTATAATAAGCTCTTTTAAATTATTATTAAAAAATAGTAATTATAATAGAGCCTACTAGTAAAGTAAAAAGGACTTTTTTACTAGTAATAAGCTACTAGATAATATATTATTATATAATATAAAATATAACTTATTAATATATTAATAATAATTTAATACTTAATTAGCTAGAAGAACTTACTTTATTAAATAAAATAACTTTTATAATAATTTATAATAATTTAAGTAAATTATAAAGAGTACTAGTAATAAAAATATATAATTTACTTTAAATATAATATTAAAGATATTTACTTAACTTAGCTAAATTATAATAAATTAATTATAAAATAATAATAAGGTAATTAAAAAGTTAATATTTATAAAGTACTTTATAATAATAAATAGAAAGTAAGCTAATTATATTTTAATTAATAAAATAAGTAATATAATACTAGTAAATAATAGTAACTTTATAGTAAGTTAGTAAAGACCTAGTAATAAGTAATAGTAAGAGTAACTCTTATAAAATAAACTATAAGAATAATAAACTTATTTTAAGGTTTTACTTTATATTAAATATATTACTATAATAATAAATTAGTAGCTAGTAAGTAAAAAAAATATAATATTATATATATTTTAGAAATAATATTAATAGTACTAGTAATAAGTAAAGGAAATTAAATATTAAACTAGTAAATTAATAGCTATTTTATAATAAAGAACTAGAGAATATTATATAAAGAAAGGCTTATATTAATATAATAAGGAGAAGATATTTTAGCTCTAAATTAATATATTAATAGCTATATTATATTAAAGTACTAGAAGAACTCTTATAAAATAGATAATAAGATAATAGTAATAAATATATTAATATTATATTAATAAGTTAATAGCTATCTTATAATAATATATTAAAGAACTTTATATAAAGAAGAGAAGATATAATTAAGTAAAGAAATTCTAGATATATATTAATAAATTAGTAGCTATTTAATAATAATATATTAAAGAGTTTTATATAAAGAGAAGTTTATATTATTAAATAAAGAGAAATATTATAAGTTTAATTATTATTAGTAATAAAGTAATAGTAAGTAAGCTAAAAAATTTATATTATAATAAGAAAGATAATTAATTTAAAATTAAAATTAAATATTTATTATTAAATTAGTAGTAGCTTTATAATTAGATAATTAACTTTTAATAATAAGGTTATAGTAAGTAAGTAGAGCTACTTATAAAATTAAATAAGGCTTAAAGAGAAAGAAAAGAAGAGGAAAAGTTAATTATTATAAAGAGAGTAGCTTATTTATATAAATCTAGTTATTAAATAATAATTATTTATAATTAGATTTTTTATATTAACTTATATTTTATTTTTATAATAGCTATTAGAGATATAAGGAAGAACTAAGAGCTATATTATTATAATAATAATACTAACTAGCTATTACTTAATAGAGCTTTATTATTTATTTATAAAGATAGTAAAGAGCTAGCTTTATTATAAATTATAAGAATAGGACTTATTATAAAGATATTTATAATCTAGTAGCTAGAGAGAGCTCTATAGTACCTAGATTACTATAGTATTATAGTAAAATAGCTATAATATAGCTATTATATTAGGGAGAAATTTATTAGAAGTTAAATAGGCTAATTAAGCTATAGGTACTTAAGGTAGAAATTTCTAGTTAAGTAGCCTTAAAAATATAAGGAGTATATAGCTATAATAGAAGAATAAGAATTAACTTATATAATAATTAAGTAGTAGTAAGATAGTAAGGAGGTTATTATATATATACTATAAGTTTACTATAAGTTTCTAGCTACCTAGCTTACTAACTTTTACTTCTTAGTAATAATCTATTTTCTAAATCTAATATCTTAATAAGAAGTTTATTAATAACTCTATTTAATATAATAATATCTATTTTAATTTAATTAAATAGATTATTATAATAATATACTTAATAAAGAGATATTAAATAATTAATTTTAAAAAATAATATATTAAATTTAGAAATAGATTATTACTAAGAAATAAAAGTTAGTAAGCTAAGTAACTAGGAACTTATAGTAAGCTTGTAGTATATATATAATAACCTCCTTAATATTTTACTACTCTTTAATTATTATATAAGTTAGTTCTTATTCTCCTATTATTACTATATACTTCTATATTTTTAAAGCTACCTAACTAGAAATTCTTACCTCAGGTACATATAGCCTAATTAGCCTATAGTTTATACTTAAGCTCTCTATTCTAAGGATAACTTGAGCCAAAGCTTAAGTTTATAATAGTTATTTTATAAAAATTATATCTTATAATAACTATCTTTATTAATCTCAGTTTCTTTAATTATAACTTTTTCTATATTATATATATAGTAATTATAAGCTTTATATAATATAACTTACTTAATAATTATTTTCTTAAAATAATTATTTAAGTTAATTTATTATTTATTCTCTATATATAACTTCTTTAATTATAAGAAGTAATTTCCAATATAATTATAAATATTTAGTTTTACTAGTTAATTAATAAATTAACTTATTATTATTATTATTTATTATTTATAAAAAGTAAAATATATAATATATTTATAAATACTAATAGAGAAAAACTATACTAAGGCTAGATAAAAATCTCTATATAGTAATCTATTTAAACTTAAGTTAAATATATTATAAATGTATAGTAAATTTAATAGCTAGACTAATATAATTATCTAGCTTACTTTTTATTAAGAGAAGGGATTTTAAAAGAAAAGATAAGCTTAACTTTAAAATAAATATAATATAATTTAGTAATTATAAGTAATATTATAATACTAGCTAGTAAGAAGTAATAGTAACTAGCTATTATTATTATAATATCTAATTTATTATAAATAATAATAAACTCTCTTATATTTAACTTCTTATTTCTTTTCTCTTTCTTTTAGCTTATTATATATAATAAATTACCTTTCTAATTTAAAGAGATTATATTTATTATTTAAAGTTAATATAAATTAAAGTTATTAATAAATAATAATATTAATTTTAAAATAATAATAATAATAAAAGTAATTATTTAATTTTTATTTAAATTAATTAAAAGTAATTAATATATCTTTTAAATACTCTTTTATAAAAAAATTTATAAAGATTTACTATAATATTTATAATTATATATTAAATATTAACTTTATCTTTTAAAAGAAGAAAAGTAATAAAAAATTAAGTTATTTATATTATATTTAAAATATAAAGGTAATATTTACTATTTATTATTATAAAGAGTATTATAAACTCGAGCTTTAGCTCGGGTTATTCTCGGAGTAGGGAGCTTAGGTATAGATTACACTTAGCTATAGTAAAGAGGGAACTTATTTTCTATTTATCTTGAAGAATCTTCTTCTTAAGTATATTAATATAAGAATTAACACCTATCTACAATATACTCTAGGGCTAGTTTATTATATTTAATATTATTTATATATTATAATTACTATTTACTTTTTATTTATTAGTAAATTATCTCTCTTTTCTTATAATTATTTTTTATAGAAAATTTAACTAAATACTTTTACTTAAATAAATTAATATAAAAATATTAATTTTAAATAAAAAGAATATATTTTATATATAAAATATCTCTATTACTTTCTCTTTAAAACTATTAATAACTCTCTTTAAAGATTATATTACTTACTTTCTTTATAGTTTTATTAGTTACTTTCTCTATAATTATATTAAATACATTCTTTAGAATTATATTTATTACTTTATCTAGAATTATATTTATTACTTTCTTTAAAATTATATTAATTACTTTCTTTAGAATTATACTAGCTATTTTCTCTAGAGTTATACTAGTAGTATTCTTAGAGATTATACTAGTAGCTTATTTTATATTATAAATTCTTATATTTTTTAATTAATATTTTATCTAACTTTTTAAGCTTATAAATTATTATATAATTTCTTTATATTTATTATTTAAAAACTCTTTGAAGTTATTAATATAAAGTATTAATATCTTCTTTTACTTACTTATTTATTTAATTAAATAATTTTAAAGGTTTTTATAATAATATATTTTCTTTTAATATATTTAATTATAAAGTTAAAAATATAAAGATAATTAAGCTATTTTATAATAAAGAAACTAGAGATATTTAAAATTATATTATTGACTTAATAAATAATAATATTATAATAATATATTAATCTTATATCTAATATATATCTCTTATAAGTTAGAGAGACTATAGATTTAAATTCTACTAGTAATATACTTCTAGGAGTTAAGACCCCCTAGGAGAGACTAAATTAACTAAGCCTATAGCTAAGGGTAAAAGCTAGGCTACTTCTATAATATTACTATAGTAGTAATATCTTCCTACTATTAAAGGAGGTCTTAACTTAAGTGAATTAGGAAGTCTAGCTTATAACTTTAAATCTAGTTATACTTAATATATAATAAAACTAGTAGAACTTGGAGCTAGGAACTTAGAACTAGAGATTAGAAAGCTTAAAGACTAGTAAAAAGTCTTATAATAAGACCTTAATATCTCTAACTACTAATAAGATATAATAGCTAGATATTTTATAGTTTTTCTCTATTTTTATATTTATAAGTATATTAACTCTTTATTAAATTTATAATAAGATAGAGAATGAGACTTACCCTTAGAGATAGTAGTCTTATATCACATGAGTTCCTAGAACTTGATATAAGTAGTAATATTATAATAACTAGAATAGTATACTCTTCTTTATTATTATTATTATTTCTTAAAATTAACTATTTAATATTTCTTTATTAAGTATATTACTATAATAACCTATTTAATTAAATAAAAATATATATTATTATATTAATTAAAACTATTAATAGTCCCCTTATTATAACTTACTAGTCTATAACTCTTGAGTTCCTATAAGTATAGTATTCTATTAGGCCTACCTGGTAGTTGGGTTGTGTATGTATTCTCTCTATCTCAATAGTATATATATAGTAATTTTAATATAGGCTATATATATAGTACTAGGGTTTTTACTCAGTCTTTTAGAGAGTATAGGTTTTCTTTAGTTATTATAGAATAGATATATTATATATTACTTTTAAAGGGAAGATTAATTAATATATAAATTAATAGTAATAATAATACTAAATAAGAATTGAAATATTAATTTCTAAAATAAATAAGTAATTATATAGATAGCCATATAAATACTTAAATATATATAGAATATATTTATATTCTCTTTTAGTTTAATTATGGGTTTTTTAATATTATTTTATTTATTACTTTTATAATATATTAATTACTCTTTTTTATTCATCTTAATAGTAAATAATAACTTTATTTTATTAAGCTTCTATTATATTAAAGAATAATAACTTCCTCTTTATTATTATTATTTATAGAAGTAAGAACTAATATTATTATATTTTTTCTTTTAATTTAACTTATTATAGTCTCTTTATTAATACTTGATTTAAATATAATACTCTTCTTAATAATATATAAAGAGAAGCTTTAATTTAAGCTATATAAGAAATTAAATTATATAAAATATATATTATAATCTTTATAAATTATATTATTAAATTTATAACTTCTTGTAGGAAGATATATATTTTAATAAGCTAATTACTATATTAAATATTATAAAATTTTAACTTTTTTTATTTAATAATACTTAATTATATTTAAAGTATAAGTTTAATAATAATAATATTTTATATATTATAAAATTCTTAAAGTATTATTACTCTTTAAAGATATTAGTATATTATAAATTATAAGAATGTTAAGTTTAATATCTAAATTAATTAAATAAACTTTATTATTTTTCTTTAAAATAAGATAATATCAATTTCTATATATTTATAATCTTATTTTAATAATTTCTATTTAAATTTTATTTTTAAATATTTAATAATGTTATATTTTATTTTATAAGCTATTAGCATATAATTTAATTATTAAAGTATATAGAGAATTATTTTAAACTCCATTAATAATTACATTAATAAATTTACTTTTCTATATATTATAAAGTTTTATATTAAAGTAACTTTATAATTAAAGAGAATTTCTTTTAAAAATTTCTTTTCTTCTTTTAGAAATTTTTAATTACTTAATTAAATATTAACTTTAAATATTCTATAATTAATTTTACATTCTTTATTAAAATTTAAGAAGCTATTAATTATTTATTTTAACTATTTAAATATATATACTTTTTCTTTAATAAATATCTATTATTATAATAAACTAGCCTTAGAGTATATTATAAATAGATATTAATTCTTTTATTAATATACTTAAAGAAGAAGATTCTTTAAATAAGGAGAGTAAGTTTCTCTTTTACTATAGCTAAATATAATCTATACTTACGCTCTTTATTCTAAAGATAAATTAAGCTAAGGCTTGAGTTTATGATAATTTCTGTATTTTTTAATACAAGTCTCTTTTTAATATAAATTTATTTAATAGTTTATTATTAATAAAGTATATTTTAATTTCTTTTTTTATATAGAGTATTAATATATATAATTCTCTTTTTCTTTTTAGTTTTCTTAATATTATAAATTCTTTCTTTTTATAAAGTAAGTAATCTTAATAATAATAAAGATAATATAGTAAGTATTTATATTATTTATAGTTATTTTAATTTATATTCTTATTAATATAGTTAAATAATATACTTAATATATTTAATAATTAGATATAATATATAGCTAAGCTATTAAGAATTTTATTATATTATTTCTTATTAAAGAGATTATATAATTAAACTATTCTAGATTATAATTAGTTATTTCCTTAATATAAGTAATAAATCTAGTAGAAAAGTAATCTCTATTTAGTAAAATTCTTAATTTTACTTAGTATATATTTATAAGTTCTTAGTTTATTATAAAGTTTAATTAATTAATTAGGAGTATATAGCTTTAGTTTTCATTTTCTTTTAAATTTAATTATATTTATAACTATTTTTATAGAAATTACTAAGTTAATATTTATATATATAAATTACTAATAAATATTACTAGATATTAAAATAATAATTTAAACTTCTTTTAGAAATATATATATATAAAGATTATTATTATTATAAATATAATTAATTATAATTCTAGTAGATTTAATAAAAAGTATTTTTAAAATAAAGTATATAAAAATATTTTATTAAGTACAATATATATAGCTTAATTTATTTAAATTAAATTATTTAAAGATAAAGTTATAATTATTATAATTTCTTTAACTTTAAGATATATTATATAATAAGTTTAGAGTTTATAATATTTCCTTTTAATTTATTATTAATTAAAGTATTATTATAGAGTTTTCTAAATTAATAATTTTATTAAAATATATAGAAAATTTTAATTATATTTTATAATTTACTTTCTATAATATACTTTATTAATATAAATAATTTCCTTTAAATAATATATAATTAAATATATAGCTTTTATTAGGAAATATTAAAATATTTATTATTAAAGTACTAAGTATTTTAATATAAGATAGTAATATATTCTAGAGAATATATATAGCTATTTTTAAAAAAAATTAAGTTTATTATAATAATTTTTAATTTAATAGTAATATTTTCTTTTATTAATTTAATTAAGAGCTTCTATTTTTCTTAATGCTAGTTTAACTATAAGTCTTTAATATATATTTAGTTAAATTAAAAGTGTATTATAATTTATTTTCTTATAATTTACTAATAAACTTAAAATACTTACGTTTTTTTATAAATATATATTAGTAATATATATAATTACTATTAATATCTTTAATAATTAATTATTAACTTAACTAAATATAATTGAAAACTATATTATTATTTTTTAAAAAGAGAAATAAATATAATTTTAAAACGTATATTAAAATTTTAAAGTATATAATAAAAGAGCTTAATTTTAAAAGTTTTATTTTATATATTTATATTAAAAGATATTATTTTAATAGTAAATATAAAAACTAATTTTATAAAGATCTTAATTTTAAAACTTGACTTTTTTAATATAATTTCCTTATTAAATTATTTAGTAATAATTTTCTATATACTTTATTCTTAGTAAATAATATAAAATAAGCTACTAGTATAATCTCTAAGAATACTACTAGTATAACTCTAGAGAAAGTAACTAATATAATTTTAAAGAAAGAAATTAATATAATTTTAAAGAAAATAATTAGTAAAATTATAAAGAAAGTAAGTAATATAATTTTAAAGAAAGTTATTAATAGTTTTAAAGAGAGATTAATAAGAGTATTTTATATAAAAAATATATACTTTTTACTTAAAACTAATATTTCTATATTAATATATATTTAAGAATTATTATTAACTCTAGAACTTTCTCTTATAGCTTAACATGAAGTTATTACTTCAAGACTAGAGTTAATATCATTATTAACTTATTATCTCTTTCTTTAGAAAGTTACTTAATAATTTATTCTCTTCCTAAAATATTCTCTAGTTAAGTTTTAGTATTTTATTATCTTATTAATAAATTATATACTAAAATTTATACTTTTTAAGTATTTTTATAAAGTAATAATATAATCTTTATATATTTAATATTTATTTATAATTAATAATTAATATAAGAGAAAGTTAATATTTCTTATTCTTTATTTAAATTACTTTAGAAGTTTAATTATAATAAGTAAGCTTTATTTTATAATTATATTTATAAATATTATAATTATTTAGAAAACAATTTTATTTATTTTAATATTAATAAGTTATTCTTTTTATATAAAATCAATTAAATACTTTTATTAATATATTACTAAAATCATTATCTTTTATATCTTTAAATATTATAAATTAATTTTTACTTAATATAATAAAAGTTTTTTTTTAATTTGAATATTTTAGTAGCTTTATTATTTAATTAAATTATACTTTTAATCTTTATATTAAGTTAATAGCAAGAGCTTTAAAGAATTTAGTAACTCTTTTTATTTTATTATTTATATTATATAATTCTTAACTTAGCTTTTTAAATTTTCAATTAAACCTCTTAATATATATTATAATATTTTACTTTATTTTATAATTAGTTAAGTTTATAAAAAGTTAAAGTATAATAATTATAAATATACTTCTATTATTTTTTAAGTAATTATTTATTTTATTATATAATTTATAATCTTCAAGTTCTTATATATCTTATTTTATTATTATAAAGTAATTACTAATTAATTAAGAGAGTTCTTAATAGAGTTTATTATAAATCCATTTCTTAATCTCTTTAATATAATAAATATTTTATTAAGAATTTTTTATATATTTAATTTAATTTTTATTTAATTAAGTTAATATTATTAAATAGATAGATTAGTAAGATATTATAGAAGTAGGAAAACCTTAGTCTACTACTTATATAAGTAGTAGATAGAGATTTATCTACTTATAAGAGTAATAACTAGATAAAGAAGAAGAATAATCTAATAGTAATTTAAATCTATATTTTCAAGCTTTATAATATAACTAACCTATAAAGTAAGATTTATATAAGTTAATAAGCTAACTTATATTAATTAATATTATATCTTATATATATAATATAAATTCATAAATATAATAAGTTAAGGTTAATTTTATAAATAGAGTTTTATTATACTAAAGATTTATAAATAATTTCATAAGAAAGCTTAAAAATACTAACTTAATTAGTTAGAACTTTTAAAATATTTTAAATAATAAGAAACTATATATTATATAATTTATAAAAGTATTACCTTAATTAATTAGAACTCTCTAATAAAGATTACTATAAGATTATATTATTAACTATATAATAATAATATAAATAATAATAATAATAAAAATAATAATAAAAATAATAATAAAAATAATAATAATAAAAATAAATAAATAATAATAATAATAATAATAATAAAAATTATATATTTACTTAAATTTAAAGTAGCTTACTTATAAATATACTACTAAATATAAGCTTTATTATTTTTATATAAAATAAATTTGAAATATTTAACTAATTAATTATATTATAAAGCTATTACTTAATTTTCATATTTTTAAATAATAAGATTTTTAATTAAGAATAGAAATTCATTATAAAAAATTACTTATTAATATAAGAATTATATTAAAAGATATATATTTATATTTATAATATAAAACAAAGTACTAAATAACTATAATAGAAAAATATAATAATCTTATTAGCCTTGTTATTTTTAATTCAGAAAGGCTATATTAATTACTATAGAGAACTACTTACTATTGTTAATAAAAGTAACTAGTATTATATTAAATATTATAAAAAGATATATATTTTCTTAGTAACTCGTAAATATAGATACCTCAAAAAAAGATATGAGTTTAAGCTTATATAACTTTTCTTAATTTTTTATTGGTAGAATATTCCCCTTATCTAGTATATTTTTGTATTTTAAACAAATCACGGTGTGCTTTCCTTCCCACTAGGTAAGTTTAGACCATTGAGCATAGTCACAATAAGTTCTCTGCCAATTAGGGCCTAATTCGTGATATCCTTCCTAGTCGATAAGGAGTGTGCAGTCTACAGAGGCGGAGTTCTACGAATAATTACCCTCCGACAGCTATTTACTTGACAAGCTACGCATACATGTTGAAATCAACTACACATTATTAAGATCTAGTGGTCTTCAAGTTTTCGACACCTCTTCCGTCATGACCTTTAGTTGCAGTAGTTTCCTATCACTGCCCAACAAGGCAAAGCTTTATCTCGAAACTCGGCGAACATAGACTGGCGAAAAAGTTGGCCGTGACTACAACATTTGCGCTGCTCTGGAACCATCTACTCAACGACCGCGGTAATCTCACAATATCTCTGATTAGTACGACCTGCAAACTCTAACCGACTTTGAGAGGCCTCATATGACGCGAAAGTTGCCTCCGAAACGCCTGCCATAATACGCCTTGCCTTCGCTGCCCTCATATTCTGCCGACTATACCGTCAATCTGTCTCTTGTCGCAATCGTGAACACCATATAACGCCGTCGCTCATATCTTGTCCCTGACGAGGCTGTAGATATCCCTCTTGGGGGTCTTTTAGGGAGGGACGGGGGCCGTCTCTCATTTTAGCCTAGAGCGCGGATGTGAGATACTCATAACCATGGCTTCGTCACCGGTGGCTTCCATATCGCGGCAGGAAGCGACGTCGTTGATGAGGCAGGTTCAAGGCAACCAGCTCTTTAATCGTCAGCTCTCGTCCGTGTGCCAGGTAAACGGCCTCAAAAGCACAGGCGTCAAGGCGGACCTCCAGCGCCGTATTATTGATTGTGAGTCGCTCCTTGTCTTTCCACTCAAGCAAACACGCTGGCCAATTCCATACTGCTGTGTTGCTGGGGACAGTTGTCTGAGCCGGTTACACAGTACAATGGCAGGAGCAGATAATTGAACACTTGGTGCTTCTGCAGGCATACGATCCCGTGTTACCAGCGTCGACCTATGTCCGCTCGTCATGGTGTATCAAACTAACCACAATCTTAATTCACAGTGATCCAAGAGACTATCAACGCGAATGATATATCCCGATTTCAGCAAGTCCGCCAGAGTATCGCCAACGCCTCTGCACAGCGCGGAAGTCCTGCGAAGGGAGGTTTGGGACGTGGCTATCACCCGACCGCATTTCCAATGCCGAACAATATGACCCCATCCTTGCAATCATACACCACCGCACATACGGACTATCATACGGGCACTGCCACTACCCACAGTGGACATCGCCCTGGAGGATCATACGGAAATATCTTACTGACATTTCGCCCGAGTCCATTCTACCATGTTGAGAGCCCCGTTGGTGCTATGCGCTCGTGTGAAGGTCAGTACTCAAAAATACATCCCATGGTCTTCGTCTTGTTTGATACTCGGGCTGACACTGATGGGGACATGGTATAGTCATGACACAGCATAGAAACTCGGTTGTCATCCCGATCAAACTGAATGATCATCCTACTCTACAGCAGTGCATAACAGATAAATCTTACAGGATTATGGTTTTCTGCGCAAACGACACTGCTGGCGTTCAGCACATATCATTTCCGCACCAGTCCGAACTCAGAGTCAATGGCGGTGACATCAAGGCAAATCTGCGTGGTTTGAAGAACAAACCTGGTTCCACAAGACCAGTTGACATCACCAGCTCCCTCCGGCTTCGACATAATTACGTCAACAACGTTGAGTTTACTTATGCTTTAACTACCAAGGTAGTGTAGCTCTTGTCCAGATACAAAAGCTCGATTGCTATTGCATCTCTCTTACCTGCACCTTCATCGCTAATTTGGTATCTTGCCGCAGAAATTTTATCTTACTGTCAATCTCTGCAAAGTCACCCCTGTGTCTGAATTGGCCTCCACTATCTCTACTCGTCGCAGAATACCAAAGGATTCGGTAGTAATGGAATGTACGTCTTGCATGAATATTCTTTCTGTATCGGTTATCTATTGACAGCCAGCAAGTGAACAAGAAGGCGCTAGATCCGGATGTCGTGGCCACTTCTCAGGTTCTTTCTCTCAGATGCCCTCTCTCATATATGAGATTAGAAGTTCCCTGTCGGAGTTTGAGCTGCACTCATATTCAATGTTTCGATGCCACTTCTTACCTTCAGCTTCAAGAACAAGGTCCCCAGTGGTTATGTCCCATTTGTAGTAAGCTGGCACCTTTTGAACAACTTGCAGTGGACGAGTGAGTCACCTATTTGTACATATGCTTGGATAAAAATTACTCACAGTGGACAGATTTGTCAAAGATATTCTTGACAGCACACCGACGGATTTGGAGGCCGTGACCATAGAACCCAATGGTCGCTGGTTTGTCAAACAGTCTCGAGACGAAGCACCCCTCCCACCTAATAGTGCATCTCTTGAAGATGATGATGATTTTGAAATATCTGAAATCAACATAGTTGGTGGACACCACTTGGAGACGCCAAACCGTGTCACATCCGGCACGGGCACACCAGCATCTGGAGGCAGAGACAGTGCACCTAGTATCACTCGGGGTACGGCATCAAATAGTGCAAAACGACCCGCCCCCGCTGTCATTGACTTGACTATATCATCAGATGATGAGGAACACATACCACGCCCTCGAAAACGCCAGCACATAGAGAGCAATGGCTTCTTACGGGAATCATCTGGGCTTGGTTTTCTCAGCGATTCCCCAACCGGCTATGCACTTTAGTCAGACGGTGATGCGGGTATTAATACGCATAATGGAGCTCAAGGGGGGATATATACGGCTTAGCACAATAGAGCTATAGCTCATTTTGCATCAGGCTCGGAATGGCGTTGGGGGCGTGAATGTAAATACATCTATTGATTTAATACGATATAGTAGTAACATTGAAAAACCTAACCGAATCTAGACCTTAGTAAAAACAATTCCTAAAAATAGTTCCATTTCTTAATAATTATTAATACTTGAAGGTTAAGTAGGAGTAAAAATATATAAGTATATTTAAGATATATTATATTTTTGTATAGGAAATTATCTTTAAAGGTATACTATTCTAAATATTAATATATTTAGTATATTAAATGAAATAGTATTATATTATATATAGAGATAATAAGATAATATTTAAGTTTTTTATAATAAATCTAATAATATTAAAAGAGAAATAATATTTTCTTTTTAAATATAACTATTACTATTAATTAATACCTAGAAATTTAAAGTAATAAATATTTATTATTATTATTAATTTTTATATTAATATCTTTTAAATAAGTATATAATATCTTTATATATAATAGTTAGCAAAAAACTATATTCTTAAAGAGTAAATAAAAACCTTAGTATTATATATTAAGATAGAGAGAGTATATATAATAAACTAGCCCTAGGGTATATTATAGATAGATATTAATTCTTATATTAATATACTTAAAGAATAAGATTCTTTAAGATAATAGAAAATAAGTTCCCCCTTTACTATAGCTAAGTGTAGTCTATACTTAAGCTCCCTACTCTAAGGATAACCCGAGCTAAAGCTTGAGTTTATAATAGTATATATATAACTAACTACTAGGTAGGCCTAATAGAATACTATAATTATAGAAGTTTAAGAGTTATAAACTTATTAGTTATGATAAGAGAACTATTAATAGTTTTACTTAATATAATAATATATATTTTTATTTAATTAAATAGTTTATTATAATAATATACTAAAATAGAGAGAATATATATATAATCTAACTACTAAATAGGCCTAATAAAATACTATACTTATAGGAACTTAAGAGTTATAAACTTATTAATTATAATAATAGAACTATTAATAGTTCTAATTAATATTATAATATATATTTTTATTTAATTAAATAGGTTATTATAATAATATACTTAATAAAGAGATATTAAATAGTTAATTTTAAGAAATAATAGTAATAATAAAGAAGAGTATACTAATCTAGCTATTATAATATTATTACTTATACTAACTCTAGAGGCTTATATAACTAAGTGTAATGGACTAGCTCTAGGGTATATTATAAATAGATATTAATTCTTATATTAATATACTTAAAGAAGAAGATTCTTTAAGATAATAGAAAATAAGTTCTCCTTTTACTATAGCTAAGTGCAGTCTATACTTAAGCTCCCTACTCTAAGGATAACCTAAGTAAAAGCTCAAGTCTATAATACTAAGAATTATTATCTTTTAAGAGCAAGTCTTATCCTCTATCTCAATACTTAGTAAAGAGATATAAAATAGTTAATTTTAGGAAATAATATAATAATAAAGAAGGGTATATTATTCTAGCTATTATAATATTATCACTTATATCCAGTTCCGCGAATCTACGTGACTAGAGATCGTTATCTCTAGGGGCAAGTCTCATCCTCTATCTCAATATATATCAGGGACTAAACTAACTAATTAGGCTGTGGGCACCTAAGGCAGGAATCTCTGCGCTAGGTAGCCTTAAAGGTACGAGGAATAGAGAAGAGTTAGGAAGGGATAAGGGCGAACTTGTATAATAATTAAGATATAGTGAGATAGTAGGGAGGTTATTATATATATATTAAGAGCTTACTATAAGTTCTCTACTAACTAGCTTATTAGCTTTTACTTATTAGTAATAACTTTTTATTTAAATTTAATAATATAACTTATATTAAGCTATTCTATATTTACTATAAATTAAATAAAGAGTTTATATATTATATAATATTAATAATAATAAATTTTATAATCTTTAATTATATATATTATATATATTAAAGATATAGAGTTTTTTTATAAAACTTTTACTAGTTCTTATTTATTTAAATATTAATTTAAAGCTTCTTGCTGTAAATTTTATTAATATTATTATATATTAAATATAGCTAAATCTAAAATTACAAACTATATATTCTTTTCTAATTCTCTAAATTAATTTTTTTCTTTAATAGTAAGAAGATATTATTATTAGTATAATATTATAGAAATAACCTAGCTTTTATCTTTATTTATAAACTTACTCAATTTTAGTTCTTCCTAGAGAGCTATAATCTCTAGAAGTATATTATTAGTAAAATTGAAACTTATAATCTCTTTAACTTAGAAGAGATATATTAAATATGAAATTATTATATTATAGTAACTAGTTTATTTATTAAATAAATTATAGATACTTATTGAAGAGTAATAATTAGCAAATTATAATATTATTAAGCTAGTAATATATTTATAATATATTTATAATAACTCTTTTATTATATCTTTATTACGTCTTTATTATATAAGTTAATTATTATTCTTTATTTTCTTAGCTTTCTTCTTACTCTTATTATTATATAGCTTTATAAGTTTATAATTTCTTACTACTAGAAGTAATTTCAATTTACTAAAGTTATAGGTTAAGATAAGAATCTTAAAGATATCTAATTATAAAAGAAACAATAAAAAAGTATAACTAATATCTCTATTATTATCTTATTAATATTATAGTTTATAAATTTTTGCTTCTTAAAATAATTATAATATAATATATATATATATATTCTTTCAAGGAAGAGAATTATTATTATTGATTTTTATAGTACTTAATCTCTTTTAGAGAAAAGTACATATTATATTTATATATAATAAACTAGAGGGAACTAGATCTCTAATAATTAGTAAAAACTCAAGTATTATATATAATCTATACTAAAGTTACTAAATATTTACTATAGATAAAAATAAAGAATCTATATATTATTTTATATTAAATAATAATAAATTAGTATTAATATTATAAGTAATGTATTATTATATTGATTTCTTCAAATATGATAAAATATATTATATATATATATATATATCATAGTAAAGAAAACACTATATAAATACTATATAAATATTTCCATATAGTACTCTATTTAAGCCTGGATTAAGTATGCTATAACTATATGGTAAATTAAATCTGTATTAATATAGCTATTTAGCTTGTTTTCTAGTACAGGAGAGAGAAAGAGAGAGGGAGAGAGATAGTAACTTAAGTTCAACTTAAGCCCGGGAGCTTCTTTAGGTAGTAGTTCTAGAGTTTATATTACTTATAGAGTAAGTATATTAATATATATACTTAATATTATATAATTCCAATATCTGTCATAGACTCGAGCTTTAGCTCGGGTTATCCTCGGAGTAGGGAGCTTAAGTATAGACTACGCTTAGCTATAGTAAAGGGGGAACTTATTTTCTATTTATCTTAAAGAATCTTCTTCTTTAAGTATATTAATATAAGAATTAATACCTATCTGCAATGTGCCCTAGGGCCAGTCCATTATAATATTAAGTATAAGCTAAAAAGATGAAATTTAATAAATAGATTATTAATAAGATTTAATTATATTAGATGAACTAGTTTATAGATATAGACTTAGGAATCTAGGGTAGATATCTTCAATAAGGCAGGGAGTATATACTATAGCTAGCTCATAGGTTAGATAGAGTAATCTCTCTTATAAAGAATTAAATAACCTTATTATAGTAAAATTCCTTATAGAGAGAGATAAAATATAAGATTTAAGAATATTAGGTAACTACAGGTAACTGATCTTATTCTAATAGAAGGTATAGGATAGAAAAGTGAGTATATTGAGGTTATTAAACTAAAAATATCCTAGGGAATAAATATCCTTTAATAAACCTCCTTTCCTATATTTTAAGAAATTCTATCTATTTCTACTCAATTTATAAGCTCTTTATAAGTATTAGTAATTCTTAGTAAGCTAATCAAGCTAGAAAGAACTAGAAATATCTAGTAATAGCTAAGGAAAGTAGTAGAAGTAGTTTAACTCTATAGCTCCTGCTATAGTGAGTTTGGCTGCCTATAGCACTAGGCCACAGTGAGCTAGACCCACTATACCATATTTAGCTATAGTGGTTATAGCTACAGCCACTACGCTGGGTGCCTATTATTTAACAAATTTTGTAAAGAAAACGAAAATAAATATAGAGCTATTACTATTTTTATAAATATAATTAAACTAGCTATTAAACTAAGCTAGAAAGTAAAGAAAGACAATAACTAACTTATAAAATAAGGGAATAATAGAAAGATAGTAAGAGAGTTATAAGAAACTAGTACTCTTATAGCTATCTTACTAATATTATAAGTTATTAACTTTTATTTCTCTAAAATATCTATAATTTATCTAATAATTAGCCTTTAAATTAAATAAGTTTACTAATAATAATAATAGTTTTTTTATAGCTAAAGTTTAGTAAATATTTCCATGAAGCATAAGTTTTAGTTTATTATAAAGTATACTAGTTTTACTTATCTCTTACCAGCTTTCAAATTACGCACTCGGTAGATGCTTTCTAGCAAGCTAGGTACTAGTCTTAGCAGGACCATTTACACACATTCGCTAAGGCGCCTTTCGAACTCTCCACGTTCCTTTTTCCTTAACTCATTGCGCTTCCCTCCCCCAGTAACCTTCATTTCTCTATATGCTCATATGGATTAACTAGTAGAAATACTCAAGCTACCCTTACTCCAAGCTTGTGTGCTCAACCTACATCGCACCTTTCTGTCGGACATCATGAGCGCAAAGGCTGGAGCTATATACTTCATTGCCATGATTTTGCTCGTGACAACCAACATACTGATACCCATATCCATCGTTATCTTTGCCACAGGGTTCTTTCCATATAAGCCCCTTTTGCCGGGTCTGGCGGAGTATGAGCATCTTCCATATGGGCCTCCCCCGCCAGCTCAGTTTGACAGACTCATATTCATGGTGGTTGATGCTTTAAGGAGGTAGGTGATCTACATGTCCATGGTGGCAACAATGCCAGGTGTTGACTGTCAGCTGCTCTGGTTAACCTAATTTTGTCCCAGCGACTTCGTATTTTCAGAGAACTCAGGGTTCCAGTATACTCAGCGGTTCGTCCAACCCCTCCACTGTTAAATCGTTGTCACATCTTATTGAAGCTCTATAGCCTCATCCGAGATGGCAGTGCCATTCCGTTCACTGCCAACGCTCGCCCACCAACCGTCACGATGCCTCGAATCAAAGCCATCACCACCGGCTCTATCCCATCTTTTGTAGATCTCATTCTTAACTTTGACGAGGCTGATACCTCATCGACCCTTGCTGCGCAAGATACCTGGCTATCTCAACTTAAGGCAAAAGGCCTCGGTAAGCTTCTAATGTATGGCGACGACACGTGGCTCAAACTGTTTCCCGACACTTTTGATCGCGAGGATGGAACCTCAAGCTTCTTCGTTTCCGTAAGCAGTTGAAAAACTATGCTTTCCCCCACCCCTTGTCTTGCCCATCTAGGCTGTGTATTCTGTCCCTACTAACTTTCGCCAAGGATTTCACCGAAGTTGATAATAATGTAACGAGAAACATTGATGATGAGCTGAGTAATACTGACTGGGGCTTGATGGTATTGCACTATCTTGGTCTAGATCATATTGGGCATAAATCGGGGCCTCGCAGGTATTTTTGCTCGACCGTCTTGTTCTATGTGCGACACGCTGATGATTCCTGACCAGTTCTAACATGATACCAAAACAGCAAGAGATGGATGGGATTGTTCAGACACTTTCTGAAGCTCTAGAATCCAAGCATCATTTGCAGTCTACTCTGTTGATCCTTTGTGGTGATCATGGCATGAACGACGCTGGGAATCATGGCGCTTCCTCACCCGGAGAGACTTCTGCCGCCCTAGTTTTCATCTCACCGAAGCTGAAACAGATTCGCCCAAAGCTGCTGCCCCTGTCCAGCCATATCACGACTTCGAATTCTATTCAAAAGTAGAACAGTCCGATATTGCCCCAACCATTGCTGCGCTGCTTGGTTTCCCTAACTCTAAAAATAACCTCGGTGCTTTCATTCCCGAATTTCTGTCTCTCTGGCCACAAACCAGTGACAAGATTCAAATCCTTCTACGCAACGCAAGACAGATCCTCAACATTGTCACAGCGGCCTTTGGCGCCCATATTTTTGATCTGAATGGTGTCTTCAACGCCTGCGAACTAGAGCAAACAGATATTAACAAGTTAGCCTGTAAATGGCGCGACATTAATGAAAAGGCTCTCACAATGGTGTCCGCCGTTCAAATTGACGAGAAATGGCTCCTTAGCACGCTGCAATGGCTTAGAAGTGCTCAAGATTTGATGAGCAGTATGGCATCCAATTATGATATATCAAGACTGATAATTGGCCAGAGTCTGTCGGCTTTCGCACTGCTCCTTAGTATACTAACTGCGATTTTACACGACACCTCCCAGAGGATGTCCCTTATTCTATTACTTGTCTTCACTACTATTTACGGTATCATGATGTTTGCCAGTAGCTATGTCGAAGAGGAACACCATTTCTGGTACTGGTCATCCACAATGTGGATGGCTTACCTTGGCATGCGAGAGGTAAAAAAGTAGGAAACGTTCATGCTTTTACTCTAACGAGGTCCCGAACTTGTTAAGCTAAATGAATGCAGGATGGGACGGCTTTCAGCACTGTCGTGGCCTTTGGTTGCACTCGTAGCCCTCAAATTGACAAGGAGCTGGAACCAGACTGGCCAGAAATTTGCAGGAAACCCTGATCTCGTTAAACTCTTCCTAATTCCATACCCTGAGATCCTCTGGATACTTGTTAGCATCATGTATGCTGCTAGCTCGGTTCAAATATTCTCTAACTTAAAGGGACTGCCGCATGTTGCGGCAGCAATACTCACGATGATCCTCATCTCATCCGCACTCAGCTTCAAGCTGGCGTTTACTGCAGAAGACGCCCCAGAGCTCGTGATTGGATTCGCCAAGCGGTTAGATGACATGCTCCATGGCCCGTCGCTAGTATCCAGGGCCCGTCTTCTGTTTGCGCTGTTATCAGGAGTGTTTGTATTTGCAGGTTCTCAAGTAATGGCAAGAAGTTATCGAACGAGATATTCAGGCAAGTTACCCCAGCATTAATTCCATGCCACTGGGTAGACCTGTAGTCTAACATTACGAGCAAAGCCCCACTCATCCATGCGCTATGCACCTTGCTGGATATGACACAATCCCGTGTCACGAATATTCCTATATTTTTATTATCAACCGCGGTGTTCCGGTCCCTACAAGCGGTCGAGCTTACAGTGGCTGAGTTAAGTATAACCACTATTCTATTTCAGTATATGTATTTCTTCGCCTTTGGTGGATCAAATGCCATATCGTCTGTGGACTTGTCGAACGCGTACAATGGCATCAGTGGATTCAATGTCGTGGCCGTTGGACTTCTCACACTGGTAAGCAACTGGGCTGGGCCAATCTTCTGGACCTCTGCCACCAATATGCTTTTGCTACAAAAATACAGACAAGGCCATCAGGATATTCTCAGACGCCATTTGAATCTCATGACCATCTTTGTCACCGGCAATGTGACATTTATAATGGCAGCCTGTATAGCAATGAGATCTCATCTTTTCATTTGGACCGTGTTCTCTCCAAAATACTTATATTGCATCGCATGGAGTCTTGGTCAACATCTTCTCATAAACGTGGGTTTTGGGAGTCTTTTGTTTTGGCTCGGTTCAAAGTAGAGATCATGGATGATAGTATGGGTGTGGTGGATGGAAACGCACACAGGTTTTTTGTACTAAAACACATGTTCACATTCCATTAATCTAGGATAGTCTTGCAGGTCTTCTGTTATGAACAGTCAGGGAGCACCAGTTCACATATATAAAGTATACATCATTTGCCAATAGATCAGCTGCCTAACGTTTAAAAAAATGGGCCGCCACAAGCATGAACTCAATAACCTTTGTGGAACAAACCACGGAAAATGTCTTGGTTCTCTACGCGAGATTCTTATCCATCTGCTCCCAATATCTATCACTCCTTCATCACACACACGTCTTATTGTTCTGATTACAAGTCTGGGATCGTAGCATCTTCCAGATCCGATAATGGCTCATCCACAATAAAGCTATGTTGTTCCCTTGAAGCTAGAACAATGGTGTCATCTCCACCTAGCTCGCTCTCTTCCTTAATTGGAAGCTCGTCAGCAATTGACTTCTCATCGCTCAGAGGACGGTCAAAATTGAGGGAAACACTGCGACTACTGTGACCTCTATTGGTGGATTGTGTTTCGTCAAGGCTATTCACGATTTTGCCAAGACTGACATGGATCTTGTAAAGGGCATTACGGCTAGTCGCGTCGGTGAGAAGCCCTTCCTCCACTGTTTCACAAACTTCGGCATAAAGCTCTCGAATTTTTGCCTCGGAAGACCCCGGGGAAATGTATAATTTGCTTAGAAGGCCAGCTAGAATCTTCTTCTCCTCCTCTGTGTGATGATCAGTAATGACTTCTTACTGGCTAGTAGATTGCACAGGTTGAGACCCAAGGAGGGCATAGTATATAAGGAAACTTACTAGTAGCGTTGCCATGAAGCTTCCGCAAGATATCTTGAGCAAAATCAAGGTGCACGTCTCCATTCACGTACTTTTTATCAGTTTCTGGCAGACTTCCCGGACTGTAACATTTGCGGGGATCAGTCCAGTCAACCAGACAAGCGCCAATGGCTGTCAAGCTGACCATATCTTCTCCGACATCAACATCATCGTCCTCCAATCCCTCACGTAAGTTGAACAACGAGTGCAAGGTAGCGAGAGCGACACCCCTCATAAGTTGCTGGTTAACGGGCAGGGAGTAGCAAAATACCGGTAGAAAATAGTTTAGGGCCTGCCTGACTGTCTGATTTGACGCTGAGGAAGGATCGAAATATGCAATTACCAAAGATTTTAACAGCTCTTCACACGCTTCCTCATCACTTACGACTCGTCCAAGAAGCAGCTTCGAAGCAGCTATGGTGGCGGCCGCCTGCACATCTGGAGCCTTTGCGCCGCTTTTGACTGCTTTGACGTAGACTCGTAGTAAGTTCGGAGAGGACAATAACAACTGGGCACCATGTACATTGAGAATGTCAGTTAGAATATGTAGCGCTGTGATCTGCAGGGCGGTATGTCCTTTAGCGAAGAAGTGAATAAAAAGGCCTAGATTCTCCTCGGCCAGTGATCGATCTAACAAAGCACATAGGCCTAAGCAAACGAGACCTCTCTCTCGAACAGGCGCCTCGTGACTGCGTACTGCTGGCACAACTAGGTTGTTAAGCATAGAGACCAAGTCCGCATTATCTTTGAGGTTGCCGGCAACGTGGGTAAGCATGCATTGAACAATGTGCAGACACTTCATGTTAACGACAATCTCCCTGACGGCCTTCTCACGTGCATCTTCCTCGCTAAGTTCTGTAGCACGCCCATTGTTTGGTTCTCTCGATGGTGAGCTCTCCCAGCTGACCTCCGATTTGGCAGAGTGGAAGCTCTCTTCCACATCGTCAGCCGGTGGATCATCGACGATAGTATCGTGGACGTCTGCCACAGATTCAAGAACGATGCTGCAGAATTCACGCTCCCCAGCAGCATCAGGTGAGCAAATATGCTGCAAGACCTCCAATGTGAGCTTTGTGACCTCATCGGGTAATTCGGCGATTGAAAGTGATTGTCGTAGTAGGGTGAACATTTTACGTCGTCCTACTTCGTCCGAGTAATCGAGCGTGAGTGCAATATGGAGTAGCTGCTCAACAATGAACTCTTGCTCCACCGAATCTGTATCCTCATCCTCTGCGCCAAGAACAGCACCTTTCCTAAGGATATCTAAGAGAGCATCAATATAACGCTCCAGGTAAAATGCTAGCTTCGTGACCTCTGGGAGTTTCTCTTCCACCAAAGATTCAAATCTGCCACCGTTCTCGGTTCGACAGAACTCGTTGAAGCTGCGCGCCATGAACGCGGATTCGGCAGAAAGGGTTTTCCAGAAATCATCGTCTAAAGTAATGGCTTCGCGGTAGTCTGAACGACCTTCCCAGAAGCCCTTCATCGCCTCCAATGCAACACCATTCTCGACTCGGAATTAACAACGTCGGATTCTCTCGAGTAGCTCCAGAAGTCCATCAAAGCTTGGCTTTAATTCTGCAGGAGCATTTTCTGGGTCTTGCTGACTTATGTCCGCACAATCTGCAATCCAGCGATCGCGGAAAAGCCTACCGGCAGCCTTTCTAACATTCTCATCTCTGTCACGAAGCCCCCATCGGAAGCAGTTTCTCTCGCATGGAGAGTGACAAATGACGGAAGTCTCCTAATGCAGGTAATAGACGCGAATATACAGCTCTTCTGTGGCAGCGTCCTGATCTCTGCTCTTTCCAGGAGAAAAGGCAACGTGTTGGGCAAAATAGGGAGGTTAACCAAAAGTGACCGTCTCACATCGGCACTTGGATCATTTTGAAGGACATCAAGAAGTTTTCCTAGCAAACCAACTTCCTGGCCCCCATCACTATCATCTGAGTTTGTGCAACCCTCGGATTGGTTTCCAGCTAGACGACCGAGGCCAAGTACTGCTTGCGCACGAACCATGGCCTCTTTGTCACGGACCCGCTTGAGTAGACCATGTCGCAGTTTTTGGAACAAATCGTCATCAATGGCGTCTAGGGAGTTGATGATGTGAGAAATAAGCTGCGTGGACCTGAACCTGACAAATTTATCTTTTGCCGTCATCAGAGGAACAACTGCCTCAAGGACTTGTGAGGTGAGGCGGGTGCCTGGTGTCTCCGGCATCAGGCTAGCATCTGCCTCAATGTCACCCAGCAGCTCATTATCCTTATCCCCAGCGTATCTGAGGAAGAAGCCAACAAAACGGATAGTCTTTTCGCCAACACCCTCCGCCTTCTTGACAGGCATGACTCTCAGTACACATCGCACGAATTCGCTATTAAAAGCCTCCTCATCAAAGTCGCTGGAACTGATATTCCTCGCTGTTGTTGGCTCATAGCAAGAGGATTCATGAATCTTGCGAAGATTAACGGCTAGTTTACGGTGCGTGGCTGTAGTCCGTTGCGCATCTCGGAATATGGTGCAAATTTGGGAGCGCAAGACACTATCTGGAGTATCAGCAGGCTCAGCGGCGACAGAAGATGCGCGCGAAGCGGCTGGCGCTCTAGAGGTGGGTGTGGTGGACTGTTTGCTAGGGATCACGGACGACGTCCTCGTTGGTCGAGTTGCTGATGTGCGTGAAGGCATTGTGAATGGCAGTCGAATTACACGCTCCCTGGATTTTTTTGCAAGATTGTGGTGATTGTTTATTTGCGAAGTGAATGAAACGTTTAGCTTGTGACTACTTACAAGCGATTTGTTTGGGCGACGAGCGCGTCCGTCGTGTTTCGTTGCCCAAGCTGGTTTATCAACATATTCCCCACTTTGGTTAGTTCAAAAATATCAAGATGATGTACCTATGATATACTTCCAAGTATCTACCTCTACCCCACCTACTCTGTACCCTTTTCCCCCTTGTTGTCGTCGAAATACCTTTTGTATGGATGTATTATGATGTATCTTAGCCAAGAGTATCTGTATTTTGCCTTCACTACTTCAAAGAGAACCCTAGAAATTACCAAAATTTCTGCTCCAGGTACTTCCGTTTCGCACCATTGTTAGAAGTAGTAGTACTACCACTCATAGGTACTTCTGCGGTTTAGTATCTAACTATGCTCAAGTTGAACCGTAGTGGAGTCTGAAAGCTCAGACATTGCTTCATCACGTGCGATAAGATATCTTACAGACTAGCAGTGGGATTTTTTTTGGCGATGATTTAGTCCACACCAACCCAACCTTGAGACAGAGTCAATCCTTGTACCTACTCTTTTACATTCGAGCCAATATATTTGTGTCACCTACAAAATGAGCTTCTCGAAGAATGATCGCAAGCGCCAGCGGGCCGACATTGATTATACTGAACCTGCATTATCCACAGAGCATGAGGATAACCTCCGAAAATCGTCTAAACGGGCTCGTTTGGACGAACAGCGGTCGATTTTTGTCCGTTCATTGCCGCCAAACGCCACCAGCGAGACTCTGGCAGACTTCTTCTCTCAACACTACCCGGTTAAACATGCTGTTGTGGTCGCTGACCAGACGACCAAACAGTCCAAGGGATATGGCTTTGTGACATTTGCAGATGCTGAAGATGCCGCAGAAGCCAAAACTTCTTTGGATAAATCACAATGGGAGGGGAAACTGATCAGAGTCGAAGTTGCTGAGCGAAGACAAAGAAACACCACGAATGGCCATGATGTGGCTCAGTTGAGAAAGTCTGAAAGGGAGGATCAACTTAAACCACCAAAATTAATTGTGCGAAACCTACCTTGGAGCATTAAAACATCAGATCAGCTGTCGCATCTGTTTCGCAGCTTTGGGAAAGTCAAATTTGCCGATTTGCCGCAGTTTAAAGGCAAACTCAAAGGGTTTGGATTTGTGACAATCCGGGGCCGAAGAAACGCCAAGAAGGCGTTGGAGGCTATTAATGGAAAGGAAATAGACGGAAGAACCCTGGCTGTTGACTATGCTGTTGATAAGGAGACATGGAACTACCAGCAAAATCAAGACAATGACGAGGAAGCCCAGGCCGAAGTTGAACATGAAAGTGAAGATTACAGCGGTCACGATGATTCTGTGGATATGGACAACGAGGAGAAAGTACCTCACGAAGCCGATGGCAGGAAGAATGCAGATGAGCGACTAGATGCCGATCTCAAAAATTTTCTGAAAAATCATATGCAAAACCTAGAGGACGATACGGATGACGATGACGCAGATGCAGACCTTGAAAACAAGGATGATGGATGGAAAAGGAATGAGGGAAACACCCGTATTGGAGGTAACGCAGCGGCTAGACTTCAGCTGACTGACAATTCGTCAACTATTTTCATCCGCAACCTACCGTTTACTACAACGGACGAGCAGCTAAAGTCTTTTTTCGCACATTTTGGACGTGTTCGTTACGCTCGTATTGTTACTGACAAGGCCACGGATAAGCCAGCTGGGACTGGGTTTGTTTGTTTCATTGAGCAGTCAGACGCTAAAGCTTGTATTAAAGAAGCGCCCCGGCCAAACACTCCCTCAATTGGGACTAAACACTCTATCCTCCAGGATGAGAACGCTGACCCTGGTGGCAAATACACACTTGATGGCCGCCTCCTTCAAATTGCCCAGGCTGTCAATAAAGCAGAAGCATCCAGTTTAGCCGAAAGCTCACTGGGAAAGAGGCAGGAGAAGGATAAGCGGAAACTTTTCCTTCTATCAGAGGGTTTCATTGGTCGTGGCTCACCTCTTTTCGACCTCTTAACGCCTTCTGAGATTCAAATGAGACAAGCGAGTGCAGATCAGCGCAAGAAACTTGTGCAAAAGAACCCCACTCTTCACATTAGCTTAACTCGCCTTGCCCTTCGCAACATTCCTCGCAGTTTTGGATCCAAGGAGCTGAAAGAACTCGCCAGGAAAGCCATTGTGGAGTTTGCTACAGACGTCAGGGAAGGTCGTCGACAACCCCTGTCTAAGGAAGAGAACGCCAGAGATGGTAAGGATGCTAAGGAAAAGGAGCAGCAGAGAAAGTTGAAGGGCAAGGGCATAGTTCGTCAAGCGAAGATCGTATTCGAGACTAAGCAAGGGTCAAAAATTCCAGAGACAGGCGGCACGGGTCGAAGCCGAGGATACGGCTTTATCGAGTACACCTCTCATCATTGGGCATTGATGGGGCTTCGGTATCTGAACGGGCAGCAAGTTAAGGGTGACGACGGTAAAAACCAACGGCTAATTGCCGAATTTGCCATTGAGAATGCCCAGGTTGTTCAGAGACGACGAGTTGCTGAAGAAAAGGCTAGTCAGCAACAACACTCACGTAGCGATACCAAGGCCAGTGGTCTTATGGATCAAGCTGCAGGCTCGGGTACGAAGCCAGTCGAAATCGAGAAATTGCAACAAAAGCATAGGAGGAATACTGAATATGATCATGCTACTAATCGTAACGCTGTGAAAGAGGACGCTTTCAAAAAGAGGCTGATTGGTCGGACTAGACTTATGCGGAAGAAGAAAGCCAACGCGAGAGGCAAACAGTGATGCTCGCAGCTTAAGAATATGTTTTAAATGTAATAATTATGTTGAACTGACCTGTCAAAAGGTGGAATCGACGTATGCTCGATTATTTTTTTTGGAGATGGAGTTTGCACATATATAGGCCAGCATCATTTTTGCCACATTTAGGCCCATCCCCTTTCTTTAAAGAGAAAGCACCATTAATAAGCCATGCGTTCGTGAGTTGAAGCTGAGGATAGCAGCTAATGATATATTAATTCGTAGCAGCCGTCAACCTAGTTCCAAAACCAACCTGATTTGTTCTGATTTGCCCATTGGTTGGATAGGGGCATACACTTTCCACCATTTTGACTCCCTTGGCTGGATTCATTATTGTCCGTATTCTTCTCCGCCTGCTGCCTATGGTAATGAATATTAAAACTAATAGTATTGCCATCGCCTCCCATTGCCTTATGAGTAATCTTGCTATGTTGATACCCGAGCCAGTGACGTATTCAGCCTGGGTCTCAACAGTCTGTGCCCTATTAGCAGGAGAGATCAACTAATGCCTCTCACTCTCAGCGCCAAGTTGTGTCCTTCTCCGTAATTGACTTGAGGAATGTATGCCAAGTCGTCTAGCCGTCAGCAAATTCAGAAGTGATCATAGAGAAGGGCTCATCAAAACTATCTGGCTCGAATGGTTCGCACGAATCATCGCCTGCATCTTGTTCTTGATCAAAAGGCGATATTTGTACAGAGTGGGCCTTCGTTATTTCTGCGGACTCCCTGTCTACATTGTTTAAGTTTCCATACATGAACCGCCCGTGGTCTTTGTCTTGAGTTGATCCTCTCCATGCGTTTAGACTTGTTTGGCATAGCTCTTGGTGCAAGTAAGGGCAGTCTGTCAGATTAAAGCCCAGCTGCGGATGCGGAGTTTGGTAATTAATTAGACATTACGATTCCGATCACAGAAGCCAGAACCATGGCAGTTCACCAGACGGAAATATATGCTGTAGTAGGTTGCGTTGCTCGTAGCGGGCGGAGAAGAGGGTAAGTGGATGTCCTTGGGTTACAGCAAGCAGGCCCTCAAAGGTGTCCCGTAAAAGGTGAATATGGCAGAGTTGATAGTGGTTGGGATGTTATTAGGAGTCAGTTGTGGAAGATGGCCAAGGGTCGAAGACATATAATAGAAAGAGGTGAAGAAAACGCCATCTAAATGCCCCGAAGTTGTCTCCCACATATCCGTAGCATGCGGTGTTTGCAGAGACGTTTTAAGTCGATGCCAAGCCCGCTCTGTTGAGCACTGCGAGACTACCGTAGAAGGAGGGAGCTGCGGATGTTGTGTAAGGTATCTGAACGGGGACTGAAGGCCAGTGGCTATGTTTGTGTCGACATGTTACGTAGAGGTTGAAATCACTGCAATGATTCAGGGGACCATGTGAGGGTTACAGAGGTTCGGCTTGCTTTCAATAAGCCTTTTACAAAAGCTGTAATTATCGTCAAAGGTCGACCGTGTTGATGGGAAGATTAAGGAGGTCATCAGAACTGCCAAGGAATGCCCTTGACAATAACTTTGTGCAGAGTACTTTACTTGGTGTTGTCGAGGTCGCTTTCTTAGATGAGGTCAGTTAATTTAAACGTGTTGACAAAGCTAACAATACTATGGCGTAGCGCACCACAATGATAACAGCATATCACAAAATATGTATTGCTACAATACGAGCTTTCAATCCATTGCTTTGTATTGCTTATGATTTATAGGAAATGGTATTGTAAGGGATTTATAGTTGATAGGAAATATTCCCTATTGCTACTTATAGCAATAGTGGCTAGTGCCTCTCGGCCCTATAGTCCATAATATCGTGCTATTACCTAACTAGTATAGCGCGGTTGACCTTTTGGCTCAACGGATTGGCGTTGAATCTCTTCATTCAATATCAACAGTATTATTAATACTTAGTATTAAGAGATATTAGACTTTATAAAAACAGGTCGTTCACTGCTGCAAGATTTCTCGTATTGCGAAAAACTTAGGATATGAGGATGGTGTACTCAATATTATAAAAAGCCCGAGAAGTTTAAATACAGCACAGGGGGCAGAAAAGTTGAAGTGATAATCCCATGTATACAAAAAGTCATATTACATCTAAGCTATCAGAAATATATATAACTAAGCTAAATTCGGAGCCGTAAATAGGGTATTTATATTATTTTAAAGGTAGTGAATATCTCTTTAGTACTTTATATAGTATCCCTCAGCTTCCCTTACCATAGCTAGTCTTCGCAGTATAGAGTCTAAAAGCTTTCAAATGTCCTTTAAGGTCATTATATCATATACCTTTTATAATTATATCTTAAATTCTTTAATATTAGCCTAGTTTTTATAGAAATTAGAGAGATTAGGATATAATTTAAAAAGCCTATACTTGAAAAGAGCTTATGTATATTTAATAGAGTTAAGATCTAGGCTATATAGTAAGTAGTTAATTACCAATATTATATTTTATATAGCTACTATATTACCTTCTATAACTGCCGATGGATTATTATTGCAAATAATCGTGTTTTATCAAGGTTTATTTTTCATCTCTGTATCTCAACTACTTGGACGAGGTACTTGAGGCACCTAAGAGAAGGGGGAGGCTACTTCGTGGTCATGCTGAGTTACCTAATTGTAAAAGTACGCACTTTATCATACAACCAGCAAGGTGCTATTAGGTTAGTGGGTACAGAGCGAGTAGTAAAGTCAACCCACCTATTAGTAGCATATTGTCAGATTTAGAAATCGGGTTATCACCGAGGAGTGAAAGTTGGCAAGCTAGGTAGCTGGGGACTCGCGGCGGGTTCGCAGTGTATGCGCAACGACCTCCTTGCTATCTCGCTACCGCTCGATTATTATACAAGTTGGTCCTTGTCCTTCTACTATAAACGTGCGCCCCTGCGTTCTTGAGGCTGCCTAACTGGAAAATCCTGCCTCAGGCACCTACGGCCCAATTAGCCCGTTTGGCCCCTGACACATATATATATATTAGTAGCGCACTATAATTCTAGACCTTATAATATTATTACTTTAACTTAAAGATTAAATAAAATTTATATTTCTTACTTTATATAAAATTATCTATTTATTTAGAATTAGTAATTAATTCTATACTAGTATCAGGGGCCAAATAGGCTAATTAGGCCGTGGGTACCTAAGGTAGGAATTTCTAGTCAGGTAGCCATAAAAACGCGAGGGTATATAACTATAGTAGAAGGATAAGGACCAACTTATATAATAATCGAGCAGTAGTGAGATAATAAGGAGATTATTATATATATATTATAAGTCTACTATAAGTTCCTAGCTTACTAACTTTTACTCTTTAGTAATAATCTATTTTCTAAATCTAATAACTAGATAATATTAATAAAGAGATATATATTTACTTTATAAGATAGCTTTAAAGAGTACTAGAATTTACTTTATAATATTAAGCTTATAATAATAATATTTAAAAAACTATATATTAATAATACTAGTAAATATTACTAGCTTTTAAAAAGTATATTATTATATAAATTATATATTAAGAGTTATTAAGCTTTTTCTTTATATATTAACAAGTTAGATATATAGTTAAGAGAATTCTCTAAAACTAAGGTAATAATATATCTCTTAGAAAATACTAAATAGCTACTTTTTTAAACATAACCTAGAGATTAAAATAAAAATAAGTATAAGAGTTAATATAACTAGAATTAATAAGGTAAATTTTATTATACTTAATATCTTCTTTAATTATTATAATAACTTTAAATAAATATAGCTATACTATATTTATAATATTACTAAAGCTAGTATTATAAAAAGAATAAGTATTAATAAGCTAGTTATTAAGTCTTCTAATATAAATATAAAATAAATCTTAATTAAGAGCTTATAGTAAAAGAACTAAATTATTATAATTAAATATATTAGTACTATTAGTTAGTTTATTATATTACTAGTTATTTTTAAAGATATTAATATATAATAATAGTAATTTTATTATAAATTTAACTATAAATAGTATTATATAATATTAATAAATAGCTAGACTAGTAATAAAATAGCCTTAAAGTAACTAGAAAGAGTTTTTATACTAGAGATTACTTTAGAAAACTCTTTAGAGATAAAGCTATTAATTATTAATAATATAATGATTATACTATTAATAAGTTTATATAGAAATACTTCTAAGATAATATATATCTACTATTTCTACTAATATATAGCTTATATATTCTTTAACTACTTAATTTAGCTATATTTAACTTACTAAAACTATTAAATTTAGAAAATAGATTATTACTAAGAAGTAGAAGTTAGTAAGCTAGGTAACTAAGAACTTATAATAGGCTTATAATATATATATAATAATCTCCTTATTATCTTACTACCTCTTAATTATTATATAAGTTAGTTCTTATCTTTTTACTATAGTTATATATCTCTATATTTTTAAAGTTACTTAATTAGAAATTTCTACCTTAGGTATCTATAACTTAATTAGTCTCTAATAAAAAACTATATATTAATAATATTTATATAAGTTTAAGATCTTTAGTAATATTATATTAATTAATAAAATTAACTTTCTTAAATATTATATTATATTATAGACTCAATCTTTAGCTTAGGTTATCCTCGGAGTAGGGAGCTTAAGTATAGACTATGCTTGGCTATAGTAAAGGGGGAACTTATTTTCTATTTATCTTAAAGAATCCTCTTCTTTAAGTATATTAATATAAGAATTAACACCTATCTGCAATGTGCCCTAGGGCTAGTCCATTACATATTATTACTTAAGATAATACTCTTATAGCTAGTAATATTAAAGCTAGCTTTAAGGTAACTAGAATATACTTTAAATTATATTAAAAGGCCTTAGAAAGTAACTAAATTATTTCTAGATTAGCTAAGATTCTTAATAGTATTATTAAGTTAATATATAATATAATATTATTATTAAGAAAATATCTCTCTAGCTCTAAATATACCTTTATAATATCTTTAAGAGATACTAATATATTAAAGGCTTTCTAGGCTCTAGGGATAATACTTTATATAAAGAGATAGTTTAACTTATATAGCTATATAGTAGTAGTAAAGTTTAATTTACTTATAGTAGAGCTAGCCTTTTAGAAAGAGAATATTAAAACTAAAATATATTAAATAAAGATCTTACTTCCTTTTAAGAAAAGAAAGATCTCTTTAAACTCTAATAAATATTTTATTATAATTAAATAAGTTTATATTATTTAAAGATAATTAGAAAATATTAAAGTTATATAAACTATTAAGATAGAGAATAAGACTTGCTCTTAGAGATAGCAGTCTTAGTTATATAAATTCCTAGGTATTAATATAAGTAGTGTTATAGGCTCAAGCCTAGGGGCTTGGGCTTGTTCCATGATACTAGGCCTTATAGCTGGTTGGATAGCTGTAGTAAAGCAGCTATTCAATACGTATCCTTTTGCCATAGTGGCCAAGGGTATCGGCCTAGCAGCCGATGATGGCCGTAGTGGCAGCTATCGCTTTAGCCTTATTAAGGCCAGCCCATTACAAGTAGTAATACTACTATAGCTAGAATAGTATACTCTTCTTTATTATTATTATTATTTCTTAAAATTAATTATTTAATATCTCTTTATTAAGTATATTATTATAATAACCTATTTAATTAAATAAAAATATATATTATTATATTAATTAGAACTATTAATAGTCCCCTTATTATAACTTACAAGTCTGCGACTCTCGAGTTCCTATAAGTACGATATTCCGTTGGGCCTGCCTGGTGGTTGGGTTGTGTGTGTGTTCTCTCTATCTCACTATATAATTAATTATTATATAAGTATTTAAAGAAGATATAAACTTAATAAGTAGAATAATATACTCTTAGTAATTATAATAATATAAAAATAGCTTAAATTAATATAATATAGATAAATTTATACTTATTTATACTAGTAATAATGTCTTTAGGCTATTATATTTTACATGATTTCTTGTGCGCCACTAATATGTATGCGCCACTAATATGTATGCACCACTAATAGGTGGGTTGACTTAGCAGAGTAATGTCTTAAGGCTGCATTGACAGTGCTTCGTACTTCATACACTACTACACTACCTCAAATTTAAGACTCTACATACATCGACTCTCTTGATTCTCCCAGCGATTTACCTCAACAACCCGGCACCCCTTCCATCTTGACCACCGCCCTCCCTAGCTTTGTTGTTTGAGGAGTGCGCAGATCTATTGCGCCATGGTCTCATTGCTATCTTCATACCCTGCCTTGTCAAAGACCCGATGATAGTAAATTACCGCGCCTTCTAGTGTTAGGCTACCAACAGCCCCGATCTTCTCGTCGACAAGGTTCAAAGGGCTTCTTCACGCCCAGATATTCATTGAGGCGTCCACGATGAAATTCGGATGGGGCCCAATGCTAAGTAAGGCGGCGTTGGAAGCTCTCGAAACACGCAATGGCCATGACTATGAGACACTTCAGAATTGGTCATCTCTGATCGGCATCACCACCGCCATCATTGGCAATGTTCTCATTGCCCTAGCGCTGAATGTCCAGAGATACGCACATACACGCCTGCATAGGGAGCGCACAAGAAATCGTCAACGCTCCGGGATTGCGACGAAGCGGGCCGTTCGGAACGGAAATCAAAGTGCATCCTCATATGGCGCCATCACTGATAATGCCGACGGCACTGGCGGAAATGAACATATCGGCGGCGGCGCCAATGATCACATTGGCGTAAATGAAGTAGTCAACGCTAATGGCGGCTCTGACCACGAGTCTGATCCGCTGGTTGCGTCACACCAATTTAGTGGCTCCGAAGATTCGAGCAATCCTGATGACCAAGACGAAACCACATCGACTTATCTCAAGTCTCCATATTGGTGGCTCGGGCAAGTCTTAATAACGCTCGGGGAGATGGGCAACTTTTTGGCTTACGGGTTCGCGCCTGCATCAATTGTGTCACCGCTTGGTGTTGTAGCGTTGATCTCGAACTGCATTATCGCCCCTGCCATGTTTCACGAGCGCTTTCGACATCGGGACTTCTGGGGTGTTGTTATTGCAGTCGGCGGCGTAATCACGGTGGTCCTGAGTGCGAACCAGGAGGAAACGAAGCTGAATCCTCATGACGTCTTGGACGCAATCACCACTTTACAGTTCAAGATCTATGTCTCAGTTACTGTGATCCTAATAGCTATTTTAATGTGGGCGAGCGGTCAGTATGGACGGGGTACCATCCTCATTGATCTGGGACTTGTTGGCCTTTTTGGTAAGCTCATTCCCTACTTTGCCTCTAATGCCTTCATGCGCTTATTTCGCATCAAATAGGTGGTTATACAGCTCTAGCTACCAAAGGTGTCTCCTCAATGCTCTCCTCTATGCTGTGGAGAGCATTCACTACTCCAATCACCTATGTTTTAATTCTTATTCTACTTGTCACGGCCGTTATGCAAATCCGATATGTAAACAAAGCTCTTCAGCGCTTCGACTCCACTCAAGTTATCCCAATCCAATTTGTCCTTTTCACTCTGTGCGTCATTCTTGGAAGTGCAATTCTCTATGGCGATTTTGAAAAGACCAACACAGAGCAGGCTGGCAAATTCATCGGAGGTTGTCTATTGACCTTTTTCGGCGTTTTTCTCATCACTAGTGGGAGACATAACAAGGATGATGAAGATATCCTGTCGGATACTGATGGAGTTGAGGAAACGATTGGGTTGATCAATCATGATGGGAATCCTTGCAACTCTCCCCTCCAGAGCCAATCGCCCAAGACCCAGTCTCGTCGCTCCAGCAGGCTGTCCAAGGAGAGCTTTGCTGAAACAATGAGACCAACGACACCCCCAGGTAATGCCACCTTTTTGGAAACGCGGCATTTTGGGTCTACTGAGTCACCAGGCTCAGTAGAGGCGGGGGCGACTGGTCCAATACCAAGCAGCCCTTGGGAGGGAGCATTGAATCCATCAACATCATCTCCTACGCCGGCCAGAAAATTATCTGCGCCTCCCAACCTTGCAACCCCGGTGAGGGAGCTGCTAATGGCACCAGCCTGTCCTTCAGAGCGCCCCGTCACCCCTCGGCTGGCATCTGGCCTCTCTAAAACTGCCAGTGGCGGCTATAACCGGTCCAGGACGTTCATATCGCCGTCTCCACTCTCTTCGACCGTAACCACAGTTGTCAAAGACGGATTTCTTCGAGATAACGACGATGTACTCTCCCATGGGTCATCAATGCGGCGTCTTCGATCCAGCATTCGTGCAAGTCTTTTCTTTGGCGATGAAGACGATGGTAGTGCGGTTGAGACTGTGCTACCTGTGTCTGAAGAGAATTTACCGCGCGGTTTCGTAGGTCAAGATACCGAACCCGATCGTGACACTACTCGGAGACGATCCCGTAGTGTTAGTGACACCTTGGGAGACCTTTTTCGGGCAAATAAGAAGAACGAGAGTACTAGCGTTGGGAATGGGGCAAGCAATGCCGCATAGGGGACTGGATGTGTGCCAAGCTTTGTTGTAGGCAACTAGACTCTTGAGGGTGTCGCATATGTTGTTGGGCGTTTTGGCACCACGGCGTTCTGAAGACGCCTCTTAATCTGCATTTCTTTTATTGGTGTCGGGTAAATCTCTGTATGTTCTCTTGTCCCAGGTTCTGGAAGTCACACCGGGCATAGTCTGTAGAATCTCGGCGATGCTGATTTAGCGCGGTAGCATAAATCTAGAGACGGTATACTTTTGATATAGTCTTTTCCCGGAGCTTTGGAGTGTCTTCAGTTGAACTAAAATTGGCAGCTCTCTTAATAATGTAGGACTGAGGCTGTAGAGCCTCGTCGGTGACATCGACCATCTGGACCCCTGCTCTGAACACCTCGTGGATGTGTGACTCGTGTGCGTAGCATCAATGAACAGCCCGTTGTGGGAAGGGGTGTAGTAGTTGAGGGATACGCATTTCAGATGGACATAATAGTAAACATCAAACTACTGAGTATTTGACAGGGTTTGGCAGACAGCATTACTACCAACTGAGACAGTTCCATGGTGTCTCGAGAACGTTATAGCATGACGAACCACGGAAGGGACAACATCTGATACTACATAATCCAAAGAGAATGATCTCGGAGAAGGAACACGCAAGACGAAGCAGACGAGAATTATAAAAGGGCATGGAAAGATTCGAAACGGCTCAGAACAAACTCCTTATAAAGGCCTCTTACACCAAGAAGTGAGCAATGAGAAGCATCAAGGTGGTTTATTGTTTATTCAGCCGATGATTAAGGACCACCCTTTGAGTAGCTTGCGTCCAGATTAGGTGGGTGCTGGAGAAGGGTTTATGATGAGGGGTTTCCTGCATGGTGGGTGTGATTTTGCAGCAACTCATTATGTTCACCAACGTTGTAAACTGAGCTGGGATATCCTCACGGCGGTTGGCTGTTAGTTGTTTGACGTTAGACGATGGACGTTGACTGGACTAATATGGAAGCTTCTGCAAGTATCATTTCTTGTGACAAGTGGGTAGATAAAAGGATAAGTTTGAACCATGTGCTCGCCACGGATGAAGTTGCCAGGCGATCCGGGGAAGTTATGGCTGGATGGTGATGATGTGTAAATTTAATGGATGATACGAAGGGGCCATCAGGCGAGTAGGCAACAAGAACACAGGGTGCAGTGCGATCAAGTGACACTCCCACTTCCGTAGGCACGCATATAGCTAGGTACTTTGTACTTATCACTACGTTGTAAGGCCTCGCAGCAATCTCCCTGCTGCATGCAGTAGATACATATTACTCCATGTCAATAAAAATTGCACACTTGGTCACTCGTCATTTGTATGCGGGTATTGTTTCTTCTTAATATTTTTCACGATTTTAGATTATCTGTAATATCCACCTAGTCTTTGGGTTTTAAGACGAAGAAAGAGAAACAGAAAGGTAAAAAGAAAAGCGCAAGTGAACGACCACGCGGCATCGGTATTCAACAGCTTACTACGTAATTTTCGTCGTGGTACTTACTGGTGACAGGGGTCTGGATGTTTCGGGCTGCGTCCCCGTCAAGCCCCCGAGCGCAGACGCGTGAAAACGGCTGGCCATCAGCAGCCACGCAAGCCACTCGCGCAACAACAGGCGTCTGCACAAGCACAAGCTCTCCAGCGAATACGTGCAAGATGCGTTGTCTGTATCCGTACTTCGTATTAATGATTTACGGGTTGTTAGAGCATTAATGAGCCATGATCACTACTCGCCTGTACTCCGTCCCGCTTGCAGAATCGGTAATTGATCGTTCTTTAAGACTATTTACTTATCTTTTTCTTTTCTTCTTCGATGGCCGAATTGGTAAAGCTTACTTCAAAGCCCTTCATTGCCGAGTGATTCCGTAGTCTGTGTACTGGCCATTCCTCGTTCTGTGCTGACATGTACTCCGTACCTCTTATCCAGGTCCACCCTAGTCAGGGGCGAGGACTTCCGGCGTGGACCAAGTACAAAGCTAGAAAGTTGATCCAGAGTCTTACTCGAGAGTCACCGGCGTGTTCGTGGATGGTTCCCAGAGGTTCGGTTCTCTACCATGTCCACGGAAGATGACAGTCTGATGGAACCCATGAATCCATGATGCGCTTGGACGTACAAAGTAATCATGCCCAGATTTCTTAATACCACCACCACCACCACTGATTAGGACTCCTCCTGCTAAATACCAAAAAGCACTAGACATTAGGTGGTACTACATGTCATACCCTATTCAATTTGCAGAGCCTTCTCTTTTGAACTAGAACCTTCGGTGCCTTGATAGCTATTTTGACTTTGTCGCTGTTCCGTACGTTGTACATGCTTGTGCTATTTATTACGTGATGATATTAATATGGACGCAGTCATAGTACATGGTATGCTAGGACTTCACTTTGAGGGCTGGGACCGGCTTTGTGGTCCTTGTCTGCGGTTCTTGTCGATCAACGACATGCCCCCCAAGTCTAGCCCTTGAGCTTACCGTCCAGACAGGGTAGCGAGACTTGTTGGATTGGACAAGTGGAAACAATTGCGGTCCAATCCAGGTGCTTTGGTGAACAAGTAGACAAGTTGAGAGAGTCTGAAGTCAAGGCCCCAGACTGTCTTGCTACATGCAATCCACCAAGTTCCCCTGCGTGCTCACCCAGCCGCACCCTACTGTCCCGGCCGTTGTATACTTGGACTGGGGTGTTTGCAGGAGTGGTGTGCGATTCAATTACAGGCTCCAATGGAAGACGCGCGAGACGCGACAAAACACGGGGCTGGCGTCGTTGATGTTGCTGTTAGTGGTACGCGGTAAAATGTTGTCATCAATGTCGCGTTCGCAATATTGTACCAACTAATGGACTGCAAAGCATGTTTGACCTATATTGCCGCTTTTCTATTCATCACAAACTTTTGGAAAATCCGTTTTGCAAAGGGTTCTCAGATGTACGTACAGAAAGAGGTTGCTGTTGCTTCCTTGTCTGACTGTGTCTTACTTGCCCTCCTCCCACCAAAGTCCTCCAATCCTCCTTCCCTCCCCAGCCTCCCCCACTGGCATTTCGTTTTGTTTCATGTTTCTTCTAGACCACTTCTCTAAAGAAGAATGAAATACGGATCTACACATCGTGGTCTGCTTGTTTCGGTAGAAGTCTAGGCAATCAGAGTCAGGTTCCGTGGATAACATCGAGGGGAACGTGGCCAGGGGCAAGAGCTTGGGCCACAAGGCGACGGTGTTTCAAATTCCAAGGCGAGGACATACACAGCGAGTCGACAGTCAACCGATGAAAGGTTTCTAATACGGACAACCAACTTTATGATGCCCTCTAACTGACTGGCGAATCGCCGCTCGCAACGTCATCAATCCGTACATACGTAGTACGCACGCACACTTTGCCAACCTCCCACCCCATGAAAGGTTTTGTACAAAGTACGATGGCAAGATGTGTAAAGGGGCGAAGGCGAAAATGTCAATGATGAAAGCTGTCTACCTTGTATTTAACATGGTCCCGTTGGTAGTCCGTCACCCCACGAAGTGACTGGACCCATTCAAGTTATCGCAGTTTTGCGGCAATTCAGCATCGGAGGCACCGAATTGCACATAGTGTTCAGTGCTCGAGACGCACATTGTCGAGATTATCTTTGGATGAACTTACAGCACAGACCTAACAAGACACATTTAACTTTAAGGTACTCTGACGACTGGTAGTTGGGTAGCCTGAGAACCAAGAATACGTGGCCGTTTTAACCACACGGCGCCAGCTAACATGCAATGTCTACTTATATCCAAACATTCTTATCATATCCTAGTATTTGTCTGGGATTCGCGCACAGAGCAGCTAGTTCTTCTGGCAGTTGTTACAAGTTATGGCAATCCTGCCGATTTATTTCAAGTCTAGTCAGTAGTGGATTGCGCAAGACAAGTGAACGTCAGCATGCCTAACTCTGCAAGGAAGGAAGGGGTTTTGCTGAAAACGAGCAATCCTCACTGTAGGTACGCAGGACCTTGATTCATCAAGAGCTAGGAAGCCATATTGCCTCATACTACTCCTTTTCTATAATATCGTGAGCTGTCCTTCGTAACACAGTGCCGATATCTCGTTAGCAATGCTATTGACAATCTGGAGTAGCTGCCACTATTTAATACGCCACATTACATAGTACTTAGTGGACCGGTACCGCTGAAGAGATTCTTCACGCCATCTTGAAAAAAGTATGCCTACTAACCACGCAACGTACGAATTTGGTGCGCGTTCGTCTCGCCCTGCTTGCTTGCTCGCCTACCGAAGGCTGTCTAGCCTAAACATCCTACCAACCGTCAGCCACATTACACAGACGGATGCATGCACGGACAAACGCGCATATTTTGAAATGCTTAGACAATGTATAGAGTACTCGTAAAAACGCCGCAGAATATAGCTCTGTGATTCATATTGGTAGGATACATATGTCTCAGGTACCTCAAATATCGCGTCCCTCTCGTGTCCATTGTTCATTGCACCATCAGGTTCATCCTGGAAGACGTTGGCCTGGAGGCAAAATGAAGCCCCCTGGCCCGCTATCGCTCCTGCCCTCTGCCTCCCGCCGCCACGGGAGTACCTGCTTGCTATGGACAAGAACGATACTAGCCATCACGATCACCTAGATATCTAGGTAGGTACTGAATAATACATACATCGGTGGTTCTTTTAGCGCCTTTGTTGCGTGCTATCTGACCAAAAAGATTGCCAACTGCCCTACCTTGGTGAGAAAGTGATGTAGTCTGTGTATGGAGTGCGTATGGTATGTATGGTCAAGCATCCCTCCTGTGCTAGTGCCTTCGGGTACCTGGGTGGACACTAGGAAACGCGTAATGGCATGTACTTTGTACGAAGGTACAGGGTTGGGATGCATGTTGGCGCATCCACAAGTTGTCTGTTGATCCTCAATTTGAGAAGCCAATCGCACCAGCCTTTAGGAACAATCCTCAACTCCCTCTTCGAACATCTCTGGCCCGCCTGGGTGGGCCCCTCTTTCCCCCGGTTCCTGGTTCCTGGTCCCTGGTCCCTGCCAAGCTCCGAGCCAGCAAAAGCCTTTGTCTCTCTCCACTCTCCCCTCCCCCTGCCTCGCCGGCTCGCCGGTTCGTGTCTTGCCCCTTGTCGTTCTAGAGTTCCCGCGAACTCACTCTTGGGCCGACGCTACTGCTTTTATTTCTAGGGTGTTTAACCGGGGACCTGGACACGGTCGTGGGCACTCAATTGCAGCGAATTATTGGTCGCCCCCAAGGTAAAAAAAAATTGAAGGAAAAAAAACACGTTGCTTTGACCAATTCGCACTTTGTACAATGCAATAAAAATACCTGCAGGCAAGGTGACAAACAAATACTCCGTGACGGAGTACCTGCAGTGTCATATCACATCTCAACGGCAGGAAGGAGAGACATACAGAGAAGACAGAGTCCTCGTCCCTCTCCCCGCCCAGGCCCCGTCCCGCCTCTCCTGCAATGGCCCTTCTGTGACCCATCTGTTCCCTAAGCTTGTTTCTTTCATTCATCTGCCACTGATTACTTCGTGCACAGCTGCGCATCCTGTGCTGCAAACGGAGTAGTGTAGTGTGTGTCTTATTGAATGCGTCGCGTCCAGATTTTTCCCTTCCCTCCAGTCCTCTTCCTCTTCTCATCGCCCGTCAACTCGTGTCATCGCTTCCACACCGAGAGGAGCAAATTCGTCATCGCATGTGTCCAAGACGTCCGATGAGAGCCTTTTCTCACACACAGGAAAGGAATTGCGCCCCAAGCCAACTCTAGCTTTGTGAGAGCATACACGGAGGCTCTCGCACTCGTCGTCTCTTCCCGTCACCGCCCATATCGTAAAATTTGGCGGCGGAATATAGGTATCCTTCTGGTTCAATGGCATTTTACTCCGGTCTTAGCAGTGGGCAATCCAAGCTCCCTGTTGAGCAACAAGATGCCCTCACGTCACCTCTTCATAGCCAACTCCACATGTCGGCTTCCAGCCCAGACATCTTGTTAGCTGATCATGAGCTCATTGGACCTGCCATTGATGGGCCTCCCTCTCCCGAGAGACTCAGACAGCTCACTCGGCAGATGAAGAGGGCATCATATCTACGCCGGCCACCTCGTCATCGCCCGGCTGCCTCTGCTTCATCCTCGCTCACCTCCTTGGCAGACAATCACTCTACATGGGAGCAAGATTTGGAGAACATGACACGGGGGCTGACCCGGCGATCCTCAAATCGATCAACAGGAAGCAGCACGCCATCGCGGGAACGCGCTGATAGTATGCAAGTCTTCGGAAAACCTATTTTTCATCGGAGGGAGAGATCTAAGCGAGGCAATGACTCCCAAAGCTCTTCCAATAGCTCCCTTTACTCCATGGATGCCTCGGCCGATAGCTCATGGTTCAGCTCTAAAGAGTCTTTCATTCCTACTATCTTTTCCAGGCGGAAACCGTCACGCGACGAATCGGCTGTACCAAAACGTCCTCAGATATCTGTACCATTTAACTTTCAACACGTTGCGCACACGAATCGCGATAGTGTCTCGGATGTTCGAGAACATAGCCTCTATATGAATGCGAAGGGTAGCTTTTTAAGCGTTGCAGTGTCTGAGCCAACCAGTGCTCCAGCTACTCTAACAGGAAAAGGCTCAGAGGAGTCGCACGCTTTCTCAAGTGAACTCCTCGACAAGTCTGGTGATGATGATATTTCCACGAACATTACTTCTCGGCCACCACTGGTCCTGCACCATACAACCCCTGCCTCCGGCCACCAAGGAGGATTGATGAAGCATGTCCGATCTCAAGAACAACTCCGACTGAGTTCGTCCGGACCACCACCCCCGAGGCCGCCTCGATCTCCTATGAGCACAAAGTCGTTTGCCCCTCCTCCTCCTCGTGTTTCCAGCCGCCAGACATTGAATTATCTTGGGACGGTCACGTCGAACAGCGCGGCTGTGAATGGTGCCGTTTGTCGCCCGCGGCCCTTTGGTCCATCGCATATGGCACAGCCTACATCGCCGACTATGACATCGAGGCGGAGATCAACACTCGGAGCAGTTCCCGGGATACTTGATACACCAAATAAGCGATCATCCGGGATGCTGGCTGTATCTCCTGATACATCTTGGCCGCTAGTCACACCAGCTTCTGGACCATATGAGACCGCTCTTCCTGCTCTTCCCGATGTGCCAGAAGAAGAAGAACATCATGTGCCAGGCCGACAGTCACGGCTTAGCCTGGTCAGTAATAACTCCTCATTGCGCGGTAGCTATTCGGTTCCTATGCTACGAACCCTAGCAGAATCCCAAAGACCAATAAGCGGTGCCTCCGAAACGTTGGGTCATTCAGATCTGATGACTGCTCAACAAAAGACAATTGATGAGGTCGAAGCTGAACAAGTGGTTGAGGAGGGCCAGATCAGGGAGAGCTGGGAAGACGATATTGACTATTGCTACGAACATGAGGTCGAAGCTGACTGCGACTATCGTTGGGAACGTCCCTCGCTCGACTTCAACCCATTTCGACGAAGTGTCGCGCCGCCTACCCATCCCGATGTTGAAGAGGGGCAGCCAGAGACGGTAGCGTCGACTGGGGAGACAAGAGAAACTCAGCCGTGCTCGCGACATGCATCAGACCTCGATATGCAACCTCAAGGTCACAAGCAGCAAGCATCTATTACTGTAGCCGACTTGTCCACATCGCTAGAAGCCTTAACAACGGCAGAAACATTCAGAGGTATCGCCACTCCGCCGGCAGACGAGGTAAATGCCAGTCGCTTCTCAAGCCTAAAACAGGCTTATCGTGATTCCGTTGCTTCAAGCTTCAAAGTACCGGACAGTTTCACGATATCACCCTCTCTACTGATCCCAAAGGATTACCACAAGGAAGCGATGATGTATGAGGCAGAGCAAAAGGCGAATTGCGATGTTGGGGACCTCCTGAGTCCATACTCGCATGCAATGTTCAACGAAGAGGACTTTGTGCAGGTTAATGGGTACTTGACCTTACCAACCGAACAACGCTGCAGCACGTCGACCACGGAGACAAACTTCTCCAGCAATCACTCTAATTCCACAAGCGGACGCCATGAATCAACAAACTCATCGTGGACAAGTTTCACTAGCTCACCGCAAGTAGCACCGAATTGAAGCAATTGGAGTGGTCCGGAAGAGATGCAGCAGAGCCTGTGCCCACAGCAATGGTGATGAAGGATGCGTCAGAGTCAGTGTCTCCTGAAATAAATGGCGCCTTACCGGAGGACACCCTTCCAGAGCTAGATTCCCTCCCTGTCATGTTTGGGGGTAAGAAATCGTACCACAAGAGCAACTTCAGTGAGTCTGTGGTTCGAACGGATTTATCTCTCGATCAATCGCATAATGAGATAGCGTCTCGAAGACCGAGAGCTAGAACCACTAGCCTTAGTGCTCAGTCTCCGCCCCCTGTGGGGCAGTATGCTCTGTTCCCCAAAGCCCCGGTTGCCAGAGGATTTGGTGGCCGCATTTAAGCGGGCGTCATTGGAAATAGAGGATGTTGTTCACTACCAACGACGCACGCCTGCAACACGGCCTTCACAGCGGCAATCGTTGGAACTTTGTTTTGTTTTGTTAAACTGGTGGTTGTTGCAGTGTGTATTGCAAAGATGCCCCTGTGCATCCAGACATGTTGGGTATTCTTTTTTATGGGCCGTAAACTTCTGTTACGAACCGATAGCCTTTCTTTACGATCACTTTGTCGCATCTTTTGTGTTAGTTGGCGTTCCTTTTGTGGGGATGGGGAGCAGAGGCATGTCACTGTTTCCCCCCCCCCCCTTCCTTATGGCAGAACAAGATATAGAATGTGTAAAAGGCGCATGGGAATGTACGGGAATCAAGTTTGGGCTATGAGGATCTAGATGAGGTTCGCAAAAGGGGAGCAGGTGCGATTTTGCCGTCTCAGAGACGACGATAGCGACGCTTTCACACAATGTAGCGGTGTTTGATATTTGTTATGATGGTGCACAGGTAGATTAGAGGGCATTTCGAAACTGTTAGAGCGTGCACGAGCCGAATATACGGATGTAAGATTTGAATGAAGAGCGAGAGTATCGTTGTGATGTCTACAGAGTTGGTTAAATGACGGCAACTATGTCACTGCAGCGTCCCCGCAATCAAAGTAAATAGAATCATCAGTACTCCGAAGGAAATTATGATATAGGAAACAAGGATCGAATATAACTATTCGGATGCTACACGGTGCGCTGCAGTTGGACTTTATCGAGATGTTATTCAAACGCGGCCAGTGAATAACATAGCGAACAAATACACACAACCAGTAGACAAGAAACCGTTGTGTAAAACTTACCAAATTCAACAATGCTTGTAAGCCCATAGCCCATGTTAATGTCTAGCTAGACGCACTATCAACACCCTGAACGCCAGTTTCGTGTCGTCCTGCCTCAATCAATCCATTTTTTTCCGCCAGCGCGCGGGAGCAGTACGATACAGCAGTATCCTGAAATACACATTGCGTTTCTATAGACATTGTACTTTTGTACTACTCTGTGCAACTCACTCAATCTGTCTTCTTTTTCTTTTTCTTGGGTTGGTCCTCTTCCTCGTCGTCGTCATTATCGTCATTATTGACATCACTCTCGGCATCGCTTCCACTGCCTGATTCGGAACTCTCGTGAGCACTGTCAAACTCTTCGGCTACATCGCTGTCACTGTCTGCATTGAAGTCCTCGTCCACGCTCTCTTCGTCTTCGTCAGCGGAGCCGCGGTCTGCTTTGGATGCTACGACTTCATCATCTGATTCATCCATAACCTGTTCGCGTAGGGCGGCAGCAAGGAGGTTGGCATCCTCGTCTATCTCGTTCTTGACGCGCAGGCCTTTGAGTTTGAAGAAGGATTCTAGTGCTTTGAGGTCTTCTCGGTTGATGTTGCTGAACTGGGATGAACCAGCGCCATTCTTCATAGCGACAGTGATGTCGAAGGTTGACAGGGCGGAGACGGCTCCCCCGACGCGAGAAAACGTTACAGATTGTGTCTGCTCATAGGCAATGTATGTGGCTGGCTTGGGTACAAACATGAAGGCTTTTTCTAGACAGTATAGGAATCCTTCGCTAGCTTTGATAGAGCACTTGATGCCAAACTGGCTTCGGTGACTGGGAGATGAAAGTTAGTTCATGGTTGGTTGAAGGATAGCAAATAACGGGCCAGATTTCACAACTGATGACATACGTAAGGAAGTCCTTCGCAGGAGATGAGATCTTTTTGTTAGCCAAACCTCTGAAGATTTTGGCAACGACATGGTGCAATGGCTCTTCGTAGTGAGCGTCCAGCTTGTCCTTGTACTTGACCTCGAGCTCTGCCTCTTCTAGATTCAGATCGATCGTCACTTCCTCGTCCTTCTTAAACTGCATGACGACGAAGGGGTATCGCGTTTGTCCCTGGCGGAGCGGGGGGTCTAGACCAATGCAAAGCAAGCAGTGCGTCTCGTCGGGCTTGGGGAGTACCATGAACTTTTTGATGGCTTCGTACTGGATCTTGTAATCGTACGTTTTGCCGCGGAGTCGGAAAGACGCTTCGTACATGTCGATGTCAAACCGGCCTCTGATAAAGTATGATTAGTATCGCAGTTACGAGCAGCCAGCTCGCGAGGATCTGAGGGAGTCAACCCTACCTGGGAGTGAGATGTAGGACATCAAGGAAGGTGGCGATAGTATCGCCCGCTGTCTCACCAATCTCCGCCTTCTCAATAAGAGTGTCGTAGAACAGCGTCGCCGCCGCCTTTTCTTCTTCGCCGCCAGCGTCGCTAGCAGCATCATCGCCTTCGGCTTCTTTCTTGGTGGTGACGCCAGGGATATAGAAGCGCATCTCCACAAGCTGGTCGCGACCGGCGCCTGCCTTCTTCCCCTTGCCTCGTGCGCCCCCAAGCTGACCCTGAGAGCCAGTATCGGAGGTGTCCAACGGAAGAGACATTTCTACGGCCACCTCATTGCGGCCGGCAAGATTGGTGTTTCCAATCTCGGAGTAAGGCAGCTCAAAAGCTGGGCGGTTCTGAACGCTAAATGTGAGCTCAGCCTTGGAAAACTCGGCTTTGCCCCAATTCCAGCCTCGCAGCGCATGCTCCTTGTTCTCGAGTGTGGTGCTGTACCAGTTCTTGAAAACCTTGCTGAGGCGCTCGTAGTCCTCCTGCTGAAAGCCGTCAAGCTGGATGATACCCGAGTTGCGCTGGAGGATTCTGATCTCATAGCCCTTGGAGGCACGGCTCCATTGAGCGCCGCCGATATTGCTGTGATCTAGTGTGAAGGTGTCGCCGCCGCCTGCGGGTTTCCAGCCGAAGCCCGTTTCGGCGAATCTGCATTTGCCGCTCTCCTTGGAGAGGTCAAGGTAGATACTGTCGAAGCTCTCGCTGGCGGTGTTTTGGTCAGCTGAGAGATCCCAACAAGTTTGATTTTCACCACAACGAGAGATAAAATACAGCCCCCCAAAAGTGGCGATTAAAGAAGACAAGAGATTATGGGCTGGCAAACGTACATTGCGGTCATCTTGAGGCTGGAGACTCGGCGACGAGGAGTTGAATCAAGTCTGCCCGTCGAGCCACGTTTTGTCACCTGCGCTCACTTTCGATCTCCTGTGTTGAGTCTTGTCGCGACTGTGATTCTCGTCTTCTTGGTTTTTATTGGGGGTTTTTTTTTCACGTCTTGGGATCAGTGATAAAAGTGCTTTGGTGGGAGTGAGAAGGAGGCTCAAAGATTGCTCGTCATAAGTCCACATTGATGGTTTTGCAGGAGATTTTGAGCTCTCACTGGAGGTACCAAAAAAGCCATCTCTAGGAAGTACCTGGGGTACTGGGCAGATCCCAAACAGGCTATATTAGCAAAAAGGAACCTGTGCAGTACTTTAGGTATGTACCTTCTTAGCTTCTCACCCGTGACTTCGGGGCGCGTACCAAAGTCGCGCCTCGAGTCGCTTTACGCGCCACGCTCTCATAGTGCATCTTAGCTAGCTTTCTAAGGGCTCGCTGGTCACACGGGATCCCGTGTGAATTATATTAGTTTAATAGCAGCAAATTTAAATAACGCAATTTACTAAGTTGTAGTATATATAATTATATTGAAAGAGGAGATATCTTATATATCTAATATAGAATCTTACTACTAGAGAGAAATCCTAGTAAAATTACTGGGTAAAACCTAGGAGAAATCTCCTCGGGATTTTCTTTCTATTTTATTATCTCATTTTTTAGTAAAATTATAGAGAGTTTACTAAAGAATAATATGAAGATTTCCCTTTAGTTATAGTAAGTAGATAAAAGTTCTAATTAATTTATACTTTCTACTATATTAGCTCTCCAATCTAGAAATTAAAATACTACATTTTATATCTAAATTAAATATAATTTCATTTATAAAAAAAATTAATTAATAATTAATTAAGCTATCTATTTATAATATTTAGTATTTTATATACTAGCTATTAGAGCTTATAAATACTAAGAGAAGAAATTAATAAACTTTTTTAATATTGAACTAGAGAATAAGACTTGCTCTTAGAGATAATAGTCTCTAATTATATAAATTCTTAGAAGTTAATATAAATAATAATATTATAATAACTAGAATAATATACTCTTCTTTATTATTATTACTTCTTAAAATTAACTATTTAATATCTCTTTATTAAATATATTATTAAAATAATATATTTAATTAAATAAAAATATATATTATAATATTTATAATAAGCTAGCTTTAATAAGGCTAAAGTAATAGCTACTACTAAGATAGAGAGTGAGACTCGCTCTTAGAGATAGCGGTCTTAGTCACGTGGGTTCCCAGGTGTTGATATAAGTAGTGATACCATAATAGCTAGAATAGCATACTCTTCTTCATTATTATTATTATTTCTTAAAATTAACTATTTAATACCTCTTTATTAAGCATATTATTATAATAACCTATTTAATTAAATAAAAACATATATTATCACATTAATTAGAACTATTAATAGTCCCCTTATCACGACTTACAAGTCTGCGACTCTCATGATCCTACAAGTACGATATTCCGTTGGGCCTGCCTGGTGATTGGGTTGTGTGTGTGTTCCCTCTATCTCACTACTATAGCTATTATTAGCTACTAGGCCAATACCCTTAGCTACTATAGTAAAAGAATATATATTAAATAGCTACTTACTATAGCTATCTAACTAGCTATAAGGCCTAGTATTATAGAATAAGCCTAAGCTTATAGGCTTAAGTCTATAATATAGCTACTTTCTCTAGATATTCTACTATAAGCCTAATAATAAACTCCCTAGCTTATAGCTTAACCTAGCTCCCTCTAGGTTAGTGCCCCTATTAGCCTAGGTGACTGTCGTTATACTATAGTGCCTAACTATGCGCTGACCCGGATTTGAACCTATGACCTTTTGTTAGCTATTTAAATGTGATGGGCTGGCCTTAATAAGGCTAAAGCGATAGCTGCCGCTATAGCTATTATCGGCTACTAGGCTGATACTATTGGCCACTATGGCAAAGGATATGTATTAAATAGCTGCTCACCGCAGCTATCTAACTAGCTATAAGGCCTAGTATTATAGAACAAGCCTAAGCCCCTAGGCTTAAGCCTATGATAGTAAGCTAGATAATAGAGAACCTAAGGCAGGTTTATAGTATATATATAATAACCTCCTTACTATCTCACTACCTCTTAATTATTATACTAACCCCGCGCTTTTAAGGCTACTTACCTAGGAATTCCTGCCTCAGGCACTAATAGCTTGATTAGTCAATCCATGACACGAGTCCTGAGGAACTAGCTTCTATTAAAGGAAGAACTCGTCATTGAAAGGTATAACATCGTGTATATCATATAAGGAGGGTATTCATCAAAGCAAAACCTATTACATTAATCTACTAATTATCACAGAGCTGCTGCTACTAGTAATGGTTGTTGTGATATCTGTTATCTCTGGACTCAAAGACTTTGCTTTCATGGCTTCGAGTCAGCTCTCGTCAGATGATCCATCGACTACGCACAGTCCCGTACCTATCCGCCAAGAAATAACACATTGCCTTCTCTCTGTAAGTCTTCCTAAAGCACATGAATATTATCAGGAGTTGTATTCAGTCCCGATTTGTGAAACATATCACAATTAATCTAGTCCAAGTCAAGCAACCACATCAGGTGGCCAGTCTACGCATACAGAAAGGGTTCTGTTGCCTCCACTGGAGTCCTACGCTCCTGCTAAGGTTTAGCGGGTTTGGTAGAGTAATAGGTACCAAAGCCGCCAACGGCCTTATCCCCATTCGTACCCCTCTCAGCCAATCAATTGGTCACATGTGTAGCCGCCTTGTATCAACAAGCACGCTTTGTTATGTAGCGGTACACGGGAGTGACACCACTCCACCGCGTGCCATAGCCAAACAATGACAACATCAGTTACAATCCCGACCAATGGATGACTCTGGCGCAGTTGTCGTAACCACACCTCCTAAGTACTTGTACCTTATACTACTAGCCAACTACTTGTCTTCCTGCTAGAAGCTACGGTGAATCTTCTCCGAAGCAGTACTGCCATGTGGTGATACCTAGCTAGCCCCCCCAGACCTGCCTGTGACCTGCACCTCCATCACTACCTGTCACTGTCCGCCATCTGCGTCGTCAACATCCTCTCAACAACATCATAATCTTCTCAATTTCGTGTCATCTCTCCCTCCTTTCACCTCATAAGACTTGTTTCTCTTATACCTATTCAGTTGATCTTTCCAAATATCCCTGGACTCCTCTCTCATCAGGCTTTGGATGGTTCGATTCGGCGCCATGCCGCCTCGGTCAGCGACATCGGCCAACTCTAGATGTGCCTCTGCCGGCAGAGTAACAGCCTCCGTACTGCTATCCTTCCTAGCATATGCCCCCGTCTCAGTTCTTGGTGTAAACAATGCGGTCATCAACCAGGACATCTTCATCCCACCTGGCCCAGTACTGCCGCATCACTCCGACACATTACCACCAGCCCAGCATGTCTTCTCACTACGGCACATCTATCACCATGGGACCTACCGGAACCCCGACCTCCACCGAAAGCGAGACGTCTTCCACGATGAGTCTCGGGTATTCTTGGCTGCCGAAGTTGGATACGATGAGCACGACTTGACCAAGCTGGCAGCTAGGAGCCGTTCTACGCAGATCGAGCGTCTGGTAGATCGTCGCCCAGAGGTAGTAGATCCCATGGTGGCCGAATCACGTCGACGAGGTTTCGCTGCTGCGCTCGATGCCTCAGCATGGACTATCGATGACGTACCCATGCCAGATATAACGGACAAGGATACCGTTCTAAGCATGGCCTACATGGCTGCCAATGCATATGTTGAGAGCGATAACCAGACCGACTGGGAAGATGTGCGGGGGCCTTTCAATAGGACAGAAGACTTCGGGTGGCAGAGCGATGGCCTCCGTGGCCATATCTGGGCTGATGAAACGAACTCGACGGTGGTCATCGGCCTCAAGGGTACATCGCTAGCCGTATTTGACGGCGAGGGCACAACGACCAATGACAAAGTTAATGACAACTTGTTTTTCAGTTGCTGCTGCGCTCAGCAGGGACCCTGGACCTGGACCAAGGTTTGCGATTGTGCCACTGGAACCTACACCTGCAATAATACCTGCGTCGTTAAGGCCCTCCGCGAAGAAAACCGGTATTACGCCGCAGGCCGCGAACTTTACTCCAATGTGACAGAGCTGTACCCCAAATCAAAAATATGGCTAGTAGGGCACTCCTTGGGAGGTTCTGTGAGCTCTATGCTAGGCCTTACGTACGGTCTACCGGTGGTTACTTTTGAAGCGGTCCCAGAGGCCTTGGCCGCGTCCCGTCTGGGTTTGCCGGCGCCCCCAGGGTCAGACCCGAATATTCCCCAGAAAAGGTCCAACACTGGGGCCTTTCACTTTGGTCATACTGCTGATCCAATATATGTTGGCAGTTGCAATGGAGCAACTGCATCATGCTCCTTTGCCGGTTATGCGTTGGAAACTGCTTGCCACACTGGCCAAGAATGCGTCTATGATGTTGTCAAGGACAAAGGGTGGCGTGTAGGTATAGGCACCCACAGGATTGTCTCTGTCATCCAGGATGTTCTTCTCAAATACGACGATGTGCCCCAGTGCAATAGTACACCCGAATGTCGAGATTGTTTTCAGTGGAAAATGTATGAAAGCAATGGGACAGAATCCACGACGACAACGACGATGTCTAGGACCACAACGACTCACACTCGCACGCGAACAACAACGTGCCAGACGCCAGGCTGGTGGGGTTGTTTGGACAAGACCACCACTGGACCATCTACTACTACCACTACCACTACCCTACCATCGACAACATGTGAAACCCCTGGATGGTTTGGTTGCAAGGATAAGACTACCACTTGTATCACGACGACGCAGGTAACAACAACGAGGCCTGTTACGACTACAACCAGTACCACGTGTAAGACCCCTGGTAGATTCTGGGGCTGTCGCGACGAGGCGGTGGAACCAACCTCGTTCAGCACTGGCACCATAGCTCCTGGGCCTATCACATCTGCACCGACTGCTACTTCAACTACAACAATACCCACCAGTAGCTTGACGCCAGAAAAACCCATATGCCGACACCGAAATTGGGTCGGTATATGCAACGACTGGGGCGATACTGAGAGTGACTTGTTGCCGGATGAGATTTAAGATGCAAATCAATGAAGGTTCTAGCCTGCTAATCCGTGCTTCCAACAACAAAGTTGGGCAATAATCAACGGCTCTGCTCTTAGGTATGCAGGACTGTTCGGATGACAAGCATGATCACTTATACTTGTGCTTGATGAATTTAAATTTACTTGGCTTGCTAGGCTTCCAGCATGGAGTACATAGATGCCGTCAGCTCGCCCTCCCGCCCTCTCTTTACTATGTACTACCCATACAATAGGTGCGAGGACAATAGGGTGAGTTTTTATGAGGATATATGGTGATATTTGGATTCCCGAGCTTCATTGGATGTTTGAGTTTCTTGTAGACTGGCGTTGGATTACAGAGGCGCACCACAGGGCGTAGATCAGATGTAGCAGAATGTTGCAAATCCGACATTCACGCGCATTACGGGATCTTTGATAGCACACAGTAGCATATCATATACATTATTCGAGTGCATCTGTTGAACCATCTAGTGTCAAACTATCGCTACTTCCATATTGCAAGGTGTCGTGGATGAATGTTACGGAATATTTATGGTCGAAACTGAGACGCACTAGACCCCGCAGCCATCCTCTTTCCTGTTCACTCTAGCATAATAAGCTTATGCCTATGCTACTATGGGATGAGATCCGCACGCATATATTGATTCACCTATAAATGACTTTCATTAAACTTACCGTAGAGATAGTTGAGAGGCCGTGTTGATGAGTGCCCTTTCCACTAGTAGCTGTACAGTACATTGGTGCAACGAAGAGAAGCACGTACCCCATACTTTGTCCTCATACTGTGACATTTTCTATGAAACAAAGACAACTAACTGATGTTCTTTTAAGAAATGAAAAGCCAAGGAAATTCATCAAAATACGAAGTGGATAGGTATAAAGGGACACCTAAAATCGCCAAAACTTACGTTTTTATATCTTGAATATATGCTTTTTTTCTAAAAAAAAAAAAAATACTGCTTAAAATTTTAAAACTTTATATATATATATTATAAATTACTTGAAGTTATATTTATTATTTATTTTAATATAAAATGAAGTGTATACTTAGAGAGGTAGATGTACAGTGGAGTGATCTGAGATTTAATTAATATTGCACTTTCTTAAAAAAAATTATTATGCTCTTATTTTGCTTATCTAAAATAGTACTTATTATTATACATTTTTATAAAGTATAAATTATTATATATATATTCTTAGCTAATTGAATAATAGTATAATTTATTTAATAGTTCTACGGTTAGTTTTGATCATTTTTGGGTTAATTTGGAAGCTGTTGCTTTAACTTTTCGGCTAGGCTCTATAAATGGGAGGATACTTGTTGGTGTATGATATACCTCCTCACCTTTTTTCTTATAGCGACATAAGCATTTTCCGTTGCCCCAACTCTCATCTTCGGGCACAGGCTTGCCTTGCTCCTTGGACCACCTCCCCCACAACCTGCTTAATACCGAATACAATTCAGCCACCTCCCAATTGATGGGGATGCCCAAAGGACGGCTTGTGCCTCAAGAGCACCCATAGCTAGAACTGTCGCCTCGAGTCGACCTTTCAACTACCTGATTGATCACCATGGACACGGAAGTGTCGACTGCCCAAGGTGATGAGACGCGCCGGTCTAGCTCGCTAAGCGACATTGACAGCGACAGCAATAGCGATAGCGATAGAAACAGTAGCAAAGATGACGGCAACCGCGACGGCAGTGATGCCCCTGCACAGCCGATCGAGTGGCTTGCGACGGCACGACAGCGTCGAGCGACTGCTGGCAACCGCATGAAGTTCATGTTAGCAAATGAGGAGCCAGACTCTGACTTGGAACTCCTCTTCGCAGAAGATGAAGATGATGAGGGGTTTTCCGGCGTGGACGATGACGGCTCCGATGTTCACATGGACTCATCGTCTGACGATGAAGACGACAATAATGCTGGTGAAGGCCTTGAAGGCGAGCAGGAGCTCGAGCGACTAGCCAAAGAGCGGCGTACGGCTCAGCGAAAACGAAAAGCACAGGACGTCATCCCTGCCAAGTTCAGAAAGAAGGTCCGCATCAATCCCGCCACACGATCTGCGCAACCCGCTCCAGCACCGCGCCCGAAGAAAAAGTCCGAACGTGCATCATGGCTCCCGTCACCCGCCGACATGCCCACACGCGCCTCATCACGCCAAACGACGCGTGAGCACAAGGAACAGCTCCACCAGCAGATGGTGGAGAGGGAGGAGAGGCGACTAAAGCAGCTGGCGCAGATGCAGAAGAAGGCGGCCAAGCTCGAGGCGCTAAAGAAGCCACCATTGACTCAGGCGGAACGGCTACACGAGGCTACCTTGGTCGAGAAGCGCAACAGTAAGAGCCTCAACCGGTGGGAAGAAGCAGAGAGGCAGAGGGAGGAGGAGAGACTAGCCAGGCTAGCAGCACTGAACCAACGGACGCTCAAGGGACCCGTAATCACATTTTGGAGCGGAAGAGGTCACTGGGCAAATGAGGAGCTCAGGAACATGGGCAAGGTCATGGTGGTGGAGGAACAACCCAAGAAAAAACGGGAGAAGAGCGACAAGAATGCTAAGCAGAAAGACAAGGCGAAGGCCGCAGGCGCAGAGACCCCACTGGACGAGCACAAGGCAGAGGACAACGAGGTCGACTCCTCCAAGGTAGGTAGCGGTGTTGCTCAACAGACCGGTGATACCTCTGCCGCCAAAGGAGCCCTTCATGAGTCATCATTGCCGCAGAAGCAGGAGAATGGGCTCAACCCCCAGAGCCAGCAAGACTCCTCGGCACAACCGTCACTAGCAGAAGCGATCACACCACCCTCTGTACCAACCCCTCCTCCTCCTCCTCTTTCAACGGTATCCGAACAAAAACAGCAGGATGAACGACATGATTTACGAACCACGACTTTTCCTACGAAGCTTTCTCCTCCCATTCTAAAACCTCATCCCTCCAGTGGTCTCGCCGCCCCAGCGCCTCCGCCTCCTGTTATTCCTCCTCCACCGTCTTCATCACAGAATCAGAGCTCCCTAGCAACTGCTCCCGGCATATCTCAACTGCATGAACCTAGACCGTTGGGGGTGCTAGCCGCCCCAATGTTAGCACCGCCACCAGGTGTTGACATTTGTGGAGCATCGTCATCGACTTCTGGGTGCAATATTTCAAGTCATAAGTCAAACGTTCTCGCTTTCCCAAACACCTCACCTTCTCTGGCGCCACCCTCGTCAAAACCGCCAGTGGCACCAACAGCAACAGCAGCAGTGAAGCTGCCAACACCTGTATCTAATAATAATATCTCGGAACCACTTAAAAATATCTCCCCCGGATTCCCCCCCCACGATAACCACCTCCAACCTAATCACAATGGCTCTGCCCCAAGCAAGTCAGCAAGTCTTGAACACTCAGGTGAAGGCATTGGCTCAAATAAACAAGTATCATTTAACCGCAACGCCATCATATACCAGAACTTTGATGAGATTAGCATCAAAGACAAGGGTGTGCAGACTCAGATCTTGTTCGGCCGCAGAATGAATAGGCTCTCAAGTAAGTTCCATCCTCATCCCCTCATACTCTGAAAGCAAAAATACCAAAGGCAACGCAAGAAAAAGGAAAGAGAATTAACGCTCCGTCCAGAACCCTCACCTGCAGCCCTCTGCGTCATCACCCACCACCCCGCCCGCTACCGCGACCCAAAGACGGAACTGCCTTACTACAATGCCTACGCCTACCGCGAGATCCAGCGACTATACAAAGGCGACTACCATTGGAGCAAAGTCCTCGGCGCCTGGGTTGGCAGCAGTACCTCTGCTGCTCGCGGTGTACCTGAGCGGTTCCTCAATCCACATTTTAAACCTGCCTCTAGTAAAGGTGCTGCTGCGAGCGACATATCGAAGCAAGATGCGCCTAAATGCGGAGAGGATGTAATCAAGGTGGAGACTGGTGATCTCAAGACTGTAGTGGTAAAGTATGGAGAAGGGGCCAAGGCCGATGTGGTCAAAGGCGAAGACAAAACTGAAGCTAGCCTCGCGGCTGCTACAGTAGATGGACAAGCTGCAAACTAGTTGTACAGTATTCGAGGGAATTTGTTTTTTCTTCTTAGTTTAATACCCGTGTAGGACTATGGATACCCTGCCCACATTGTTTAGAGAACAATGATAGGCTCCAAGCAAGCTTAAATCAATGCCAGATTAAATAATATGAGTGGCACTCCAGTCTACCTTTTTCGGTTATTGACTGGACAACATTACTTGTGTCGGTGAAAACATGGCATTACTCCTTTACCGGCCTACCTATGTTGATATAGTTCTCATTCATATACGTCTCATTTCATCCATTCTATATACAAGGTCAATACCCTTCCTTCTCCATCAGTTTTAATAGCATTTTTCATGGACCGAGTCCGTACTCTTTAATATACACATTAGATCTGCACTATGTGCATCAAACACCGACTACGCGGCGTTTCAAGTATAGGACACTTGCGCCTTCTACTCCGTCCAGGAAGCTGGCACTCCTTCTGAAATTCATCTGTAATGAAACATTGCTGACTAGCAATGTGGGTATAATGATCTTGTGCTGCTCTGGTGCTTCTTGCATGGCGCCTGCGCCGACTCAAGACTGTTCTTTTCTTTATAGCAAATTACTGCGCCAGCCAGTCTAAACATGAAATAGTTTGTTGCAGTAAGGGCATTGTACCATCATGCCCCAAAAGTGTATGGTTTGCATTGTGAAACTGACTATTGCAATGGTTTAGACGACGTGTGAGAATATATTGACACTGGTGGTATGCCTCTCACGCTAGCCGGGTAGGCTGTCTTCTAGTTGTTTCTGCTTCCAATTGCGTCCACAATCCAACCCAACTCGCTGACAAAGTCGTCAAGACCAGTATCAACAGGTGTTGCAAGAAAAGCGTTGCTATCAAGTCGTCCATTGGAGCCTTGTTTTGCCGGTAACTTGGCGGAAGCGGAAGTCCCAAATGTACTTTGTATGCTCGATATGTCTTTAGGCTGATCGGTTGATCGAGGTAAACTGTAATTCTCATAAATTTGTAAGAGCGGTGACAATGTAGCGGGATTTGGTTGGGGATAGTAGCTGTCACCAGCATGGCTGGATAAGACATCCTCGTCATCATTCGAGTCATAATAGGTTGAGGGATCATCATCCGGCGACAGGAGGGAGATAGGTGATGTTAGGTCGCTGGAAGTTGAAAGAGACCACCGAGGTTGAGTAGCAGTTTGAAGTCTAGGGAGCGAAGTGGAGCAGGAGCTGAATAGGGTCGTTTCTTGTTGAGTTTGGTTTCCTAAGCGCCCGGCAGACTGTTCTTCTGTTAACGTGACGCTACTCCTGTTGACAACTCTTAGAGGGTTCGTTTCTGACGAAACAGATCGCTTAAATGGCGGGGGGGACAATTGCGTCGAGTAAACTTGGGTTTCAGAGGTCGCGGAAGTCGCAAAGTTGTCGTCATCATCAGCCTCCTCAGATATGTTATCTGGAATGGCCAAAGCAGGACGTTGTTCATGGGGGGGAAATAGGGCGCGATGGGGGGTCTTCGGACAAGTAGCGACGTAGGGCTTCTGGTGAGATATCCCTTGAGCGAGGCAATTTAGTAGAAGTAGGGCTTTGACTTCTTGAATCATCGCCAGACGCCGAAGTCGAGCTGAAAGTACCGTCACTGCTGACACAAGATTTGCTGCATCGACCATCACGAGTCGGCAGCTTGCGTGTGAAGAAACGTTTCCAAGAGGGTGCTGGAGAGAGAGATCGACTCGAAGAACGGTGGTGCAAAACTGACGAAGCTGTACCTAGCCGCTTTGCTACTACATCTGAGACCATCATGGGATGTGGCTGTGGTGTAATGAACTTTGTCTCCGGATTCATCGTTCTGAAGCTTTCGAATCGTATGGAGCTAAGAGAAGCACTACGTTTGCGTAGAGTCTGCTCAATTGGAACATGGAGAGTGTTGACAGTCTGCCCTGGGAGAGACGGACACGCCGTGGTCGACAGAATGGTGGGATCGTGGGTTTCTATTGATCCGTCTACCTCGTACTAGAGAAACAAGGTCAGCACCCTTCCTCAACATTTACCTAGTAAGTTTAAAAGATGCTTACGTAGTAGTAGTAAGTGTGACCCATTTTCAGGCCACCAGTATTTCTGGAACTACGACCAACTTGGATATCGGTTCTGGTGTCTTTGAAGGAATGACACCCTTTCCAATGGCCCTGGCCACGTCGACTATCTCTAATCATTGTATGGTAGGATGTGAAATTATCCCAGGAGCCACTAAGTAGGACGGACTGAACAGAGGGTTCGGTCTGGCTGTTGTGAGGAAATTGTGTTAGTCTACGCCGTTAACTTTTTGGATGTTGTGAGGAAAGCAATTGGCAAGCAAGGTGCAGGAATGGATACATTAAATAGAGTACAAAGGCAGACTGAAGAAAGGGAAACAGGACTGGACGAGTGAGACTGACACTAGTAGCAGGGAATGGAACGTGCACAGCAACACGAGAGTTGAGACGGCCGCATGTGCCTGTGCGGGCAAAGAAAATGACGAGGCACGGTCGTTGGTAGGATGAGTGAAGAGTGCAAGATAAATAAATAAAACAGACAATGCCGATTGAAGTACACCAGGAGCGGCGAGGGCGAGGATGAGGGCGAATGGCGCCAATTGAAACGCCAGCAACAAATAAGACACAGCTTGGACAAGCCAGCAAAATAAAACGAGACCAGCGTTTAAGGGACAGAGAATATATACTCACAATAAGAACGTAATAAGTGTTGTTGAAGGGTCCATGACGAACAAAGGTCTGCCACATCCAATATATACATACACTGGAAATGGCGAGCCGAGAAAAGTCAGTATTGAAACGGCTGTCTTCGGCGAGCCTGTAGGTCTATCTTTGGAAACAATGTGCTGTTCTTCTTGTTTTTCCTTCTAGTCTTCTGGATATAGGTAGGCGCTTGCAGATGTCAAGCGCCGTGGCGGGACTGACAAATGGCCAACGATTTGTTCCAGACTAGTCAATCATTCAAGAAGTAGCATTCCTGAAACAACTTGCTTCTCCTTGGATATATTCGGCCAGGGACAAAATCCAGGGGAAATCCAGTAAGTCGGACAGGGGAGATGGCCAATGGCAAGGCGGCACACAGTAAGTGAGGATGGGATTGAAGCGCTAGTAATGGGGCAGTGGTTCGTGTATAGGTATGGTCACCCTTGGTGCTGACTAATGAATTTCGAAGAATATGAACGTCGATAAAGAGAGAATGAATATTGGGAACGGGCTATTATCTAGTTCTGCCAATTGCTTGATGACTGGTCAGTGTGCTTAGAAACCAGGGTTGAGTCGCTGTGGGTGAGAAAGCTGACGGACTATCGTTGTCTTGACAGGGGAAGGAACAGAGAGGTACATGAGGTGGTTTGAGTGTAGGACCAAATTCGCGATGGGCTGAGGGGTAACATAGATGGATGCTCAGCAACACTGAAAAGTAGCTGAGATGCAACTTGGGAAAACGAGATGTTGTGAAGATTCTGGTGGTATCTCTGTGGATAGGACGGTGTAGGTAGATATGACAGCAGGATGTCAGTGGTGACGGTGGTGATAAGGGGTGGTGATGGTGTTATTGAAGATGATGGATGTCGGCGGGGTTGGTGATAATATTATTCTCCTAGGAGGTGCCCAGAGAGGTTTCGTTACACACACCGCCAGCGAGTAGCCCAATAATGCACCTCGTCCAGCTGAGGTCAAGCTGAGAGGGAATTGGATAGTCGAGGCTGGCTGGCCCGATGAGACCGAGAAACCAAAAAGGCACCAAGCATGACAGTAAGCTGGCAGTAGCGTAGTGAGACAATTGAATTGCCTTCTTTGGCTGGGTTTCAGGGCCGAGCCAGCTGAAGAGAGATTACATCCAAGTACCTACAGCTAAGTGGTACCGCTCATTGTTGCTATTGTTGTTACCGTTGAGGTCCAGGGTACCTGAGACACAGGAGCCGCCATTCGTCTTGGAGCGCCGCTTGTCGAGGAAACTATAGCGTGCAAGACAATGGAGCTCAGGTCACGGCATCAATTGCAACACCAGCGCCTTGTTTGTACCGTATACCTTGACACCAGCACACCACTATCTCGCCAATCTCAATTGTCAGGTACCCGCCTAGACGGGTACACAGCAGGAGCCACGCCCGCCTTGGTGGCCATTGCAGCATCCTAGAGCTGTATCACGGCAATTATTGGCCCAGGACAGAGGCAGGTGCATCTGTTGGCGCCCGTAGATTGGACGAGCTGGAGATGATGCAGCAGCTACCAACGCCCGGCCCAGTGGGCAGGTGGGGCTTGGTGGCGGTTGTGTTGCCTAGTGGTCCAGCGTGGGCGAGAGAGAGGGCGACGAGTTCGTCAAGGTGTAGCAGAGTAGGTTTCTTTTTAAATTGCGCTTGGCAACTTACCCCACTGCCTGTCCTTCACTGGCCCACCCTCCAAAAATAAAATGAAGAACTTCTCGTCATGCACTGACGATGACTATCAATGCCATTACGCAGTTTCCTCGTTGTAAATACACAGTAAGTGTGTACAGAGCACAAAGGAGGCAGTTCTGTACTTTGTGACTCAATGCACAAGCAAGCACACCAGGAAGCGACGCGAACTCAATTGATGTGGAAGGCGACCGATTCATTGGCATTTGTGTATGTCCTCACAGTGACCACCTGCCGGGCCAACCGGGCATCCCGGTGTGCTTCAATTCGGCTGACCTGCAACCAGCAACTGACTAGGTGAGGCTAGCTAAGGCGGCATTGCACAGCACTCCGTACAAAGCAACACGTCGTTGCAACTAGCCAGAAATGCGCCTAGTGTTCACATCGACAACTCCGGATGCGTCTTCGTTGCAAAGTCATACAAAACCTTTCGGCAACCTGGGCCGACCGACAATTGAAGAGCGAGCGATGCGACTGTCGCTGGACCTGGAATGACGAACATGCAGACCCTGCCAAGTTTCGAAGTGCCACCCTGTGCGGTCCTGGACTCGTCTCCAGGTTGTGTTACCAACATATGATCTGTACCACGCCGCCCGTATCCAAAGACGGCGGGACTGTGCACCAGTTCATCCACGTGTGCGCAACCACCTTCTATTTACTGTCCCGTTATCATATAGCCACTCTTTTTTCTTGCTTTGTTCCTCAGTTTCATCGTAACGTCAACAGGAAGGAGAGAAGTGAGAATGTAATTAGTAGATATTAACATTGATAAGACGTGAGGTACAGGCCGTCAGCCGCAACAAACGTCGATGCCCACATGTGTTCCGAGTGTTGAGGATTATACTCTATTATAAGGTGATGCTAGGCAGTTAAACCGAGTTGTTCTTACTTGCAGCAGTGTCTGCAGTATCACCTTTTGCAGATAACACAAGCCACCAGGCGTGCACTTCGTAATAGTGCTTTATCATCAATAGGACAAGCCTGCTCGATCCGGATATACGATGAGCATGAACTACACAAAGACGCACTGTGTAACACCATCCATATCTCGTCGCCTACTCATCTCAATTGAAGGCAATCAGTCGCACAGGCAATATCGAAAGACAAAGTAAAGCAAAGTAAAGCAAAACAAATCCTCAGGATCATGGTCTGTCGAAAAGGGAGAGTGACGCATCCCATCCTCTCTGTTCTACAGAAATATAATTAACCAACACAAAGCTCTGCCTGTCGCAACCGTTACCTAGATATGGAGTCACACCCACACAGCAACTGATGGTAACTACGTAGCATTTGCCATTGCTAGCTCCAGATTAGCGAAATATGGACATATCTCCAGCAACCCTCACGTTGTCTTGGCTCTCCCTTTGCTTTTGTAGGCATGAGCGCAGCACTGCTTGAAGCTCCCTGCAAAAATGCGACGAGTTCTCAAACATCTAGACCGCACCAAGAGTCCCGGTTGACTTTCTGGAGAGCGCAGCCCGAAAACAAAGGGATAGGGGCAGAGCTTCAGACATTAGTCAGGCAGATGCAGTTCATCAATGTATCCAAAAAGTTCCCCAGGAAGACCAGTTTGGAGACTTACAACATACACGCGTTCTACCACTGACTACACTTCCGAGGTCGAACGGACCACCGAGTCAGAACCCACATTAACAACAGCTTTAAAACACAAGTAAGCTTCGCGTCGTCACCAAATCCTTGTCCACAAGATCGTACACATAATGAATGCTGGTAATGTATTGCCCAATCTCCAATGGTTAGCATTGTGACCACCGCGCTTCACTATTGGCCACCCAGCAGCTCTAGGCCCCTTGCTTTATCTTCAGATCAACGTGTATTATATAGTACAAGGGGCTTTACATTAACACTAGAGAGACCAAGAAGACAGCCCCAACCAAAACGAATGCATCATCAGCAATTAACGACGGAATGCCTGGCTCAACCCTTGTATCGTCCCATAAGCAGCACCAATTAATATGAACATTTGAAACGTCAATCCCGATGTTCCAGTCTCGTGGCTGGTGAAGTTTCGAGAGAATATTAAAGAACAAAAAAGTAATAGAGTAGTGAAAACGAAGGTTGGCTATAGTGTCCCGTGCCCTCATCCAAACGGCATAGTGCACGTTATCACCAAGGAAAGAAAGAATATGAAAATAGTCACAAAACAACATTTAGTCATACACTTCAAGAGTTGACCAAGATCCAACGGGTCCGAGTCATTTATTTGGACTTCATTTCGGTCCGCTTCTTATCGGCCAGTCTGTCTGTCCTGGATCCCTTGTATTTGGTGCCCAGTAGTTGGTCCCAGAATGTGAAGAACGGCTGCGAAAAGTTGGCCTTGATGCCCCAAGTTTGATGATGGATATCGTGGTAAGCGGCGTTGTTGCTCGTGATCAACTGCAGAGGATCCCAGGGGAAGGAGTAGCCGCAGTGATCATCAATTGTCTTGATGGTCGAAAAAGTAAAGAAGCAGGTACCCTGTCGCACCGTCATGCCAACGAGCTTAAAGCCGAGGCCAGCACCCAGAGTATCCAGTAAGAACCCCTCAAAGGGATGGTTGTATAGCGCACCGTATGCGTATGGCACATAAAGTCGGTGGTGTCGTGAGTGGAAAGTAGCTGCGGCAGGAGCTGTTAGCCGCATTCGTGGCATTCCACAGCAAAAGACATTGTTAAAAATCAGAAGCGGAGTCAAGAGACAGGTAGATGTACGTGCTCTAGCTGCGTATAATATAGTATGGGGTATACTCACTGTACAGCCAGCGGTTCATGTGCATCAGTCGATGGAGGAAGTATTGCCATGTATCAAGGATGAACACGGCGATAAAAAATTGGGCAGCAGGAACGAGAAGGTGATAGATAACCTTGGCAGTAACCAATTCCCAGGCAGCAAAAGCTGGAGTCGGAGAGTCAACCATCAGGAAGGGATAATAGCCGCCAGCCAATGCGCCAGCAAGCACGGGATGCGAAGCAGCCATATTCTTGGATAATAGACTAGCGTTCAAACCCATGAGGCCGAGAACCCGGGGGAGACCACGCTGAGCAAGTCTGATTCTCGTAGCCCAGACAGCAACATCGTAAGCAGCTTTGCCGACCATCTCAGGAGGCTCTGTCGCAGCCAAGGCAGCGCCGGTAACAACCTGAATGACTTGTTGAATGACGACATCGCGAGCCACCTCGTAGCGCGTGGCATGGTTGCGACGCATGATCTCGTCAGGAGTGTGCAGGCGGTATTGCGGGAATATGTCGAGAACATCGATGATGTGGAAGAAGAGGGACATGGCCCAGTAAACGACAACGGGTAGGATGAGAGAAAGCCAGAAGTCGGAAAGCCACGGTACCAGGTCTGGCCTGGTTTCGAGGCTGTAAAGCGGGAGAGGCGGAAGCCCGGTATCGAAGAGAGTATGGTTCGCCATGACGGATGTTGCGGACAGATTGGATGTGTCGTTGACCATGGTTGGCTATGTCCACGCCTCTAGCAAATGGCCGGCGTCGGTCGTGGACTTGTGGTGGCGTGCACGAGAGGCTTAACACAGACCCGCGATATTGGGGCGTGACAGACGAGCAGCCGGAAAGGGTTTCGATAAGTCGCCTAGGGGGGGGAAGCACGCGATCAGTGGCGAATCTAAACCCCCAATGTCACCAGTATATAGAGGCAAAAGGTCCTCTGTCGATAATGAAAGGAAGGTCTAGGCAGACGACGGAGGGGCGGAGCGTCACAAGAGGTGGAAGAAAGCAAGAATGGAAACGAGGGAGCAGATATGAAGATAAGGAGGCTAAAGTTGTCTAATATGGGACAAGGTCCAGAAAAGAGACGCGCACTGAATATGCAGGTACTTGCCGCTACCTGCTCGGGCTAGTACCAGATACTGCTCCCGGTGGATGAACGAGCTACTTTAAGAGCATTGGGTTTGCTTACTAGCCAATTCTCCTCAGGTACCACCTGCGAGACAAAGATGTAAATATTAAAAGAGAAAATTCACGGCTAGAGCTTTCACTTTTGGAGTTTCTCATCACGTTGGGCGAGAGGTTAGCAGTGCGGTGTACAGTAGAGAGAAAGCGCTGTAGTGTTATCTGAATGTACCTTTTGAAGTATTGGCGGAGGCTTCGGATGTCGGAAGGCAATTCAAGGCAGTGGGCTAACAGTTGACAAGTTTGTTGCACGCCATGGTCTGTCGTGGTCTGATTCACTACCATGTATAGTATGTGTTGCGGCTTTTCCTCTTCCTGCTGATTTCCATCTTGCCTTCTAGGCAGTCTTAATTTTGAGTGATATTGGCCTAAGGGATTATTCTATTTATGTGACATGAAGCCGATTTCCTTGCACATCTACATCGCGACCTTGCTAGATTCCTCGAAATACTTTCCCCAAATTCAGGCTGTGTTTTCGAAAACGGTGAAGTTGACAGCACATTATAAGGACCTACGGGCTACGGACGATGGTATGAGATGGAACCGCATCTGATGCACATCTTATCCGATTTGGTGTCCACGCCCAGTCAATCTCTCACTTACTCACTGCACTCTCTGGCTGTGAACCACGGCTCCTATGACCCCTGGTAAACTTAAAGCACTAATTCACAGAGTCACTCAGGTGTCCAATCTCTCCTTTCCGAGTCCTGGAATTGCCGGCAGTCTACAGAGTACTTTTTCATGCAATTGCTCTATTGATTTACTTCAAGGGGTATCTTGAAACGCTCAGGACAACATTAAATTACTACCTAATGTACTCAGGTGGAAGGTTATCAATCCCATCTAAGTCTAACTATTCCCCACCTGACGGGCATCGACAGTAGTTTAATAGGAGGAGAAGCTGTTAAAGTATGACTTGATAGCTGCACAGCTCCTTGTTTGTCTAAGAGTATACCACTAATAGCCACTACATCCCCTCCCACACCCGATAGGAGCATCTAGGCCTGAAGAGAGGACCATAACTTGTCTTCCAAACTATACCAATAATACCCGGTACTCTTTTCTGCTATTCCACCATGTTTCCTGAACGCCTCTTTTTGTACATCTAAAGGCGCCTGGGTACGTACCCTGATGTACACTTTAGGTTAGCGCGCGCAAACTTGTAACCCCGCCACCACCCCTCCCGCTTTAGAATTTTGCAATTATTTTGTCCCGCCTCTAATAATACAGACAACTAGAACCACGTTCTCGCTCCTCCACCTTTTCTTCCGTCTCGTCTCCTTTTTTCATATTTTGCATCTCCCCCTTCAATACAAGGCTTCGCTGAGTCCTGTATTCTCGTTCTCCCTTCTTTAGTTACCCTTTTCTCGGTGTTTACCAACCAGTCGTCGCCATGCTTATCTATAAGGTAATAAACCGCCCGCTCCCCTCTTCGCAGTTGAGTCTTGTTGCCCCGCTCCTCTCGACCTTTCTGGCTTGTCGCCCATCGCCAAATAGTACCATTTTGCTACTCCTTTCTACTCCTCCAGTTGTTAATTCAATTGGACACAATGCTAGCTAGTATAATGTATCTATACGCATATACTAACAGTGCAACCATTAGGATATCATCACCGATGATGAAATCATCTCCGACTCCTACGACCTCAAGGAGGTTGACAACATTGTCTTCGAGGCTGATTGCGCCATGATCACTGAGGACGCTGTCAACGTCGGTACGTGATATATATACATGCTTAGAATGAATAGAGAGTATAGTGTGCCTTTGAGGAGACGGTACTTCATACAATTCAGCCTTGGCAGTCACTCACTCCACAGCATCCTTCCACTGAAGGTGGTAAATTCTACCCAGTCTTGCTAATAGAATGTCATTTTCTAGATACTGGTGCCAACGCCTCTGCCGAGGATGCTGAGGAGGCTGTTGAGGACGCTGCCATCAAAGTCAACAACATTATCCACTCTTTCCGTCTCTCGTCCACAAGCTTCGACAAGAAGAGTTATCTTGCTTATCTCAAGGGTGCGTTTCCGATCTTCACACCCCCAAATTAACGATACACTGAATACTTCTCTACCCATCACGTCTGGTCTGGCTAGCATTTTCAATATATACACGCAACCCGTGAATCCCAATTTAGTAGACTACTGCTGATGCCTTGCTCAGGCTACATGAAGGGTGTCAAGGCTGCCCTCCAGGCTAGCAATGCTCCCGCTGAGGAGATCACTGCCTTCGAAAAGGGTGCCCAGGCCTACGTCAAGGAGAAGCTGCTCCCGAACTTCAAGGATTTCGAGTTCTACACTGGCGAGTCTATGAACCCTGATGGAATGTGCGTACTCTATTCAATATCTTTTCTCTTAATCACACGCTGACTAGAGCCTTTTAGTGTCGTCCTCCTCAACTACCGTGAGGATGGTACCACCCCTTACATTATTGTCTGGAAGCACGGTGTCAAGTCCATGAAGGTGTAAGCCACTTTCTGTCTCAGGCGCTCTTTCCTTTGGTGATGAACTACCGTACTTTTGAGAGGAGAAAACGAATTACATGGTCATGTTTCAGCCCATGGGCATCTTAACTTATATAATGCCACCTCATAGCCAGAGATAGGGACAAGCCAAGTCATACCCAAGAGCTACCTTTTTTTCGTATTTCATTTACAGCCAACATGAAGCCCTTCCGGTTCCAAGCTTTTATGGCGGAGGATTTTTTGGTCGCTCTGGAATCGTTGAGCACAGTAGCCATTGGAATGGCTTGTAGTTTGTGGCGCATGCCATTCAACTCTGTAATGCCTTGAGACGATAATGAAGGGCGCTAGACTTTCCTTTCCCAAACTCCATACGATGCCATGAAACAATGAAGAAAAAAATTGAAATATTTACAGACAATCTTGTCAAAATACCGGTCGTGTAGCTAATGGAACAGGGGGCGGCTCATCATCAAAAACATCGTCAGGGGCGGCATTAGCCGTAGTCAAGAGTGCAGGCTTCTTCTTCAGCGGAGGAGGCGGCGGCGGCTTCTTCTTCCCCGCAACAACAGACGCAGACGGGGCAGTTCCATGTCGAGAACCTTGGGAAGTCTGGCCTTGCTGGTCCAGCTTATGGGCAAAACCGCCCGCCTTGTTCATCACGCCGTAATTCTGATTTACAGCGTTTGCGCTCTGAATACCTGCGGCTACCTGTTCGCCGTGCCTTTGGCGGAAGTTGTTGGCCGTCGAAGCTGCTGCTTTGGCGTCGGAGAATGAGACAGAAGACGGGTCCTTGTTGAAAGAGGACGCTGTCTTCAGAGTCGCCTGTTTCTCGGCCCACGTCGTACCCGTGTTGGCGGCGTTGTTGGAGGGCTTTAAGGAGGTGCCCAAGCCGGCAAACCGATTCTGCAGCTCGTTGACTTGCGTATTAGAGCCGGGTATGTTGGTTCGCGGCGGTGCTGGGGGGGGTCTTGATGCTGAGGTACTCGAGTTAGAGGAACCAATTCCGAATCCAGGTACAGATATACCAGCGGTGCTCAGTCTCCCAACGGCAGCTTCGTTCAAAGAACCGTTCGCATGTTCCGCCGAGCTGCTAGAGGCACCTTCTCTTGAGGGCAACCTAGGAGGTAGGCGTGGAGCTGGCGATTTCCTGGTGGTCACGCCGGCGTTCTCGTTTGGTGCCACGTCTCTGCTATCAGCGCCATCTCTCCTCCGTGGAGGTAGCGGCAAATGATCCGTCCTCAGCCCCGTTGTATCCGTTCTATATGGTTGTGATGGTTTTCTTTCAGCGTCCTCTAACAACGGCTGCTCTCTCGGCTCGTCGGTCGCGTAATCACTATGGCCCCTTTGCGGTGCGCCAGGGGCTGACCGTGACGTCGCGAGAGGAGGGGGGCCAGAAGATGGACCAGTACCGGTGCGTTTCGGTGGCGCGGCAAAGGAGGAGGGATCTCGCAGCTGAGAAAGCGGTCTGGCAACAGTATTTGCACTCGAAGACTTGGTGTCCTTGTTGCGTCCAACCAGACCAGACTGTTGGGAAGAAGGAAATCGTCAGCTCTCCAAGGATATTGGGGGCGTCGTAGCCATCAAGCCTTCGGTAGACTTGGCTACATAAATGCTTACCGCTTTTGCGCGGATGCCGGTCTTGGGTCGGTCCGGTAGCCGGTTCATGACGCGTTCTCTGTAGCCCGACATTTCTGGTGGGATGGACAACGAGTTGTCGACGTAGATGGATGTGTCTCGTTTTGCGCTATTGAGAGACAGATGATGATGGCTTGAATGGAGGTCTGAAAGTTGCCAGTTATGCGTATGACGTGTATCTATAATATTCTGGCCGTATCCAGGTATCCGTTTTTCTGTCTTTCTGGTTCTCTTGCGCAAAACCCTACCTACACCTGAGAAAAGGTGTATTTATGTTCTCAAACAAGAAAATGCGCTTGTCGAATTGAAGTATCTTACCCGTATTTCAGTCAAGATCGCAGGGTAGAAGAGCGAGTGAGTTGAAATGGTGCACTGAAAGAGCAGCAGATAAGCACGAATGTCTCGAAGGAGTTCAAATCATCGGGCGTCGAATGCGTCCGTCGTAAATGCTTGGTCGGAGCTTGCGGGAGTTGCAGACTGAAGCAGCGAAAGATGGGTAAACGACAGAGGCGGGGGAGCCAGGAACTGCGTGTTCATGGTGGGGCATCATTCTCCATGACTAGCACGGTAGCACCCAATAATCAATACAGCGTCATTGCTGTGCGACCTACTGATACGCGTCTCTCGGGCTGGACGTTAGTTGGACCCTATCTTCCACTCCAATCAGACTCCCACTCCACGACATCATGGCCGCCCCCAGCACGTCCGACTATGAGCTCCTGACCGAGCACTTTAGCTATCCGCCCGTGGTACGTAATACCATTCATCTTTCCTGCCTTTGTCACTAACCTTCTCTCTCTGTCGCCTCCCAAAAGACCCTCCTAGACGACATCATCAACACCGTCAACGTCCTCGCTGACCGCGCCCTCGACTCTGTAGAGCGCCTCCTCCTCTCAATACCCCCCGAGAACATCGGTTTCACCGCCAAGACACCCCCCCAACCCCAAGAAATCCAAATCGGCCTCAAATGACCTCTCCCCACCACTGCCGCCTAATGAGGCATTCAAGTTCGAGATCGAAAACGGTACTCACCAGCTCGAGGACGCTCCTCAACGCCTCTATAGACAAGAACTTTGATCTGTTTGAGCTGTACGTCATGAAAAACATCCTCACTGTCCAGCCGGAGGACCAGCCGTACATACGCCTATCGCACTACGACAGTCTCGATTTTGCGGCGAATGCGCAACAGTCCGATCGACCGACCACAGAGTCCATCACCGCCCTCCGACGACGCCTACAGTCTAGCCAGAGGCTACACCTTGCGCTGGAGACGGAGCGCACACGCAACGACGCGCTGCTACGGAAATTAAAGGCTGTGCTGGGAAAGCCCGATTCATCTGCTGCGGGAGAGGTGAAGAAGGAAGAGCAAGGAGCCACGGAGAGTCCGTCTACACCTTTTGCCTTTTTGCGCAATAAGAATGGGCTTGAAGGCGGCGGCTCGGAGAAACCGATAACCACAACGACAGAGTTTACGTTATCGCAGCTGCAGGCGCTTCGCTCGCTGTCCACGTCTCTACGTACAATTCTGCCAGGTCTTGAGTCAGCAGCTGACGCAACTGGTGATGGTGACTCCGCCGACAGCGCAGCAGGAAAATCTTGGCGCCGTGAACGCGCCGAATACGTCGAGACCTCATCACGTAAGTACCTAGAGCGGTCAACAGGCTTAGAACTGTTACCCGGTGGTGAGGTTCGCGATGGCGAGTGGCAGGGCGGAGGGCGCAGCATCAAAAAGAACGAGGTGGAAGGTCTGGAGAAGGTGGTGGCTATTCTTCAGCGTGGTTCAGGTGATGTTACAGCTCCATCAAGCGAGGCTGCGAAGGGTAGGGGGGACAACAGCGGGGATGCAATGGACGAATCGTGATGGTTTAGATGACATGACTAATGCCTCTTTTTTGATTAACTACGAGAGGCGTTCGGTTAGGATTAAAGCAGTAGCATTTCTTGATCGGACTTCAGGGATACTGTACGGGATACTGTCATGGGCAATTTCTTTGTTCGTTGATTGCAATGGTTGGTCCGATATGTTTACATAATACCCTATTCGTATATCTATCATGATATTTCTCTAATGCCTGTACTAGAGCGAAATTGCTCTGCATTCTTCAAAATAGGCCATATACACAAGACCCTACACATAGCTGACAAAGATACAACACCTACAATCACACTAGGCATTCAACCGCCTGCGTACCTCCTGGGGGACCTTGTCCCAATCCAACAGCCCCTGTTCCTTAGCCAGATACCAAAAGTGATGTCTCCAGTACCTATTCCGATCCTCCTCCCTAGCCTTCATCTTATGTCGTAGCACGGTATCCACCACGGAATGTGCATCCGTCGCATTTCCCTCAATGATCAGCGCCTTGAGAAGGTCAGTCAGGCAGGGCAGCGACGTGACGGGACGTCCAGCCTGCGACAGGTCGTTGAAGACGGTCATGGCGCGCTCGGTGTTGCCCGTGACGGCGTAGGCGCTCATGACACGCTCCCATAGGGTCTGGTCGCCCTGGCTGACGCTGTTGAGGTGGTGTTCCTGGAGGAGAGCTTGGATAGCGGCCATGTCTGGGGGATCTCGGCCTAAAGCCCGTTCAATCAGGATTGTCACCATGTGAGGGTGTCGCGGAGAAGCCATTGCCTCGCATATGTGCCTGCACAGCATCCATGGCTTCATCAGCACCATTTTTTAGTGACGCCACAGCGTACAGCATCTTCCCGTATGTCTCCAAGTTCGGACGTAACCCAGCAGCCGCGATATCGGCAAAAACCTGCTCGACAGCGACGACTTGTTCAGCACCCGAGGCGTTGTCCATGGCTCCTAGAACCTCCTCAAGAATAATAGTAAAAGTCGCGGCATCAGGATCAATCCCTTGCTTCTTCATAGCTTTCAGAAGGCCCTGTATGTCGTCTGCAGTATCGTTTCGGAAGCTTTCCCGCAGAAGAATATTGTACGTGCGGATATTCGGCTCGATGCCTTCTCTACCTGCCCAGCTCAAGACTTCGTTGGCGGCATTGAGGTCAAGGCGAACGAGGCCCTTGAATGCGGCATTCACCACTTCAATGCTGGGCTGGACTGCCGCAGATGTTGGCGAGCCACTCTTGTTCAGTGCAGCCTTCCAAGTAGCCATCATCTCACCCAGAGCTTGGACGCCAGCTTGTGGTTTCCCTGCTTCAATGAGTCCAGATATTCGTTCAGTCCAGATAACAACGTCTAATCGTAGGCCAGCTTCCACCAGCTTATCCCACAAAGCCTCGATCTTATCAGCATCCTTGCACATCTTCCACCCATGCATCATAGCTGTGTACGACCTGACTGTTGGTTGTACCTGTAGCTCTTTCATCAACTCCAGAGTCTCCTGGAGTCTATTTGGTCGCCTCACAGCACACCAGACAAATATCCAAAAATCCAAGAAATCAGGTTCGTCGCGCAGCTGCGGTGTCATGCTTGGCTGCTTTGCAAGGTTTGCTTTGAAGTCTTGCCAGATAGAAACAATGGCAGCTGGGTTGCGAGATCGATAGGCTGTCCGAAGCTGCTTGTGCAGATCCGAAAGGGCGGAAGAGGCGGCCGATTCAGAGCGGGTGGTACCGGTAAGTCCCCTCCGCCAAGATGCATCAGCATCAGACAGCATCGCAGTAGCTTGAGGCCATTGTGCGACTACATAGGAGTGCAAGCTAGTAAGTTTCGGTGCCGAGAAGCGAATTCGTTCTGCAAATATACCTTCCACGTAGGAGGTATCCGCCTGATTTTGCCCCAATGCGACAGCCGCGAGGTTGAGGAGGGGCGCCATCTTCATCTGCGTTTGTCGCTTCGCAAGTCTGGGATCCGACAAGACAGCGATTGTAGCCAGGAGGCCCGGTATGAGTTCACGCACTTGCTCGGGCCGAAACTGTAGGAAAATTGTGTTGATGATCGATGTTGCATCAGACACGGAGGCTGTTCTCTGGTCACCTCGGTCGTGAGACTTGTTGATACTTTTCAACAAGTCATCGGCAGAGGGCAGGGCAAAGTGGTTATTTTTACCCTCACGACCCTTGCGCTTTAGCTGGGAAATGTGCTGCCAAAGACCCAGCAACTCATTCAGGATGACTGTACGTTCACCCGATGTGTTTTTTCTTCTCCGTGAGCTGATGACACAGATTAAGCACAAGCGTGTTCCTGAGATCCAGGTCCAACTTGCCGATTGCGGCGTACATTTGAGACAGGTTGACGTTGTCGGACGTGTTGCCCTCATTGGCTGCAGCGTCAATGGCTCCCGTCAGGAAGTGTGTAGCAGACAGGTAGAGATGTCTTGGTATATGGCCGCGAACATGCTGGAGATACGGCCATATTTCGGTTTGGAATCGCTGGAGCTTCTGCTTGGATCCAACTTGTTGATCCGCCAGCTCCTTTAACTTTCCAGCAATTTCCCATTCACCGAGGGACGGCTCCAATGACGTTGTGGGTTGAGATACAGGCTGGGCATGGGGCTCTGTTCTAGGTGGTGACATTGATCTCGGCTTTGATTTTGTCTTTGTATTGAGCCTGGGCTTGACGACATCGTTGAAAAGAGCGACGGCAGCATCTTCAGATGGGGACGACTGCCAAGGCGTTTTGGAAGCCTTTCTAGCAGATGACGACCTCGGTGTCAAGTTGGTCTGCCCACTGCCAGGTTTGTTAAGATTGTCTGTGGCCTCTGGGCGGTGTGGTTCTTGAAAATTGAGCGTAGATGAGAAGTGGGCGACTTGACGATGCGTTCTCCCAACGTTATGAGCGGACGCGGTACGGATATGTGACGCGCATCTTGAACATGTTGTTCTCGACAAGAGCATATTACCGATGAGAGCTCATGAGAGCAAAGACAGAGGGGTTGTGCTGGAGAGGAATATTTGCATGAAGGGGCGGGGCTGATTCAAGGATGGAAACGAGAGTGAGGGTGACATGGAGAATGAGATTCAAGTGTTTCGTCTAATTGCCATGCACTTTTTGAGGTGAGGTAGCTGGTAGGGGTCTCACCTTCACACCACGGTGTGCAGCCAATCAAAGCGGGACATGCCGCTTCTGTAGCTGCCAGGTATGGGTTGCAGTGGTAGTAGCTTCAGTGGACGTGGTCACTGAGAAACCCTGTACCACCAGACATTGTGTTGCACACCGACTTGCCCAAGTGTTATGAATACGTGCATGCATAGCTTCCCTTCATGATTAGCTCAGTCAGCAGTTCGTTCTAGTTGTATTATACTTTATATTTGTGGCTTCGGGAAGGCGACTGAGCATGTCTGACTCTCACCGCCAGGGACTCTCATCCTTTGTTGGGGAAATAATAATATCATGACTTCCTTGGGAAATGATTTACGTTTCCTAATTGTAGTGTACGTATCAATTGACTGAAAATACATGACTATTCTCATATACCGGCCGGTAGTTACATTAGATGCGTGACAAGCCGCCTATTAAACACAAGAGCCCACAGCACTCAACCGAGAGTCGACTCAAAAATACCTCCATCTAGCTCCTTAATCTTCTCAACACTCTTCTTGTACCCCTCGGCAGCCTCAAGACGTTCGATATACTCAAAGACGAGTGGGAATGCCTTCTTATAGGACCCGCCTTCCCAGCTGCCCATGTCGTCAAAGCGGTCCTTGCCGGCAATGAGAGGGAAGCTCATGAGGATATCTGCGGCGGTGAGCTGATCGTTGCAGAGATACTTGCCACCAGAGGTGGAGAGCTGCTGGTTAAGGAAGCCGAGATGCTTCTTGACGTTGGGGAAGATGAACATGCTGAAGATGCGGTTGGCGATGACGGATGTGATGGGGCGCACGAGGAACGGGACATCCGATGATTTCAAACCTGGAGTGATATTAACATATATTCTCAAGGAGAGAGATAGAAGGCCGCAAATGGCCATCCACTTACGTGAAATAACCAGCGAAAACACTAGGTAAGGCATTAGGCTACCCTCGCAGTAATGCAAGAAGTACTGGTATCGCAACCACGCCTCCGTCTCGCCGCCCACCTTGTTCTCCTGCCCATCTCTCCAACGCTTCGGCACTAGTCGCTGACCCTCGGAGAAGTGCTCGCACAGGTACTGCGTCATGAAGCCGCTCTCCGCCAGTACAATGGGCTCAGACGAGCCCGGTGCCGTGACAGAGATGACGGGCGACTTGCCGAGAGGGTGAATCTTTTCCAGGGCGGGGGGCGCCAGCATGGTCGCCTTATCGCGGTGGAAGATTTCTACTTCATAAGGCAACTTGAGCTCCTCAAGGAGCCAGATGATGCGCTGTGAGCGCGATTGGTTGAGCCTAGGGTGTAGATGTGTGAGTTTGTGATTCCCTGCTCCATCTATTTCGTCTTCTTTATTCTTCCGGAGAAGAAATACATCTTTCAAAAGAAAAAAAGGGGGGGGGGGGCAGGTTGGATTCGTGAGAGTTTGGGTTGACTGCCTCGGCTGCACTGCGTGGTGGGGAGCTTCGCTAGACATCTATGACGTACCAGTATAACTTGATCTTGGGCAACTCTTCCGAAGCCATGGTGACGTGTGGTTTAGAACAGCAAAGCGGATAACGTGGGCAACGTGAAAATGTTCAACTGCACTTGGAAAATTGAGGTAAATCAAGTTTCAAGTACGGTGAGGAAGTGTGTCTGAGGAGGAAAGGGGATGGATGGATGGATGGAGCAGGAGAAGAAGTTCGGCCGTGGGGGATAATAGACTTTCTATCTCGGTACCTATTTCCCTGGATGGTACTGCGACGGAGGGAGAAGGCCACCAAACTAGTACTCCATTGTCCTAGTGACTCATGGATAGAACCATTTACTATCCAGCCCCGGTTGTCTGGACCTGCTGCGATGCTACATACCAGAGTTGTTTGCCTTGCTCGTGGCGTCGAAAATCATCACATCTCACGGCATGGACAGTCACTCCACACTCCACGTCTGAAACGCCTGCAGCATTGCTTTTTCCTACCATGTATTCGTCGTATCGGTAACAATTATGACAAAGCCGTTGGGCCTGGCCTCAGCCCTCATTAACAATGTACGAGGCTGAGCTCCTCCCAACGATCAACAGCGGGCACCGATCCAATACAACCCTGCATGTGTGCGTGTCTGCTTCGCGGAATCCCAGCTGTTGGTTGGCCGGCGGCTTGATGGCTTAACGGCTTGATGAATGCCAATCTCCTCCGCAAAGCCCGCGAGCCGTGCCTGCAGCTGCATGTGCCAATCCGGAGCCGGCGCAACTGAAGATGGCGTAGAGAAAGCGGTTGCTGAACATGCGGCCTGATGTTTACCCACCTAACCCTCCTCAACCCAATTGCTGCCTCGCACTCGCATGTACCGTGTTTCCCATGCTGGGTTTCGTACTTTCGTATCGCGCCACCACATACAAACAAACACGCAAAGAGAATATGATTTTGACCCTCTGCACCACCACGTCGATAAATGCATGTGCCCCCCCAGACCAACCAACCCGTCGACACACACCGTACCAGAATATGAGAAACGGACACGGACGACATCAACCGCCGATCCAATCCTCCCGGCTCACTCAACTCCCGGTATGTCTCCCACGCTCAGCCAGCCAGTAGCATCATTCTTCCAGTATCCATCACGTATATCCACATTGATGGACCTCGGGATCTTGACATTGACAATTGACAATCAGATACAGAGCGCTTCCTCCCCTCCCATTCTTATCGCCATATGTATACTATTACATGAGTAGCCGCTCTCACAGTTGTGGACACAGAGGCATCCACCAACGCTACACGTGCATGCAGTCATGCAGGTCTAGCATCACCATCTGCTTTTGGTGCTGGAAAGGCATGTGATTGGTGAGCCCGCCCGCTTCATCGCCAAACCACGAAAAAGCAATGGCTGCATCAATCACAACTCCAGCGGACAACTATCCTTTGCAGAATATTACCTCACCTAGTATTCCCGAGGCACGTAGCTGGTGTTCCCACGCGTCGTGAGTGTAAATTCATCAATGAGAAACTCGAACGAGTATATGCTTATCTTAGATTCTTCATCAATGCACTGAGTAGCAAGCAAATCCAGCAACAGGTCTACCAATCACCAAAGAAACGCCGTGTCATTGTGTGTGCGGAATATAATGCATCTATAAATGAACACATCATGTCTTGCAAAATTCTACCTGCCGTCTAATGCAATCGCCAAACCACCATGATTTCCAAGTATAAGTAATGCTAGTCCCCAAATTCTTGTTTTTCCAACCCCGAAGCAACAGCAGCTCAGAGACACACACATCACCCATTTATGTACAAGGTCATATCTTCGGTCTGCCCTCCACCACCTTCATTCCAATCATATCCCATCCAAGTTATCACGTAATCCAACCTCGGACCTTGCGCATATACAAGTTGAAAGTTCGTGTTGAAAGAAATGTGTTTTTGGAAGGTTGCCAAGCCCAACGAATCTCACAAAATGACCCTCTTTTTCGACCTAGTCATCAATCAGTCGACGCAGCCGTCATTGTCGTCACCGTCATTAAGATCATGTGCAGCAAATCCTGATCTAGCCAAGGATCACATCATCGGCGCCGTGTCTTGGTGGCTGGTCGCGCCGCCGCTTCACTGGCTGCTTCACGTTTTTTGGTCTGCTTCCTTGATCGCGGTGCCGGTGGCGGATCCATGTGTAGATGACCGAACTCCTCCAGTGCCATCGTATTTTCCCACTGCGAGCAGCGATAGCTAGGTGGCTCCGGAGTCTTGTCCCGAATTCGAGAGCTTGTTCTCTTAGTATCCTCCGTCTTATCCTCTCCCGAGTCAGCCAGGTATTTCTTGCGCTCTTCCATATGGACTACAATCTTGTCCTTGAAGAGTAGCAGCTCCTTCCGTAGTCGCAGTTCGTTGAACCCTCGAGGATCGAGCCACTTGATCAGTTCGTCAACCTGCGTCGGTTCTGATATATAGCCCCATTCCTTAGCGTTGAACACACTAGTCCCACCCTCTTCCATCTTCTTGCGCTCTGCCACCGTAATATTGAACTGATTTCTATATTCTTCCTGAAGCTCTGGACCGACGTCGATATATCCTTCTCTTTCCAGTTCGTCAGGACCTTGCACCCAGATACACCCATTCGCGTATCCCGCAAACGCTGTCGAACTTGTTGGAAGCCCACCGTAGGGCATGCCGTTGCGTTCAAACCAGTAGTACCGATTCCAAAACCTATCTTTGCCCAAGACTCGTGTCCTAGGACAATCTGCTTCGCGCAGATCATTTTCTATCACGGCAACCTCATCCTCGCAGTTCTTGACCACTTGCTCCTTTTTTTGAATATCCTTCAAAAGCTTCATGAATTGCTTTGTTTGGTGCGGGGCTTTGGCAGCTTCCTTTTCCGCCTTTTCCGCCCTTTCCTTCTCCTTCCGCTCGTGCTCTTCATCGCGCTTGCGTTTGTTCTCTGCTTGATTGCGTCCGCGACGCATCTTGCGCCGTCGATCATCGTCATCGTCATTGCTCTTTTCTCCGTCTTCCTCCTCTTCAACTTGCGGCTTTGCAGCATCCACCATCTTCACATCTCCTTCTCCTATCACAGAAATGTCTTCTCCCTCCGGTGGCGTGTTGTCTGGCAAAAGCGCTTTTCGCTGCTCGTTGAGCTGCCGCAGTTCCTCTGTCCTATAATAGTGGTGTGTTAGAAAGAGCCATCTATCAGCATATCAAAAATAGTGCCGACCACTTACGCCTGCTTCCTTTGTCTCTGCCACTCAATCCTATCCTTGCGATACCTTGTCATTGTCTCACTACAGTCGTCCATGTAGCCTCTTACGGCTTTGGTCTCCATTGTCAACATGCAGATCAATTGCAAGATTTGGACTCGAGAGTTCACATCAAGCTGTGCATATCTGAGCTGTACTGTTTCCTGATCCGGTTCATCTTCGGGAGGCACCAGCTGAAGGAGAAGGTCCTCGCACAACTGCTGCCGTCGTTCATTCTTAGACAATTGGTGAAGGAGTCCAACAATAATTCGTTCCCAGCCGCCATTGGCGAAGTCGCGTTGACGCAAGTGCTCAATCCAGTTGTAGTCGCTCAGAAGCTCTTCCGCTCGGTGTTGCGTCTCCAACTCAGCTTTAAGGCTTTCCTCTTCGGCGGCAGCGGCTTCGGCTGCTAACCGTTCTGCCTCGAGCTTGGCGAGACTGCTCCTGGTGGCCCGCTTTGCTGGTTTTGGCTCAGGTTCGGGCGTTGTTTCATCTTCCTCCTCTTCCTCTTCCTCATCATCCTCCTCCTCCTCGCTATCCTCTTCCTCCAATTCCGGCAGTGTGATCCGCACCTTGCCGCCATCGGGCTCCGAGTCTACCAGCACCTTCAACACAGCGCAGTGGATTTCCTCAAATAACTGCACTGGCACACGCTCGGAAGCAACTCGCATGGCTTCGACAAAATCATCAAAGGTGAAGGAGTCCAGCTTGAAGATCTCGCAATACACATTAAGGGTGTCCCAAGTTTCTAATAGAGGACCGACTGAGTCCATCGCAATCTCCTCGTACACGCTTTCGCGAGCCTGCATTGTAGTAGGTGATTTCCTCTTGCACATGAAATTCAAGGGAGGCCGGACTTTGTCCTTTCTCGGCTCCAACTGCAAATCCTCGATTGGATACTTTGGCGGTGGTGGCAAGGGGGGGGGATGGCTCTCTGGCAACGGCCTTTTGTTCGTGAGTCGATCCTGAGTTGCCGCCATTTGCGGGCCATTTGACATCTTTGGCTCCATTGGGGCCAGACTTTGCTTTTTGGCTTTTCGGTGCTGGCTTTAGCTCAGGTAGTCGAACAGGTCCAGATTGTATGCCGGATCCGCCATGGCCGTTAACCTCATGTGTTAGTGATGCGCGTTTCTGAGCCTGCAGCTGCTTTCGCTCTTGAATCTTAGTATCATGTCGAAGATGCGGCGGGATACGAGTATCGATGTGATACTGGCCAGCATAGTCATGCTTAACAAGCCACGGTGCACCGTTCCATGCCTCCCTGATGACCGTTCTCTTGATGAAGGACCGTAGCATAGCTTTAGTAAAGGTCCCTCGGTCGCGACAGATGTGGCCTTCGCTCACTATAGTCTCTTCTTCGGAATCGTTTAGGTTGACCAGGTATCGGGTTGTCGGCGAGGAGCGTGTGCCGTCAGCAAGAACTCTGGGCCCAAAAGTCGTCTTGTCTCTAACCAAGCCGTGAACTCTGTCCCCACCATCCATTGTAATAGTTACATCTTCTCCTGGGTAGTAGTCTTGTCGGAACTCATCGTATATCATGTCGACGAGGTTATCCAGGCGAGATATTATCTGAAACTGTACTTTGCGCAATATCGGGCCTTTCAACGCCTCGGGAAATGCAGCCTCAACTTCTTGACCACCTGCGAGCTATAAGCCATATTAAATTTAAATCCTAGAATAAATGATGTAATACTGCACGTACCTCGCTGCTAAAAGCCTCGAAGAAAGTCAAGCCAGAATGGCCCGTGATTTGATCATTAAACCGACGCTAGACAGGAATTTGTTAGATATAGTACACTAGTCGGTGTTGTAGCAAGGGGCAACTCACCTGTCTATAAAAGTCCATACTTCCTAGAGCGTGAGTAGTCATCCTAAACTTCAAGGTCGTTGGAGGGGATGCTTACCGACTCAGGTATTGTTCATAAGAGACAAATATCTCACCTGTTTGAGGAATATGCCACACCTATAAGAATTCATGAGCTACCGACAATCTCCACAACTGATACTAAAGCTTATTCGTACCTCTGCTTCCTCATCTTCGACGTCGACCGGTGGTATGAACTGTACGGGTTTCCGCTTAAAGAGAACCTTACATGTTTTAGCAATGATACGAAAACGTTTTGGCATAATCGTGTGTCGGCTGGGAAATATATGCTTACCATTGTGACCAGCGGCGGTCTACAAGACCGCGGATCGGAGAGCAGTATATAGGTTGCTCGAAGGTAGCAAAACGGTAGCCAGCCGTCACCTTGTGAGCTAGCAAGCAGGTGTCCGGACGAGGAAAGGACGATAGAGCATGGGCAAAGGGTAGCGAGGCGCGTCGTTGTTCGTATCAGTTGGTGTGAATACGGCGTTGAAAAAAAAAAAACTGTTCAAAAGTGGGCGGTAAATCCGCAGCTGAAAGGTTGTTTCCCTACGAACCTAGCTTCGTCGTGTACGAGATCGCAGGCATTGAGCTATGCGCTGGTAGTTGAACCAATGCCACTTACACGAGGCAAGGTAGGACACGGCCCAGGCGTGTAAGTGGGAGCCAGAGGGGTGAAGCGCGTGAGAGGCTCCCAAACAGCACGCAGTATGGCAGTGAGGTCGGTGGCAGAGGTCGTGGTGGTGGTGGTGAGCAAGAAGGATGAAGTTTAAATAAAAGAGAAAAAAGGACAAGGCGGACGCGACCGGGAGGTCAGTGACGTGCAACGGGGTCGAAAAGAATTGAGTGGGTGGGAAGGTCAGCCCAGGAGAGAGGGCCATGGGCGAACAAGGGAAAAACTGTGGGGATACGGCGCGTGTGTGTGTGTGGTAGTTGAGAGGTACTAGTAGCGGACTGTGGCATACACCAAGCGCCTACGAGAGCACAGAAGGTACTTGAGAACTACTTCTTGCAGTGTGGTGAGTTGCGGAGAATGAAGAGAGCCGCTGTATTTATATTATGGTGGTACGCTGATTTGGTGTGACCTCTCGTAGTCTAGTGACTGCCCCGTGCCTGAAGTGGTAACTAAACTTTCCAGAGGCGGCGGTACCCACGATCGGTCATTAGACATACCGGTACTCGGCTGGTACATAGATTTACCTCAGTCGCGCTGTGAACTGCACCAGCTTCTTCTCCCTCTCTCTCTTCTTCCAACATCCAGGTCTGAAACTTGTAAGATGGATAAAACGCTCTTTGGGCCATTGTTTGGACACTTTCTTAATATTTCCCATTATTTACCTTGTTTAACGCTCTCTTGTTTTACTTGCGCCGGCCCTGCAGAGTAGTCTTTGGATTTTGTTTCGAGACAGCAGATGTACCTGTAGTGTACTCCTCTATGTGGTAGCCCCCTGCACGCTACATGCTACATGACGCCCCGGGGGTTTGACTGACCTCGTCGGCTCTGTTCCCGTACCACAACCACTTCCTCCTCCTGCTCCTCCTCCAGCTCCTCCTCCACCCACTGCATCTTCACGGAGTCCGTAGGCTCACATCTTCACTTTCCACCCACGTTCTTGGGCTTGTTATTTTCGTAATTTAATGGACAATAAGTACAACCCCAGTAACACTGCATATTAAATATGTGACAATTGAAATACATGAAAATTGACACACTGCATCGCCGCTGGCTTCCTCTGGCTTCCTCTTATACGAATGGCCAAATGCTCTTCTGTGGTGGCAAACGTCTATTCGTAAATACGTGTCAGCTCCAGCTTCACAAACCTCTCAAGGTTGCCAACAAATGCCGTTTACTCTAAATACAACGCGTTAGCTTGTGGTGACACCTCTTTAGAGATGAATTCACACCAATCTCCCAAGGTCGCGTGTTGCGATGTAGCGGTTTGCATATATAACTGTGAATTCTATAAACTTCCCCAGCTCGGCCATGGTTCACCGTGCAATGCACGTGGCTAAGAAGTACAGTACAACTCTATTCCGGTGTATTTTTTGGTTCTTTTCCACTTCCCACGCCATATTGAATGAACAGCTTAGCTTGGGGTTTTCTGACCTTGTGCGCCAAATTCAAGACGTAAAATATACCACCATATACCCTACCCAGCTGCCGACAACCCCTATCGCCGCATATGCGCTGGTGAGCATGAGTGGTAAAAACTCATAGTTCTGTCCAAATATTATCCGGTGCAAGATAGAAGTATACGCAATGAGCGGGATGCTCACAGCAATATACAGCGTACTGAAACGGTCCAGCAAGAACACCCTTGGCTTGTTGGAGGCGGGCGCAAGACGATCCATTGCTGTGAGGAACAGAACCAACCAGAATACCGTGTAAATTGTCTTGATAGGGAACTCTCCTGGTGTGAAGATGAGAGGAAACAGGGACACATGACCCGCGACAGCCAGAGGACGGAACGCTCCGAGATGTCGTCGGTCCCTCAAAGCAATCAAGCTAAACGGAATAATGACTAAAAGGACAGCTTTTTCGTGTACATGCCAGCCAAACAGGAATGACGCGTATCCACATAGCGTGACTGCACCGATAAAGTTCTCCCACGAACATGAAGAAAACAGCTTAATCAGGGGCAAACCTTGAAACAGCAAGGTCAACAAAAAGCATACCCGTGGGGTAATCTCAGGCAGAACAGCAAAGGTTGTGTCACCAACAAGGCCACGCGTCACACTATTTAACGCTTCTATCTTTAGTGATAGCCCTAATCTCGGCGCAGCTATTTGGAAGGTAAGTATATGATACAATGGCTGATACTCAATGCGCCTGAGGGAAGTTGTCCACTTACAATAAATCAAAACACGATCTGCCAGTGAGTATAGCGCCCAAACATTTGGTGCCCAATATGCATGGCAGAGTCCGCGTGAGAAGGGAAATAGGCGGCTAAGCAGCTGAGAAATCTGTCCCATTGCGACAAACGGGGCAAAGGCAGCTGCAAATATCGCTCCGATGCCTGCGCCAAGTTTTACGCAGTTGAGAAACTTAATCTGGAATATCGACTTCGGCGAGAGACAGTAGGCTCGAAGGAGGAAGACAAAGTAGGCAGGCGCGAGGTAGAGATAGATGTGCTTGAAGCACAACAGCGCGGCAAAGACTAATCCGCTCTGCAGCAGCGTCGATCTTGACCGTGCTAACATCAACGACAAAACCAGGATGCCGTACATGAAGCCATTATACTGAAAGTGAATATGATCGATTATGAGAAGTCCGGGGGAGAGGATGATGGACAGAGCCACAATCTGGGCTGCTCGCCTGGACGGTAACGGCGTAGACTCGATAAAGAGCTGTAGGGCATACGCCAGTAGAATCTCCGTCACAATAACAGTGATCCGCTGGAAGTAAATTGTCTGCCAGCTATCGTAGTCGAGGTTATAAACTCGTATCATGGCTGGATCGGCCAGCTTGGCGATGTGCGAGAGCAGCCATTCGAAATAGGCGAAGAAGGGGGGGTAGTCGAGGGTCCATTCTGATGTCTTTTCGAAGTACCACTCGGACACGGGGAGACTGTTTGTGATGGCGAGCCAGTTTCTATGCACCTCGAAGTCGGTTGATTTGCTGCACTCGTCAGCGGGCCTCCATGGAGTATGGCAACGTGGTTGGCGGAGCGAGGTGCCGGACAGAGAGTACTCACTAAGCAGGGAAAAGGAGAATCTTGAGCGCAGTTGAGACGAGCCCGCACTGCGCCAACGTAGGATATGACTCTGTCATTATGGAATCTTATGTGAATTCATGGCATTCGTATACAGTTCCGACATGCAACGAGCTCACATTAGTTGAGCCACCAGGAAGAAAGGCAGGAAGTGATATTCTAGCTGGTAGGTGGAGAAGAGCACGGATAGAGCACCGTGTTGCGACTGCGGACGTCTCTTTGTGAGTGGATGTTCAATTAGATGGTCCAAGGCGCTACTTTCGACCAATCATACGTAGCCGTTCTCCAAGGCTTGGGGAGCTTTGGAGCTCTAAAGTTTGTACCCACGAATGACTAACTTCTAGGTTGTACTACCCTATCTATACAAGGGCGATAAGGTAGTTCAAATAAGCAAACGCGAGCTACAGGAATATTGAAAACACATTGCAACCAGGCAAATAAACTGACGCAAATGCTACAAATAGGTAAACTGTACTTTGATTCTCACGTACAACAGGAACATAATAGCCATATTGTGAAGACGGGTACTTAAATTCTCGTTGTTTCCAGACAGATCAGAGAGAACGGGTGTGGAATAACTTGGGACTAAAAAATATCACAAAAGGGAATGGGGTAAGAAATAAACTGAAAACCGAGATTCTTAATGCAAGTGCTTAATAAATTAAAGCAGTACTGGGTACCTGGGCAAAAAAGCTGGTTGGTCTCGGTGAGGTTCGAACTCACGACCTATGCATTTCTTCCAATTTCGACTGAAAGTATAAGAACACAACGGTAACCACTCCGCTACGAGACCAAATGGTAGTCGAAAAGCTTTCTATTGATGCCTAATAGCCTACCCACCTTTACTCAAAATTTCACCTACTATCCATCTAGCGCCTCAATTTTGTCCTTCATACATACACACACATTTTCGTGAAGCTAACAAGAAACCTTGACAAGATCTAAGCATCTCGACTTCTATATATTCTTCAACATAACTTCTTAGCCTATTTAGTAGTTAACATAGTTATTCGCCATTGATAGTACACAAGGCAGCATCACAAATGATACACTTGTGGATATACTTGCAGCATATACATTTAGCCCAATCATTCACTAACGGATCGCCCTAGTAGTTCGCGTTAGAGCCACGTAGCCGCGCTGTAGCTCTGGGGAAGGTCCACGTTGTCGTCACAGGGAAAAGGCCGTGACACAGCTGCTTGTAACTGCAGCAAGCTTTACTTCACACTGGTTTATCATATTAATCCCACCCATCTATTTAGCTTCTTTCTCGCCCCCATCTGCCAATTCCCCCGTCGATTGTGTGCCAATTAGCTAAACTTGTCTTATTCATTGCATATCACCTCTCGGGTTTTCACAGTTCGTTCTCGCCGTTTTCTGGATAATCCCTTGAAGCGCTGGCCGCCACTATACGCCCTTGCCCACCACCTTCCACGGCGTGCAAAGTATTCTCAACCCACGAGCTGTCCCACCGGCTTACCTATGACAACAAAAGCCAGGAAGACTCTTCAAGATGCGTATTTCCAGAATCTCTATCTCTGCGGCGACGCTGCTGGTTGTTGGCTTGAGCAGGCCCCAATACTTGATCAATGAGCTTAGCTTTGGACACGCTGGCAGGTGAGCGAAAACAATTGCCAACTTTCTATTGCACAATGACTTCCTGAGGCGAAACTGACGTTTTGAAACACCAATTCAGAATAAGCCGCCCCGAAGCTCCGTACCAGATACCCCATTTCAACCTCATGGGCCAGCCCCGAAACCCCGAAGTTCTCTCCAACAAAGTCGTCTTGACACCTATCAGTCCTGGCAACCACCGCGCCGCCCTCTGGGGCACTACGCCTCTGACGCACGCGTCATGGGAGTCTGATGTTGATTTCCGTGCCAATGGCCCTGAACGAGGTGGCGGTAACCTGAATATTTGGCTGGTTCGCAACGGACATGACGAAGTTGGCGATAATAGCGTATATACCGTGGGCAAGTTTGATGGCTTGGTCCTGGTTGTTGATATGCATGGGGGAACGGGCATGCTCCGCGGCTTTTTGAACGATGGTTCTGTAGACTATCTTCACCACCACAATGTCGATACTCTGGCCTTTGGCCACTGCCAACTCCCTTATCGAAACCTCGGGCGCCCCTCGCAGATCAAGTTGCGCCACAGCTCAACGAATTTCAAGGTTGAGGTTGACGGGAAGCCCTGTTTTGAGACGGATAAGGTCCGTATTCCTGCCGGAAACTTCTTTGGTATCTCCGGTGCCACACCTGATACCCCCGACTCGTTTGAAATCTTCAAGTTGACTGTCATGTCTCAACCAAATGACGACAATAATACCAAGATGGACAAACAGGATTCCAAGATTGAATATTCATCGCGGCAGCACATGCCCAACAAAGCTTCGACGAATCAACAGAACGGAGGTGTTGATGATTTCGAGACCATGGCCGACCAAGATGCGGAAATCTTCCAAACATCAAAGGCACAATTTTCAGACCTCCACAATCGCCTGCAGCTCACAACGCACCAGATTGCAGCTCTTCACAGAGCTGTCACCAAGCATCATCAGATGGACGAGCAGCGACACGAAGAAACAAAGAAGTTATTCGCTGAACTAAAGGATGTCGCTGTCGTATTCAGGCCACACTAACCAAGCTGGATTCGATTAGTGACCTGCAGCGCAAGGTTAACGATCTCGAAAGGGACATTCAGGGTATGCGCATGCGATATGAGCAGGAAGATGACGGCAAACGAGCAGAACGTTAAGGGCTACCTGACTGATCACCACGCCACGCTGTCCCAGACTATGTTAGAGAGCATGCCTGGTCACGGTAAGCTGATAGTCGTCTTTATCGGACTCCAGTGTTCCTTGTTGGGTCATAACGTTGTATACAAGCGCCAGCAAGGCCAAGCATGCCCAAGAAGTACCCTTTGAGTTTACGTCCCGTAGAAGGAAATGCCTACTCTGTCCTTTTTTTTTTTTTTTTTTGGGGGGGGGGGGGGGGGTGGGGTGGGGGGGGGGGTGGGGGGGGGTGGGGGGGGTGATTGGTGTGGGGTTTGGGGGGGGGGGGGGGGGGGGGGCGGGTCAAATAGGGGCAGATTTTGGCAAGGAGCAGCGGGCTACAATTTGGAGTCTGGTTGGCGGGAGTGTTTTTGTGTTTCTGTCTTGTATCTATTATACAAAGCTGGTTAGAGCGAAGTAGGTATCGAATGTGAGCAACGACATCATGTCCTTTATCTGTTGTAAATTAGATGCGTGTGTAGTTTTTTTGCCACTACAGCGACTGTTAAACAACATAAGCAAGTTGTACGAGTCTCTGTTTAGATGATTGGTACTGTCAGGCTGGACGCCTGAATTCGGCTCAATCGGATTTCTTATACAGAACTGAGGTACCACAGCATCTATTCTCAACAGTAAAACAGCATACATCCCTTGTTAACAGTTTGATACTCCCCTCAACAATCAACTGCCAAGCCCATCATACCCGTCTGCTGCGTCTCCCCTTGTTAATAACATCAAGGAGTTCATCACCCTTGGGCGCTACTGTCAAGTTCTCGTTTCCATCTGGCGTGACGAGGATGCAATCTTCTATGCGCACACCTCCTACATCGTAGTACTTCTCTAGCTCATCCTTGTCGATGAAACGGGCGTGCTTGAGATCGTTGAGGAAGTAGCCTTCGAGATACGAACGACAGAAATAGCTAGGTCACCGTCGTTAGTCAATAGGCCATTGTGAACGGCCGCAGGGGGGCGTCCAGTAAGAGAAAAGAGCGTGAGACTTACATTCCAGGCTCGACCGTCACAATCATATTCGGCTGCAGCGACTGTCTGTCCTTGGGGAGCAGCAGCAGCAGCCTCCATTCGCCTTAGCGCACATAGCGTGTTAGGCGACACCACTTCCCTCTTCCCAATATCCAGTCTCAATGCCTTCGTCATGGCCATGGGTAAATCGCCGGTGACATCATGCACCTCGAGACCAACGTGGTGGCCCAGGCCGTGGGGGAAGAAAGCACTACAGTGCCCGCATTGGCAATCTCATCAACGTCGCCCTTGAGAATGCCCAGTTTGTGCAAACCTTTCAGGGCAATTTCGGTAGCGAGCAGGTGAATTCGATAGAAGACCTCACCAGGCCGTACAGCAGCTATACACTCTTCCTGCATGCGCTGAACAATTCTGTGAATGGCAGCAGCTCGGGGTGGGAAAGAGCCAGAGAGGGGTAGCGTGCGCGTAATGTCACTGGCGTAGCATTCCCATTCGCAACCAGCGTCAAGGACGACGGAGACACAACCCTTGAGCGACTGGTTGTTCGCACCGTAGTGTAGCGTCGATCCGTTCTCTCCAGCACCGGCAATGACTGGATACGACTGCGAACGGGCTCCCCTGGCGGTACATACGGCGACAATAATAGCCTCAATCTCACGCTCGTTGCGAAGCGACAGGATGCGCTCTGCAACCTTGCGATGGGCGGGGCGCTGGAGATATCATTCGCTTTGCGAATCATGGCAACCTCGTAGTCGGACTTGATGAGGCGCGCGCGATCGATAGCCGGGCGCAGCCGAGCAGAATTGACGCGTGTCCTGGCAGGCTTACCAGTCGACAGGCCGGGAAATTCAGGGCCTTGGTCTGCGTGTAGGATGAAGACTGTCGTCTCTGGTAGAACGTGGCTGCGGATGAAACTGGAGAGCTGCGTAGTGTACCGCACTTCGTCGACGTCAAAGAGCTGGAGGGACTGAGCGGCATCCGGGGACGCGCCAAACCAGAGGAGCTGGCGTGGCTCAATGTAGGGGACCCAGAGGATGAGGCGGTCATGTTCGATCTCATATGTCACGACGCAGTCTGGAAAATTGGCACCGGCTAGGTAGTAGAAGCTGGGTACGGCATTTGTTAGTCGGGGCTCGTATGCTCGAGACCAATAAAGTAGGGTAGAGGGAACATACTATCTGCGCTGTCGAAAGGGGGGTGGCTGATCCGAGTCTTCCAAGCTCTCGGAAGGTTTGCCTGGCAGGTAGATGAGGCCCTCGTCGACGCCGAGTTCTGCGGCGACCTTGCGAGCGTGGAGCTTTGCTACTCGAGCGTTAGTAAGATGATGGTGACTAGAGGCAAGCCGGAAGAGGAGGAGGAGAAGATGGGTGATGGCGATAATGATGAGTGAGACTAGGTCGTACCGGGATATTTGACCCGACTGGCGGTTCCATTCTGGTTGTCGTCGTTGACCTCGACACAGCTGTGAGACGAAGGTCAGTTACCATTGTCCTGACCAAACCCAAGCATGGTCTTGACGAAACCGGAGCTTGTTAAATGGCAATGGCAGGCAACATACAGCGCATCAAACTCGTCCTCGAGCACTAGGTCATAGTTCATCTCCATCTTGTATGATTGTGTTGGTCGCTGTGCCAAAGTTGTCAATCTTGCGTCTTTGCTCCTTGGACTTCCCTCCCTAGTTATCTGCGTACCAGAGCTTTGCCCGGATTGCACGTTGCGAGTAACTCTTCGCTTTTTCGTTTGCTAAGAGTCAACGAGCGTGGGCTGTTCTTCCCAGTCGCTGGAAATAAGAGTCTGTCTGTGTCTGCCTTCTCTCGACTACGAGCTTGTGCCGTCTTTTTGCATATTTCGATTGTCTTACCTTTGGGTGTTTGTCTCCCTAGTGCTCGGAAGCCCAGCTAGGGAGGTGGCATATCTGATTCCTTGCTAGCCAATGGGTATCTACAGGGGTTTGTTACCTAAAAGTTATCTCTGATGGCGGTGATGCTATGCGGAATAGGGAAGCTAATAATGGCCGAATGGCCGACACACCTGAGTAGGGTTGATAGGCTAGCTCCCGCTGGCTTGAGATTCCCAGCTTGGTCATCCGTCCAGCCGCCTCGACCCCGTGCGGGTTCCTGGTTATAGTTTTAGACTTCATTTTGGAGGATACAGAAGTTATGAGTGCCATGACCTTCCCATATTTTCGCGCCTCATCGCGTTTTATGTCCTGTTAGCGAACTGTTCTGTGTTGTAAGGTAAGTAAGTGTATGCTGTAATTCACTGGGACTGGGCTGTAAGGCCACCCCAACGGCCAACCAAGTGTGAAATAAAGTCTTGAGGCCAAGCAAAGCACACAGTTCTTTAACATGTTGGCCTTTTCGTACCTCTTTAAAAATCGATATACGCAACTTCTCCTATCTTCACTAATACCAAGAACTTCAAGGCCTGCGCACACTAAGCCACCACCACCACTACTAATTCGTATCCCCCTACTGCCGTTGCTATTCCAGCCGTATTTAGCCCCGTCGCAGGAGACAGAAGTACCACAGGGTGGCAGGTAATGTCGTCACTACAGGCCCCACCCACACCCACGTTGTCGCCACCCAATTCACACTGTGCTCGGTGCCGAACCGGCATGCTTGGACTTCTTGCGGCTGGTCGTCATCACCGAGATGGGTTCAATATCTTGCTCAACTCGGGTCAAAGAGGAAGCTGCATCTTGGATATTGAGTCGAACAATAAGGCTATTACAGTACACCCTTGGGTTGAAACAAGTCTATGGAAGAGCCAATTCGTAGTCATGAGGCATATGCCCTCATTAAACCAAGTACTAGTATCATTGGATACTATTTCATACAGCCAACAACATATGGTTGACAAGCAACGCCCGCCCATATGTACATGTCCCGGCCAGATTTGTCTTCTATCCCAGAAGAGACAACACTCTAAAAAAAGAAATCATCGCCCGGATGTCGAAAGCTGAGGCGCAGCAAACCCTTACAAATAACCAGCACGCTTCCATGACATGCACCAACACACTCCTCGATGCTGTCCCTTTTTACCCTTTCTGCCTTTCTGTGTCCCGCCCAGACGTTTACTCCGTTTCGACTTATATACACCGTAAAAAAAAAAAAATTGGTGGGTATCGTGTTGGTGACCGCTCACATTCCTTGGAATCCACCTCTGCCAGAACCAAAGAAACCCCCCCAGTCAGGCTGCATCCCGTGCTCGGTGAACATCTGCTCAATTTGCCGCTCTTGGTGTCGGTCAGCTCGTGCGCGTTTATTGTGAGAGAGCACTTGTCCAGCGTGCTGTTGCTGCTGCTGCTGATGCTGCCGCATCATCATACCTGTCGGATCAACATGCCAGGCCCAAGGGCCATGGCCGCTTGATTCTGATGATGTTGTGGCGGCATCATGTACGGCGGGGGCTGTGCCATCATATGGTCTCCAACATCGTCCAGTGGGCCAGGAAAAAAAAACGCCGCCTCTTGTGAAGGATTTACCATGTTGATCGAAGTTGAGTCCGCCTTGGGTTGAAACCCAAGCTCCATCATGGGTTGGTTTGGGTACGCAAACGGGTCTTCGGACGGAAACATGAGAGAGTCGAGTTTGTGTACAGGATTATGTACGCCGTTGCCACCGAATGCTTGTGATGGATATTGCTGAGGGAGGGAGCTTGCCCTGGTGCTTGTAGAGTCAGGTGTGGCTCGCGACGACATATCCACTGGCATCATATCATGATAATTAGCTGCCGAGAACCCCATATCTTGGTATGAGTTTCCCATATATGTGGCATGGAATCAACGGAAGAGGCTATCCCACCCGGGTGCCAAAAGGCCATGGTGCCCAGGGCTACACCGGGGAGCATTGGATCCGGGGCCCTCGCATCGCAAAAGACCTTGGTGTCTTAGGGCGGGATTCGTTTGATAGATGGTGCAGACCTCGTCTTTGATGGAGCTGGCGAGAAGGACTGTCTAATTTTCGGGGCGTGCTCAAACAGAAACTTGCCATGAGTTAGCAAACTGAAGCAATATAGGCTTCGTTCGAAGGTGTCTCCCCTGGAGGGCCTTAGGGACATCTATCCGCAGCAAGACACTCTTGTGGCCAAGTCAGCAATCATTGGGTCCGCACGCAGCATCGGCCAAAACACCTCGGTCGCGAACTGTTTATACGGGTTCTCATGGCGTGTAAAAAATACAAGCGACAGCACAGCGAAGGCATTCCGTTGTTAGAGCAGGTGAACCAATATGGACACTAAGAACTCCTGCTTTCGGACTCCAAGCCAATGTGGAACAATGTTCTTGACACACTAATGGCCGGCCGCCAGCGCCACGCATAAGACAGATAATCGACCTATGGCCCTGGCTCAGGCGGGGGGGATATGTAATGGTAGGAATGGCCGGTACAAGACGAGCTGCACGTGTGCGTAGGCAAACCGTAGCAGTGTCGGACACTGTGTCCATGTTAGTTCGCGGAGAACTGGTTTTAAAAGATAGCTCCACAGCATATTTCAAGGACTCACGAACGACCTCAATAAACACCGTCAGGACTTGGCCGCCACGCTCTGTAACCGCTCATACCAGTTATGAAGCTCGGCTTCAATCTCCTTGATTTCGGCATAGTAATGCGGTACGTTGAGTTGTCGCGTATTAGTACAATAACATTGTGATCACACCATTGTGGGATATACATAGTTGGTGATTTTACTGAGGATTCCAGAAGAGTTGTTGCGTTGAAAAGCTCGAAGTAAGAGGGCGGCGGGAGCCGATGGCAAGATTCACGCCCGGTGTGAGGAACTAATCATCGATCTCTGTAGGGTAGGACTGGTCGGTAAGCTCAATATTGAGAAGTAGAGGAAAGACCAGCATTGTAGGACCTAGATATCCATCTGTCGTATAACATAAAAAAAACTCGTCCGTCTAACCTCTGCGCGACATGATCGCCAATTTGCTCATGCTGAAGTTGCGAGGAAGGATCTATGCGCAATGCTGACCGAAGTGCACACTACCTACAAAGGCGTAGCATCCGTGAGGTGGAGGTGCTTGAAGAAAGCGAACATGAACAATAGAGCGAAGCGATGTAAAATCGCGACAATCTGGGACATCTGCAAAACGAGACCTTGCTGTTTTATAATATTTAATCCTATTGCTTGTGAGTTAAGCACGCTGGATGTTTGTTCCCGTTACCTATATGTGCACTACACCTTCCTCCATGGCGGGCTTTGTAGGCGACATTGTCAGGAGGGACGGTGTCATTCAAGGTTGTTTGTACATGCAACCAAGAGCAAGAACAGCATAAACCCAAGCCAAGGAAGTGCGTTTCCTCGGCGTTGAGCTTTAATGGCTGTAGTGATGATATAGACCTTGTCATAGAACGTTGTATGTGAACAATACGGACAAGACAGGTTTGCGCAGCTAAGGAGGTTAGTACAGAGCCTTCGAGCGACATCCCTGGGTGAAGATCTGCCAAGAAGATACGGACGAGAAAGGAGCGTGCCAACAGGTGACGGCGGCCGGGTGGGTTCGAGGGGAATCAAGCCGAGATGTTTTGACCAGTAGTGCAAGAAAGGTTTGGGGATGGGGACAAGCATGGACACGGAAGGACATGTTCCTTAATCCGCCTGAGAAAAACGGCACCAGATGAGATACCATGATAGTCCCAGCCACCCTTGTCATCAAGATTCAAGTGATATCGAATCTATCATGGAGGTGAGTTTCGTGTCGTTGAGGTCTGGCTGAGCTAGTTCGCTCGCTGGTAGTTTTGTTGACTGAGCGCGGGTCTGTTCGCGGTTGTGGAATTCCTGCTGGATGGTAGGGTCAAGTCCAGGATCGGCCAAGTCAATATCCGGCATGAATTTGCGCAATAGTGTCTCTGCTCGTTGCAAACGTCCCTCCAAGGCCTCGATATACTGCGGCGCAGGGTTTCTCCTTCTATTTGACGGCTTATCGTACGTGCATTCTAAAAGAAAAAGAAAAGATAGAGCGTCAGCAACAAGTCATCATCATCACATATTTGATTAGATATCTTAATTGAAAAGGGGTATGGGAATTGAGAAGAGAGTGCATTAGGGAACGAACCGTAACTGTAGACAGAGCAGTGAGTGCAAGGTTGCTTGCCATCGCACTTGATCTTCTTACGGCGACACTCATCGCAAGCGCGTGTCACTCTCCGTCGCTTCTGAATGGGTTGCGAAGGTCCACCCTCTCCGTCGTTGGTTTTGTCTTCAATTTCCATGTCCGATTTGACGCTTTCTGTTGGCGAGGGTGCATCTTCCACCTGCCACTCGTTGGCAGGCAGTGTGCCTGCATCGTCATCGTCCATCTCGGGAGGCATTTGATTCCTCCTTGGTCCCAAAGTCCTGAGGCAACCTTTCTGGAGATATGACGACGCACCACGAATGCGACGATTGGCAACAATAAAGATGAAATACGCTTTTGACTGTTGCGGTCGGCGTCGAAGGCTACCGCCGGGGGCAGTGTAGGTAAAGGCGGCAGTCGTCGTGGTACGTGAGACACATACACAGATGGTCTGGCTGTCTGTGTCGCTGGTTTCGCTGGCAGAGGCGGGGCTTGGGCTCAGGGCTGTCAGAATGTCGCAGGTCGAGTACAACTGTGCAGGCGACTAATGTTGCAGGATCCCAGGGTTGCGAAGCCAGCGGCAGCGCATATCCCAATTGCCCTGAGATTCTAGATGCTTAGGCCACTCAGAAGCGTTTGCGATGGTTCCCGTAGTCGTGAATATCGATGGTAGGGGTGTTGGGTTGGTGCGTCGTTCGGGATTGTGTGTCAGCGATTGGGGAAGGAAAGAGGAGAACAGGCGGAAACCTGGGCGAGAGAAACGAGACGAGAGGCGAGGAGAGTGAGCGAGAGTGAGAGACAAAACCGGTACCACCAAGTACCATCTGGGTTGAGGAGCTGGCAATTAGTGCTTTCAGCGCCTGGGGGGCACCGCCGCGACCTACGACAGCCCACAGTATTCAACCCGTGAGCGAATAGGACAGGCCACGACACGCCGTAGTTGAGAATGAGCGTGGGAAAATAGCGGAGCGCGCAGGGCTGTAGTGCTGTAGTACTGCCCCAGAGTCCCAGACTAGGGGCCACCATTGGCGATATAACGAAGGGAGGGGGAGGTTACGTCTGTTGGCCCCTACGGGCGACGAGGCACCAAGTACTTCTGGGCGTGGTACAATTGGCAGAAGACCTACTCTGTACTCCATGCTGGTTTGGTTCGAGGGATCCCAACCTGACGGCTTGAACGAGTCGGTACATAATTAGTCGCCAGGAGTACGTAGCAGTGTGAGGTGGGCTCCAATGGGACCAGTGGACCTCTTGGGCTACGCAACGATTGCGAGACTAGACGGCCTACACGGACTGTGAGTGGACGGACTGAAGAAGTGGACTGGCTGGTCCAGGCTTGCTCAGGCAGGTTGCACAGGTTGAGGATAGTTGAAGACAAGTCACTACATAACTAAGGTACAACTACCTTAGATGTTGTGTTTGTTACCTCGACTGCGCTAGACCTATGAAGTCCTTCATGCCTATCACCTAGCACCTACACTTCCCAGGCCCTTTTTTGCATTTGATTATCCATCATTGTTCTTCCTTTATAGCAAAGCTCACTCACAGATGGCAGCATGTACCAAAGCATCCATACACACATGGCCGCGTCGAAATCTATAGAGAAAATCAGATCCGGCACCAGAGTCATTCATCACCACGACGTATCCACTAATTATGCCGCATAGCTAGGACGGCGTCCGTCCGAGAGAGTCATGCACGAGCCAGAACACAGTGAGATACACACGGTATTGGACTTAGGTCGGTTCTCGGTGCTGGTGGTAGTGCTGATCAGTCATACCACTGGCAGTTTGATTCTACCAGTGGGTGTAACCAGTTGATGCAAGGGTTTTCCTAAGCAAGGTGCAGCAAGCAGTCGAGATGGAAAGTCAATACACACAGGAATTTAGTGTTCCAAAAGTTTATGTCAAGAGGATAATGACACTGGCTTGACCAGCTTCTGAGTAGACGATGCTGTCGCCAAATCCTGTCCAACAGCAGCAAGTCTGAGCGCATGATAATGGTTCGTTCGTCAGTGTAGGATTGATGTCTAGTAGCGGCTGCAAGAGCCAGTCGAGTTTGGGGTACTGCTCCGGACTTTGTAGAGTTTACACTGGCTAGTGAAGGCCAGTGGGAGTCCGTAATTCAGGAGGGGACCAGACCGTACAAGTACTACTAACTGAGAAAACGCCGAGTCAGGAGTATTATCTAGGCTTATGGTGAAGTATACGCTTATGACTCTACCCATCACCAAATCAAATCGGTTTGATAGACCAAGCGGTTTGTCTTGCTTGCTCTACCTGATGTCCAAACTCGGGGAAACCAAGTCGGTTCCCGAGAGCGTTTTGATCTAGGCCAGCGGTCAAATCCACGGGTGGCTGCGAGTCGATAAGCAGACAACGCCTCCAGGGTCACAGCTTATTCAGTGGCCTGAGAGTGGGTACTTTGCCTCTTACCTACCTACTTTGCCTACCTACCTTACCTACGTATCAATGTACAGAACCTAGAGAAGTGACGTCGCGGGGGTAATGCGGACTAGAACTTACCACATTTACAGATTCTCCACATGCGAGACTTCCAGACACGAAAATACGGATCCAAATGGCAGGCGCGTTGACGATGTGTTTCATACGTACCTTGCGTAGGTAGGTACTTTACTGGCTGCAGATTGGAGTCAGTGAAATTCGAGAGTTCGCGCAGGAGTTTTCGAATGGAACAGTCGAAATTGCATCGGATACTTGGATAAACCCTGAGGCACCGAGGGCCACACGTCCACTGTGATTTTCTGCCGAGACATGTCAAATCTAGTGTGGTTTAGTGCTGAACTCCCTCCCATACGGATGGTGGTATGTCGGCATTCAGGACGGCACTGTATTTTGAGCCTTGAGATACATTATTCATTGATGGGCAGTACCACTTTGTGCAGGCTATAGAGAGTCTCCCTTCCGTTGGGTGGCGTCAAACTGTTGTTCCACCGTGTAATTGACCGCGTACGCCATCCTACCTGTCCGGGTCTGGCTCCACATCCATCTAAGCGTTTTGACACATCCATTAATACAGTCCGCTCAGGGTCGACAATGGAACTTGCCAATTTTCATCGTCAGCAACTGAACGCGTCTCCCCCCCGGGTGTGGCGAAGCAATTGGATCTAGGTCCTAGCACCAACCAAGAGCAGCCATGTTCTAGATGATGTGGGCTATGATCGGTGGCCGAGGAAATTACTTGATATTCTGTATTCCCGTGCCTTGTGGGCTAGTGAGAGATAGGAGTTAAGTTCGAATTCGGATTACGGGCTATTTAGTTAGTTTCCCATTTTCAGGCTGCACTCGCACCGTATCATGGCTGTGCGATTGATGATGATGATGAGCGAGCAGAAGTGCGGCTACTGTAGTGGCTCGCTGGATTCTTCTTGGAAGAAAGGAATTGGCAACGGTGCTGTTGTGCCTGCCCAAATACGTCGTGTAAGCCCGAGGAGTAGGACCGACGTATTCAGAACTAAATGCCAGCAAGGAGACCGGCAAGAAAGGCTCGAAACGAAAACTGCACTCACTCACTGCATCTTAAGTTAGGACTGACGAGCCTACATATCTTACGAATAAATGTGCTCTCTACTTCGTAAGAGCAGCACAGGCAAATGTTGCGAATGTACAATTGATTAGGTCGCCTGCCGTTGCTTCTCATATCTAGGAAATGCTTCAATGCATCATTACAAACAAAGTACACGAGTTAAGAACCTACACTCACAACTACAGCATCGGTGGATGCAGCACCAATGTCTCCGCCATACCAGACCGGCCCCTACCATTATTAGTCCGTATGTTACAAGAATGAGTGACGGATGATGTGCTGAGACTTGCTGGACTAGTAGTATGAAGAATATTAGCAATAGCTTGTAATACTTTCAGCACCACATATTCGGGAATCGGCATATGTTGAGCCACCTTGGTAGTTTCATCGACGAGTTCCAGAGGCCTGGTTGGATATCATGACAATGTGTCTCTGTACCTACAGTTTATGGTCTGCTTTTCTACTTCAGGGCAAGGATGTGGAGGTCTCTGGAGCCTCACTTCAATCAAACGAGAAACTTGAAAATTTATTTCCAATGCCCAATTTCAAGACATTTATCTGGCATGTATCAATCAACATGCTCAGTAACCCTATGCTATTTTCGTGCGCGTACGCAGTGACCTACACTCACTGACTGCCCCGCTTCCTCATCGTATCAAGCTTGAGCTGATGTACCAGCAAGCCCCGCTGCTACATAAGAAACATGTATGACCTCCAGGCTACACCTGCACCAAGCTCTCTCAGGCTGAGGCACGTGTGTTGGAGCTTTCCAACCCAGCCTTGAAAATTTCAATTTAATATCCTACTCTTTCGTCAACCACCCATGGCTATCCCAAATTCTGTTCAGAGCTTCGTCAAAGACGTGAGTGATCAAGTCGGCATCATCGTCACAGGTTGTGCTACCCCTCCCCCGCCCACAGGTGTTTGGTCATGTCGAACTGGACGCTGACAAGCTGTTCAGACCAACCCAAGCTAGATCTCGACCTATACATTCAAAATTATGACGGTATTGCATTCCTCTCTGCGTAGACTAGACTTTCCTCGAGGGCGGTAGCTGACCCCGTCCAGGTCGCACTCGATTCGACCGACTCCTCTTTATCGGGAAGTGTTGCGTTCCACTATGCGTCGATGCCCTCAAAGCAGCGGTAGCTGAAGCCAAGAACGGAGTAGACGTGACCAGATACAAGGAGGCCTGGGATTGTATCAGGCAAGCTGCGCCGGACGAACCCGAGTCTCAAAGGGACGAAAAATGGATCGAAAACACCGAGAGTACAAACAAAGCTGAGATCAATCGCCTGGAGGCAGAACTGAAGGGCTATAGAAATAACCTTATCAAAGAAAGTATCAGGGTAGGTGCAACCCATCTCTACATACATATGACTGTAGTTAACCTCCTTCATAGATAGGGCACCAGGATCTGGGCAGACACTACGAAAATATTGGGAAGTTAACAGACGCAGCAGAGGTGTACGCTAAAATGAGACAAGATGTAAGCACAACTAAGCATATCGTCGACTGTGCACAACATCTAGCCAGTGTTGCCCTGCAGCGCCGCGACTGGACCATGGCTTTGAATAACATGGGCAAGATCATTGGTGTGCAACATGGCGATGACAAGACGCTGCAGGCTTACACCAACATCGTTTCGGGCATCTCTCTCCTAGGTCTCGGGAATTTCAGCGATGCAGCAAAGCCTTTTCTACAGACAGACTTTAGCACGCCTCCGTCGTCATACAACACGATTGCTACTCCCAACGATATTGCAATATACGGTGGCCTTCTCGCCCTGGCCACCATGGATCGAAAGGAGCTCCAAGCACGTGTCTTGGACAACCAGTCATTCCGTACCTTCCTTGAACACGAACCTCACATACGGAAAGCAATCAGCTTGTTTGTCAATGGTAGATACTCAAATTGCCTGTCAATACTCGAGTCCGTACGACCAGATTATCTATTGGACATATACCTACAGAAGCATATACCCGTCATCTACTCGCGCATTCGAAGCAAATGCATCGTGCAGTATTTTGTCCCTTTCTCGTGTGTCACTCTCGAAAGTTTGGATGCCGCCTTTGCCCATTCCGGAGGATCTATAGAGCTTGAACTCGTCACGATGATTCGAGATGGTGTTTTGAAAGCCAGAATTGATGCCAAGAACCAGGTATGTTCATGCCAGACTCTACGTGCGCCGCTAGTGAATAGACTCTGACTTCGATAATTAGCTGCTGGTAGCAGTGCGCCCCGATGCCCGCGCTGAGATGCAAAGGAATGCTCTCAATGTAGCCCACAAATATGAGCAGGAAGCCAAGGAACGACTGAGGCGCATAAGTATTGTGGCTGCCGGACTAGAGGTGACAGGTAATAAAGACAAGCTGGCAACGGTGCAGGAGGGTCATCCATAGAGGAGGCATGGTTTGATGAGAGTGGCAGACTACTTGCATCGGTCGGCGGTGTAGACACTCAGGACTAAAATAGCCTTATTGGGTTGGGGGCGCGTCGTAAGCTCCTTTATTAGAGTATTCCAATCGGCACGGACTATCGAACCGATACTTATCAGCCCAAATCCGGGGAGCGTGTGGATCAGGGCAGGAAGACAACGAGTGTCCAAAACATTTCAATGCTCATTGGCAGAGTAAACTCAGCCGGGCAGTGTTCAGCATATTTCAGGAGTTTAGGGGTAACGGTTAGAACGGCATGTTCTGTGGTTACATTGAGGCGCATTCGGCAGACCCGTTCCCGCTTTCAAGCCCTGCTCGAATAATTGGCAAATTTCCTATTGGTGTTTGCGGTCTCTCTGCCAAAGTTCGTGATGACGACGCCTGTTTAATTTAGAACGACATTGAATGGGGGTATCTTGCTAATATGCACGTGCTACATAAACTATCTAGTATTCGTTCCGTCTTGCTCTCACTGCTCAACCCATCAGTTGCCTCAAATCAGACGGCGGCCAGCGAACTTGAGCAAACGTGAGACAGCGCTTAATACTCTGAAGAAATTTACGCGTCACCTCGTCGCCCATAACGTGACCCTTCTCGCCATTGTGAAGCTTCTCACGAGCACTACGCTCGTGGATACCCACCATGGTGACACCGATGGGCCAGGCGGCCTTGCCAATACTGAGGCGTAAATAACCGTTGTTGGCGTCGACGTACCGGCGCTCTTGGAGGTCTTGCACAATTTCCACGATGGGCTGGAGTAATGAGTCATCGAGATCCCCGGCCTCGAACTTGCGGAATAGCTATTTACAGATTGTTAGTCGCTGCAAATAAAATGCACGTAGATTAAGTTTGGCGATACGCCAGAATAGACGGTTTCAGATCGTACCGGCTTCATGTTTTCCCTGGTTTGCACCATAGCGTTGTATGCTGCCTTGCTTGCGGTAGTGTCGGACTTCTCTTCGTCCATAGCCTTCTCGTACGCTCTTAAAACCATGGTGAAGTAGCTGGCGAGCTGTCTGTACAGCCATTTCCGGTCCTGCTTGTCCTTGGGCAGATGTGCATCAACCTTCATATCCTTTTCCTCCAATAGGACCAGCGTCGTTGGTACAGGCCCCTTCGTAACCACCATTGTAAGCTTTCGATATCGCCGTAGCCTCGGCGCATGGCCTTCACCAAACAACACAGCCGGTTGCCCCAGCGCCCGCAGCTTCTCTACTAGCTCTGGTTCGGGAATATCTTCAACCTCTGCTCCCACGCCGTCATCGACATCTTCGCTCGAAGCCTTGACCAGTTCTGGTAGCCCGATGCGCTTCCTCCGCGCGCTCTCCTCTTTCCATTCCTGCTCTTCGCGTCGCCGCCTTGACTCTTCGGCTAGTTTGTAGCGTTTCTCCTCCCGTATGGCGTCCTTAGCTGCGGCATCTTCTTCCCGTTTGCGCTTTGCGGCGACTTTGGCTGTTCTCTCTTCTTCGAGGGCCTTTTGTTCGAGCAGGTAGGCGGCTTTGCGCTTGGCTTCGACTTCAGATTTCTTTTCGAATTTTTGGTCGGGTTTCTTGTGTTTGGATAGCTCTTTGTTCATCAAAGCTGCGAAATCCATTTTGACTATGAAGGGCCTGTCCAGCTCTATAGAAGAGGATTTGTTAGTTCAGGTGATTTAGATTTAAGAGTGAAGTTTGATGACAAGTGCTGGACTAACGTCAGAATACCTACCACTTACACCCGTTATTGATTGTGGCGGATATTTACCGGATAATCTCCTCGATATATTACCAGACTTAACCCCCACTGAAGTAGCTAGCAGTAAGCATTTCCCCCAAGCTGTAGAATTGTTTTGCGACAAGCATGATTCAAAGACAGTCCTTAATTTGTTGAGAACTGTTCTCTAACAGCGATTTTTATATGACCTGCTACCATGTCTTCCTCGATGGAGGACAATAGTCGAGATCCTACACCACCATTTTTGGTCCAGATGTTTTACCAAACTAGAGGCTTCCAACAGCATGTCCCATCTTCCAAGAATTGCGAATGTGGGCTTTTATCACATTACTAATTGAGTATTATATGTATAGGCCAGATGAATTTACCTCGTCTCCCCTCCCACCCCACATCTCGGTATATACATGGCCAACTTGCACGCTCCACGAACTAGCACTCGAGCTCGCAGCATCGAAGCCAACTGCCCTTCCATTCCCTGCCATTGGTACTAGATTGGTATTCCAACTCGTTTGCCCTGACCTACGCGGTGCAAGCACATTTAACAATCAACCACGATTCGCGGTAAAGGATCTTGGAAGTGTGGTAATAGGCCAAGGGGGACCCGGCACCGACAACGCTGATGGCGTGAGTGTTGGCGGGCCATTGAAGGGAAGCAAGGTTGGCGAGAAAACACTGAGTGATGCGAGATTTGTAGTTGGTGACCATGTGTCTTGTGCGATTCTGCCACCACTAGCAGATGGGTCGGTAGCGCCAGCCTCTGCTGCAAGGAGAGAGTCGGTGGGTGGCATGCGGGGTGGTCGGGGTAGTTACCGAGGGATGCCCATGAGACGAGAAAATGGGTTTGGACGGAGTGGTGGTCCCGGCAGCGGTCGTGGAGGAAGAGGCGTGGGGAGAGACCGCGGCGAGTATAGTTTGCCAACAGGAGATTGGAAACGAGGAGAGAAGTTACCGGACGCGAACCCGATGAGACCAAAGAAGGGACGCTGGTGATGTGAACTCGAAGGGAATATTGCTCGGTTTTTGTTTGGCATGGTGTTTTTTTTTTTTTTCTCGCTGATTTATACCCTCCAATTGATCTGTTTTCAAGGCGATGACACTCACAGAAATCGTTTTTTAAGCACGATTTGAGTTTGAAATACAACATGTATTCCTTATGAACCCATAGTATGTACACACTTTCCCCTTGCATCCAAATTATACCTCTATCGCTCGTAAACGGTATCCCCCTTACGCTTCCCCCGCAGATCGTAGAGTCCCTGTATCGTTCAGCTTGCATTCGACAGATCATAGACGTCCTCCACAGGTGACCACTCACGTCTGTCTTGTAGGCAATGTAACCAAAGATCGCCGGGATCACAGCAACATATAAAATGGTGATTCTAGCTGTTCGTGGTGTCCATCTAAAGTACTGATGACGACTCTTCTGCATCGCTGTAGCTGCGTTAGACGCGGTCGAAATAGGGGATTGTAGCGACTGTTTCGATGAGTGACTCACCCTGGAACTTCAGGTAGGCCGGGTCTGGTTTGACGTCTGCAGAAATACTGTTAGCTGGCTCTCCGGATACGGTTTTTCGTCACTTACTGAGGTGCGCCATGGTGATTGATGCGCAACAGGCGTCTGTATCGTATTTGATGTGCTAGTCGTGGATCAATTTGAGGTTGGAGTTGAGCAGATCCCAGTCCCCATCGATTTCGTACGTGATTATGTAACGTCAATGGCGTGGATATGATTGGTGTGGTGCTGGTCTCTCTTACACTGGTAGTCTGCTTACCCTGGAAGGGTTTTTGGTTTCCTCAGTACAACACTTGTTTGGCAATAGACGTCAAAGTTCGGGTACAATTATTACAATCTGATCTTCTGAGTAGGTCCGGAAATTATTGTCACGTAAATTATGTTGGTTTAGATATAGTTTAAATAGAGAACTTGCAAATGAAGTAGTCCTCAGACTCTGTGACTGCATGTCAGGCATAGAGTTCTAACATCAGGAAGATACCTTATTTGCATCATCGCAAAGGTAGAAATTACAAATTTTTACGTGCAGGCTAGAATACTACTCCAAAAATAATATAATCGACAGGAATATACTTTCATAGACTAAATCCTGAAAGGCACGAGTTCAAAGGCGGATGCACCAACACTTGTAGAGGCGTGCTACCATGTCTGTCGCAAACAAGACAGTCACGTGACCCGGCTCATTTTGCAGTTAGCCTCCCCTGCATCCTCGAACAGAAAATTGTCCTGAACGATAGACTGCCTCATATCTCCATCCTTCTATCAGCAAATCGACCTGGTCGTCGCAACCAACCTTGCGCGACCACTGAGACCTTCATCACGAACGAGAGGTTTGTGATTGAAACCCAAAATTGCTTTATTTTTTGGTGGGGAAAAGGAATTGAGAGCAGCGGCGCGTCTAAATACGCGTGCTGGCGTGCTGCCTGTTCAGGCAAATTCACGAATAGTATCATCCGAGCGCATCGTGAACCATGTCGCAAATACCACCACCACCACCCCCCGGATGGGGGCCTCCGCCTCCGCCTCCACCATCTTCATCGCTGCCGCCTCCTCCAGCGACTCCAGCGCCATCGGCACCACCACCGCCTGGTTACCATCCTCATAGCGACCCGCAGCTAGCAAAATTCTCCCAAAAGAAGAACGAATGGATACGAAACCAGCGAAACCGATTCGGCGAAAAGCGGAAAGCGGGCTTTGTACAGACACAAAAGGCAGATATGCCCCCAGAGCATTTGCGGAAGATCGTCAAGGACATCGGTGATGTGTCCCAAAAGAAGTACAACAACGACAAGCGAAGCTACCTTGGCGCCCTGAAGTTCATGCCACATGCGGTTATGAAGCTTTTAGAAAATATGCCGATGCCCTGGGAGTCAGCACGAGAGGTCAAGGTCCTTTACCATGTCAATGGTTGCCTGACCTTGGTCAACGAGATCCCAAGAGTCATCGAACCCGTCTTTTTCGCCCAATGGGCCATGATGTGGACCTTTATGCGAAAAGAAAAAGCAGATCGAAGACTGTTCAAGCGTATGCGATTTCCGCCGTTCGATGACGAAGAACCACCACTGTCGTGGACCGAAAACATAGAGGATGTCGAGCCTCTTGAACCCATTCAGATGGAGCTTAGCGAAGAGGAAGATGAGGCGATTTACGAATGGTTTTATGAGCATCGCCCTCTTCTGGATACCCCGCACGTGAACGGCCCGAGCTATAAATCGTGGAATCTCACATTGCCACAAATGGCGGCCCTGTTCCGCCTGAGTCGACCCTTAATTTCCGATGTTGTTGATAAGAACTACTTCAATCTCTTTGACCTGAAGAGCTTCCTGACAGCGAAGGCGCTGAATGTTGCTCTACCTGGTGGGCCACGATTTGAGCCGTTGTACAAGGATATCAACCCCAATGACGAAGACTTTGGAGAATTCAATGCCATAGACCGCATCATTTTCAGAAATCCAATCCGCACTGAGTTCCGAGTCGCCTACCCCTTCCTCTATAACTCCCTTCCTAGGAGTGTCGAGCACTCGTGGCACTCTCACCCTCAGGTTGTGTTTAATCGAGCGGACGACCCAGATTTGCCCACATTCCACTTCGATCGCCGAATCAACCCTATTTCTTCTCGAACTGTGGCATCAAAGAATGTGGAGGTATCACACGAAGATGAGTTATTTGGAGTGGGAGAAATCGAGGAACCCGAAGAGGATGCCTTCCAGCTCCCGGCTGGAGTGGAACCATTCCTTGCTAATGATGAAATCGAGAATGAAGACACTTCTTCCGCTATTGAGCTGTGGTGGGCACCGTATCCGTTCAACCGACGATCTGGTCAAATGGTTCGAGCCCAAGATGTCCCTCTGATTAAGCAGTGGTACCTCGAGCACCCCCCGTCTGACCGGCCTCCCGTCAAGGTCCGCGTGTCGTACCAGAAGCTTCTTAAAAATTATGTTCTTAACGAGCTGCACAAAAAGAAGCCAAAGGCACAAAATAACCAAAACCTGCTACGATCACTGAAACAGACCAAATTCTTCCAGCAGACAACGATTGATTGGGTTGAAGCTGGTCTGCAAGTTTGTCGCCAGGGTTTTAACATGCTGAATCTTTTAATCCATCGCAAGAACCTCACGTACCTCCATCTTGACTATAACTTCAACTTGAAGCCTGTTAAGACCCTGACGACTAAAGAGCGAAAGAAATCCAGATTCGGAAATGCCTTCCATCTGATGCGTGAGATTTTGAGATTGACAAGCTGATTGTAGACGCTCAAGTCCAATATCGGTTGGGCAATATTGACGCCTTCCAACTTGCTGACGGCATCCTCTATGCCTTCAATCACGTCGGTCAACTAACCGGTATGTACCGGTACAAATACAAGTTGATGCACCAAATCAGAACCTGTAAGGACTTGAAGCATCTTATCTATTACCGATTCAACTCTGGGCCCGTTGGAAAGGGTCCCGGTTGTGGTTTTTGGGCCCCTGCATGGCGGGTTTGGCTGTTCTTTATGCGCGGTATCATTCCTCTCTTGGAGAGATGGCTCGGCAATCTCCTTTCACGCCAGTTCGAGGGTCGACACAGCAAAGGTGTCGCCAAGACTGTGACGAAGCAACGTGTCGAATCCCACTTCGACCTTGAACTCCGAGCTTCCGTGATGGCTGATCTCATGGACATGATGCCTGAGGGTATCAAACAGAACAAGGTCAACACTGTTCTTCAGCACCTTTCCGAGGCTTGGCGATGTTGGAAGAGTAACATCCCTTGGAAAGTCCCTGGGTTGCCGGCCCCTATTGAGAATATTATTCTGCGATATGTCAAATCTAAGGCCGACTGGTGGATCTCTGTGGCTCATTACAACCGTGAACGTATACGCCGTGGAGCAACAGTTGATAAGACAGTAGCGAAGAAGAACGTTGGCCGTTTGACCCGCCTCTGGCTTAAAGCTGAACAAGAGCGTCAGCACAATCACATGAAAGACGGCCCCTATGTCTCATCAGAGGAAGCTGTTGCAATTTACACAACCACTGTTCACTGGCTGGAGTCGCGCAAGTTCTCGCCTATCCCTTTCCCTAGTGTCTCATATAAGCATGACACCAAGATTCTCATCCTGGCACTTGAGCGCCTAAGGGAGGCTTACTCAGTCAAAGGTCGTCTCAACCAGAGCCAACGAGAGGAGTTGGCGCTGATTGAACAGGCTTATGATAGTCCTGGGACAACTCTGGAGCGTATCAAACGATTCCTGCTTACACAGCGAGCGTTCAAAGAGGTCAACATCGATATGAATGATAATTACAGCACTATCAATCCTGTTTACGACATAGAGCCAATCGAGAAAATCAGCGACGCGTATTTGGATCAGTACCTCTGGTATCAAGCAGATCAGAGACATCTGTTCCCAGCGTGGATTAAGCCGTCAGATTCAGAGGTGCCACCACTTTTAGTTTACAAATGGGCACAAGGAATTAATAATCTCGGTTCTGTGTGGGAAACAGAGAATGGCGAGTGCAATGTCATGATTGAGACAGAGCTTTCTAAAGTTTATGAAAAGATGGAGCTGACACTTCTTAACACCCTCCTGCGGCTGATCATGGACCATAACCTTGCGGACTATATCACGTCCAAAAACAATGTTCAATTGACATACAAGGATATGAATCATGTCAACAGCTATGGGATGATTCGTGGACTGCAATTCTCTGCATTCGTGTTCCAATTTTATGGTCTAGTTCTGGATCTGCTGCTCTTAGGCCCGCAGCGGGCCAGTGAAATTGCCGGCCCTGCTCAGAGTCCCAATGATTTTCTACAATTTCGAGATCGGGATGCTGAATCAAGACACCCGATTCGACTGTATAGTCGTTATGTTGACAAGATTTGGGTCTTCCTGCGATTCACTGCCGAGGAGTCGAGGGACCTCATACAACGCTTCCTCACCGAACAACCTGATCCGAACTTTGAAAACGTCATCGGGTATAAGAGTAAGAAGTGCTGGCCAAGAGACTCTCGAATGCGCTTGATGCGTCATGACGTGAACCTGGGCCGTGCTGTCTTCTGGGATCTGAAGAACCGTCTCCCACGATCTGTGACCACTATAGATTGGGACGACAGTTTCGTGAGTGTGTATAGTCGAGACAACCCCAACCTCCTCTTTTCAATGTGTGGCTTTGAAGTTCGAATTTTGCCGAAGATCCGAAACCAGAATGAAGAATTCCCGGTCAAAGATAGTGTTTGGTCGCTTGTGGACAACACGACTAAAGAAAGAACCGCACATGCGTTCTTGCAAGTAACCGAGGACGATATTCAGAAATTCAACAACCGTATCCGACAAATCCTTATGTCGTCAGGATCCACCACTTTTACCAAGATTGCGAATAAGTGGAACACTGCCCTGATCGCCCTCTTCACATATTATCGAGAGGCTGCTGTGTCCACCGTTGAGCTTCTTGACACCATCGTCAAGTGTGAGACCAAGATCCAGACTCGAGTCAAGATCGGCCTCAACTCCAAAATGCCGTCTCGTTTCCCACCTGCCGTATTTTATACTCCAAAAGAACTGGGAGGTCTCGGCATGATTTCCGGCTCGCACATTTTGATCCCCGCTAGTGACAAACGCTGGTCCCAACAAACCGATACTGGGGTCTCTCATTTTAGAGCTGGCATGACTCATGACGAAGAGACGCTCATTCCTAATATTTTCCGGTATATCATTCCCTGGGAAGCAGAATTCATCGACTCTCAGAGAGTTTGGACAGAGTATTCCCAGAAACGACTTGAGGCTAATCAACAAAATCGCCGTCTTACTCTGGAGGACCTCGAAGATAGTTGGGATCGTGGATTGCCGCGAATTAACACATTATTCCAAAAAGACCGCAGTACACTCAGTTTTGACAAGGGTTTCCGTGCGCGAGCTGAGTTCAAGATCTATCAACTCATGAAGAGCAATCCATTCTGGTGGACTAGCCAACGACACGATGGCAAACTCTGGAACCTCAACGCATATCGAACTGATGTTATTCAGGCTCTCGGAGGTGTAGAAACCATTCTTGAGCACACACTCTTCAAGGCGACGGGATTCCCGTCCTGGGAGGGCCTGTTTTGGGAGAAGGCCAGCGGATTCGAAGAGTCCATGAAATTCAAGAAACTCACAAACGCCCAGAGATCTGGTTTGAACCAGATCCCTAACCGTCGCTTCACCCTCTGGTGGTCACCAACTATCAACAGAGCTAATGTCTATGTTGGTTTCCAGGTCCAGCTTGATCTTACTGGTATCTTCCTCCACGGCAAAATCCCAACCCTGAAGATCTCCCTCATCCAAATCTTCCGTGCCCATTTGTGGCAAAAGATCCACGAGTCCGTTGTCATGGATCTTTGTCAGGTGTTTGACCAAGAATTGGAATCTCTGGGTATTGAGACGGTGCAGAAAGAGACTATTCATCCTCGTAAATCTTACAAGATGAATAGTTCTTGTGCTGATATACTTCTCTTTGCCAGCCACAAGTGGAATGTGACTCGCCCATCACTCCTGTACGATACGAAGGACGTGATTGAGCCGACATCGACCCCCAAATTCTGGATCGATGTGCAGCTGCGTTATGGCGACTATGACTCTCACGATATTGAACGATATACACGCGCTAAATACCTCGACTATACCACCGATAGCGCTAGTATTTACCCCTCTGCTACAGGACTGATGGTTGGTATTGATCTTGCCTACAACCTCTACTCAGCGTACGGGATGTACTTCCCTGGACTCAAGGTCCTCGTCCAGCAAGCTATGGCGAAGATTATGAAGGCCAACCCTGCTCTGTATGTTTTGCGTGAACGTATCCGCAAGGGATTGCAATTGTACGCGTCAGAGAGCAACCAGGAGTTCCTCAACTCCCAGAACTACTCGGAGCTCTTCAGTCAGCAGACGCAACTCTTCATTGACGACACCAATGTCTACCGTGTCACTATTCACAAGACATTCGAAGGCAACTTGACAACAAAGCCCATCAATGGTGCCATCTTTATTTTCAACCCCCGCACTGGACAGCTGTTCCTGAAGATTATTCACACTAGCGTCTGGGCGGGCCAAAAGCGACTTGGACAGCTGGCGAAGTGGAAGACTGCGGAAGAAGTGGCAGCTTTGATTCGCTCATTGCCTGTTGAAGAACAACCGAAGCAGCTCATCGTGACACGGAAGGGTCTGCTGGACCCCCTTGAAGTTCAGTTGGTTGATTTCCCTAATATCTCTATCCGGGCCTCGGAGCTGCAACTGCCGTTCCAGGCGGCGATGAAGGTGGAAAAGCTGGGAGACATGATACTTCGAGCTACTGAACCGCAGATGGTACTGTTCAATCTGTACGATGAATGGCTCAAGAGTATCTCTTCGTATACCGCATTCTCTCGCCTGATTCTCATCTTACGTGCCTTGCACATCAACCCAGACAAGACGAAACTCATACTGCGCCCGGACAAGACGGTTATCACCCATGAGCACCACATCTGGCCATCACTGCCTGACGAGGAATGGATCAAGGTTGAAACGCAGCTTCGAGATTTGATCTTGAATGACTATGGAAAGAAGAATAATGTCAACGTCTCGAGCTTGACCAGTAGTGAAGTGCGAGACATTATCTTGGGTATGGAGATCTCTGCACCCTCTATGCAGCGACAACAAGCCGCAGAGATCGAAAAGCAGCAACAGGAGCAACAGCAACTGACGGCTGTTACCACCAAGACACAAAACGTGCATGGAGAGGATATCATTGTCACCACGACTTCACAATTTGAGCAGCAGACGTTCGCATCCAAGACGGAGTGGCGGACCAGAGCCATCGCTACATCCAACCTGCGCACACGAGCCAAGAACATCTATGTATCTTCTGTAGACAATGATCTGGATGATGTCACATATGTGATGCCGAACAATGTTCTCAAGAGGTTCATCACCATCGCAGATCTGAGGGTACAAGTCGCAGGCTATCTCTACGGCGCGTCTGCTCCTGACAATGAACAAGTCAAGGAGGTCAAGTGTATCGTCATGATGCCGCAAATCGGTGGTCTTCGTAATGTGCAACTGCCTCAACAGCTCCCGCAAAGCGAGTTTCTTGAAGGCATGGAGCCGCTCGGCGTCATCCACACCATGTCAGGCAACGAATTGCCGTACATGTCAGCCGCTGATGTGACGGAACACGCTCACTTACTGGATGAACACAGTGAATGGAACAAGACAAATACGGTCACAGTGTCCGTTTCCTTCACGCCAGGTAGTGTGTCGTTGTCTGCCTGGGGCTTGACACCGCAAGGTTACAAGTGGGGCGCAGAGAACAAGGACACCCAGAGCGACCAGCCACAAGGCTTCACAACCACCATGGGAGAGAAGCGCAAGCTGCTCCTCAGTCCTAGGTTCCGGGGATTCTTCTTGGTGCCTAATGATGGCAAATGGAACTATAGCTTCATGGGAAGCGCCTTTGCAGGCATGGAGAAGAAGGCTGTTCACGTGAAGTTGGATACGCCGCTGCCGTTTTACAACGATCATCATCGGCCGGTGCATTTCCATAGTTTTGCGGAGCTGGAGGATATTTGGGTGGATAGATCCGATAATTTTGCATAAAGGGGTCGCTGGAAGAGGTAGCAAGCGATGTGTGGGAAGGTGTGAGGCATGTGGTTGGTTGGCTCTGTATATCAGGAGACACATAATGGCAAGGGATTATGGGAACAGGTGGCGAGGCAGAGGAGAGCACGTGAATGTCTCCACTGACAAACGCGCATTGGAGGAAAGAAATGGACAGAGCCAGAGAGTCTGCCACGTTAACCTGCACTGTGAGTGTGTCTAGAGACTGGGCCGAGTGTTGACCCTGAAGAGGGATGCGAAGCAGACTAGCGAATTGTATGTTTACAAACAGAAGGGATGGAAACGGGAAGGCGTTTGAAATAGGGGAGGAAAGGAGATACATACGGATTGCAATTGTGTAAGACTATTTTCGCAGAGAAATCCTCAGAATGAGAAGTGTTTTTTTATTAGCCACCAACCAAACTTAATATGATGGTGACAAGCGACTAATGGCCGTTGAGACTCGAAGACCGAAGGAGGTCGGTATCGGGACATGGATATCAAAGACACGCGAGAAATGATGCGCCCCTGTGGATATGGAGATGCACGCTAACTCCATTGTTGACAGTCTACTGGATCAGTCTGTGCACTGAAGTGCCGGGTGAGGTTTTTGGGTGACACTCGGTTCTTATCTCGGCTGGGTGTCGTTCATGCGAAGCTCATGCATATACTATTGACAGAAGGAGGACAACTTTGGGCAAGACTTGATCCTTGGGTGCTGCCTCGTGGTGTCATCCACAGGTGAGGCAAGCAAACCGGCGTGGCCGAGTGGGAACGGCCATGAACCGGCCTCGTGGTAGGTGGTGTAGGGAACGGGGCTACAGGTTGAGTTGGGATACGGAGCCGTCTAGCTGGGACTGGAAGAGGCAAGTTGGAGCCTTAAGAGGAATGTGTGTGTGCGTCGGACAGCGAGGAGAGGGAGGGGAGAACGGAGTTCGGCCAAGAGGCACCAGTAATCCTGCAAGCTGAAATGAGCTCCGTTGGTGCGTCTATGCGATCCGGGGGAACTATTGCTTGGTGTGGACTGGATCGAACACAGGTACGGCGTCATGACGTCTGTAATTGGATAGAAATACCCCTACGGTGAAGTAGTGATCAAGTATAAGGTGGTTCGGACTGCTCCAAGTGGATTAGTCTAATGCTAGTTGGCCAGTAGATAGGTGTAAGTACGCATGTGGTGGTGTGGCATACACTATGAACGAGTGCGTAAATGAGGATGTTCAAGTTTGAAGCCGTGGTCATGGTCTTGGTAGATGTCCAGCTTAGGTGGTGTTGAAGTTGAGATTGAGGTTGAGATTGAGGCTCAGCTGGCGAGTTGAGACGTCATCGGATATGCCCGAAATTTAACGCCCACAAATGAACGGAACCACGGCGAGCCGGGGTGGCGGGTCCGTAGCTATGGCAAACGAAAGCTTCTGGCGGCCGTCTTTCTGGCACGTCCTAGACCCCAGCCAAGCGCAACAATGGGGCACTGCTGACATCTTCGTATTAGTATATACAAAATGGTAGTGGTATGGACAAAATGGCAGTTGCAGGTATGTATGTATTTAGGTATGTATGTATGCATGCAGGTGCGTCAGGCACCTACTATGAGGTGCGGGTGATCACCCAAGGGTCAGTCTTGGTGGTGTGTATCAGGATTGTTTCAACAGTGTACGGTCAAGGCCGAGATTAAGTTGGAGTGGTTGTGGTGGTTGTGGTGGGGGCTAGAGTAAGATCTCCATGGCATAATCCGACGAAGAGTGCCGCCTGGGTATTGGCGGAATGACAGTATCATTTCTCACCGGACCATCTTGACATGTCGGCTCCCCCTCCCCTCCGTTTCTGTTGAGGGTGTAGAAGATGTAGTCATCGTTTACGATCATCGACCCGTGGTTGTCTGCCTGCAGCGCTTCGGACTGGCGTCAATGAAACGGATTATTACCTTTTTTGGGAACATAATGGGAGATGAGACGTTATGCGATGCGGAGTCCGCATTCGAGTTGACATCTCGCTTCATGAATGTAAGAAGAAACTGACTGAAGAAAATGGGCAAAAGATGGGCGAAGTACGTGTTGAAGGGAAGTGGTTCATCGGCTAAAAAAGGAGACAGACGTGGACGGGGCAATTACTAGATACCTTATTAGGTGCCCTACGAAGTATGTATCGAGGTCAGTGATTTCGGGAGGGTGGGCCGGTTTCCTTCCATCGCCCCTTCTAGAAGCATTGTCGATATTAATTAATTAATTTAACGTAACGTTGAGGTACCTATATTCATAGCAAGCAATGGATGTACAGGACCTTGGGTATTGTAGTAGTGCCAGGTATTATGAGTACCTTGGTTAGTGGTAGTCCTATGCCATCACGTCGGTGATCAATCTGTTCACCAGGCACATATATGCTTTGTGTGCCGTTCTGTGTAAGATTGATTGACAAGCTGTGATAACAATGTACCTCATGTTGTGTGTGTGGTACATTGCAGCGGAAGTTGTTTGCAGCCTCTTGATCGATCAATACCAGGTTGCAAAGCAGGTACATAGATAGCTAGGTAAGTTGAATTAAGGACCATGCATCTCTTCAATTCAAGGCCAGGCAAGTGGAAATCCCGGCCAGGTATTGAATGCGCCTAGAATACCATCCAATACAACCCAGATTGTAGGGAGCCATACATCGCTTTGTCCCGACGAATACCTATCCCAGATGTTGATGCCACAGAGTGCTGGGATGCAACTAGTACTTGCCACCACAACAGCAACTTACCAGGACACTTGTCATTCTAGCCACCTCAAAGGTACCTGGAACTAAATGCACCACACCCATACTGTCGGTTCTGGACTGAGCCTGTCCGCCGTCCCAAGACATTGTAGGCATTTCCGTACGCCTGACGTACTCCTTCTGACGGCTGCGTGCAGTAGCCTCTGGTCTAGACTATCGCGTATCTAGATCTCCAAGTTTCCAACTCCTGTTTAAGTAAGTGGGTGTTCGCTCTACTCTATACACCCTCTTACCCTCTTCAAGCTATCTAGCTCTACACGGTAGCGGGTGGGACGACTCCGCGGATATGGGTAGGAAATAAGAGACAAGACTCGTGTACGGCATGGAATTGCTGTAGCAGTATCCATATCTCCCACCAAGCACTGCAAGATGTTAGATACGTAGGTATGTACCCTGGGAATCAGAGTGCTGCGATACAGGTACTGTACGGAGTACTTCGTACACCATATGACATATCATCATAGGGAAGGGATGTTGGGGAGGTAGCGTGCGCCTGAAGGTACGGAGTAAACTGGCGCGGCAGTGAAGAGGACTTTGTACATGGTAATTACGGAGTAAAGACAATAGCACCGAGTACGCTGTCGCTACGGAGTACTGCACACGCGCATTTGCTTTGACGCTCACAACAGGCGCCCACCACGTCGACCCTGCTTCCGCATTGTTTTGGAAAACATGCTCGTCGGCATTGACCTTTTTCGCCGTCATCTATATCTGCGTCGTCATCACTCCTTTTCATTGTGCCGTTCCCTGTCGAATCTTGGGTGTCTGGCTAGTTTCCACCTTTGACTACCAGCAAAGTCTCTGCTCTGCCACCTGGCGGATAGCCCCCCCGACAGGCCTATCTTTCTTGAAACAGTCTTGCTTCATATCGCGACCCCCCCTCAGCCAGCCAGCCAGCCATTCGTTCCGTCGCCAGACCCTGTCATGCCCAAACATTGTGTCCCTGCATCTATGTGCACATGTCTCTTAGCCACACCGGCTTTACTTGTCTTGCCATGCCTCTTCGGCGTTTCGGACGGGCTTGCCGCCCATCGAGACGTTAGAGACATCCCACCAGCCACACATCGCGCTTTTTAGGCAGCTTCTTTTTAGACCATGGCCAACGGGCCGTGTCACGAAACCACGAAGTCTAGACAGGGTGAGAAATCAATGCCTCGATATTGGTAGATGGAACACTTTGCTGTCTATGTCTGGTGCTCTCAGTCCGAGAACCTGAACTTGGGAGTGGCGGAGTCGCCTATTTCCCCTCCTCTCGCCTCTCAGCTCCCACCATAGTCTGTGGACCCCTCGAGCGATGTTGCGATACTTCTGGCCTTGGTCTGGGTCTCTGGGGCTCTTCATTGGGATTCAGATTCTATCCGAGCGCGCGACTGTCCGCTCTCACAAGAAAAAGTGTCGCCGCCTTTTTAACCGACGCCAGGCATTACTCACTTGGACGCTGGCCTTGCAACATCGTGTTGCCAAACGAAATGGTAAAACATTACCTGTGCGGCTGGTATTATGGCCATCCTGGGCATAGGCCCTCGATGGAAACGTTCCCCATTGTCGTCGGCAGCATCTCCCCATCTGTCGTAACATTTGCCTACGGCACCCAGCTGGCCCTTGGCTCTATCACGGGCTCTAACGGGCCCCGGCAGTCGCTGCCTACTACCTGCCATTGGGCCATCCTCTTAATGGCCCCAACCCATGCTCCTGTCTACGCTTGACCAAGTGTCCACGTTGTACTAACATGTGGTCAAACTTGGCCCAGCGTGGCCCAGCATGGTCCTGCAGTAGACAGACTGTAGTAGTCTGCAGGAGACCCACCACCACACCTTGCCTAGGCAGAGGTAGGTAAGGTGCTAGCTTACCAACCCCTCACCATCATCAACCCATCAACCCATCAACCCATCAAACCGTCGACCACGGAGTAATTACCCATCAACCGTCTCTCATCCTACCCATCAACCCACCTACCCATCCAAAACCAGCTCGTTCACCTTTCCATGTTACCACGTACCCGGGCATATCTCCCACTCCGCTGTTTGCCAGGCCATTATAGGTATGGGCAGCCTCGTCCCTTCCCTTTCACCGATCTGGGTTGCGAGCTATCATGTAATACTATGTAATGTTGCTTGCCTGTGAAAGAGGCCGATTGGAGGCCCCTGTACCTGAATCCTTGTCTCGCCTGGTTGCTCGTCTGGCTGTCCTGAATCTTGCCTCCCACACCCCTCCCCACACACCACGCTCGCTCTGACGCTGGATCTCAATCTCTCTGCTTTGCATTCTCGGCTGGCCCGCGTTGCCTGCATCTGGTATATCATCATCTCCTGTCATTCGTATACATGGCCTCGTGTCGATGCCATGCTCCTGGCCCGCCGCCCTAGGCGACGGCCTCCATGCCATCCATATGCCATATGCCGTGCTACACAGGCCTGCTATGCGTGTGGCTATCCCTGCTCCCTGGGTACCCATCCGAACTTAGTTGCTGCATGGCCTGGGACCCTGCAAGGTGGTCTCGCCGGGTGTCGTTTCTATATCGGGCAACCACCAACACCAACAGCATAAACTTGCTAAATTATCTACACCTCGGCACTACCTAACTCTGACTAACTGCCTTGTGCATCGAGAATTCGAAGAATGCTACGTATGTCTGGTATGCGATGACCGCTGAAGTCCCATGTGCTGCTATTGACCGTGGCCGGTGTCGACACACCTAACTGCCGTCGGGATCCACATCCGTTGACTATCCTTGATGCTTTCACTCCTCGGCTTCAGAAGATATAATGCAGCTGCTGCCCTTACCTCTAAAAGGGTTTTGTTGGTCCAAGTTCCTCATCCCTCAATCAGCATCTACAGTAAGGCCTACTCCCCTGACTGGAAACAGTTACATCAGGCATAGGCCATTGACAAACCGTGCCCGCTTTCTCAAGTTATCATCCACCCCGATATTATTATATTACTTGTTTATGCTTCACTGCATCCAGGTGTTCCGCCTGCCCATCCCAAAACCGTTTAAAAAACAATTATATTGTCCAAGCTCCTTGCATAACGCCTTCTATAAACCGGCTCCGCAAACGCTTACCTCGTGTCATCTATTCGCGGCAGCACACCCGTCAAGTTTTGACATATAAGAGGGCCTGCCTCACCGACGATCAATACCAGATATTCTCTCAGAACTCCAGACATTAGTCCGTCCGCGGCGCCCATAACAGCCTTCAAGATCTTGGTTTCAAAGCAACATCAGCGGCATAGTCCTGGCGTTGGAGGCTGACCAAAAGACCGAAAATAGCTTTCCCCTGAGTCGAAGGTCCTCAGCCAAGCTGAAGACTACCAACTCGGTTTCACGAGACATAAATACCAGTGAGGAGCTGGTGTATAGGATTCTAATTGAAGGTTATGACATGGACTTTGCGGTTCAAGAAACGATATTAGACGGACAGAACTATACACGGCAGGCATACGGATCCCCTATTCAGGAATACCACCACCAGAACTATCGCCTTCAAGTTCAACACCAAAGAGTCCGTATCGACACATCGGAGATGTCTCATCCAAGAATAAGTCATTCGGATTTCGGACCTCCGCTCTACCAGGCAATGTCAAATTCAGGGCAGCCAGCTCACCCTTCACAGCTCGGCCCTCGCGTGGTGAGACGCCATACGACCAGTGATTTCGACCTCGCATCGCCTACTCTTAGCGACATGGATCATTCAACAATGGATAATATGGATCCAAATTCAATGGGGGCTACCTATGATCGAGCAGCAGCCGCTGCCGCCGCTATGCACAACTTGGGACCACAGATGCATCACCACCACCACCTTCCCGGGATGGGAATGGACTCTTCCATGGGGGATGATAGCGAGGATAACTCAACCAGTATGGTGGGACAGCCTGGGATGCCGTCACCGGCCCCCCGACCCCGTGGACCAAAGCTTAAGTTTACGGCGGAAGATGACCAACTGTTGGTCGACCTTAAAGAGCAAAAGAACTTGACGTGGAAGCAAATTTCGGATTTCTTTCCAGGACGAACATCGGGCACCTTGCAGGTGCGATATTGCACCAAGTTGAAGGCGAAGACAACTCAGTGGACAGATGACATGGTACGTGACACGGTCGTTGCAGAGAATTACCCGAGTGTGGATGGGGCTGCAAACAAAATAACAACATGCTGACTTGTCTTCTATAGGACCACCGGCTACGAACCGCGCTCCAGGAGTACGAGAACGAAAGATGGCGCATCATTGCCCACAAGGTCGGCGCTGGTGCAACGCCTGCGGCTTGTCGCGATCGAGCCGAGATATTCATGTTCGAAGACCAGGAAGACTTGCAGAGCTCACCAGCCTCAATGGCTGGCATGTCAGCACCGCACGGGACTGACACCTTCTATGGCCACCATCTCCAGTAGTGTGAACTGTTGTGACTCTTGCATTTCGATGCCTTGGAGTACAACGCCTCAGCTGGTTTGATAGACAACAAGAGTTGTGCGGTCGATAGATCGGTTTCTCGAGTCATGGCGGATTGTCAAGCAAGATGGGGCAATGTGCAAATGCATGTTGAGATTTGGTTTTCCTTTGGATGGATGCTTATGATATATGACTGGAGCTGTAAAAATAGAGGGCAAGGATAATACGGTGGAATACGTTTCTATCGGACTGGCATGGTATAGCCTGAGTTGCACGTCCAGTACTAGGCTGGTTTCATTTGATGAGTTTCAAGTTTTGTAATATAAATATTTCGTTCGAATACATGATAGAGTTATTATTTACTGCCTACTTATCTAGCTTTGCCACATTGACGCAGAAACAGCGAGGCAAATCTGGGTTGATTAGCATTCACTTATATTTCATGTCTACAAGTTGAGCAACCGCTTAGCAAGACTATTCGCATCCAAAACCTCACCCTTCTCAACTAATTGAACCATCTTCTGGTTGAGTGAAGCATCAAGGCCTTGATCTAGAAACGACGCCGTGTCAACTAGCCAACCATTAAAATCTCGAATCTCGGTCTGCTTGCCGGCGAGTACGTCTTGTAGCATGGAACTGGTATTTTTGGCGACTTTTGCCCCTGCTAGGTACAGCATCTCCTTGAGTTTCGGCTGTGAGAACCTGGTAGTCAGAGACGATCGAATCAAGGCAATGTCTTGTTCTGCTGTAGTGCTAGTGGCTGAAGCATGGGACCCCGTGATTATGTTTGTGGTGCTTTTGTGACTAATGAGAGACTGGAGAATACTGCTTGCCTCTTCGAGAAGCTGGCCAATTACCTGTGCCATGGGACTGCTGCTTTCCGTGAATAGGTCACCATTCTTACATCTTAGAACTGCAGTGAGTGGATTGATAATGCAGTTGACTATAAGCTTCTCCAGTTGCAGCACCCAAAGATCCGGCGTAGATACAGATGCTGCGTCTAACTGAGGAGCAGTTGTGATCTGTCGAATCAGGTACTCGACGCTGGGAGGCGCATGTCGGGGCACGAGGATTGAGCCGATCGAAACGTCTGCCGGCGCCGTGTGAATACTCTTGAAAGCCCCCTGAGACAAAACGCCGTGCCTTGTAACACACGACAGAAAGCTGGGCGCCATATTCGGAGGATATCTGTTTATAGTATACTCCGGGCCATGGGGAGGCCAGAGTTTAGACATGCCATTCTGAGTGAAGACAACGGTGCTGAGGGCATCGAGATACATACGGAGTCGGTCGGTTTCGGGCATGGCTGCAGAGGCTTTTGTTGAGATGATGAGGTTGCGTAGCTTGCCTCCGTTGGCGATCTCGCGGATGATTCCGGTTGGGGGAGGTTCTTCTGTCCACCATTCCACATCAAAAATCTTATTTTTGGTGTGTACGCCTAGCCGCGTTATCTCGATACCGTCACCCTGGAGCCAGTGAGATAGTAGCTCCTTTCTGTGAACGACAAGGGTGATGGGTGGGGGATTCGGGCAATTGGAGAGGCAGTTTGCGTATAGGCGGCCTAGATTCCCAACGCCGAGGATGTATATGCGTCGATCTTGGTCATTCTTGTGATTTGTAGAGGGAGTCTGGTGGCGCTGGGGAATACTTTGGGCGTCGTCCAAGTTTGAGGGCGTCCATGCGTAGAGTTTAGGGGGAGGAGATTGGCTTGATAGAAGTGAGTGTAGCCACGGGGGTCGGTATATCGAGGTCATCGGATGGGCAGACGAAGATATCGATCTTGTGCCTCTTAGGATAGTGTGATGTAATCGTTGTGATGGTGAAGAAGCTTGAAGGCGATGATGCAGTTGCCGCGACCAAGTGGGCATTTTAGTTTTAATCGCACTTGGACAGATTGAATAAGAGGTGGTCAACTGAGAAAACAAATTGATCCAGATTGCAGTCTTGGAGAATAATTGACATTAATTGAGGAACATGATAGAGCCCTGAGCATGAGAAATATTAATCATGAGAGTAGTAGTTGGTTGAACTTCGTGGTATTGTGTTGCTTTACGTGAAAGCTCAAACTTGTCTTATGGACGAAACTGCAGAGCAAGAAAAACAACTGTTATGTTAAACAGTGCCTATGCAGCAAGTCTGCTTATTAGGTGCGTACGTAGACCTGTTGATAATGCGTTCAAGATGAAAATGAGGTTCGCGAAGTTTTGGTCTACAAGCCTGTTTCCTCAGGTGCTTCTGAAAGCACACACGTGTTGCCAACTGAAGTACCACTGTTACCTCTAACCAGGTGCAGGTACTTCTCGCTTCGGATATAATTAGTGAATCGTCAAGGCCAGTGGGTGCTATTCTTACTTTGACTACAAGTAAAGATTGACTAGGCAACCAATCACAGGCCCCCATAGTCACGCTCGCAGTGCCTGAGATCTTTGTGGCATCGATTTAGTGGTTCAGGTCGCGGGCTACATGACTACACCCCCTTGGAAATTTGTAGGCTACAGCGTGACAAAGGTCACGGCTTCCATTACTCATAACTTCATGCTCAGAACTCGACAATACATCTCTTATTTCTACCTTACTCTACCCTCTCTCTCTCCACCCTCTCGGTTACCGTTTCGGCCTCTCCCTTTTCAGCCGATTTCCCACTTTTCCCTCTTGTCACCAGGACAAAGAATAATGCCGTGACGGAACTGATGCTCACTGTCGATGTGCACGGTTAGTGACGGACACTTCACCTCCATCGTCGCTTGGAGCCGAGTAATTTTCTCCTCTTTCGTCGCATTCTGTGATATCTCATTCCACCGGCTATCTTTTCTCCCTGAAAGCTCTCTATCACTCCTCAATCGTGATAGAGAAAGCCATGGGTTCTGGTAATGAGAATGCTTCGGCTAATGCACCTGAAGAGAGTCGAAATGCCTTGATGCACAGAATGGTCGCCGCTGCCCAGGAGCAGCCCGCAGATGACTCGGGAGAGACCGAGGCGCCAGAGATGGCGGGGATGACTGAGGATGATGCCCTGAGAAAGCTGACGGGCACTGTGCGGGATCAGGGTGATCTTGAGCGAGACATCACAATGCAGGCCAACGCTGCACTCATGGAAGCCGAGGATAAAAAGGACCAAAACCGTATCGACAAGCTGGATGCGGTAAGACAGAGACTGCAGCTTCAACTGGACAAGGAGGCGAAGAGGTTGGAAAAAGTTGCTGGAAATCCATACCAGTCTCGAAATATCCAAAAAGAGATTGCCAAGATTGAGGAGGAGCTTCGTCAGGTTACTAGCGACATTGCTGATTTTCAATCTAGAATTGATAAGAGACACCATGAAAACCCCTTGGAAGATACCAGCCGAGTCAAGTCCAAGAGGCTACCCGGGGAATCACATCGAGACTATCTCATTCGTACTGGCAAAATCACTCCTTTTGCCAAGGTTGGTGGACCTAGACCCCAGGGTATAGAGGGACAACTCGCAGACACCATTCTCGACGCTGAGGAAGAAGCCGCCGCACAAGAATTTGAAAAAGAAGACGCAGGCCCCATATCTCATCAGCTGCTCAGGCACCCTGGCTTTGCAGACGAGGCCGATGCTGATGATACGGCATCTACATCAAGGCGTCATACACCACCAGCTGTTGCGGAGAGCGAATTCTCGTTACGACCTAGGAAGAAAAGACGTGTCGAAAGAGACCGTAGCCCTTCTGCAGATTTTGTGCCCAAAGAGTCACTTGAATCGGATTCAGCAGACTCTACGGTATGGCAACAGGGTAACGAAGATGATTTGATTCGACAGGAGCGGCGCAAAAGCAGAGCAAAGGCCAAATCCCTGGAAGAAGAACGAATCGACGTCAGTAAGCTCGACGACGGAAATGAAGCATATTACAAGAAGAGATTGAATGATTGGGTCACTCGAAGAAGCCGAGCACGACGAGCTAGGCGACAGACTGCTGATGTAACTATGTCTGCTGAAGATAGCGACATCGAGGAGGAAGAGTGGTTTAAGCCTGCGCCGGATTTTGCAGATCAATATTTTGACGAGACTCTTAAGTTGCCAGGAGATATTCACCCATCCCTTTTTGGATACCAGAAAACTGGCGTTCAATGGCTGGCTGAACTGTACAAGCAGAATGTCGGTGGCATTGTGGGCGATGAAATGGGCCTCGGCAAAACTGTACAATTGATTGCTTTTATCGCTGCACTGCATTACAGCAAAAGGCTTCGGCGCCCAGTCATCGTCGTTGCACCCGCAACCCTGCTGCGTCAGTGGGTGAGCGAGTTCCATCGATGGTGGCCGCCTCTGCGAGTCTCTATTCTGCACTCATCCGGTACAGGTATGATGGATCCTAAGCTTGAAGATGAGTATGACCTCGATAGTCGTCGTCCAGTTACGTCAAAGTCCCAAAACGCAGCAAGGAGGATAGTGAAGAGAGTGGTCGATAATGGACACGTTCTGGTAACAACATATACGGGGTTACATACTTATGCGGATGAGCTATTGCCGGTCGAATGGGACTATGCCGTGCTTGACGAAGGACACAAGATACGAAACCCCAACGCTGAAATAACAGTTACGTGCAAGGAACTCAACACTCCAAATCGTGTTATCCTGTCTGGAACGCCGGTGCAGAACAATTTGACCGAACTCTGGTCTCTCTTCGATTTCATCTACCCAATGCGCCTGGGCACTCTTGTCAACTTCAGGACACAATTCGAGATCCCCATTCGGCAGGGCGGTTATGCCAATGCATCCAACTTGCAAGTTATGACTGCAGAAAAATGTGCAGAGGCGCTAAAGGAGACAATCAGCGAGTATCTTCTTCAACGCCTGAAAGTAGATGTAGCCGCCGACCTTCCAGAGAAAACTGAACAAGTTTTATTCTGTAAACTGACGGACGGGCAACGCAAAGCATATGAAACGTTTATCAAGTCCGACGAGGTGTCGGCTATTTTAAACCGAAGAAGACAATCTCTCTACGGAATCGATGTTCTACGCAAGATTTGTAACCACCCAGATCTCCTAGATAAAACTCTTGGAAACAAGGCTGGATATGATTTCGGTAATCCAAAACTTTCCGCTAAATTACATCTTACAAAAGACCTTTTGCTGAAGGTTATGATTCCTAATGGTCATAAAACACTACTCTTTTCTCAAGGGAAGTTGATGCTGAACATTATCGAAAAATGCATGGGCGAGTGCGGCATTTCATATGTGCGGATGGATGGGGAGACCCCAGTCGACCGGCGGCAGCCCATGATTGACAGGTTTAATACCGATCCTGATATCCACGTATTCCTCATGACCACCCGAACGGGAGGTTTAGGTACCAACCTTACCGGCGCGGACCGAATAATCATCTTTGACCCCGACTGGAATCCCTCAACTGACCTACAAGCTCGTGAGCGAGCCTGCAGGCTGGGTCAAAACAAGCCAGTCAAAATCTATCGACTCATGACGGAAGGGACCATTGAGGAAAAGATATATCATAGGCAGATTTTCAAGCAATTCATGACAAATAAAGTTTTGAAGGATCCTAAACAGAGAAGTTCTTACGACTTGTCCGATCTTTACGATCTGTTTAGTTACAACCCGTCCGGCACAGCATCCGCTGAGAGAAGCGAGGTGTTCAAAGGCGCAGAACTCGATTTGGCTCAGAAAGCCGAGGGCAAGAAGACTGCACAATCTGTAGTACCCCCTGGGCGAACAGGAGGGAAGGACATCGACAATGAAAGGCGAGAGTTACAGCGCATGCACATTGTTGCAAATGTGGAGGAGTTTAAGGAGGACACTTCTGCCCATGACGAGAAGCGCATACTCGAAGGCATCTTTGCACGTTCCGTAAACAGTGCCTATGATCACGACCAGATTGTCAATGGTCCTCAGAAAGCCAAGGCTGACATAAGTGTCCTTCGAAGGGAGGCTAACGAGGTGGCTCGCGCTGCAGCTGCTCACCTCCGCCAGGCAGGTGAGCAGGCTCGCCATGTGCCCATCGGGACAGTCACCTGGACTGGCGAGGTTGGTCAGGGTGGTCGTCCTGGTGCCAATCGACGTCGAGCAGGGCCTAGTTCAGCCGGTATCATGAGCAACCTCGCGGATCGACAGGGTCTGGATGGGGGTAGTGGTAGCAGTTCACGATCGGGAACGCCTGGTGCGGATCGAAATATAAAAGCCAAGGACTTTATGCTATTGATCAAAACATTTATCAACCGACATGGTGGAAAGGTGCCCAGTAAAATGCTGGTGGATCACTTCAATCAGTACTGTCCTGGAAAGAAGCAGAGTGACGAGTTCAAGATTGCGCTGGATAGAATGGCAGTCTTGAATAAGACAGGTGGCACGGGGAGAGGCATGTGGTCACTGAAGCCAGGAATTAGATAATGGTTCATATCACCCAGGCGAAAGACGTCTTGTTACGATTGTTTAGATATACTACATATCGCAAACATTTAATACACCAGTGAAGATTTAATACTCACCTGAATTACTAGGGAGTTTTGCCTAAATGTTAGAAATGCACCGTCACATTATAATTCACGGAAATAGTCGATGTTCTGACAAGGAGTACTTTTCACTGGCCTTCTTTGGGCGAAATTCATATCTGTCTACCGCCGGAGCCTCCGAGCCATAATTATCTGCTCAGACACACAGCAAAGTAGAATGGGGACCAGGCACTAAATAAGCGCCGTTCCCCGCGTATTTCCTCAACACCACAGAGAAACCATGTAGCGTAACTCCTGTCCAGATTCCAAACCATCCAATTGTGAAGCGATGCAACACCTCACAGACGACGACCACGGCGACCACCCTTTCTGCGGGTAGAGTCAGAGGGCGTGGGGGTAACGTCCTCAATGCGGCCAATCTTCATGCCGGCACGGGCGAGGGCACGGAGGGCAGACTGGGCACCAGGGCCGGGAGTCTTGGTGCTGTTACCGCCGGTGGCGCGGATCTTGATGTGGAGAGCGTTGATGCCGAGCTCCTTGCATCGGGCGGCGACGTCCTGGGCAGCCAACATGGCAGCGTAGGGGGAGGACTCATCACGATCGGCCTTGACCTTCATGCCACCGGTGACACGGGTGATGGTTTCGCGACCACTTTAACAGCACATGTTAGTTTATTGGAACGGGTTGGGGGTACGTGGCGCGGAATCTGTGGCGGACGAACCTGAGATCGGTGATGTGGACGAAGGTATCGTTGAAAGAGGCGAAGATACGGGCAACGCCGAAGACGAGTTCGCCTAGAAGACAAAATGTTGAGTTAGCAGCAATTCATGACTACCAAGCTAAGAAGGCGAAAACTGGACGAGCCCCATTTATGAGTCTCCGAAATATTCAAAAGAGGTGTCGTACCATCACGGACAGAGGGGCCCAGGGAGATGTTCTCCTGGGGAGCGCGGGCGGCCTTCTTGGGGGGCATCTTGAAGTATTTGGCGACGTGTAGGGTTTCTCGTCACTTGGCTGTGAAGATGAAAGTCGAAATATCGCGATGATTGTGTCTATGGTGGTGGTGGTGCACGCACAGAGAGTGGCTATAGAGGCGGTGGGGCGCGGCAGAAAATTGGAAAAGAGTCGGTGTGGGTGCGCCCCCTCCACCCCAAACCCTGCCCTATTTTTCTTCCCGCCCAAAATTCGTCCGAGGAGAAAACTACCATTTTGTGTGGCCCCATACTCAGCTAATTAACTCCACCTGGGAACCAGTGAAAAAAAGAATTAGATTGTCGGTCCGCCTCTTCTTTCTCACCTCCCAACCAACTAACCCGACATCCTCAACAGCCAACGTCGACAAAATGGGTGCCTCGTATGTTAATCCTCCTTGAATTGTTCCTTTGGGAATGCATGGGCAGATGTCCCGTGTAGGAGTTTTGTTCCCTGCAGATTGTCGTGGTCCTCTCGCGGTAGAGCCGATTTCATTCTCCCTACGGAAGCTTTTCAAGCGGTGGGAGAATGTCGGTCTGCCAGCTCGATCTCTCCTGGGCCTCTCCCTCAATCTCCCAAGTCTGAAATACGGCTTGCGAATTGAGAGATGTTGCTCAGGGTGTTGGGGATGAAGAACGGAAACGTACTTCTCTCTTAAATCCATTGCTGTCCTTGGCGATGCATGAGATGCTGAAAAAGCCACTCCTGTTCTAGCCTGGCAGCACAAATCTCCTGGACAGCTTTTGTCTGGGGCCTTGTCGGATGAGAAATACACTGCAGAGGGAGACGCATCGTGGCAAGAAATTGTCCACAGCGGTTTCACCTCTGCTCTGTTCTCACCGATGAAATTCATCTCGAGTCAGCCAACGCAGAGAATGTCGCGCTACAGCTGCAATTCTCTTACCGGCGCTCTGTTCCATATCTTCCGGGGTATGTCGGACTACGTACTAATCTCATGATGTGTAGAACCGTCCCTACCAACGACCACATTCTGGTCCCTGAGACTCTCCTCAAGAAGAGGAAGAGCCAGGAGAAGGCTCGCGCTGAGCGTACTGAAGCTACCCAGAAGCGCAAGGCTGTATGTATATACTTTTTTCTTCTTCATGCAGCATCATGATGCATAACATATTTTCTCGGCTAGACTCTGTCAATGCTGCTGATTAACATACCTTCTTTCGGGTCTGATCTTTGCTTGATCGAATACTTTTTCTCTTGAGAGTTCAATGTTGAGAACGTCCGGCTAATAATTGCCTCAGGCCAACAAGGAGAAGCGCGGTGTCATCTTCAAGCGTGCTGAGAAGTACGTCAAGGAGTACCGTGACCTTGAGCGCGAGAAGATCCGTCTCACTCGCGTTGCCAAGAAGGATGACTCTGCCTATATTCCTGCTGAGGCCAAGCTGATCTTCGTGGTCCGCATCAAGGGGCAAGTCATTCTGCAAAACCAACGGATAAAAGGATGAGCATGTACTGACTGCAGTTCTAGTATCAACAAGATGCCCCCCAAGCCCCGCAAGATCCTCCAGCTTCTCCGTCTCCTCCAGATCAACAACGGTGTCTTCATCCGCATCACCAAGGCTACCTCTGAGATGCTGAAGATTGTTGAGCCTTGGATCGCCTACGGTTACCCCAACCTGAAGTCTGTCAAGGAGCTCGTCTACAAGCGCGGATACGGAAAGGTCAACAAGCAGCGCGTTGCCCTCACCGACAACATTATCATTGAGGAGAACCTCGGCAAGTACGGCATCGTCTGTGTTGAGGATCTCATCCACGAGATCTTCACTGTTGGCCCCAACTTCAAGCAGGCCTCCAACTTCCTGTGGCCCTTCAAGCTTAGCAACCCCAACGGTGGTTTCCGCCCACGCAAGTTCAAGCACTTCATTGAGGGTGGTGACCTCGGTAACCGTGAGGAGAACATCAACGCTCTCATCCGCCAGATGAACTAGAATGTTCGCTCTGGTTGGCTGTGAGGGAGTTGAAAACTTGGTAGCGTGGGATGGAAAATGCATGGTTGCTCGGCGTTCTAAAGACGACTAGGATTAGTTGTGGAAATTGATTTCCTGATGAATGACACAAGAGCTTCCACTCGAGTCGGTGATAATCACTGTTGCTTAAAATGTGATTCAACCGTAGTTATTTGTGTCTTGGCCTCTGCACATATGTGAATGTACATTATTCTACGGTTTGTAAATAAAATGTCGATGCTAACGGTCTTAACTTTACTGAGGAGTGTTGTTACATGCTCAACAACAAGCAAGTCTTGCCTGTTTGGCTGTCATCCGCCACGTTACGTTACAACCCTTCTCCTACATCTTGATATCGAAGCTGGTCCCGCATCCACAGCTACTTGTAGCAAGAGGATTGTCGACAATCTTGAACTGAGATCCAATCAACTCCATCGTGAAATCCACCTTACTCCCCTTGAGCAAATCCAATGACGGCTGGTCAAGGATAATTCTAGGTGCATTCTGTGAGACTGATTTGGCGCCTGCGTTTACTGTATCGTCTCTGTATTGGAAAATTGAGTCGTCTTCGTTCACCACTGAGGACCACTCCTGTGCATCCCTTGCTGGTATGGTTATAAGGCTCATGAGGTACTGAAAGCCGTGGCAGCCACCACTCTCGACTTGAATTCGTAGGGCTAGGTCCGGGTTGGCATCCTTGGTCATAATCTGGGAGAGTCGCTATCTTTCGTTAGTTACTGCCATGATTATCCGCTCTGAAGATGATGTGGAGCTATCATCTATGCATGTACCTTGGCTGCCCGAGGGGTAATCTCCAACATCATTTCCACTCCATCGTCATCCTGTTGGGGATTCTGCACACAGACAGTTGTGTTGTGAATAGCCGAAGCGGAGAAACTCCTAATCGTTGTAGTCTGCCATGTCGAGCGCTGGAGAAACGGCCCGGTTGACGAGGCTCTGCATGGGGGTTTCGAAAGGCGAGATCTTGCTGAGCCGAGTGGTGCAGCGCGTGGCACCAAGAACTCTAGAGGGCTTGTCGTGGATTGCACAGTAGATTTCGAATAGCTCCGACTGGCAAGTTGGAGGAAAGATCGAGCCGTTGACGGTCTGTTTGCGCATACTAAAGGCGCCATGGCGGGTTGCATTGATGTTTGGCTTGCTGAGAAATCCGAACCGGATGACCAGTGAGTGTATCTAGGAAAAAAGTGATTGGTGAGTCCGTTGCTTTCCGTGATGTCAACTGGATGTGGGCTAGTAGTCCACCATACAGAGAGGTACTTTGTATTTGGTACTCTGTACTGTTAAGATACCTAGCTTAGGCATTGAGGTACCTAAAGCCCCGGCTTCAGGGCAGACTCAACGCCTCAGGGGACAGTTACAGCGATATAGGGCTCTGTCGCACCTGTTGCCCAGGCGGGCTGCCTGATGAGGTAAGCAGGCAAAGGGTACGGACAGAGGCACACACACACACAATCCAGCGCCAGTCGCTAAGCCCCAAGATGCACGCCCCCACCTCCCACCAAAATCATGAATTTTTGATCCTCGTGCCTTGACTCACTCAACCCCGCCGCACGCATTTCGCGACCCTCGCCTCATCTTTATTTTTTACCCCTTCTTTTCACGCTTGACAACGGCGTCGAGAAGAATAGGAAAAAACCACCCATCATGTCTCGATTTTTCCGTGGTGGCGATGACAGCTCTAGCGACTCCTCTAGCGATGAGGAGGAGCTCTACTCCGGTGACGAGCAAGAAGAAGTGAAGGACCTGGCCTCCAACGATGATTCCGATGACCAGGATTCCATGGACGGCGATGACTCCGATTCAAGCAGCGGATCGTCGAGCGATGCAAGACAAGGTGCTAGCAAGTTCTTGAAAGATTTCAGTTCCGACAGCGAGGATAGCGACGACGAAGTACGAGCCAAAGTCAAGAGTGCAAAGGATAAACGCTTGGACGAACTCGAGGGCTCAATCAAGCAGATTGAGAATGGACAGAAGAATGGAGACTGGACCTTGATTTCTGCTGGTAAGACTCCTATCCAGTATTTAACTCGGGCTTAGATTTCGGGAAGATATGAGACGGGGAAAATTTGTTAACTGTCAATACAGAATATGACAAGCTTAACCGCCAAGTCGCCAAGTTCCAGGACGCTGGCAAGACCCCTAGATCGTATATTCGAATTACCGCCGAGTTGGAAGACTTTATGAACGAGGCCCTGGCCAAGCAAAAGGTTACGCCCAAGAAGATGAACGCTACCCAAGCTCGAGCATTGAACGCCGTCAAGCAAAAGATCAAGAAGACGAACAAGGATCTCCAGACTCAGGTCGACTCTTACCGGGAGGATAAGGATGCCTTCATGGAGTCTTCTGAAGAGGAGGAGCCTCTTCCCAAACCTAAGAAGACCGTCAAAATCGCCACCGAAGATGTTGCGGCGGAAGAAGATGTTGGCGAAGGCTTTGCCACTGTTGGAAAGGGTGGTCGTACTCTGCAGTTCACTCCAGAGTCCATATTCAAGAACCTGCGAAGCATCGCAGAGTCCCGTGGCAAGAAGAACACCGACCGCGTTGAGCAGATCAAGGTAATGGAGAAGCTGAGCGAGATTGCCAATACGCCTTATCAGCAGATCCGAGTTCTCCTGACTCTGATTTCCGCTCGATTTGACCTGAGCTCGGGCACTTCCAACACAATGCCGCTTGAGCACTGGAAGGCCGCCGAGAAGGAACTATCCTCGCTCCTAAAGATTCTTGAGTCAAACCACGACTATATCGTCGTTGAGAATGCCGAGGAGTGGGAGGATGATGAGAAGGCGCCATCTCTACAACCTGGTGAGAAGTACATCAAAGTTGCTGGCAGCGTCGTATCATACGTTGAAAGACTTGACGACGAACTCATTCGCTCTCTTCAGAGCATTGACCCTCACACCTCCGAGTACATTGAGCGCTTGCAGGATGAAGGCGCGCTGTACGACATCATCTTCCGTGGGCTGCTTTACTACGAGTACCTGCAAAAAGAGTCAGCTCTTGAGATTCCTCAGGACAGCATCAACCGTATTGTCATGCGAAGACTGGAACATGTTTACTTCAAGGTAAGGCATAAATCCCGGTCATTCCCGACATTTTTTACCCGAGTCATAGGTCGTACTGACATTTTTCTTTAACTAGCCTGCTCAAGTCATCAAGACATTCGAGGAGAACTGCTGGAAGTCTGTTGGCGATGACGTCGAGTCCGTCACCACTCCCCGTAGCCAGGCACAGGATGCTGGCAACTTAGTCAATATTCTCTGCAACTATCTCTTCAGCAACAGCGAGGGTATTATTCGTGCTCGTGCGATGTTGTGCCAGGTTTACTTCCTAGCTTTACACGGCGATTACTACAAGGCCCGTGACATGATGCTGATGTCACATTTGCAAGAGACTATCCCCAACTTTGATGTGCTAAGCCAGATTCTGTACAACAGGACACTGGTCCAGGTTGGCCTCTGTGCTTTCCGCAAGGGACTGGTTTATGAGGCCCAGAACACTCTGCAGGAAATCTGCGGTAGCGGTCGCCAGAAGGAACTGCTCGCCCAGGGTGTCATGATGCAGAGGTATAACCAGGTTTCACCAGAACAAGAACGTCTGGAGAAGCAGCGCCAACTTCCTTTCCACATGCACATCAACCTTGAGCTTCTCGAGTGTGTCTACTTGACTTGCAGCATGCTGCTCGAGATTCCTCTCTTGGCTCAGACCGGCTCATCGCCCGATGTCAAGAAGCGCATCATCAGCAAGACATACCGCCGTATGCTTGAGTACCACGAGAGACAGATCTTCACTGGTCCTCCTGAGAACACTCGCGATCATGTGATGCAGGCATCCAAGGCACTAGCTGCCGGCGAGTGGAAGAAGTCCACGACGTTCATCCATAGCATCAAGATCTGGGAACTCATGCCCAACGCCGAGGAGATCAAGGAGATGTTGTCAAAACAGATTCAAGAGGAAGGACTCCGTACATATCTCTTCACATACGCTCCCTTCTACGACACACTCTCCACTGAGACGCTTGGTGGTATGTTCGAGCTTGACTCGACCAAGGTGGCTGCTATCATCAGCAAGATGATCAGCCACGAGGAACTAGCCGCCTCTCTCGACCAGGTCACCTCCAACGTCATCTTCCGCAAGGGCGTCGAGCTCAGCCGCTTGCAGTCCCTTGCCCTCACCCTGTCAGACAAGGCTAGTGCTCTCATTGAGACAAACGAGCGCACGCTCGAGCACCGCACACAAGGCACGTCCAACGCCTTTGAGCGACAAGGAGGCCGCGGTCGCGGAGGTAACCGCGGCGGCCGTGGCGGTGGTCGTGGCGGACCCCGCACAGGAGGAAACCCACAGCGACAGGCTGGCGGCACGCAATTCACAGGTGGAGCGCTGGGTGCGGCTGTCAGGGGTTAGATGTAGTATTTTGGGAAAGGGGAGAAGGAGGGGAGAAGAACAAAATGATGAGATGGGATCAGTTATGAGGCTAAAACATCATGAGAGGGGGGCGTCAAAGTTGAACTTGATTTTGCATGGGACGGGTTGCTTTTAATGAAAGAATGCGAGGTAGCAGAGGCACTCGCTACATGCCTGGCTAGGTCGACATCCGGAATACAGTGGATATAGAGAATGTGATTGTTTCCGTCTGAATTTTGTATTCTTGTTGTCACGGCTGCCTCATGTGCTATACACGATGGCTGTTGAGCAGTTTGTTTTGTAGGTTACAACCCCAATGCCTCTATGGTCTCGATGATTGCAACATATTCGCAACCATGTATATTTAGCCAGGATATGACAATCGCTACAAACTAACTTTCCCTAAGGGTTCGATTCAAAATGATACTATGGGTCTAGGTGACAATCAGTGTTCACAAAAGTTCCATGACACCTGCTTCAGTGTCTCGTTGTTGTTGTCTTGTAGTCCAGTACGTTCCGCCATGAGCTCTTCGCGCACTCTCTTAGCCTCTGGTTCGTCAATGGGGAAGTCGAGATTCTCGAGTATCATGTTTATCACCTCGGGGGGAAACTTCGAAACACCGGAGTCAAGTGCCGCCTGACGAGCCCACCAACCCTTCTGCTGCGGCGGGACATTGGCAGTGGAGATGATGGGAATGGCAGGGTCAACGAGGAAGAGAGCCAGGATCTTGCGATGACCGGGACGAGACTTGTCGACGAGCTCAAAGGGGCTTACGTGGTGCTGGAGGAGGTTGGGGAAAAAGACGGCGCGGCCAGAGCGAGTCAAGACGCTGCCGATATTCTGCAACGTGTTGTAGTGTGGATCAATGTCAAAAGTGCGCACAATGGAGCGGTAGTCGTCCTGAGCGTAGCTGAGCTCCATTTGGAGATCCTCACGATTGGCGGAGGCGCGGAAATCTAGGTGGCTATCTGAGATGTTGTCGTTTTCATAGTAGAAGAGAGCTGTAGCGCAGATATGCTCATTGAATTGCCCCTCGACATGCCAAGAGCCGCCGTCGTAGGATGGGTTTTCCGGAGTGAGGTGAATATTAGCAAGTTTGATAATAACTTGAATCCTGGGGGCGTCGTTGAAGAAACCAGACGTCTTTATGTCTCCAGGATTCAAATTGGCAGATGCAGTAGGTTCTGGGAGTCTCATGGGGTGATTTTGAAGGAACCATTCGAGATCGCGTCGGTTCCGTTTGTTAAGCTCGGCGATAGGTCCGGTATCCGTCTCGGCATCGCTGTCACCTACCTCCGAATCGTCATCGTCAACTCGCTCGGGTTCACCATCATCAAGAGGTCGGTCTCGTGGATGACATTCGTAATACATATCGCCCGGTGTAGTTCTACATGCGTCATTCGAGAGACATATGTATGCAGCCCGGTTGGTTCGCAGGCGCTGGAATTCGAATTCCTTGTTCCAGCGGTAGATGATGTCCCATGCTGGGAGGGCACGACTAATAAACTGTCCAATAACTGGATACAGCTCCTTATGGTCCGTGGGGTGCAGGTTATTTATGTAGCTGTCGACCTTTGCCTGTCTACCTTCAATTTTGACATCGCAGGGAAGCCACTGGAAACGACGGGATACGAATGAAGGCCCAGCCGAAGAATTAGGCTCAGAGACTTGTACTTCGGGGATAGCCTCACCCATACCGCAGTGGGTAAGGCAGTCGTCAACACCGATTCGCTTGTCGGCGAGGATGCGCGTGCGGCCATAGATCAAGGGCCATAGAGATGGATGAACAAGGTCGAGAACCTTCCCATCACTTCCGGGATGCCAGTCCTTGTGTTCATCAGGGACATCCTCCAGCCGAGCAACGGCTGCTTGAAGAGAAGAGAGAAGCTCATTGGAGATCAGGTTGTCAGACTTGATGACACACGTCGTGTAGTCAAAGATGGGAATAAGACGCGTCGCCTCATACAGGTCTGCCTTTTTCAATAACTCATTTATGCACTGGACGGTGAAGGCGTGTTTGTCAGCGGTGGCTAGGAGTGTGGGATGTGTGGAAGATGACTCTCAACCTGCCCGAGAAATACCTGAGGTGCAATGGGCCGGTATCATGGTACTTACAGCGCGCGCCATCTCTGATGTAAAGTCTGCGTGAGCGCGATAGGTGGTCCAATCCAGAGCAAGTGCCTCAGCCATCCACTTGTCCTGGATAGCCGAGTCCCGGACTTTGATCCACCACTCGGGCTTATTGGTAATGTCGTCGATGAACTTGAGCATGCATACTTCACGAACGAGCAGCGTGGCAGCTCTCCATTCTGGTTCGCTGTCGTCGTTTACCTGAAGCACGGGGAACTTGTCCTCAACTGGGATATAATCGACGGGGTGGCCAAAACCCGGGAGCTGGAGGGGGCCCCGAGACGCTGCATCGTCTTGTGAATGTGATTCACCCATGTTGACGATGCCACGGTAGCACTTTGTAGGTTATTTGGTCGGTTGTGGTAACTGCAGTTGGAGCTACCTGTGACTAAACAGGCGAATGTGGCTGCACTGGTGAATTGAGAACGACAACGCTGGAAAAGCCCATGGATATGTAGACTTGAACGTTATTTCAATTGGACGATCACAGGTGGTGAACGAGAGCTGAGGCCACCAGCGAGGGCTGCCTAAAGGAGGAGATGAAAGACGAAAGCAGAGTAGATGTTGAGGGAGGATGTTTCTTTGAGGCGCAAGTCTGTACCGTTTTCCTGAGAAGGTTCACGATGGCTCTCTTGACATGGGCCTCCACAGCGCGCGGGTGGACTGTAATGTCGAGTTACTTCAGTGCTAGCTCTCAGCTCGGCTCATTCAGCCTCGTTCAGCTCCGCCCAGCCGTGTATCTGCCTAGGTAAGAATGCTAGGCTAGCCAAGGAGTCTCGTCGTTTGAAAACATCACAGAAGCCCATTGGTGGATGCTCTCTTCTCTGGCTATAACTGGGAGCTGGATCTTTGGCTGTTGTAGCATCGGTGCCTGAATTGATGGACGTGTGAGAATTGAACCATCTACGGTGCAAGTGGATGCTGTGTACGAAAGGACAGGAAAGCGAAATCAGGGCAAAGTCACATTACCTGCAGATAAGGTACCTATCTATTAGTAGCAGCTAGTCGAAGAGGAAAAGCTATTTGGGTAGGAGATACCATGAATGATTCGCTGGATGCCTGAGGTACCTTGGACTTTGATTGAGTGAGTGTCTTACGATCAGAGCAGGAGCGAGGCAGGACAATCAATCAACCACTTGCCCACCCCGCAAATCGGACATGCCTCTGTTCCGGTGGCCCAGGTATTGCTGTGGGGGGGAGGTTTCCTGGGCTCTTCTTAGACGCGTATCAAAGTCTTGGAGATACTGTAATATGCGTAGACTACTAATAATCTATACCGAGAGCGATTATCCCAATAGGGTCATCGAAGAGATACGACAAATGCGGAGCAGTTGAGCTCACTCGAGACCCACTCTGCCTACCAACCGTCTTTATTAGGGCGTTGGGGCACGCGGTGTCCAGGGGCGGGCGTGCTTTAGCGGTTCCACCAGCTCAATGCCAACAGCTGGGTGGTTTTCTTAGCAGATGAACGGCAGTGCTGTTATACTATTATTTAGTAGCCTACTTGGTGCAGTCGAGTCTACCACAGCACTATTCAGACAGTAAATGGCCCCAAGTGGACCACCACAGGCACTCGAGAAAGGCAGGCAGCTCGAGGCAAATTCCACTCCACACATCCGAGGTAAGGCGGGGAACCCAGACATGGGCATTGAGTGGTTACTATCCAAGGACAGGCATTAAGATAATTGGACCCTGAGAGATTATTGCTGTGTAGTGCTGGTTTGAGAGCCTGATGAAGCACAAACCCGGGCCATATTGACCAGTGACCGCCTGCGCTAGAAATCGTGCCGAGGTCGGATAACCGACACACCTGGTTGATTCAACTTCCCTCCTTCTTCCTCAACTGTGGACTAGACACCACAAAGTGCTTGTCGCATACAATTAAATTCCATCTCTTGAAGCCCTCAATTCGATTGCCTCATCTTTCGTCAACTCTGTCGGCCACGTTCCACCGCCATTGTCATCACAGAAGTCGCCTGCTATCTGCCGCATCGTCCGACAGGCCGCCATACCTTGAAAGCACTCCTCTCCGACGCACACTACCAAACTCCCGCGCAATGCCTTCTACATCCGTTGCCGAGACAGCCGCGTCCTTGCCCTCGGGCGAGCCCATCGACTCTGCCGCGCCCGTCCCGATCCCAACCAAGACCCCGCCCGCCCTGGCTTCGATCCGTACCACACTCGCCGCTGCTCCGTCCAACACCGACGCCTTCCTCACGCATCTCCATAAGTGCATGCAGACACGAGCCGGGTTCGACGTCGTGCTCCTCTTCCTCTGCTACTCCACGCGCCTGGGTGGCAATGTTCTCGAGTCACTGAGCCGGCCCGTTCTCCGCCATGCCGCCCGTCGGCTAGTCGCCAAGGCCTTCAGCCTGCCGCCTGCTACTACGATCTCCTTGACCTCCCCTCCCGCGTCGGCGGCAGCCGCGACAGCCCTCCGCCTAGCCGGAAGCTTGACTGCCTTTTCCGCAATGATCAGCGAGTGGCGCTGCATGACCCGTCTCTTTGGCCTATTGGGCCTGTACTTCAACGTGAGGAAGCTGCTCTTCGCGTGGCGAGGCGTCGGGAAGAAAGACGCGGAGGCCAAAGAGGAAAAGGACGGCGCAGTCACCAAGTCAGCATCGGAGAAGCACTTTGATTTCATCATCGCTCATGTGCAAGTGATTTCCTTATTGCTTTTCCAGTCGTGCGAGAACATCGCCTTCCTTTCTAGCAAGAAGGTTCTGAGCTTCCCCCCCGCCACTCAGCAGAAGCTAGCCCTCTTCAGTGTACGATCTTGGGGCGTGTACGTGGGTGTGGAGGCCGGAAGGCTCCTGGTGGAGAGGTCGCGCAAGCTCAGCTCTGGCGCGGCGAATGCGGACGCGTTGTGGAAGGCGGAATGGAAGAAGAGCTTCACCCGTAACTTGGCGTGGGCTCCGTTGACCGTCCACTGGGGCATGCCGAATGGGCCTCTGCCGGACCTGGTCGTGGCGCTCCTCGCGTCGTATCCTGCAGTAGGGCAGATGTTGGATCTGTGGCGAGGGACACAGTAAGAGTCGGCAACCATACATGTGGATGAGAGTTTGATGGAGAGTGAGCCATAGTTGACCGAGTAATGATTAGTCGAGAGTTTATTTGCTTGTGATTCTGCTTGTATACTTATACACTAGAATCTGTCGCCAAAGATGTGGCAATGCAGAGCTTCATGCACCTGAAAGAATGACTTTAACCAGTGCCGTTGACGATACAGCTTACTGACTTGGATACTGATGTGATGGGATGCGCTTCTTGAGCATTGGCATGGAAGGAATGTGATTGCTATGGATTGCCTGCCATCCGAAAATCATATATATCCAACTGCCTATATGAACATATAAAACCTCAAGTCTCCCGTAGACCAAGTACTATCTAGTAGCAGTACTGTAAATGACATGCACATTTGTATCTCTATTTTTCATGCACCATCATCTTTCACGTCCCCCCCAAAAGACACGACTATACAAATCGCTGCAAGAGAGCCAACCTTACCTAGCGACATGCCAAACCCTGCGCCGTTCTTACATGGGCATGTTTTTCATCTGCTCCCGCGACCAATACTTCCTCATGTTCGCCGCCCCAAGCGTCCTCACCTCATCGTCCAAATGCTCCCACAAGACGCCACCAAACGACTCCATCGTCTCCCGCAGAGCAGACATTTGCAGCTCGATTTCCCCGCTGCGGCACCGCCGCAGGTACGACTCCATGCCCTTGAGCCCCGCGTGGATCTGGTCATGCTGCGCGATGAGGGCGCTGTTCTTCTCGCGGTCGAAGGTGTCCATCTTCTCGGCAAGGACGGGGAAGATGTACGTCTCCTCGATGTGGTGGTGGGACTTTATGTGGTCTGTGAAGAGGATGCCATGGTCAAGGAACTCCGTGAGCCTCATGTTTGGGGCGCGCTGGCCCGTTGTTGCGGCTTGCCAGAGCATGGTCCAGGTTTGGCGGAAGCGTTCGTGCTGCACGGGCGTTGTTAGTTGGCGCTCTAGATAGGTTGCCTGGCTGAGAACCTGTTCGAGGATATATTATGGTTGGGAGAGGAGGTGAGACACACAAACATGTTCATATGGTCTGCCATGTGGTTGTACAGTTCGTAGTCAGCGGCGGACAGCGGAGGCGGAGACTCGTCTTCTTGTGTGTTGGTGACCGGCTCTGTGGGAGTGGGTTGGTTCTTTGGCTCCTCCATTTTGCGGTTGGGCGAATATCTGTCTCTGGGTACTTTGAGACTTTGAGAGTATCTCTGGTGAGTGTTCTTGTTCTGGAGCGAGTGCCGCGTTCGTGATGTAGCCGAGCAGAGTCTCCTTGTTGTGAACGGTGATGAGGGGCGATGTTATTGTCGACGTATTTACTGTTCTACCAAAGACCATGTCTCTGCCAGAACATTCTCTCAAGATACAAAAGTGAAACTCAGTCGATATATTCAAGTGGTCGACGGCGCCTATTTATGCATTTGGCTGCAAACAATAACTCTCGACCAAGGATGTTTGAGCCAATGCCAGTCTGACTGGCAGCAAGCAGTGCCTTCTCATGCAGACGGACCAATCCGTCAAGCTCCAGTACTTTCGAGGTCCTCGATTGGCACGCCTCTGCGTCCCTCCAGCCAGAAGAGTTTGGCATTGGTTACACGAGGAGGAGGAAGGCAGTGTCACACCCTCCATCCCGAATACTTTCGAGTTAGTGCCATGCATGGATAGGGACCCACCAGCTTCCGCCTGGCGCTACGATCGTTGCAAGGAGAATGCCGCCTGTTCCAACTCGTAGATTTCGTAGATGCGCACTAGCTTGGCTGAAAAGGCTTTTCCTGAAAAGGCTTTTCGCCTCGAAAACGTGTCAAGCCACCGTCATTCACGCGTGGGTGCATCGAAGAGGAGAGCACAGCATTCCGATGCAGCAGTGGTGGAGAGGGGAGCCAACTACGATCAGGCGACTGTGCCCCCAGGCTTCCCCGCCATGCGTCCCCTGGAGATTGATGACAGATGCTGACCGATCGTTTTGGAGGCGAGTTTGCCTGTGCTTCAAGTGGAGCTGTCGACCTAGTTCAGTGCTCCTGACACGGCCAACAGCCCTACGAAGCATCCGACATGGCCCAAGTGGTGAAGGAAGGAGTGGCCCTATCCTCATCATCACAAGCCTCAAACTCAATTTCTCTCCCTTCGAGAGTCGCATTTGCAACACAGTGCTACATGGCCCGTGATTCATCAACTCGAATGAGCCTTGTTTGTTCGGTTTACGATGACTTTTTTTCGCCGCTCAAGGCCCGGCCCGTTGGTCCAACTGGAGGGCCACTGCGAGGCTTTACCAGCAAAGTCAGTGTGAATGAAGATGTCAACGAACCAGACCTGACCTGACCTGATCTCGATTTGATTTGATTTGGATCCCCAAGGTAGCTCCCATATCCGTCTGTGCCGTGTATTTGAGAGCAGCTGAGCCGTGCATCGCATTGACGAAGGCGGCGCCATCTGTGCTGCGTCGTGGTGGCGCTGCGACTAACCAAGCGGACAGTTGCACCACTCTGCTACAGGCACAGACCAGGCCACGACTATGACGGTGACCCAGCGAGCGTAAAAATGCATCATGAATCCCAGCGTCCCCCACTAAACACAAAAATGCAATAACCCCTGGCCCAACACCTCTGTTCGCCTCACGTAGACCACCCTTTCAAGCGTTTCAAGAGACAAACCTTTACCTAGACTTGATTTTTCGTCCGCCACTCTCTCTAGAAGCCGCCTGTCAGCCACTCAACATGGCCAACTCGTGGCGTTTCCAAGCCGAGGAAGGATTCTTTGCCGACCTGTCACAGGTCGCTGGCCAGTATCCCTATGGCAAGGTCACGACTCAACCCGGCCTTGCTCTGATTTCTCGATCCTATCCGACAGACGGGGAGAGCCGCGGTGGCGATAAGAGCGACTGGGAGAGGTTCGCAGCCTACGTGAGAGCCCGCAATCGCGACGCCCCTGACGGTGTATCATTCAAGGTGCTTTACCTGACGAGACATGGGTTTGGGTACCACAACCAGAAGCACATGGAGGTTGGGACGGAAGCATGGGATGTAAGTAGTGAGCTTTCAGAATCAGGAACTATGAGGAGAAAACAGGATACGAGAGAATAAAGAGACTTGCTGACTGGAGCTGGAGTAGAACCACTGGTCCTTGATTAATGGTGATGAGACTACCACCTGGTTCGACTCATTTCTCACAGAGACAGGCATCCAGCAGGCCAAGGACCTAGAAAAGTTTTGGAACGACCTTGTCGACAAAGATGGTGCCCCTATTCCTGAGACCCTGTACGCAAGTCCCCTTGCGAGATGTCTTCAAACCACCAAGCACGTCTTCTCGTCGCTCATGGAGAGCCACAACCAGCCGTTCCGGCCCATTGTAAAGGAGAAGCTGCGTGAACGTTTTACTATGCACACTTGCGACTTGCGAAGATCACGCTCGTGGATTGAGCAGAATTACCCTGGGTATCCTATTGAGGAGGGTTTCGAGGAGGAGGACCCATTTCAGGGTTTCGAGCGAATGGAGACAGATGAGGAGCACATCGCCCGTAAGCAAGCGGTGCTGGAGGATATTTTTTCTTCAGATGAAGGAGAGTTTTTGTCATTGACGGTGCATTCCTACGCTATCAATGCCATACAGGGTGCATGCCATGCAAAGGCGTTCAAGGTGAGGGAGGGATCCTCAATGGCGATGCTAGTGAGAGGGGAGAGGCTGAAGGCGCCGAGTGCTGTGAGTTAGAGAGCAGTATTCTTCATCGTATTAGGCGTATTTTTGTTGCATTCCATGAGTTGAAGCATCAACGAAAGAAGATATCAATCTCCAGTACGGAGAGTCATGTAGAACATACTACAAGCGGTGTAGATACCTACTTAGATATAAGTCTCGGAAGTCGGCCGTGTGCCTGATGCCCAAAAAAGGAAATGTGAATGTCCCACTGAGCGACCTGCCGACGAATTGCTCGGTCTGTCGGCACACTTGGGACGGTTAGTTAATTGTACAATAATGTCTGCAGGACAACATTACACCGCTTGATGAGCGCTTTACGATATTGGGGTGTTTATTTACCTGAAAGTGTCAATCCACATTGTCACTACCTACCTAGGCGCGGAAAGATCTGCTTTGGGGGAGGAGGGAAGGAAGTACTGGCTGGGCACAGGGGTTGTTGCCCGATTCTCACTCCTCAACATTAACACCACACACCATGTACTTTTTGAAACCCAAAAAAAATTAAAAAAAATTAAACAACTGTCAGGTATAAACCGCAATCTTGTAAATATCTAAGGGTGAGAATGCAACAGGTACAAGAGGGAAAGAAAAAGGGAGCTGAGATGGGGTAAAGTGCAAGCTTCACTGGGACTGACTATTCGGCCTCGGCTAATTACTGGCTCATCGTGTGCCTCTCGGCCGCCCCAGAATCTACAAGCGACTCTCAACGTCCTTGGCCCCCGACACCACGTCCACCAACTCCGTCTTGGGCTTCAACAACGGCTTCACAGTCTCCCGCACCTTCGTCCGCTGTTCAAATGCATAGGCTATCTCGATCAGCACCTCCTCGCTGAACGCAGCGCCCAAAAATCCAATCCCAAACGGCAGGTTAGGACCCGACATGTTGGGACCCAAGGGACTTGTCACCGTCGTGGAGTTGGAAGGCAGTTTACCTAGAGGTATCGACACGATTGGCGTCCCCAGTGCCGCGGGCAAGAGGATGGAAGACATCGATGGCATGACCAAGGCGTCGAGGCTGTGATTCTTGAGCGCTCCCGTCAAGCCGAGAAGCCCTATGTGGTAGATCGTATCCGTGCGGGCTTTCCATGCTTCTGGCGAGTTGTTGCTAAGCCCTCCCTCGATAGCCCCGTCCCAGACGAGCGTGTCAACCCGCGGGTAATCTTCGACGGGGCTGTTACGTGTGTAGTTGCGCAGGCCCTCTAGGGTCGTGATGTTGTTGGGGTTCGTCTTGAGCCCCTTGAAGTATCCGGGGATATTGGTGTATACGTCCGCCGCGATGGCTGCCCCCGAGGAGTTGGTCGTGAACCATTCGAGTCCCGGGAGTTTGATGTCATCGACAATTTCTGCCCCAGCCGATCTCAGAATATCCAGAGCATCTTCAAAGGCAGCCCTGTCGGTGGGTGTCGTAGCATTGTCACCTGGGAAGATCTGTATAAGATCACGGGGAATGCCGAGTCTTTTGCCTTGCAGGCCGGAATCCTTGCATGCGCCCACGTAGTCGGGGATCTTGGCAAAAGGTATGGCCGATGTATAATTATCGTTGGGGTCAGGTCCAGCAATTACAGACAAGAGATGAGCTGCATCCTTGACAGTGCGCGCCAGAGGACCTATCGTGTCCTGATGCTCCGAGTAGGGAACAACGAGGTGCCGTGATGTCAAGCCGACCGTAGGCTTGATGCCGACAATGTTGTTGTTGTTAGCGGGGAAAATGATTGAGCCTCCCGTCTCTGTCCCCAGCGTCGCCCAAGCGAGACCAATTGAAGAGCCAACGGCACTGCCAGACGAGGATCCTCCCGGATTCTGGTAAGGTGAGTAGGCACCGAGAGTCTGTCCACCTCTAGCAGACCATCCCGATGAGACGTTCCGTGACCGACCGGAAGCCCACTCATCCATGTTGGTTTTACCGAGAAAGATAACCCCGGAATCCCGCAGCTTTCTGGCGATAGTGCTGTCTCCGGCGACTTTGGCGCCAAGGAGGGCGTATGATCCTGCTGTGTTGTTCATCTCGTCATCTGTGGCGATGTTGTCTTTGAGAAGTATCGGAATCCCGTGGAGCGGGCCATATGAAAAATTGCCCGATGCCCGCTTGGCATCGATGTGCCTGGCAATATCTAGGGCATCAGGGTTGATCTCGAGCACCGCCCTCAAGTCGTGGTTGGTTTCATTGATGCGAGCCAGATACGCTGTGACGAGGTCAACGCTGGTAAAAATGCCTGAATCGAGCCCCAGCCGTAGCTGGTCAAGTGTAGCATCAAGGAGAGACGGAAACTTCGGCGGGCACGGCTTCGAAGGGCGTCCGCTTGCGAGATGTCCGGCGAGAACGACCAAAGAGGCCGAGCGCAACAACGTTGCAAGGACCCCTGAGATTTTCATGACAGTATAAACAGATTAGGGTGATTTTGTTCAACGACCACCCTACTATATGAACTGATAAATGAAAGGAAAGAAGAGATGTTGCGATTCTGCCTCGCTTGCTGTATAAAATGAGAGATGCTATCAGAGCGGTGGGCTGGACATTTTCGACATTCACGACGGAAACAGGATACTTAAATATGTCTACTGGCCGTTGATCAACGGTCTGCCAGATGCAAACAATCTCCATCTTCGTCTAGAGCTCCGCCCATGTTGTAATGACCACAACAACCGAGCCACAGTGCCGCGTTGGAGACATTAGATACACATGTCACTAATAGCCTTGGCCTACCACCTATCCCTAGAGTCAGAGCTGGTGATCGAAGCACGACAAAGAGGTGAAGAACATAGACTTGAGAAATATAAGGACGACTTCTACTTACCTCATGCAACCTAGCTGGGATCTATCTCAAAAGTTAAAAGACCAGAGCCTCCTTCCGGATGAAGGAGATAATGACGTGTCGCCCTGAGCCTTGAAGGATGGGGCTTAGCTATGACTCCTTGGCTTATAGGCTAGTCCTGTACCTGCGTGCTGTCAGATATATCTCCATGTGGTGCCTACCTGCTGACTGAGTAGGACTTTCAAGGTTCGACTGCCTAACTGCCGGAGCAAAGCCGAGAAGCCCAAATGTATATGCTAGTGCGGCCGGCCCCGCATGGTCCACAAGCACGGATCCGAGATCGTTGGTCGGTACCTCCTTTTACCCATTTTGGCCTGCTGAAGCAGTGCATCAATAGAGAGAGTGGTTATACCCAATCAATCAAAGTCAGGGAATACACTTTACAGAGCACAAAGTACGGATACTGGCCGTCACTTTTATGCTGCTAACTAATTAATTGCTGTTGGTGCCATCAATCCCCATCTTCGGGCGAAATTGCCAGACATTTAAGATTGATTCCGGCAGAGAGGTGCCCCAACCCCATACATGATGCCTCAGATAGGCAGTGGCCGTTCATTCACCCCTGCCTACGTGAGAATTGTGTTTCGTCATGGTAAGGAAGGCATGGAAATCCTGTGCTATCAAAGCATCTTCACCACCACTGGTTCACCAAGATAGCTGGCCACATCTATCTCGAGCAAGCAAAACAACGGCTTTGCAAGGCGCGCTCACTCCGCCCTGCTACTGTGCGCCTCATGTATCTTGCTTAGCGTGAACTCGGGATTATGACTTGGTATTTCCTAGTCTTCATCGCCCACATTCGTCTTACCACCTCGACGGGGTCTGCCTCACCATATAGATGTCGAAGATACGTCGCCCTCTATCATGGTTAATTTACCGTTGCAGACGTCGAATCGGGGAGTTTCGCTTCAGCCCTCAGCATACTTCTGCCACTTTGTGTCGTGGCACATGTCTAAGACATTGCGGATACGTACATTCAATCGAGGAAACACATCAAAGGACGTCTACGGTATCCGCCGTACTGTGCTTAGTTGGTCAGCTGTCCATCACCTCTGTTTCTCTTTTACGAGTATTGCTACGGGATGGTTGCGAATCCTCAAAATACCTCGAGCCTTTGAGGTGACTGGGCGGGACAGAAGTCTCCGTCCTTCTTGGCTTCTCAATCGCACGAATGAATCCTTGCAGCAAAACACGAGGCCTCCCTCCCGTAACACCTTCGGTGGGGTATATAGGACATACACAAATCCACATACAAGCTGGGCAACCTTGCTAGTTTGACAAAGTCAGCGTCTATTGTCGTATTCTGTCTGTAGCTTCATCTTTCTCCTCCCTTATCTATAGCTTTGTTTCTCGTCAGTCATCCGCCCCATTATCATCAGGATGACCTGAATCCTCTGTAGGGTATAGTACCACGCGTATGCAGCTCATTGGACGCTCACGTGTGAAGTGCTATTCTCCGTATCATCTTACCTACCTGCCTTTTTGCTTTGTCTTCGGTCCCTTGACCCTCATGCCATTTGCGCTTCCCCAAACACTGTCACTAACGCGTGTTGGTATCTTCCTGCCTCGCAACCGCTGGTCGATCAGCCACATGCCTACAACAAACTCTTGTTTGTTGAGAACGCCCTGGCGGTCACGATCTACGAGATCCCAGACTTCCTCCAGCTCATCAAGGGGAAGTCGAGATCGTTTCCACACCTCGCGAACTACCATGTTGACTACACACTCCGAGCTCGCCGTACTGATGCCGTTCCCAACACTTGTGGGAGGGCTCGCATCTGTAAGCAGAACTCCGCGATTTGACGCCCAGACAGCCTCATAATGTTTCCTCTCCCTGTCGGTGATCTGCTCACGCCATCTCTTACGAGACCCCTCGTGGTGAGAGTGCTTCCCACTTTGTAGCTTATGTCGGTGATATCTCTTTTGATACTCCGCGTCCTCCTCAGACTGGGCAACTGGTTGACGAAGTGTTTGGAGAAGGCGCGGAGACTTCTGTCTTTTGGGTAAGCCAGGAGGGGGGAGCGCAGTCCCAGTATTGTGTGGCGTAAGACGAGATGATGCGATTGAACCAGCAACAATCGCACTTGTGAGGGAGTCAAGTTGTAAGTTGCTCGTAGAGACGATGGCGAGGTGTCGTCGGCGTGTCTCGTGAGTCGGTGATGGTGGTGCGCTTACTATAGATTCTCTCCGTTTCGGCAATGAAGGAGGTGTAATTCGTCCCGATGGCCGGCTAGAAGAGGCAGGAGATGGCGTGGCGTGTGAAGATGAGCTTGCAGCCAAGGAAGGCATGCCTTTGGTGACCCGGCTATCAGAATTCCCTCGAAAGCGCCCCTGATGATTGTCCAGATTCTGTGGCGCTAGCCTACGACTGCCTCTCGGCAGGGGTGGCGTGGGAGGTTCCTGTCTCACTCTTGGACTGCGCTTCTGAGGATCTGGAGATGGCGATGGCGAGTCTGACAGAGGACCAGGTGCCCGGGGAGTAATCTGCGATGGCGTGCCAGCGTCTAGATGCGATTTTACAAATCTCTTTGGCTTAGGAGACAATACCTCCGGGGCCGACTGGCTAATTACTGGCCGTGGAGATGACGCTCGGGGCCTGGGTGATTGGCCTATTGAGCTTGGTTTGGTATTGGCACTAGGTGAAGTTGACGGGTTCAATTTCGGTGATTCTGCCTCTGGTGTGAACGCTGAAGCAGGCAAACCGAAAAGCAGTCTCGAAGTCGGCACGGTGGATTTGGCACGGGGTACTGTGGGCGGAGGACTTAGCCGACGTGACTTTTGAGAGAGAGGCGCGGGAACTTGTCTATCTGTGATGGAGAGGGGACTGGGAGAACGTCTAGTAGGTATAGGACCAGGCTTGGCAAGGGAGCGAGCCGGTAAAGGACTTGGCTGTTGTTTGGGGGAAATCTTCGCTGTTTTTAGTCGTGATGCGACTGACGGAGGGCTCAATGGCTGTGTCGAAGAGATTGGTTTGTCGAGCTTGGGTTTGGCAATCGGTGGTGGAATGGTAGGTTTCGAATCGCTTACGGCCGGCTTGGCCTTGGCTGAGGTCGGAGCTCTGGTCGTTTCCTCATGGCGTCCTGTAGAACCTCCAGGCGATGCCCCAGGGGACCGTTTCTTCTGACGGTCTACATCCCCTTTCCCTTGCTCAAACATCGATATCAAAGAGCCCGTCGGGGCAATGGATCCGGAATCAACCACATCTCCTGAGCTGGATGCACTCATGGTTCCCACACTCGCTATCCGCCTCGGCGTTCGGTTGTTTGGGCTAGGGCTGACACTCCTACTCGCAGCCAGTGTCGCCGCAATGAAGCTGGGGTTTTTCGGATCGATCCTGGTCAGGTGTGCTGAAGAGGATAGCAAGTGCGTTTGGTTGGCGCTGGCACCGAGCGGATGCAGCCGACCATTCACGCTGCCGGCCTGGTAGTTATGCACATCGACGTCATGGGTGCCATTTTCTGTCATATATGAATTCGTTCCCCCCCCTCTAAGCGGACTCCTAGCCCTTCCGGCCGAATTCGCTGCTTTAAAGGCGTCGCGATCTCTGGTGTTGTTCGGGAGCTGGCCCTGCGGCGCGAGAGTGGCAGTAGGTTTGTTGTGAAAAGCTAGCGAGGCGCCACGCAGCGCAACGGCAGCATCGTCGTCGTGGGAGCTTGTGGCGTGATTCATCGCCGAGGTGAGGCTTGTGTCGACGTCATTAAGGGAGGCACGGCTATATAAGGTGAGGTGTGGGAGGCTGCATGACGCAGGAAATCGGAGTCGAGGCTGAGATGGCGAATTAACAGAAACGAGTGACTGTAGAATGACGAAGAGAAAAACAAAAGCGAGAGAGACTAAAACACGCAAAACATATGCGAGATAAGATGCTAATGCGTGAGCACAAAGGTAGTACGTTGACGAAGCGAGCGACGAGATAATGTTGAGGAGGACGGATGGACGATTGGGGAGGAGGGAAATGACGGTGGTTGACCCTGGACATTGGAGGTGGCCTCACGTCAGTCCGGCCATGTCGGCAACCTTGGAAGGGTGCAGCGTGGCTGTTGGACAGCTGCTCCAGCCACTGACAGCGCGGAAAAATAAGGCTGAGACAGTGAGAAATGGAGAACTGGGGTGCTAGGGAGAACGCCACAGGGCCGGATGGCGCTAAGAGAAACCGTTGAACATCCCTAAACGAAAAAGCGACAGGGTCCAAAGACCAGTGACCAGTGACCTACAAGTCCAGCCTGGAAGTATCATTGACTGTTTGGGTGCAAACACTTGCGTTGGCCTGTGATGCAGTGGCCAGTGGGGTCCTCTAGCGAGGTTACAGTGCACATGCTCCCAGTGCGGCGATTCCCACTCACCTTAGCGCTGGTAATAATTAATAGACGGCTATTTTTGTATTCAGGTGTTGCTGGTGGGGAAGTGCCCAAGACTTCAGCCACGGTTCTCGTGCTAAAGCCGCAGCAATAACCCCAGGATACGATCATGTCAAGAAGATTCGGGTCCATTCGTATCATCTCGGAATGAACAACACCGACATGAAGTGGGCTCTTAAAGAAATGCAAATAGTCACGTCAACGTCGCAATCAACCCCCTCGGACGCAGTCCCCGTAAACCCTTCCATTCTTGTCGTGAGACAAAACATAGCTAGCCTATGAGGAACGTGGCCACCAACACAACATGGGTGAAATAATATGCACAAATTCAAAAGAGCTCTTACCATCCAGATGCATCTCAAAATCCAACGCCAGACCAGTGAGTGGTTAGAAGAACTAAGCCAAGCTGTCTCCTATTTTGCGCCTCGTTGCTTTGTCCATTCCATTGCGTCGCCCGCTTCCGTCACAATCATCCATTGCCTCGCAAATCCAACGGCAAAGAGTCAAACCAATCCGTGCCACCGTTATTGAAGCTTCAAGTCGCCCCGAGACATGCCATTCTGGATGAAGCTCAGAAACACCCAGCGGGTAACGATGGTAGCCGAATAAAATATCAAAAAGAAAAATAGCCGGGTAAGCACAGGGGCGGATTCACAGATACATACAACAAAGGACTCTGCAGTCCATCTTGACAACCATGAGCCAAGTGAGAGCGGTGACGTATTAACAAAAAAAAAAGAATATAAACATATTTGCCGCCCTCCGCAAAGCAATAGGGTAGAAGTGAAAGAGAGAGGATGGAAAGAGAAATCAAGCAAGGCTCCTGTTTTGCCAGGATCACAAAGCTAGAAAGAGATGTGCAGGGCTTTCATATCCACATGCCTGTCATCATATTTCATCCGCCAGTGCCCATCATTTCATCTCGTTGCGCTCATATTGTGATTCAAACAGTGGGAAAAGACTAAAAGGCATCTTCATCTGTCCATTCGCTCCCGGATAGGATACGGTTGCCTTCTTGATCAATCATGACAGGCGCACTGTATGCCGATGTTGGGGGCATCCCTCGTACGCGCTTTGACTGGCTGCTGGTGGGTCGGTGGCCGTTGTCGGGTTCTAAGCCGTTTCCCACGGGCAGCTCGTAGCTTAGCATAATAGCGTCTGATGCGTCAGGTTCAGGCTCGCTGTAGTCGTCATACGTTTCCCAGTTTTCCGACCCAGAAATGGTTGTTGAGGTGTGAGAGGTCGAGGATATCTGTCTTGGAGGAGGGGCTTGTGGGTATGCCTGCTGTCCCGCGCGAGTGGTCGCATATCGGTCTTCGTAGTGGTCATCATAGTTTTCCTCACGCCGGTCATCATATTGACGATCTTGGTAGCTGTGGTGTTGTGACTGGTAGGGCAAATTGGAGTTGGATCGTGTTACCATTGCTGCTGCTGGGCGGTCGTCGTACACATCCTCAGGCTCGACCGGGCGAACGATGTTCGACTCGACCATCCCCATAGATTTATAGGGGTTTGTTGGTGTCGCCAACTCGGGGATAGACTTTAGGTCCCGCATCTTCGGTGGAGGTGCCCGCAGCGGCGCACCATTACGATGGGTCTCCGTCCTCGTCTCTGGGCGCCGACGCTCTGGGGAGTTGCTGCCATGTTTGAGGTTGGACAGAGGCACACGAGCAGGGATTCTTGACGGGCTTTTGGGGAATGCCGCTTGCGGGATTGCTCTGCCCTTGATTCTTTGTGCCTTGGCTCTTGGCAGTCGGTGTTTTCCCAGTCGGCGTTTTCGTCATAGAGCGAGGTGGTATGCTCTTTGTAGAGTTGACTCGGCTGGGACCTGCGGATCTTGGCGCTTTGATAGTTGAGGGTGGAGCACCCGCGGGAGTCTTGGATCGAGTGGGGGGAGGAGCCTTCTTTACATCCCCCATTTCCAACTCGTCTAAATATCTCTCGCCAAAGACCAAGAAGGGACGTCCGTATTCGTCCTTCCCAGCTGTCGAGCACCTTGCGCAGCTCTGCTGAGACTTTAGGCAGCTCCTTGGCAATACGCTTTCGCATCTTTTCCTCACGGAGTAGCTTTCCAGGGTCCCGCTTTTCGCCTTTTTGACCACGCATCATCAAACGCGACGCGTCCTGACTTGAGGCCGCCAGCTCGTCCCGTTCCTTTATCAAGCTCTTATGTCTATCCACCATGGCTAAGGTCGGCGCCCGCTGCTCCCTCAATGCTTCCAGCCGTGCCACTTCCCGCTCATGAGCCTCGAGTAGAGCATCACTGTAGACATCCGAAAAGGCCGGGGTGAATTCAAGCATTTCGTCTTCCGACAGATACAGCGCATCCCAAAGCTCCTGGAGCTTCACTCGGGAATCCTCAACGAATAAATGAAGATTTTGACGCTTCAGCTCGTTCAGCCGATCCAATTCGTCCTCAAATTCGTTGATTTGACGGACGCCACAACCACGGTTTGCGTTTAGGAATGTCTTGGTTTCGCCCTCGTCGACACCAAGCTTGACCCATAGTGCCTCAACCAAGGCCTTGAGTTCCCGTAGTCGCTTCTCACGGTTCTTCTTCTCTTCGGATAGCTTGTCGCGCTTAGCCTGTAATCGATTGACATCTTCCTGATGCAAGCCGAGCTGCTCGGGGGCTTCCCGATAATACTTGACAATGGTGGTGTCTTGCTGAGCTTGTGGAATACCAAGCTCAGCCCAAAGTTGTATGATTTGGTCGCCAAATGCCTGGACAGAGGCAATGCGGCGCGTGTACTCTTCGTATACACGGGTGAACTCAGCATCGAGTTTATCAACGTAGGATGGCGAAAGGTCAAACGTCGGTGGGATGGACTGATCTGGTGCTGTAGGCGGCAGCGCAATCTTGATGAACGTTGGCTCGAGATGTGAGGAGTAGGACTCGAGTGCCACGACAAGCTCTATTCAAATGTTAGTAGGAAGACATGGAAATATGCGAGAGCAGTGAGGAAGATTGGTGTAGGCGAGTGGCAGGACGTACTCTTGACCTGCTCGAAGCGTTCCTTGTGTAGACGGCTAATTTGCATGTGCTTCTCCTTGAGCTGTCGCAAGCACTGCGTTAGCGGGTATGTGATTTTGAAGTCTTCGTCGTCTTGGTAGTCTCTTCGTTGATTTGAGTTATCGAGTGAAGCTTCCATTTGCCGTATTGTGGTGATGGTCTTTTTGGCTTCCTCCACCATTTCCTTCTTCTCAGCAGTGACGAGGCGAACTTGGCTATTCAAGGCCTCAGATAGAGACTCGAAGAGCTATGAATGTGCAGCATTAGTACAGATGCTGAAGCAAGATGTGTTATGTCAAGGCTTATGGGCAAGGGCATCTTTGGATGAGTAACGTAGGCGGGCCATGCGTACCTCTGACTCTCGGGCTTCGCGCTCATGGTCGGGAACACCGATCTCGTCAAATAAGCCATGCAGCTGCCCTATACTGCTGTTGACCTGCTGGGCAAGAAAGCTTGTGTCCATCGCGGGGGCCATGTGAAGTTGTGACCAGGTGTCTTTGTGATCGCCGTCCTGATGTTAAGACGGCAGCGAGGCTCCTATGAATTACTAAGAGATGCTGTATTGACGGCGTTTAGTGGATTGCCGTGGTTTGTTGATTCATGGAGTAGCGAAGACGTCTAGGGAAACCCAGTCAGCAGAGCATAGTCTGCGGTCGAAAAGTAACGACCGTCACGATGCCATGCGCGGCTGCGAGGTGAGCTGAAAGATGAAGAATAGAATAAGACAGGAATGCAGGAAAGAGAACAATAGGGATGGATTGCTGGTTGTGCGCAGACTCAAGTCTTCAGTAAGACAAATCGCGTGAAGAGGTGGGAGCTTAGAAGTGGTGGGAAACATGTCATGGCGTACACAGTACTTTGCTATGTACTGTAGGTGGGCGCGATGCCTCAATAGTCTCCATTGTTTAGCCGGATACGTATCGCGTGTTGTCACGGCAACGCCATGTCCCCTCACCACATGCTTAGTTCATACGCATATTGCGGGAAGGAGCATAGCAGCATAGCAGGGGGCTGTTTCAACTATAGATGCCCCGCCACCACTGCTTCTCACCCATCTTCCATACATGCTAGCTAGCAGCCAAACAACAGACTCCAATTCTCACAAGCGCACACCCAACCACAGGGATGCTGTGTTAATTACCACAGAGCGCGGGCATCGAGGCCTACCAAACGCGAATCGCTATCAATTTTGAATGCGTCAAGCTATATGAACCTGTCCGTTGGCTTGCAGGCGTTGAGAGCATTGGTTCAGGAGGGAATTCTTCCTGTTATAATGGACAGACAACCAGCCAACAACCCGAGACCGTTGAAAGACGACCACCCCAAGCTTACATGATCGTTCGCCGTATTTCGCACTGCCCAAGTGGCATGAAACAACACTTGTGCCTTGCCGTTGCTAAGTACAACTCTCATTACTGCTAAGAACATGTATGCAAGTGTTCACCTCTGTAAGGATACGATGCTTGGCCTCAGATCCTTTGCTTGATGAGCTCCTCATGATCAAATGGAAGCTGCTATGCACCGTAAGATCCTAGCTTCTCCTCACCATGCGACCTCGGCGCCGTCATATTGGTTTGGCCCCTCTGCGTGCTCCCAGCCAGGAACGAGAATATTTTGAAACTTGCCATTCTGGCTCGAGTCTGCCTTCAGGATGATATCTATCGTGGCTCTTGCACCGACTTCCACCTCCAGATCAGCGTATGACGAGCCCATGTCCGTCTTCAACCACTATCGCGAATCGTGAGACATTAGCATCCCGGCATCAAGACGTATGTCACGGCATCCCTCACTTACACCGGGAGACACGCTCAGCACAGTAAAGCCATCCTTTTCCAACTCCTGGGCATACTGTACAGATAGCATGTTCATGGCTGCCTTTGTGATTTTGTACATGGGCGTTGGTACCGCCTGGTACCGCTGGTTGAGGGCAAAGGTTCCGACGGTAGTTGATCTAAGCGTCATTAGCATATCATGTCAAGTTGGCGAGTAGTTGAATGGTGCTTGCTCACATCATGATGATTCTCTTGTCTTTGCCCATCTGGAGTATGGGGAGACATGCCGATGTCATTCGATGGGTTGTTACGACATTAACATCGAACGCTTTGGTGAGTTCGCCCGGATCCATTGTTTGAGTGCCACCTGGAGTGGTTGGCATGATCTGATCAAACATAATAAGCCTACAAGTCATGTGTAGGCACTCGAAAGAAGACGAACGAAATAGGAAACAACTTACGCCCACATTATTTATCAAGATGTCAAGTCCGCGACCTTCAAGGTAGGACTCGATCTCGGCCACTGCTTTCTTGACGCTCTCACCCTCTGTAGCCTCGCAGAGGACATTGACGATCCGCTGTTTTGACTCTGAAATAACCATTTCCAGCTCGCTTGAGGCACTTCCTCTAGTCGTGATAAAGACTGTTGAGATTTGTGATTCGGGGAGCTGGCCTAGCTGACGGGCCAACTCTAAACCCAAGCCTCGTCCTCCACCAGTGATCAACACGCTTGACATGATAGAATGGTGACAGTGGTGGCAATGTACGCAATGTTCTATGAGAAATAGCTTACGGGGAGAGACAGTATTTTCACATACATTTAGTAGACATTATATAATGCCCATTTGAACATATCGATACAGACCATTCACTCCTGCCGGTGATAGTCGGGGCTTAAATCCGACAGGACGAGTTCCTGCAACGCAAAGATTGCGTACTACTAACTACGGAATAAATGAGGATGAAGTAGGTGGAAGCGTGGTCTTTTTCGGAAATATGAAGTATCAATGCTCGCGTAGCATCTGGCAGCGATCGATGTGGCGTATTTAAAACGATGATGGTGATCACACGTGGATGTTATCAGAACAAGACGCAGGTGGAGCTGTGCAAAAACATGGTGACATCAGTACCAGTTGAGATTTGAGAATGAAGGTGAAGGAATTCGCCAGCCACAGTCATGGTAATTCATAATAATCAAAGTGGACTGGGTAAGTCGTAAATAATTCGATCCGTCGATTTTCGATGTTGATTTACATCTTGGTAAAAAACATGGGGCATCCACAAAACACGCCAGACTACCACCACGTCCCCAACCTGGCAACCGTCTCAACTTGACTTGAGCAACATCGTCACCACACGCAACCATGACCAGCAAAATTGCAAAAGTAGCCTTAGCAGGCGTAAGTCCTCATCCTCGCCGTCACAGCGCACAGCGCACAGCCGAGTCAATGACAGCTAACAGCCTCCAGGCCGCGGGGAACCTCGGCTCCTACATCCTCCCCGAGCTCCTCAGCCTCGGTTTTAAAGTCACTGCCCTAAGCCGCTCCCAGCGCCAGTTCCCAGCGGGTGTAGACGTCAAGGTTGTGGACTACAGCTCCAGCGAGTCGCTCAAGGCGGCGCTGGAGGGCCAGGATGCTGTCATTGATGCGACGGCGTTGAGGGACGCGGAGGTGGGCATCAGGTTGATCAATGCTGCTGCTGAGAGCGGTGTCTATCGATTGTGAGTCTTTTTCTTCACTCAGCGCCTCCCTCGGTATGGAGGACGACAAATCCTAGAGGGTCTTCATCTAATCTTCCGCGTTTCACGAAGCATCGGCAATGAATACGGCCTTGACCCTGAGCTTCCTGGCGTGCTCGACCTCCCCGTGTTCCACAAGAAGAGACTCTGTTATGAGGCACTCAAAGCCCACAGACTAACATTCGGCTTCACCTATACCCTCGTTGCATGTGGCGGCTTCCTCGACCTCTGCCTATCTTCTGGTTTCGCGGGCATTAACCTCGAGAGAAAATCCGCCGCCCTCTGGGACAAAGGGAACAACGTAGTCCCGTGGACTACCAGACAGGCCATCGCCAAAGCCACCGCCAATGTCCTGACACGCCCCCAGGAGACGCGCAACAGTGCAGTCTACATCTACAGCACCTACCTGTCGCAGTCTCAGCTTCTAGACGCTGCAAAGGATGCCCTGGGCAGTGAAGGCTGGACGATCACGTCCCAAGACATGAAGCAGCTGTATGAGAAGTCGCTGGCGGACATTGAGGCGGGGACAGCTACGGGTAAGACGTATAGCGACCAGGTTCACTATGCGCTTTCGAGGGAGGAGCTGGCGTCGCCATGGAAGGTCGACGATAATGCAATTTTGGGAGTGGAGGTATTGCCTGGTGAGCAGGTCAGGGGGCTGATCAAGGAGTTGGCGTCTTCGGGGTAAGGGTGGCGAATGTATGTGCGATGTTGTCCCTCCTGGGTTTTGCATTCTGCATGGCAGGACCTCGGGTTGCGGGCTTGGTTACGACCCAGAAGCTTACATGGAGGGTGTTGGGATCATACGGCTCTTGTATATTTTTATCATCAAGCCTGGCTGCTACCAGAGATGAAGAGTCACAAGAGACTAGCTGTTCAACATCTTTAGACGCTACCCCAAAGCTCATCGGCATAATTGCAAATCTGCTGTATCGGATCCTGCACCCCTCGCACGCCTGCTGCCACCCTCGCTGCCAAAACCGTAGCTTGCCCATCCACCTCTTGAATCACACCTCCAGAGACGCCGCTCCCTAGACAGACAGGCTCACCAAAGAGACCTTTCAAGTAGTCAATGTAAGCAGGCCGCTCACATCCCACCCCCTCCTCCAAACCCCGCCTCTCCCTCTTCCCCCAAGCCAAAAGAACCAGCTTCCCAGCAGCACGAGGAAGCGCCTTCCGCTCATCCAGCAGTATCCCCGGGCGCCGGAGATACGCATCGTGGACTCTACTCCAATCGGCATCCAAATCCAGCAGCGGGGCTCGTCGGTTAAGTTCCATGAGCAAAGTGAGCAAGCCCGCCCAGTGAAAGAAGCCCCTGAGGAGCCATGCGAACTCACGAAGCTGGTGGTCCGAATGGAGTGATGCGTCGTAGTCCAGACAGACGACGCTGAGGGATAGGATGCGATCACACTGCTCCCGTGGCAGTTCCTGGACCATGTCCTGCGGGCAGAGCACAAGCAGCCTCAGGCGTGTCATGACGGCGCGGGCGGCGTAGATGGCCAGCCTGTGTATGGGGATGAAAAAATCGGCCTTGTCAAGGTATTTTTGCTGAATCAGAACCTCCAGGTGATCGAGTATGGACTCTCGTTCTTGCAGCGAGACCTTGGGGCTCAGCAGGTATCTGGCTCCCGTTTCCCTACCGGACGGAGACTGAAGCCTATGTAGAAAGCGTAATATCTCATACCGAACGCGAAAGTTGAACATGTCTCTTGGAGGGTTCTTATCCAGGAGAAAATCATGGCCACTCTTGAGCTCTGGTTGTAGGTCGCAATCGTCAATATCAGAGGGAAGCTCGACATCCCAATCGTCTAGGCAAAGAGAGCCACGGCCGCCAGTGTGTTCGGCCGTATACATATCCAGCAGGAAAAGCTGCCACCACAAGCGCCTTCGGAGTTCCGTCTCGTACGGCGTCAGGCCGAGGGATCTGCCATCGCGGTTGAGGCCCATTCTCTGCGCAATCCGCATCTACACAGCGTCAGTTAGGCGAGAAAGTGTATGGGGAGGGAGCGAGGGGGGCGCACGGCGATGCCCATGAGAGACCATAGCTTTCCGTGGTCCACACGGGATTGCACACAGAGCTGCCGCGATGTCAGTTGGAAGGGTAAAGTTTCTGTCTGCGGACGAGCAACATACAAGATGCATAGTAAGAGACTGAAGGTCAACAACGCACCGCGACCCAACAACGTCCACGGCCGAAAGCGCAGCCTCGGTCGCCCGCACGAACTTGTCGAGGAGTACACCTTGCGGCAACCCCATGATGCCCTCACAATGCTCATTCTCCATGGACGCCACAGCCAGAGAATACACGGCCAAGGCAAACGCCGCATCGCTTCGCATCCGCGAATCCGACCCGGGATGCACTCCTTGGAGGTACCGCACAAGAATGCTCTCCGCGGAAGAAGGGTTAAAGAGCCGTATCATGGGATGGCAATGTACCATGAAGGTGTGCCATAGCAAGCTGCTCTGCTGGGCGGTGGGCTTTACGGACTCGGACTGGGCATGCTGGTGACTGGACTCTCCGTGGTATGAGGACGTTAACCCTAGAAAAGGCGTGTAGGCTGGTACGTCTTCTGGTCTCTCGCCATGAGCGGAGCTGCTAATTTGCTCTCTCGAGGGTGTGGCCGTGCCGTCGAGCGGTTTGCCGTCGTCTTGCTGTGTCTGGGACTAGGTTAGAGAGTGTGGAGCTGAGCGTCACGACAGGGGAGATTACAGCTTGCGGAGCACCAACCGGCATAGACCCGAACGGACTGATATGCACGCGTCTTTAGTAACAATCTTTGAGACTGCAAGTGATGGCGAAGCACTTACAGGTCTGCACGTAGCTTGTCGCGCGAGGAGGCCTCAACAGGCAACGCCCGACCCCGTGATGGCCCAACCCCCTCAGCAGGAGTGGCCAGCAGACCACCCGGCGATGCAGACGGCAGCCCCCCCTGCCTGAACAGCTTGATGATGCGCTCCAGCCTCTCAAGCCGAGCCACATTCTCGCTCGTCGACGCCGCAGCCGGCCTCTTACGGTTCGGAGGCAGAGGCGCGGCGTAGAAGCACTCCAGCCTCGATCTCTGGCAGTGGGCGCAGGGAAAGGTTCGATCGCATCGGATCTGGTCTGCATTAGCTTCGATTCCCCATGGGGACGCGCCGGAATGCCACCTTTCTCTTGTAGCACTCCACACAGGCGTTTCGTCTTAGGGAAGGATGCTGCTCCGGGTCAGGCATGTTGTCGGCTACGTGGATACGGCGGAATGGGTGGTGTCCCCGTCGATGCGATGCCCTCGGCCAGTTAAATGACAACGTCGAGCGCGGCAGAGAAGAAGACAGCTTGCAGCCTCGTGCCGGTGCCAGCAAGGATCGCGTCTACGAGATAAGCTCCAAAAGCACATCTCCCGCTAGCTGTCCAGTCGCATCTCAACCCGCCCCCACACGGCACGGCCCCAACCCCGGCTTTAACGCCATCGGGCCCGAGGCCGTCTACCTCCGCAGAGTACGGCCCAGACCTTCATTCCAAAGTCTTGGATTTCGACTCCCTGCAGAACACACACACGCAGTCGCCCTTGCTCGGCCAACAACCCAATACAGGCCTCGCTCCTTAGACTGTATGCATCTTGCTCAATGCTCGCCGACGTATCCGCCTCGCGGTGCCTCTGATCAGGCCGCTGTCCCGGCGCTGTGGAGACCGACATCCGGTGCAGGACTATAAAAGGGTCCGGTCCCACGAGCAAAGGACTCGTCGTCGTAAAGGTTACAATCCCAGAACCACCGCCAAGCACACCGAAGAAGAGAGACAGAAACAATTCCATGGTTGCGCTCACTACCAATACATCGCCCTCTGCACTTCAGCAACGTGCCTCGACAATCCTCGCCGTCAGCTCCAACAGGCGACCACTACCCGACCAAAACACAGAGCCATCACGTATGCCCACACCGAGATTCAATCATAGGAATCAGCTTCACCACAGTTCAACTCCTCGCTACACGCTAACCCACAGACCACATCCTCCTCGGCGTCCGCAACATCCAACGCGGCACCGATGCCATCACCAAACTCAACTCGCGCTCCCGCGGCATCACCTCTCCTCCTCGACATCGCCCTCGCTGACATCAATCCAGACGCTAGTATCCAAGCCGCTGCCGACGATATTCGCCCAAAATTCCACAAGCCCCATGGTCAGAAACTCCAATAGCCACCCCAGGTCTCAAGCGCACGTGGCTTGACTTCCTGCCCCCCCCCCCCCCCGGGGTTCAAGCGATAAATGGTGGCGCATTAAAGGCTGCTCTGGATATCGCGGCTCTCCGAGACATGCAAGATAGAGCTGCCGTTGTACACTCACCATGGTCAGCACATATTCTATGAAATTGTAAAATTCTTCTTTCAATTAAGCCGTGTCATATCCAAAAGGCTGTCTGGCGTATTCATCATGTGTGGCAGTCGGGACCGACGGCCCGGTTCACTCGCCGACATCCCGCAAAGCCATGCCACCAAAAAAGTGTAGGCAACCTCAGGGGTTGCGGAAACTCTGGTAGGCTCGTGTATTGTTAAAATCATTAAAAAAATCGCTGCCGCAGGCTGTGTCCTGCCCTTGGGTATCTCATGCTGTATTGTCTCTCCTACCAATCGCTCACAGTTCTCCTCCCCAGCTTTGCAGCCCTAAATCGTCAATATCATCTGTCGATATCGAATCTCCTATTTCCATAATACCGTACATATCCCATGACGAAAAGTTCTGTAGATCGTTGAGATCCAGGGAATCGCACATCGGATTTAGACCCATCGCTCCTCTATGACGTTCCTGTAGCGACACCGGACGCTCGTGTTGCAGGGTTGACCTCGTTGCCATATCTTTGCTCAGGCTCCCAAACTGCTGGCCTGTATTCGTACGCTCCCAGGCCATGCCATTTGTTGAGCCTAGATCGCTACCAGATAGGCTAGGACGCTGGCTCCCTGATGTTCGGTCGGACAGCCTTCTACCTCCGGCACTTCCACGAGACAATGCCTGGAGGCTTATTGGTGGTAGCACATATCCTGCATCCTGAGGTGGGCTGCCTGATGCAATGGCAGATCTGTACGGGAGAACAGCAGTCAGCCCACGTGTTCCAAACAACACACGCATATTCAACTTACAAGTCTCCCCCACTAACGTCCAGAGGTGCCTCGGCCTGTAGACTGCTGACAATTTCTGCTCTGTTGAAACTCTGTCGTATCTGGAACAGCCATCTATCGATAGTAGTAGACTAAATGAACGAGTGGAGTCAGCACCAGGCCAACACATCGAATACGAATGTACATACCAAAGATTGTGCAATCGGGAACAGCTCCGACATGAGGCGAAGAATGCGATTGTTGCTCTCAACTGATCTGATGGCGTCTCGCACTTTATTCTTGGCATCGACCCTGTTGGGGTCCAGCAGACGAGCAACATAGTACAGCATTACTCTACTACTGTCGTACACAAAAAATGGCAATAGACTGTCAGAAAGCAGTCGGATGCCGTGCTCGACAGTTTCGGGCCAAAATTTCGGCAATCTGCTGGGCGTGATAATAGCAGTTTGCCTGTGCTGATTGTAAAAACTCTTGGTGTTCGGGGGGGAAGGTCAGTGGTTTGGGTAGTTTGAACAGGTCCGGCATGGACAGTTTGTAGAGCTCAAGGTAGTTGTGATGGTAGGTGCAATGTATCAGGACCAATGCTCCAAGCTGGTTGGAGTCAAGGCGCTCATACACGGTCTCGGTCGAGTACTCCACGAACTCGGGTAGCTCTCGCCTCCATAAACGGAGGTCCGCGTCCAGAGCCGCAAACTCGGACTCTGGCAGCCACGGCGGCGGGCGAACATCCAAGTGATTTACATATCTAGGAGAGATTAGTTGTGGCTCCAAGCAATTCCAATGCGCGTTTCCATCCACGACATGGGGGGACCAAAGCAGTCACTCACCTCACAATCCTCTTCCATAGAGTCACCACAACGGATATAGTAAGCCATAATACCCATGTTGCCGGCCGGTTTTCGCGGAACGACAGAGGGGGGCAGAAACTGCAGTACATGGCCAACGCCGAGAGTCTCTGTTACAGAGGCAATGCGCAAGCCAAAATTTCTCTCGTTGCAGGGCAGTTGAATCTTGATGTCGTTCTCACGCAGCAGCGTTAGCTGGTCGACACCACTGCCAGCCCAGGCATCGAGCACATAACATGCCCACATGAGACGTCGTCGACTTTCCCGAGAAACTATCGAGGGCATCATGCTATTAGATTCGGTGCAGAGAATGTCAACGGAGTATTCAGTATTAATCTTCAGCGCGTGGGCCATGCGGACAGCAAGACCGCTCAGCATGAGCGCTTGAGAGAATTCTCCCTGGCGGAAGTGAAAGTCGTGGAGCAGGATTGCAGTCTACCTGTAGTATTAGCTAGCCCGCTCTGGATAACAGGGGGAATAGGCTGCAGCGTCGCCTACCATGAGCCGCTGTGCCGAAATCTTTCCAAAGTTGGCCATGGTCAGGTACTCGGCCTTCTTGGCCCATTGGTTGCCGGCCACACGGAGGCAAGCCAGCCCAGGTCCCTCCTCATTCTGGTTCATGGCCAGCACGAAAAATCTGGACCCAGTCATATTAGCACATGGGCATTGAGACAGCCGCATGGCGGTTGATACTAGATGATTTGAACTACGGAGATTGCAGCGACTTACTTGGCGCCGTGCGCACATATTACATGGAGGAGCGAAGACTCGTCGTCGGTGGCGAAGCCTTTGTCTAGCTGACGCATAAACGAGGGCTTATGAATAAAGGCAAAGCAGCGTAGAGGGTGAACATTGTTGAAGTACTGTTCGACAATGCGACGGAGGTTGTGTTTGCTTGGGAGTTCAGGTGAGAGGAGCCTATAGAGTAGGATGGTAAGCCGCGATTGCCAGAACCAGGAAGTTTCGGTATTCGTCTTCTTGTTCTCTCCCTGGTCGGTTTCTTCTTCACATACCATACTAGAGAATCCGGGACTTGCGGATCTACCGACTGCCGCTGGGACTGAAACTGACTCTGGATGGTGGATGCAGGCTGGTCGGAGGATCGAGATGCCGCGTCGTCAAGTTGTGGCGACGTGCCTTCACTGTCCTGCCCCTCGAGGGAATCTGTCCCATGCTGCTGGGAATCATCTCCATCCCCGTCATTGGAATTGCTCTTAGAATGGGCGCCAGACTCGTCCAAGCTCCTTGCCCATCGCGGGGCTGATCCACCGTCGTAGACGCATTCGATGTCCTTTGAGGTACATCGCGAGCACTTTGGGCGATCGCCATTGCACTTTGTCTTGGACAGGCGACAGCTGGTACACGACCGATACGTCCGTATCTTCCTCAGGGACATTGGCGCAGGCTTCTTGCCTGGAGTTAAGCCGTGGTCACCAACGCAGTCGAGCTGGAGGCGCTCGCAGTTGCGGCACCCGTCTGGTCTTCCATCACATTTGACCTGCAGTGAGCCATGTTAGCAGCAAACTCCCTGCGCGTTTATGAGTCTCTCCGTCTCCGACTCCGTTTCGAGCTCGACTCTCTATTTCCTCTGAACACCTTCCTCCTCCAAACTGACCTTCCTGGCGCGACAGACCCGGCAGCCCATTGTGAGTAAAAAAAAAAGGTGATGGTGAGATGGCTTTGTAATACTTCGTACGGAGTAGTCCGTCCTAGAGGGGATTTCTGTTGTCACGATGCATGCAACCAGATGGGGTTGGTTACATGGTAGCCTTTATTTTCGTCACTGTCGTCATCGTCGTCATCGCCATCATTCTTAGAAAATGGCGAAGGGAAGAGCAAGGGCAATAATGGCGGACAAAGAGTGAGTGTGAGGATGTAAGTTTGAGTGTGGCAGTTCATCAATAGAGGTCGATGAGTACTCAGTGCTGAGTACTGAGGGCCAGTGCGCTAACCTGGTAACAAATGGTGGCATCGTGGGAAGGTACTGCCAGTTTGGCGGGCGGCGATAGGCCGAGGACGCCATTCCGGGTGGAAGGCGGCATCCAGCACCCACTGCGAATTGCCCTTCCACCTGTCTGGCCTGCTTTTGCAGACTAGGGAGAAATGCCCGTAAGACGCTGACGCGAGCGACTCGAGGTACACTTGAGGGACACTTGAGACTCTGGCACAACTGTCCCCAAAGACTACCCCGTCCACTGCAAGACTTGGTGCATGACGAAAGTGGTACTTTGCAGCTTTTCGGTGAAATGTTCGCCTCTGTCGGCCACTTGCCGAGGATCCGATCCAATGGCGACGGCGCGATTGAGTGTACTTTGACAGGAGCATGATTTAGAATATTTAGCGCTGGTGACGTGCTCGGGTGGTGTCAGGGTTGTGTGTACTTCGGTGTCTTGGGCGCCTTGGGTGTATGTCTGCCCTCTGTGGAGGCTTTGCTGACGAAGGCAATAGTGGTGTCGTGTGCCTGCACCATTAGTGATTTTAGTGCGCCTTACAGGGCGTCGTAGCGCGCTAGGCGCTCTTGCAATAGCGAGCAGCCCATGTGTTCGACTGCCAGGACGACCAACTCCCATCCAGGACAATGAATCAACTCGGACTCACTAAAGGTCAGGATGAACCATTCTCTGCGTATTTGATGGGGGCAACATATCATAATCCAAGTCGATAGGCCGCTCGCAAACATAGGACTTCCCAGTTTGGTAAGTAACCAAAGCACCTATCCGTACAATCAACTGAAATACTATGTATTACCCAGCGAACCCTGGCTCCGCTCCCCCCGACGGCCCCGATAAACCAAAATGACGTGCGAATGGCCGAAGCACGCGCGACATCCCGAGCCTCACTATTACTTGTCAGTTTGGTAGCACTCTCGCCATTCTGAGCCTCGGGTCGCATTGTCGTCCGTACAGGCCCTGCAAAACCCCCTCGCATCCTCGCACATGGACAGCCTCGGACGCACTCTGTCTCTTAGATACAATAACACCATCGCCAACCCTGTCCCAGGCGCTTGCGCATCCTCGCTACCATATCACGGCATGAGACAAACATATTGGTGTCATTACGCGATATCACGCAACCTACACCTGCATTGGCCATGGTAATTCAATTCTATTCATTAGGTAACTAATAGCCGACTTGGTCAGTCTCGCGGCTTGTTGCCAGATCACTAGAGTGGAATTATCCGAGGCCCTGCATTCAGGTGAGCCGGCATGTCGGCTTCATCTCCGTCGCCGTCGTTTGAATGAGTAATGGCCAACGCATCCATAGATCCTACTTCATATTCTATTACCGCTCGATTGTCATACCACTCTCGTTTGAAATATCCCGGGGCCCTTCGCCAGGCAGGAAGCACGTAGCAAATGAACCCCAGCATTGCGTCACGCTGGTACCCGTACGTAGTAGGTAAAATGCGGCAGGCAAATGCGCCTCACGGTAGGGAGACGGGAGGGTAGGGTCGCCGCCTCGGTGGGTGTCTCATAGCTGCAGGAGCCACGCGATTCCACTCAACGAAGCTACAATTTGACGAACAGCTTCCTGTTGATCCTCAGTCGCGCCACCAGCACCATTACGGTAGATGCCAGCGCCAGGGATCCGGCGTAGAACATGGCCGGTCGGTATGCCTTGAGTCCAGCGTCAGCACCTCCATATGCTTGAAGCAGATAACCTGCGATTGGGGCACCCTAGAATCCAGGTGTGTCAGCTAACCGCATGTTTTGGAGACCATGAAGAGACTGAAAAGGGGGGGCAGGAGTGAAGCAGGGAATGGGGAAGGGGATGAGTAGAGGGGGGGGGACGGGACATGGAGTGGTACGCAATGATACGACGGGGAAGGAGCGAGAAAGCGTGGACGAGACAGGTGGAAAGACAGAGAATGAGCAAGAGAAACAAACCATAAGATAACCCCCAATCCAACCGGTAATCGTCATGCCCATCGTCACCGCCACCCTCGCACTGCCAAACACGTTGCTCATCACCATCGGCATCGTCGAGAAGAACCCGCCATTGGACGCTCCGTTGACCAGTACAAACAGGATCAGCGGGCCCAGCGACGTCGACGCCGGCCATATCGCCAGCATACTCACCGTCGTCAGTATCAGCGAGCCCACCAGCACGTTAAGCGCGCCCAACTTATCGCACGCTACGCCCGAGAAGATGCGGCCCACGGCCGATGCTACGGAGAAACCTGCCACCAGACCAGCGCCAGCGGTGGACGAGAGCCCGAGCGAGTTGGCGTACAGGGGCACGAAGAATGGCGGTACGAAGAGCGGGAATGTTCCAATAACACCAGCCACAAAGATCAAGTCATACGTCAGGGACTTGAACAATTGCCTAAATATTTGTCGCAGGTTAGCTCTCTCATATACACACACAAACGCCACTGCATGCATAGAGGAGGACGAGAAAGGGGGGGATGACCAGGGGCAGAGAGGACGGGCCTCCATGGAGCAGTCAACTTCGAGATCAGCAGAAAATGTCTAGACTCACCACTCAACCAACTGTAGCTTCCTCATCGGAACTCTCTCCCTGACAAACCACATCGCAGGTATCCCCGTTACGAGCATGGAAATTCCAAGTATACGGTACGCCCATGGGAGCCCTAGCTTCCCGATCAAAGCATCGAGGCTAAAGCTGATGACAGCTCCCCCGAAACCAGATCCTGCAAAGATGAGGCCGTTGGCGAGTCCTCTCTTGCCGCTGAAGTATTGCGAGGGGAGTGTCGAAATAACCTACCCAGGTTCAGTTAGCCCCCGCTTCGATTTTTCGCCCTTCTCTTCTCCCCATCTGACATTTCTCGGGACCCTTCCATATTGAGCAACTTACAACAAAACCCAGACTGTAAAAGCAGATCGCGCAGTTAGCCGCCATGTCTTGCCAGGCCGTCTCTAGGTTATTATTAACAGCAGGAAACAGGATATACTCTTACCCAGCCCCGAACCCGATGAGTATACCCGCAGTGAAGAACAGAGCCCCAAGATTCTTGGTCGCGAAGCTGCTCAATATGGCTCCCCCACCCATGACTAGTATGCTTGACATGCCCATAACTCTCATCCCAACGAGCCGAGCAAGCCTCGCGTTCATAATCGCAAACACTGAGACGAGCGCCGCCTCGAGCGAGCCGATAAATGATAGCACGGCAGGTCCTGCGAGTCCATCCCGGACCAAAGCCTCCTGTATCACACCCCAAGAGTAGGTGGTGCCAAAGGCCCACCAAATCAACAGGCAGCAAGAAGCGACAACGACCCAGCCATATCCGCCATCTGGGGCTGTCGAGTCGGTGGCGAGCGACGCTTGGACAACCTCGTCCTCACCAAGTAACTGTCCCCTTTTCCTGGACTGGACAGGCTGTGGCGCAATGCTAGAAGAGATGCCCACCGAGGCTTCGGACAGCTCAATGGCTGTTGTCGATGACATCGTGTCTACTTTTTACACGACGCACGGAGCGTGGAGCTATGCCACGTACGCCAGTGTCGAGTGTAGAATATACTACTTGGATTTATGTCTTTCGAATGTGAAGAAAAGATGAGGAGGAACCCACGTTGAGAAGACGGCGACAATCCCGTGTTCATATATGTCTATAGTGTTTGGCGCCACTTAAAACGAATTGTAATCATATTATAATCATATTATGCTATTATTCATGAGGTCCACCACGCCGACGAACCGGCCCATTCGTGACCGAATCGTAGGCGTTAAATGGTGTCAGCGCGACTCGTTCCAACCACGGATTGGGGGCTGGGCGTGCGCCCTTCAACATGACAGGGCCCAGTGTTTGGACTTTTACTCGTCATATTCGAAGCAATACCTAGATGTTTAGAGACCTAGTGTAAAAAACAAAGTAAGGGCCCATTAGATTTACACTCGGTGGATACCCTCGCCCCCAGGTTGACTATCAGACTATTCGCCACAAACGAAGCAACGTGTTATGGTATCTTTATATCTAGTTCCGAGTATGAAATAAAGGTTTGCTCTTGGTGGATGCATCTTCTTCCCAAGAGTGGCTGCCAGACAATTACGCATGGCCGCGGCCCTACCCTAGATGAGATTCTCTGCTTCGTTCCAAGGCTCGCCCAAGTCTGATTGCACCCGCTGCCATAATTAATTAGCTTCGCTACAGAGGAGCGTTCGCCCCCCGCCCCCTCCTTTTTTGTTTTGTTCTTTCTCTTTCACCCAAGCCTCTTTTTCTATACCTTAAGCTAGAGAAGCCATTCAGCACCTGACTCGCAAATGCTGTGTTTCAGCTTACCACCACTGAATTTACCTGGCAGTCTAAATGCTGATGGGTCAAGCGCTGCCCCATGGACGTCCTAAAAGAGATATTCCCGATACATAATCAGTCATGACAATACGGAGGAATGGGAGCTCTTAAAATGGGACTAATGACAACTGCAAGTGGAAATGAATCAACACAGCTTACTACGTCTGCATAACGATAACTTTTTTCAGCTTTGCGCTATGTGGGCTGATATATCATCATCCAACAATGATATACATGGAAAAATAAAGAAAAAAACGCGCCGTTACAATGCCTGACCTCCAACAATACCAATTTTCTCTGGAGACCGCTCTAATCTCCCCTGCATCTCTTTTTTACTCCTCCATCTCGTCGCCTTGCGCAGCCGCCTCGGCCTCCTTCCTCGCCTTGAAAGCGGCCGCCCATTCCTGCGCCTTCTTCAGGATCTTGTCTTTGCCCTTGGGGCTCAGCTTCTCCTCCCAAGCTGCCCATCTGCGGAACCACTTCTCAGCCTGCTGAGGCTTTAGTCCCTTTACACGTGTTCTGCGCTCAAAAACGTCCCTCACGGCAGCAGCATCGACGTTTGCACCAGTAATGCCAACCTCGAGATCCAATAGCTGATTCCACAAGTCACCCTTCTTTGGGAATGCCGCCAGAAGACCTTCAAACATGGTCCGCCCTCGTTCTGGCTCACCGTTGGGCGATCGGAACTCTAGCGCTGCAAAGCGGCCGACAATATTTTGGCTCAGATGGCTATCTAGCTGCTGTGTTGCTCGGGGGAGTAGTACTCGGGCTCGGTGTGGTTCGTTCCTTGTTACGTGTAGGAAGTGGGCGTAGTTCATCCAGACACTGGCAGACTTTGCACCAAACTTCTTCACCATGGATTCAAACAGATTGTCCGCCTCCTGTTGTATGTATGTTAGCATGTTCCTTCATTCCGTAAAGTGTATGTAAAGCTTACCTTCAGCTTCTCGGACTGAATGTAAATACTGGCCAGTCGCTCGTAAACCTCTTGCTCGTCACTGTACTGGCAGGCACGCTTGAACACCTCTTCCACCGTCTCCTTCGTACCATAGGCAACCTCCAAGTTGAGGTACGCGACCCAGACATTGAGCTTCTCGGTCTCCTCTCGAATGTTGATTGTCTTGATGGCGCGCTCAGCAACTTCGCGAGCCTTAGGTAGCTCGCTCACCTGCATTTGGAATGCCATGTATGCGATCCAGAGCTCAGACGAGTCTGGCTGGCCGAGGAGAAGCCGCTCATAATCGCTCGATGTCTGGGGTCCATTGACGTCAAGCTCAGCGGTTCTGTCAATCTGGATCTCTGCCTTCCTCTTCTTCTTGGTTTTGTTACTCTCGTTGGTGCCTTGAGCCGCTGTCTCTGACTCTGATGCCGGCTCGTCAAACGGATCTGCTGACCACGCGGACTTTTTACCTACACCAAGTCCGGACATCTTGGTAGATGCCCCTCCCTTAATATTCTCGTCGCTTCCATCATCATCGTCTTCATCGTCTTCCTCATCGTCATCGCCATCGTCAGAGTCAGAGTCGTCCATGTTGTCCGTTCCGATAATTTGGATCATTGCTTCATCACCCATGTCAGTGTCTTCGTCACTGCCCTCTTCGGCCTCGTCATCTACGAGAGCAGCGCCAGCGTCTGAGTCCGAATCCATATCCGCATCTTCATCGCCGAAAAGCGATGGTTTCAGTCCAAACGAAATCCTCTTTTTCTTTGCATCAACTTCTAGAACTTTTGCTTTCACTGCATCGCCCTCCTTGTAGAGTTTGGTAGCATCCTGTACCGGCTTTTCCGCCATTTGGCTGCGATGACAGAGACCACTGACATTTGCTGAGTTGTCAATGAGTATGAAGGCGCCAAATTCTTCCACCTTTCGAATCTTGCCCGTCACAATCTGACCCTCCTTGATATCACTGAATGAGATGGGGGGAGTGTAGTCTTCATCAACGACAGATGATTTCAAACTAAGTTCAACTTGACCAGCACCAAGATCAACACGAACAATGCGACCCTTGACAAGCTGATCAACCTGGAATTCATCCTTCCATTCTTTCAAGAATCTGTCTGAAAGATTGGAGATTTTGACCAGAGCCGTCACCTGCCCGCCCAGCAAGACGAACAGGCCATTATCGGAGACGTTTTTTACGAAGCCTCGCACAATATCTCCCGCCGCAAGCTGAGACAGGCTGCTAATCTCCTTGTCTACGACGGGCAGGGTAGAACTCATGATCCGGGAGGGTCTAGTTGACAGCCTCAGACGCTTATTGCTAGTGTCAACGTCAACGACGGAGACGCGGACGATGTCATTCTTTTTATAAGCCGATGTGTCGATGGTGCCATAGTCGTCCACTAAATCAGGCAGATGAACCGGCCCCGAAACAATCTCACTGATCTTGACCAAGATCTGTCGCTCATTAACTTTTGTAATCTTACCCGGCAGAATCATCTTTGGCTTCAGTGAATCCCAGTTGATAGCTTCTGCAGCATTTGCTGAACGGGCAGAGAGGTCGAGGTGGTTATTTCGCGAATCGACGGCTGTGACTCTGACTTTTAAGGCGGATCCCACTGGGAAATTCGCCTCGAGGTCATTGAGCTGTGACAAGTCGTCGGAGGCCTCCATTGCCGAAATTCTTCCACGAACATTTGGGGACAGGTTGACCCATAGGTACTGGGGACTGACATTGTTGACAAAGGCGACATGAGTGTCGCCCACTTTGATATGGTCCATTGAGAGAGGGGTGGGTGCTTCCACGTTGAAGTCGCTGGGTTTTGCCGTTAGTTCAAGTACTGAATGGGCTGACCTGTGAGAGAATGGAAGAAATCGGTGATCCTTGGCGTCGTGAACACCCATAACCTTCACACGTAGGACCTGTTTCTTGCTGAACTTGTCTAAAGGCGCCTTTGGGTCGACAATATCGTCCCAGTTTTCAAATATTTGAGACACATCGACACGACCCTGGGCTTGACTGTTCACGATTTGCACATTCAACTGTGTATCCTTGACGGATGTAATTTTTGCCTTCGTGATGCTGCCTTGGGTAAGATCATCTGCAGGAGCCACTGTTTTGGCTGACTTGGCAGTCTTGTCTTTTCCTGTTTCTTCCGGACTTGATGATGCTGGTGCGACAATGATGCGGCGAAGGTCTTGAACGATTGAAACAATTCTCACTTCCACGGACTCAAACCTCGACATGCCAAAGTCGGGCCTGGATTGAGTTGCTGCCGGTAGTCGAGACCTTGGCAACAATGCGTGCAAACCGCCAGCAAACTGAACAAAAACGGCTGTTTGTGTAATGTTACGTACAAAGCCAGGCACAACAGCACCTTCTTTGGCATCTTCAAAAGTTGTGAGAAGTGTTTTGTCTTTCGCGGCCTTAATGAGACTAGGCTTCTGGGACACTGTGATGGCCCGTCGGTTATCATTTTTGTCAATGACCATTAAGTTTGATAACGTCTGTCCCGCCGAGATACGTTTCAGTGCGAACTGGTTCTTTGACACTGATTTGTCTGTCAAATGCCCAATAGGCAACGTAGCCTTCAGCTGGCTACCTATTAGTTCGAGGAAAACCTGATCCTCGGTCTTTTGCGTCACTGTTGCTGAGACTGTATCACCCAGGTTAAGATTTTTAAGAGCCGTCTGTTTATCCAAGCCGAAAGCACCAGGGTCTTTGCAAGATACAACGAGTCGTTTCTGCGCTGGATCAACATCTAGAACATGAACGCTGACAACCTGTCCGACACGGAAATGCTCGTTGGGGTCGCGAATGTATGCCTCGCTCATCTCCGAAACAGGTAGAAAGCCTCTCAGGGATCCATAGAACTGGATGTGCGCGCCGTTGCTTTGTAGTTTGATAATTGTTCCCGGGAATTGCATCCCAACACTGATCTCATTATACGATGTGGCGGTGGGCGCTTCCGAGTTCACGAGTGTTTTCTTCAGCGTCAGTCTGATCTGCTTCTTGGACATGTCAATCGATAGTACCCGAGCCTTGACCTTCATGCCTTCTCTGAATTTCTTTTCGGGATGCTGAAGACGGACGTCGGCCAGGTGGCGCTCGGAAACAAACCCAGTGATGCCTTCAGCAAGCTTCAAAATCAGGCCGCCCACACCTCGCTCGTCTATGACCATCTTTTCAATCGAACAGTTGACCACAGCCCCCACTGGGACATCTTCTATGCGAATGTACGGCTGTTCCAAAACACTCTTCTCAAAAGAAATATGAAAAAGACCGTCGATGTCATTATAACCAATCACTCGGCCTTGGTGTACAGAGTCAATTTTGTATGGACCACTGGTCTCATAAAGAGCATCAATTTTGCCGTCTTTAACACGGGAGATGTGTACAAAGCCACTTAGCCCAGGGACCCCAGTATCGACGAACAGCCCAATTTCTCCGGCAACTCGTCGCACGGTGCACTTTTCGATAAAAGATGATATTGGTAGTGCCTCTCGGGGTGTAAGACCGTTTGCAGCGCCTTCTGGATATTTCCGGCCGAGACATGTGATGTGGGGAGGAGTGAAATTCCTAGCTTCGGTTCTTTGGCTGTTGGGAAGTTGCAAATAATTCTCGCCTTGACCTGAGAGCCAATCTTATAGGCTGAATCGGCATCGACTCCATCAGGACCGATGCCAGAGTGTATCAGATCTGCTGTAGCGTCCAGGTGGCCGATGATCTTGCCGGCCAAACCCTTTTGATCAGTATTCGTGACCAACACACTCACAGCGGTACCTGGAAGGAATGTGCTGATAGTGGTGGCATCGAAGGGGGCTTTCTTGACGTCGCCCAGATTCTTTTGCAGCAGAGAAAGTTGTGCTATTTTGCCGCTTGAGCCCTTTCCAGTGACTTGGGTCAGGAACACAGCACCAGGCTGAAGTCGCTCCTGGTCGACAAGAGGATCGATTTCGCCATTGGGAAGAAATGCACGCAGATTGGGGATTCCCAAATCCATGACACAGCCTCGTTCTTCAGCACTGATGACTGAAGCCATGACAGTGCTGTTTTGCACAACATCGTCTTTTTTCAGTCCTGTGTTGGTTTCTGCAGGTTTCAAAGAAAGCTCAATTTTGCGCTTGTTTTTACCAACCGCAGACTCATCCATGGTCGATATCACGTAAACCCTCACATATTGCCCAGTTGTGAACATGGATGCAAGGTCAATGTCACTCTCATCGGATGAATCCTCTTCATCTTTGTCCTCTTGGTCCTCAGCGGCAGTTTCCTGCAGCCTTGTGGTCAACTGATCCGAGATCGCAACAATGGAAACGTGACCCGTAAGGTTGTTGGGCAGAGCGATTTCGAGGTCGAGGGGGTTGATTCTTGAGATTTGTCCGAGTACGAGGGATCCCTTGACAAGTTTCTGCGCACAATCAGCATCTTTGAGGGGAGAAAGTACAGCAGCTAGTGAGGTTTAGAAAGAAATACATACCTTGAAGTTAAGACTCTCAGCTTTGACGAGATCTTGTTCCTGGCTGTCTGCCAGCTTCTTTTCGCCCTTCTTCAAAGTGCTCTTCCTCTTCTGTTTCTTCTGCACCTTGCCACCAGTATCGAATTCTTCCTCTCGACGCGCATCTGCCTTTGCTTCCAGATTAATCTGCTTTTGTTCGAGAGGAGTAAGGACGCTACCGCCTCCTCGAGGAAAAATTGGTTCTTCATCCTTCAAAAGTGACACAATTGGGGTTTGCAGCAACTTTTCGGCGGCGGCGCCTGACTTTTGCAGGTTGCTGTTGGGTCCAGCGTTGTTGCCCTTGCCAGGCACGTTTTTTGTGGATGGTCTTGCTTCTTTAGAGCTCTTTGCTGACTTTGCCGGAGGGTGGCCACCAGGGGTGTCCTTTCGTTTGAGGTTGCTCATGGTGAATTGGCTTGCGCAGTCGCAAAGACAAGCATGCGGACTACTACGTTCCTGAAATCGACCTCAAAATAACCTTGCCCCATACCTGGATTATTTTTTTCTTTGGCGGGACCGATAGGCTTATCGGCAGATCAGCATGAAGAAGGCGGTGACCCGACAGTTGTTCCGGACCCGCACTTTGTACGAACTCTGCTATGTTGGCGGAATTGCTCCCGCGGCGCCTGAAGTGTTTGATGGAGGGGTTCTAGTTACGGCGGTCTCGTGCGCCATTCGTCCCATAGCAGCTCTGTAGTGGATTTGGTACTGATCGCTCTTGGGTGTGATAATAGTGGGAGCACAGGGCTGCGTCACCGCCTGGCATTACTACCCGTGGGCCGTCAGGCAACTACTAATTAACCAGCGTGCCTTGGCTGCTTGGGCACTATAGCGTCATTCAGTACGCTGGTAACTACTTGTAAATGGACTAGTCTAGCATCTGATTGCCTCACGACGCCATCATCTCTCTCTCTCCCCCAACGACTTTCACCAGTTCCCAACCGTCTCCATGTGTCTCTCCACGTGCAACACTCGTTTATGATGCCTTCCCGAAAAAGGCAGCGGCCTGATGTCTCCGACTCCAGTTCCTCCAGCATCACAGCGGCATCCCAGCAGGCGTCTACGTCACAGACCTACGCAGCCTCGGGACAACAGGGTGCTGAACCGGAACACCCTCAAATGCCGCCACCACCTCAACAACAGCTTAGCAACACCAGCATTAACAGCAACGCAACAACTGTAGTTGCTGGCGAGGATAAAAAGCATGTAAGTGCATCATTGTCTGCCCTGGCTCATAAACTTCTATTAAGAAGTACACGAGGACTAATAAAATCACGTCAGATTCGCAACACAAAGAGCTGGTACGGGTCATGGCCAAGACCGCCTAAAGCCTCTGCATCAACCTCAGTTACTCCAGAAAACATATTCGGCGGAACCCTTAAATCGACTAAAGCATCTGATTTACACCGGTTTGAATCGAAAAAGGTTGACGATACGGCGAGTCTTCGAAGCACATCAGGTCCTGCATCTGGTCAGTCACAAGATGGCTCTAGTGACGTGAATGAACCCAGCGCAGATAGCGTTACGAACGAAGACCAAACTGTGGGGAAAAACAACAAGTCCATTCCAACAACCTTGGCTAACGAAGCGACGCCTGCATCCCATCCAAGTGCAACCACCGGCTCGGACGCTTCCGTGGCCAGAGAACAGCACAACTCATCCGCATGGTTGGGTTGGTGGGCCAAGCCCTCGTCTATGGAAGCTCAAATCGAGTCTGCAATCGAACCAACGGAAGCAGCGCAAGACACACAAGAGGCTTCAAAGCAAAACGAAGAGCACAACGAGCGGTCCCAATCTGCCAGAGTCACAGCATCGGAATCTGCCGTTGAGTCAACAAGTGCTCGAGACGCCAAAACACAAGACTCAAGACCCGCATCCTGGTTCGGCTTTTGGCCTTCTACAGGCGAAACCAAGATGGCAGTGAGCTCGTGTAAGGACTCTGATTGGAACTCCAAAGCCGACATAGAACCGAACAAAGAGTCAGAAGATGTGCCCATGGAGGATGCAACCATTCTCCCAGTTACTCCACCCACGGAATCTCAGCCAAAACCAAAGGCGGGCTCAACCTGGGCCTTCTGGTCTAAAGATGTTTCCACTGCGGCTGATAGAGTTCAAGAACAGGAGACGGGGGAGATTGCAGTAATGGGTGACGGCTCGGAAGCACATCCAAGGGTGATAACAGGAGCTCGTGTCTCCGTGAGTTCAGCTAAGGAGTCTGATAGAGATGAGTCTATGACGAAGGATGCGCTACCGCATACCAGTTCATCTTGGCGGAAGAGCAAGAAACTCCGCCCTTCATCTGGAGAAGCGGACAGTCAGAAAGCGCCGACTCGTCCTGGTACTAGTACCTCGACGCCTGGCACTGATCAAGCTTCCATCACCAATGCACAACCCAACACACCTGGAACTTCAGCTTCAATAAAAGTCGAACAGGCAAATAAGCCAACTCCAGAGGCCGAGACACCAGCAACGTTACCGCCGAACCTACTTTTACCTTCTTTCTCAAGCACTTATCAGATGAAGGAAAACCCTTCGATTATGCAACAAATAACACAACTTCTTCTCCGAACGTCGCAACCTCTAGTTAAACACGTGTATCAGGCGAAAGAGACGCCCAAAATCCGAAAGGCTATAGCCATTGGTGTACACGGCCTGTTCCCGGCCATGTACCTTCGTCCAATGATAGGACAACCAACAGGCACCTCAATGCGATTCGCAAACTTGTGTGCAGAGGCGATTCGACGATGGGCTGACAAGCATGGCTGTTCAGATTGCGAGATTGAGAAGGTAGCACTAGAAGGAGACGGCAAATCAATGACAGGGTAGAGAACCTATGGAAGCTTATGTTGAATTGGATCGAACACATTCGTGACGCGGATCTCGTTGTCATCGCCTGCCATTCACAAGGTGTCCCTGTGAGCATCTTGCTTCTAGAGAAGCTCATCGACCTCGGCATCATAACAAAAGCTAAGACCGGGATTTGTGCTATGGCTGGGGTGGCATTGGGACCGTTTCCAGATTACAAATCTGGCATTCTAATGGGATCAGCGGCAGAGCTCTGGGATTTTGGGAACCCCCAAAGTAACAACTCGCAACGTTTTGAGGCAGCTCTCAAACGTGTGGTTGACTACGGTGCGAGGGTCACATTTATAGGTAGCATCGATGATCAAGTGGTACCTTTGGAGGTAAGAGCCACGACCGCTAGTATACTAAACCTACAACTAACATATTGTCAGTCTGCCGTTTACTCACCAGCAAGCCACCCGTACATTTACCGTGCCGTCTTCATCGATGGACGAGTTCATGCGCCTGACTTCATCGCACATCTAGTCGGCTTCGCCCTTAAACTCCGTAATCTCGGCATCTCCGACCATGGTCTGATCCGCGAGCTCTCCATCCCTCTCGCGGGATCACTCTACTCTGGCGAAGGCCATTCCCGCCTCTACTTCGACGATGCCGTCTACGATCTCGCTATTTCTCACGCCCTGGAGACAACCGATGCGCCTCGTCCAGCCACCGGCGACAGCCACTTCCAAATTCAGCCACGTGAAGCGCTGGCATCCCCAAATCCATATGTTCTCCCCTGGACCATGCGCGGTCTGCTAGAAGAAGACTTTGTCAAGACCGAGCTCAGCAGCGAGACGGAGGAGCTTCTCCGCCAGTTTGACGACTGGAAGCCTGTTAATAAAGCCCTCAAGGATGTAAAGTATCGTCTTGAGGCCGTTCGGTCGAAGCTTTAACATTTAGTATTTTGTTTTTAGTCGTGTTGTATCAATGGGAGTTTTGTTACTGTTTGCTTCAGGTGCGATGAGCGGCATAGAAAGCGATGGTAGATTTTAGATATACACCTTATATCCAACTGCGGCGTCAGTTTAAATGCTATTTTACAGGAAATAGAATGGCGCTTTATTATACACACACACATATACACATCTACTCTTCATCACCGTCATGTATTTTTTTGGGGGGTGTGGGGGGCTGTGAATGGCTTGGTTTGTACGAGAAGCATTGGTGTCTTGGTTTCCCTCTCCGTAAATTGAATGATCTGGCGTTCTATTATCTTATAAATGAGATGCAATGTCCATGAATAGCAGCCCAAGCCATTCATAACCCCATGTTCCCGAAAGTATCTCTTTATCAAGATTCAAATAGGTTGAATAGTTACATATTCGAACATGGCAGCCCACTCCCCCGCCATCTATAAATACAAAGTCTAGGTATAATACAACGGTTAATAAACCCTGTAAGTCTTCCATCCCAAAATGCAGAATCGATATTTCATTGGAAGCACAAAGCAGAGCGTATATTTACGTCCTCCTGCCCAACTTCCAGCTATCAATCCGATCCTGGATCTGGTCCCACGTCATGGTATGGCTCGTCAAGCCATACGCCTGTGCCTCCTGAAGCACAACAGTTGGTGCACCGCTGCCATTGCCGCGGTTCTGCACCGACCCACCGACAACCATAGACGCAACGCGGCGTAGGTCCTTAACGGTGAGTTCCTCGATACGGCGGCACATTTCTCGGACAGGGACCTTGCGGCCATGGACTTGCACTGAGCGGCCAAGATCTTCTAGCTCTACCATGCGACTCTCAAGGTTCATTAGCAAGCTAGAGCGTAGCTGGTTCTTGGCGCGGGAGACTTCGCCATCTTGTAGACGTGAGAATCCAGTATCTAACGTGAGTGCCCGCAGCTCTTGGCACATAACATCAAGCATGGCCGAGGTGCGACCAGGAAGACACGAGGCGGAAATGCCAAAGAGCCCAGAGTCGGTGTAAGAGTGGTTAAAGGCCACGCACGACTCGACCCAGCCGTGCTGGTTGAGAACATTAGTGTATAGTCGGGAGTACATGCCCTTTCCAGGCCCGCCAGCGGAAAATGATCCGCCCCCACCGAGGAGAGTCTGTAGAGTTGCAAGCGCGTATATGTCTTCCGAGGCCACCGGAAGACCCTCGAATGCGAGGTGAACGTGTGTAAAGTTGGTGTTGTTTAGTGAAGGTGGCTGAGGAGGGAGGGAGAGGAAACCGCCAGAATAGTAAGCAGGCTGTTCGATGCCTAGTTCGGTAGTAGGGGTATTGATAACCGCGGCTTTATCAGAGGTGGAAGTGGAGAGGTTTTTGAAGAAAGGAATTTTCGACATGAGATTCGGGGACTGAGAGTTCGACGCCGACGACGGAGAAGATGTACCACTTTCACTCCCTGTACTGTATGCCGCCAAGTCCTCACTCGTCTCGGATCCCGTTCTAGACGGTGGTCGGGCCTCTGCCTTCATATCTCCAAAGTACTGCTCAGCCAGCTCGACAGCCGCCCCGTGTTCCACCCCAGCAAATGCCAAGACGATGCGCTCGGGTCGATAGAACAACTCTCTATATTTCAACACAGTGCTTCGATCGATGCTCCCAAGTCGATCTTCCGGGCACAGCAGCGGATTACCTAGCGTATTGTCTTTAAACGCAGCGGTATGCACCAGCTCTGGCAGAATCAACTCGGGCTTGCCCCATATCTCCGCAATCTCGTACCTCGCCGTCTCAATCTGCTCAGCGACCTCCTCCTCCGTGATATTCGGGTCGCGAATCGTCTCGGCCAGCAGTCCCACCGTTGTGGGTACAGCGTTGTTGAACGTCGCAGCCTGGTACATCATTGACTCGCGAGACGATGCACACTGGATGTTGCCCCCTAGCGCCTCGACCCTCTCCAGCATCGCATCTGCAGAGTGCTTCGATGTGGACTTGAATGCTAGTCGGTCCATGATGTGCGAGACGCCGCGGAGGCTGCCATCTTCAAAACGAGACCCGCCTTCGATATAGACGCCGACGCCGGCAAAGGAACCGGGGAGGGCCTCTGAGGCCACGCGCAAGCCATTTGGTAGTGTTGTAATTTCGTTAAGATCCGTAGGTTCCTATGGCAGGTGATTAGTATCACCATCGAGCTAGAAGACATCAGTTGATTGACGCACTTTAGGGATGCCTGCAACCTCTACTGTAGCAAAGGACCGGCGCGGTAATGACAGCTTTTTGCTCTGGCCCAGCAGCCGCGAGCACGGAGTTCCGACCCTTGGCTGCAACCGTGTAGTCAACTGTCGCAACATTTTATATGACGAGTCGCTGTCCTTCCAGGATGGGAAGAATCATGAATTGGACTGGTCTGGTTACAAGGACCAGGGAAGTCATCTACAGGGAGTTTGGCGGCCGGAAAAATTACCTTACGTCGGACAGGGCGGCTCGGGGATAGGTCGGATTATCCGACGCCGCTTGACCGACACCTAGTCAAACACCTAACACGGCCCATCTGAGTAGACGTACTAATTACTTACTAGTCAATGGGTGTTTCGCTACTTTTCAAGTACGAGCAAACAAAGAAGGGATTACATGTCAGTTCAGCGCATAGGAAGACGTTCAGTTGCTTCTCGTGTATTTACCAGTTGGATACTATCTGCAAATAAATTAAGCGCAAAAGGTATCACAATATTACCCCAATGCAGTGGCATATCGCTTTTGCAAATGCCCTTCACAGTGATTAACGACCGCCTCCCTAGAATGCATGCCTTCAAGGCCAGTGTGCGCTCTTCTGACTCCGTACGCCTGCTCTTCAAGGGCGAAGTGCCAGAGTATAAAGGCCCCCAATGTCTATGATAACACAATCTACCCGCTTGCCCCATGTATGCGAGAACGAAAACAAAAGAGATTCAACAAAATTTGTAACATTTAAAAGGCTTGATGTTGCCAAACACACCTTTAGCCACATCATCGGCTTGAGTCGTCACTGGGGGGGTTTTCTGATAGCTCCATCTCAGCCGCCGCATCGAGGCTCCTCATCTCTGAGTCGCCATTGACAGCGCGTCGCCTCCCCGCACTACCATCAAAGACCCAGGGTCCGGCATCATTCCTAGGCGTGATGGGACCTTCCGCGCCAGTTCCAGGTGGTGAAGGAGTGCCCTTGTCCCGCAGATGGCTGAATCGCCCTGAGCCAGAAGCGGGATTGCTAATAGGCAGAGGCTCCGAGCTTGCGTGTGGTAGATTAGCCACACTGGTCAGAGTGTCAGGCTGATTGATGCTGACGGTAACATCCATGGCGTCGTTATCCTGCACCGTAGGTTCTGCAGGTTCCGAGACTGTTTCTGTTGCTACAAGCGGCTCTTGATCCGCAACGGCATCGGCTACGTCTTCCAACTCCTTCTCCTCGAGATTCTCCCACTCTTCAGTCGGCTCTTCCACGTCCGCTTCCAAGTCAGCCCCTGCACGGCAGTTCGGGCAGATGAAGATTGGGTATTGTGGAGACGTTAACAGTGACCGGACGCACTTGAAGTGCCACGTATGGGAGCACGGCGCAACGAAGAGCGACTGGCATGGCTGCGGATGGTGTTAGTTATAAGCGTGCTAGCTACATTGTAGGCCAAGTGACACGAACCGCAATAGAGTTGAGGCAGATTGAACAGTCCTGGGAGCTCGAGTTGGACGATGTGCCTGCATTGGTTGCCGCCATCGTTCGTAATCTCTTGTGGGCAGCCACACTATTATGGGAATACGTCAGTATTGGTCTCATGCGCCACGTCACGATGAACGCAATAATCACATTGTTGGTGACTTACTTGAAGGTGTTGAGCTTGTTTTGCCAACCCCTGTTCAACTCCAGTCTCATCTTGACACACCGAAAGATCATCTCCTCGCCGCCTTTGAAGTCGATGCCAAGTTGAACAATGTCGCCGTCATTAACGACAAATGCCTTGCTCTCTTGGGAAGGCGGGCTAAGTCGAATATGGTTGAGAAACGTCCCCGAAGAACTCTTCACATCCTTGATGTACCACTTTCCATCCTCATACCAAAACTCACAATGACGCCTACTGACGACCTTGCTCTTGAATCCTACAGGTGCAGCGGACGGCTGGTTTCCGGCTAGATGAGCGGCAGATTGACTGTCTCGCTCTGAATAACGCCCGACCCGTATCACTTCAGTGTGGTTGGGCAGCGTCCTCGAGATTGGTGGGAAAGAGAGAGAGGGTCGGGTAGATCGCGGGTCGTAGTACGCCGAGAACCGAATAGACGGCGTCGTTTCTGGAACACTGGTAGCCGCCTCACCAGACCTGGTTCGCGTCATGTTGGATGGTTCTCCTGTTGTCGTGTCGTTGATATCTGCCTGGGCGCCTGTGTTCGTCGCCAAGTTGGCCGTTGGGTCGTGTCCTGCCTGATTATCGGCCTCGGGCATGGATAGGGGACTGCTCGTTACTCCGTTTGGAGGGCCCGTCCTCATGTGGGCGCTGTCGGGGCTTGATTGAACCAAAGTCAGCCTGTTGCCGCTGCTGCTGTTGCTGGTGGTGAAGTTGCCGGTCTGGGCAGCCGCAACAGTGGTGGGTGTATAGCTGACGGATCGCGTCAAGGAATTCGTCTGCTGGCCGGGAGAGGTGCTGCCGCTAGGGTTCGACTGATGGGAGGAGTCACGAGACAAGATGTGGTTCTGAGTATAGTTGCGAAGATAGCTAAGGCCACGCAGACGACTTGGCCGTGAGGGCGTAACAGGTGTTGCAGCAGGTAGCCCGGGGGGAGGCGACGATACTGGCTGTGTGAACATTGGGCTGAGTTTGTGCCGGTCGTTGGCCGCCGCCGACGAGGTAGTGGGGAGAGAAAAAGTGCAGGTGACCTCTAATCACAGGGAAGGAGTGACGCAGCACAGAGATGTGACCTAAGAAGGGCAATCAAAAGAGAACAAAGGCTGATGAAGTCAGATGCTGTTGCTGCAGCTGCTGAGAGAAATAAAACCAAATGGGACAAGATAAACAATGTAACAGGACAAAGCAGACGAGTCCAGGCTTATTCGGAGATGGGAGTTGTCGTGTTGTTTTCGTCGGGTCTTTACACCTGGTCGCCTTACAGCGGACGGGGACAGTGGGAAGCCGGCCCGAATGATGCAAAATCGGAATATGCACAACCGCAAGGCGCTTTTGTCGTCTGGAAACAAGAAACCTGTCGAATATGTGTCTTGGCTGACGCTCAATAGATGAGATTTCGAAGTGGCGAGTAGATAGAGGTGGCGCTGTCGACCCGACTCTCCGTTTCTCTATGGCGAAGTAAAAGAGTTTTGACTAGACGGCGCCGCCGACGAAGACAGGACCGGGCGCAAGTAGGCGGCGGGATCGTGTACGGACGCTGCAGCCGCTATTACCAGAGCTCACACTTATGGACAATCGTTGACGGGCTGGAAAACAACAGTATTGAGGAAGTAATGGCGAAGAAATGCCCCAAACAGTTCACAGGAGAAGATGGCTGGGAGTCGTGGATGTGTTTATTCATTGACAGTGGGGGGTGGACCGCTATAAGCAGAGCCGTGAGTTTGGAGGGCTCGGTGACCGGCCTAGCCTTGTGGTATGACATTCGATAGTGACTTGGCTCCATAATGGCAGACCCGAAGGCGTTTTAGCGCCGCGCGGGACATGCACAGTGTTCGTGAGCGACCAGTAACTAGGTACCAGAGGCTAGGTAGGATCCTAGGGATGGTGTTTGGCGCACTCGATGCTGATCGATGGAGTTCAGGCAAGTCCTCCGTACCCGTTGCCACCCAGATTCTCGCCCTGACATACGGCGCACCCAAAGTATAGAATACTCCGTGGCGGGCAGAAGCAGCCGAGGACGACGAGGCTGCGAGCGACTGTGCGACCAGCCATTTACCATGTCATGTACGGACAAGTACTGCCACCGCGTCAACCCGTGCAGCATGTTGGCAGACGGTGGACAGAGAGTCCTTGGCGCATTTTAGCAGGCGCCACTCAGGGTAGTATTACCTGCGGTAAGGCACGTCAGTAGACACATGGGTGGGTGCTGGCGCCCATTGATGTGCTTGTATTCTCTCGTCTATAGTTTCTGGTTTTGTGTTCCAAAGACAGCGTTTTTTCCAAAGCGGGTTTAAACATTTGAGTTGTCTACTCCCGTCCCTCTTGGAGTTGGAGGGTTTCGGGTCCTCCGTTTTGAGAAGCTCGCGCATGCGGAAGGGCGACCCACTGAGGTCTCACAATACCCCTGGCGCTATCCCGTCGGCTCTGCTCCAAGTATTTCAGACGACGGTTGCAGCAGGGATGAGGGCCTTTTTCAGTGCATTATCCGTACAAAGAAAGGGTGACTGACTATTGACGATGCTTGCATGAGTGAGCCCCTGGTATACACAGCAACGGGTGTCAACTCGAGATGAAGCGCCAGTTCCCAATGGCTGCAAGTCGACTTCGTATAGGCCCCTCGACAAGCATGTCGCTACAGGGCCAACAGGCCGCTAGGCCCAAGACGCCTCTAGGTACAGCAAGAGGGGAGATCCAAACCCTACAACAGCGCGCGTCGCTGATCAAGATCCAACGCCCACCGCAAGCCCATCTGAGCACCAAGCGCCAAAGATGCCCAGCCGAGCCAGCGTCTCCAAAACACGCCGGGACACTAGGTCCAGCTTTGCAAGGATTTGGGCAGTTGCTGTGTCAAAGGCAACACGGGGCCAGCTCGGGTGACGTTGGCAAACTGGGTTGTAGATCTCGCCCGTTGTGGGCGTAGAGGAAGGAGTAGAAGGGTCAAGCACCTCGTTCCCAAGCGCCGCCCTGGAAACTTGCTTCTGGGAGGAATGGTCGTCAGCTACCTCAGCTTCTGAGCCTAGAGACAGAGACTATCAAACACAGCTGAGGCGGTAGCTTTCTCACATCATCATGGCATGTTTGGTATGCAGCGCTACTAATAATAGGCTGCAGGTATTACAGCGTGCCGAGCACCAAGCGCAGAGGAGAGTGGGGAGAGTGGGGAGAGTACTTGGGCGCACTACTCTGTACTTCCCGCCTTGTGAATAATACGTGCAGTCCTGGGCAAGTTCCAGACCAGCTGGACCTGTTGGCCCACTGACTCGAGTGGCCGCCACAACGAGACGAAGTAACCGTACTCCATACAGGGTCAGGCAATCAGGGTCCATAGTGTGTACGTACACTGGCACTGCATGTGGTACGGACACTAGGTTGAACCAGAGGCACAATCGCTGGAGCGGCGACTTGAACGATCACCTACAGGCAACAGCCGCCACATGCGAGAGCACCACAGCAAACAAGCCAACACGCCAACCAACCGGTCCTACAGAAACATGTTCTGGTTACAGTGGCAAGGCGCTGTATCTACAGGAGGTACTCGTCGCAACGTAAAACGCCAGGTTTCCAGCGGGCAGGATTCCCTTCGTCAACCCATGTTCCAGCAACCTAGCAGGCAATGCTATTTGGCATCAAACAACATCTCGTCCCGTCATGCACTGCTCCCCATGCTTCCATCCCCAGTCACAGACAAGGCCCCTGCTTCGCGCCTGAACCTGTACTTCATCATCATCACTCATCCAAGACCTACAGGACGGGCGTGAGTCGTCCAACGGCGGCAGGGTCCATGTCAGAAATGGACACCAGTGTATGTATTACCCCGTAGCCCGTAGCCCAAAGCCCGTAGCCCAAAGCCCGTAGCCCAAAGCCCAAAGCCCGTAATCCGCTGGCAGTTGTTGGCTGCTCCAACCAGCAAGTGCATGGTCGGCTCTCTTCACTGGACGGACATGGAGCCTTAGCACTTCTCGACCTGCGCCTTTCGTCAAATGTCAATCACACTGCTGCCTTACCACCTTCTTCCATGTTTTGATTAAGCAATACCACATCGTATCGTACTCTCGGAAACCTCCGCGCTCGATTCGAAATACCCCGAGAAACAGGAAATCCATTCAAGCACCAATCACCATATGACGCCATGATCGCTCGTTCATGAACTGACTGCCATCCAATCCACAGCCCTGCTCGGAAGTTCCAAGCCCTCCCAGTCCCGAGTCGTCTTACCTATCCCACGTCGCAACACGATCTCGGGTCAATCAATCACTCCAGTGTGAAACATCGGTTCATTCACAATGACTGGCATGCTCCTCCGAGCGAGCAAACCTAGATCTCCGATTCCACATTATAGACAGACACTCAGACACCACGCCTGGTCTATTCCCCCTCCCATTCTCGTCCATTTATCACTCCAACGTCAGCATGCTATTTGACCCGCCAGCCACACACAGACTCGGTCTTGTCACGGCCCCTCTGTCAACTATGCCGGTCCCTTAAGCAGGCGAATCTCCCTCCGACCATTTAACTGCTCTAAGCCTTCCACCCTTCCTTCCATATAGCATCTCCATCCTTCATGTCTCATCTCCCTCAGCCAAGTAAACTCCTGCCATCGCCAGTTTACGGCATCAATGCAACACTGGTAATAGTATCTACGTGGTAAATACAATATCCGTCTGTCGGTTCGTTCCTCTGCGCCGTTTCATCGAATGTCTCTAACCTGCTGCCTGCCTACAACCTCGCCACCGTCAACAAAGCCTGCCAAAAATCACATGAATCACTCCTGCAAGCTCTCCGCCCCCCCTCCCTCTTCCACGTGAACCGCCACAAACCACTGCCATGTGTCGCATGCAACTATCATCAGGTCACCAAGCTACCTTGGGTAAGGCTCCTCCCACCAATCAATCATCTTCTTGCAGATTCAAATCTGCAGCCTGTGGCCTGTCCTCGCCTAGATGCAGGCCTGGTGGGTTCCACGCAGGAATCGTGCATGCTCGACGCTGTGCTTTGCGGTTTGACTGCAGGCAGAGCACAACATGTAGCTATTGGTTGCGGTCTTCTGTAATGCCCAACACATGGTCAACTTCTAGGCTGTAGCTCAGCTTGTTATCAAGAGGGAAGCTTGCGGGGTTCGAGGCGGCTCCATTTCGTGTTTTCGCCATAATCTCAATGACCTTCATTCCGCTATTCAAGACCGGGCGCCAAGTACATGTTTCTGATATCTTCTAAAAAGCTGAATTACTGCAACTGCGCTCTCCTCTGACACCAACTCAGTCAACTGAAGACTCGGTATGTGCCTTGATTTGTCAAACGTCTACCTACATGCGACGTTATGGCCCAGCCATGATACACCGCATTGGAGAGTATTATTAACACAATTGTGGCTGCACGATGCTAATTCAAGTTACCCAACGGTGTTGAGCTCGCCTGGAACTGCGGCTCGTTCAACAGCGGCCTGCTCTACTTCTTATTAAATATAGCGTTGCCTAGCCTTTCAATTTCCCTGCCTTCATTCGTTCCTCGCCCTGCAGCTTCTAGCAATCTGCCCCACGCATCGGCATCCCTGCCCTTGACGGCCTCTTCCGCCGCCTTGACACGCATTCCACACTTCTCATACATGGTAATCGTTGCACCAGGTTCAAGACCTGTGCATTTCGGCACAAACACAGCAGCCAGTCTAGGGTTGCCTGCTTGAAGCGTAAGATTGAAGAACGGCTGCATGAAGTTGTTAGAATCGCACTAGGCATCTCTCTGACATCAATGTTGATAAGACTTACCTCCCAGCCAATAGGGCTCTTCTTAGTCTTTGAAATATCTTCGATCTTGCTCCATTCCCGCTTTGCGACGAGTGCTTGAAGTCTGTAATGTGTATTCGCGTTAGCCGTCTCCGAATAGCCACGTTAAAAACTCCATCCATCTATGGAGACGCTTGAAAAGGCTTCACGCCAGCCATCCTGCACGTACCGAATCCACCAAGCCACTTTTTCCGGCACCTTGAACTCGCTTTGGATCTTCTTGGCTCGGTCGTGATATCCGAGGCGTATCAACTTGAACAAGGTCTTATTGACACTAAGTCCGGTAAACGAATCCCCCAAGTCTCTATCAAAGATCTCTTGCATACGAAGCAGTGTCGTCGCTTCTTTCAGAGAGTGCACCTCGATACTGTTATCTTTCGAATCTGATAGTAGCTTAGCTGCCAGAGCGAGTTTGTCCGATGCTGTGCGTGCATCAGGCTGTTGGAGCGACTCGCGAATGAACACGTTGGCACCGTCAACACGGCGGTCATCTTGGTAGTAGAGATCTTTGAGTAGCGTGTTGTCCCCTTCCGCCTTTGCCGATGCTTCTACGATTGCGGTAGCCGCTGGGCGTGAATTGATGACGCGGAAGAATTCGGCCATCGGCAGCTTTGTCTGCAACTTCATGAGTACAGATAATGTGAGATCAGTATCGCCGCTCTCTATAGCTTTGTCAAGAGCAATTTCGTCTTTTCCCATGTCCAAAAGTAGTGGCACTTGCCTTCCTCCACGAGGTTCGTGGTTCAACAGTTCAGTCGCGAGGTGAGTGCGCCCTTCATGATGTGCAACTCGCGCTATGTCTTCAAACGAGATTCCTAGCTTGCCAGACAACCTTTCTACCACTAGTCGGCAAGTCGTGTCATCGTCTTCAGTCCCAACACGAACTTTACTGGAAGCCCAATGCACGTAGACGCGATCCGTAGGTAGTTTGAGGTATCCGGCAATTTTCAAAGCGAGTAGGTACTCATGTCGGTTGAGAAGTCGTTGTATCAGCCTTTCTGGTGACAGGCGCTGATACTGCTCAAACGATATAGGAATTCCGATTTCATAGAACCTGACGGCGTTCAAGACACGCAGGTTCTCGCACATATCAACAAAGTCGTCACTGTTGTAAATATCAAGCACTGATTTGCCAAATGACGCCGCCTTCAGCAGTCGCTTTTGCCACTGCGTGTCAAACTCTCTCCCTGCCGCATTGATGCACGCATCTACCGCCTCGGTCAAGTTTGGACGGATGAGCTGGATGTAGTCATCTGCTTTTGGTGACTCCTTTTCCAACTGGCCCACAGCATCAAGCAATATAGATGCTGGCGATGATTCAGACTTATGACCAAAGACGTCTGACGTGTCCGCTGGAATTCTTTCCAAAAACTCGCAGAAGTCGTTCGTTATTAATCTAGCGCCATCAATCTCTTCCCATTGTTAGCATTCACCTAGTTCTAGGTGCCAGACAAAACCTACCAGAAATAATGTGAACCCGGGTACTGTCGTACATGTATGACACTGACTGATCGCCTGATCCTATGACATGAACTTCATCCTCCCAAGCGATTATGGCATCGCTTCCACACCACTCAACATACTTGGGTGGTGTCTGTGAGTTGGAATCATGCTCAAACAGTGGATCTTGGAAATCACTGGAAATAACATGGGCCTTTCCATCTCGTCCGTACAAATTAACGAAACGACCATCTGGGGAGACACTGACGTGAGAAAAAGGTCCACTATCGACATATTTGTCCTCACACTCTGTAGCATCTAGAGCGTACACAGTAGACCCAATGCTCAGAAGCACCTCGACAGACCGGGACAATGTATGCTCGGGAGAGATGATTGCCCATGAGTGAATCTCACCATCCGGGGCGGTGGCAAGTAATTTCGGTCGCGGCTCAACGTACGACGAAACTGTCACTAGAGAGTTATTCCCCAGAAGAGCAACCATGCCATTGTCATAAAATCTGAGAATCCATGAGTGACACTTTCAAAGCGACGATGAGGTTGTGCCGGGAAGTCATCTTACCGACATGACTCAACGCTGTAGTTGTCCGCGCCGTGACCGAGAGAAAACTGGCTAAAGTTGTCGCCTTGAAGATCGTAACACCCTACATTGCCTTCAGAGGTGACAACCAGCAGCTTCTCGTCTTCTGACCACCCGAGGCTCTTGATGCTACTCTTGTCCCAAGGGATGCTCCTCAGCTTCTTGCCAGCCAGGCTGTAGATTTCTATGGCTGGTTTAGATGATTTTCCAGACTGGTAGGCTTGGAGTTTTGAATCGTCTCGCCATAATGCTGATGTGATGTCAGCATTATAGATCCCAAAACACAACTAGATAACCGTTGAAAACAACGTCCGTGAGCATCTTCTTGTATGCTATACTATAGTTGATACATACCAATAGCCCCAGCGTACGGCGCTCCAGTTACAATATAATTGTCCAAGTCGAGATCCTGGTCGAACACTTCTGTGTACTGCTGCGTCTTCCGAAACCAGTTGTCCCCCACGCTCTCCCAATCAGCTCTTGCGTGAAGGGTGTCCATTGCGCGTTATCGCATTGTGATCTGTACGTAATACTGCCAGGTTTTCCCAATTGCGGCGATCGTCGATCAAACGTCGTCGGCAGCCCAGCTTCAACTTCACCTCGGAGCAAGTTTGACGAGGTATGTAACTAGGTAACCAGTGACCTCTAGCAGTTGGCAGTGACGTGACGGTGCAGCCAGAGGAAGCTAGGCAGTGGAGGTTATTCTTCGGCTAAGGCTAGATTGACAAGCCTGTTGTTGTTGGCTAAGCAGTAGCTACCACTGAAGGCTCCTGTCTCCTGGAGTTAGCTCCCCACTGTAACAATCTTACCAGGACGTTCGCGGCGAAGAAGAGGGGCCGCAACATAATTTAGGTTATATCTCGCTATACTTCCTTGGTTTTACTTCCTATTGGGCATCGTAACTAAACCTCTCTTTCATCTAACACCTCCATATCGTACAGCCAGAGAGGTCCTAAGCCATATCCCAACATGCCGAACTGGAAAGAAGAATACTTGTCGTCCCTGAAAGATGCAGAACTTAACAAACCCGTCAATATGGAGCTTGTCCAGGCCTGTCCGCTCTCCTCCCCCTCCTGTTAATTTAAACCGCCAAGTTAACCAGGTCTAGGCTCACAAATGGCCGACCGTATATCCGCTCTGGAAGCCGAAAAGGTGGCGCTAGAATCTCACATGGCATCTACGACAACGACGACAAATAAAGGCAAAGTACCGACCACGCAGCCCACAGAACTGATGTCAAACGATCCTAACATCGCCCAACTACGCCTCGACTTGGCTGAATCTATAAGGTCAAAAGGCGTTGCAGAGGTGCGGCTTCGGGCGGCAGAAGAGGAGCTGGGCAAACTCCGGTCAAAAACTAAGCAAGACAATACATCTATCAAAGCTTTGACTATGGACCGGACGGTTCTCTCGACAAGACTGAATGACCGAGAGCACGAGCTTCGAGAGAAGAGGAAGTTGATTGAGGTAGAACCTAGAATGACTTGCATTTTACGTTGCAGCAACTGACAACATCAAATAGAACGTTCACGACGAAATGATTACGCTAAAGTTAGAATTATCCATGTCCGAGAAGGAACGAGACAAAGTCAGAAAGGAGAATAAGGAACTTGTCGACAGATGGATGAAGAGAATGGCCCAGGAAGCTGAGGCGATGAATCTCGCCAACGAACCTCATCTTGACCAACGGAGGTAAGACAACAGATTTATATCATTCATCGAACTCTACGGCTATACTCGGACCGGTAACTGGACAAGTCGTCTCCCGCTCGTCACTTTTGACGCGCTAGAAAACGATGCGCTGGAAGACGAAGCACGATGCAACCCTCTTGACCCGTTAACCCCTACCACCTCATCCTCTATTACGCCATATCCAAATAGGTCCATCTGCCGCCAGCATAGGACGGCCTTGGGTAACATTACTTTCTCGTAGAGATGAAGTACGAGCCCCCCGCATTCGTCCAGCTGACATATCCTTCCGGGTATATACACTCCTCAACGTCAAGGATCGTGCTCCCCACGTCGTTGATGTTGTGGCTGCTCTTGGAGTCGGCCACAAAGGATCTAAGGGAGATGACTTTGCAACCTATCTTCAGATCAAGGAACATGCGAACCAAGTCATCATTGAGCTGCGACGTGAACGCCTTGTTGTTCACGAGGACCACATCGGCCCGCTTGAGCGCATTATGGATCACAGTATTCTTCCGGAAGTCACCTCTTTCGAGGTGGGTCTTGCCTGCCTTGATTCCCCAAAGCTTGCACCGAGCATCGAATTCCTTGATCTGTTGACTGGCGAGGTTGCATGCGTTTTCCATCATCTCGCATCCCCAGCTCTCACAGCCAATCTCAAGTGCGGCTTGTAAAACTACGTTGCCAACGCCAGACCCCAAATCTACAAATACCTGACCAGACGTCATTTTGGTCTGCTCCACCAGGATTTTGGAGATGAAGGGATGCAGCAATTCGCCGTACACATAATCCGTGCCATTCTCGTATTTGGAAAGGAGCTCGACCTTGGGAGCAACGGTACGGTCATAAATCTGATCCAAGATGAAGGCAACAAGGCTTCGGGGCAGCTCATGCTTGTTGTCGAGGTTCCTTGCGATGACACCATCTTCAACTAAGCCAAGCAAGGTCTCATTATATTCGCGTAGCGCAGCCTTGAAGCCCATCAAATCCTGTATATTGCGATTCGATGCCTTTTCTAGTCGCCGGATGAATCCGTCGCTCTGATTCGTGAAGGGTTCCGCTTCGTGATCGGTGAGATAGGTTTCGGCTACGTGTCTCACAATGCGAATGCTCGCTTCGACGGCGTCAATCTTATCCTTCCCCCAAACGAGCTCGAATCTACATTCTAGTTAGCGCGTTTTCCACACAGGTCAAGGAGTCTGGAGCTACTCACCTCTCCCGTGGTTGCGGGCTGGGGTACTGTAGCTCTATCGCTACGTCTTCCTTTTGAGCCCCATTACGGGAACACACTTCGAATCCAGCGAAGCGACGTCGGCTGCGTGTATGAACTTCAAGTCATCCTCTCTCTCATCGAACGCCTTTACGTTTCTAAGCTTACGGAAAGGGTCCACAAAGCCGCCGTCCTCAGTACCCGTGCGCTGCCTCTTACGCGTTTCGAGATTCATCCAACCATCATCTTCGGCATCGCTATCCTTATCAAACTCTATGCGGTCACTGGCGGGGGAGCGTCTCGCGGAAGCTGAGCCACCCACTTTGCGCTTGCGTTCAACACTTCTCTCATCGGATGAAGGCGGGTAGGGCGAGTTGCTTTTGAAGCGAGCTGTGGGTTTCGGGGACGCACGGTGAGTCGATGAGGATCGTGCAGACGAGGCTCTAGCGAGCGTTCTGGGCGAAGGCTTCGGCTTTGGCTTCGGGGGTGCAGGGCGCTCGACAGTCACCCTCTCGATGCGGATTTTGGGCGGGTCGACCTTGAACTTGTTGGCTTTCCCGCCGAGGAGAGGCATGGCGTAGGTATGGTGATTCTGGAGTGGAGTGGCTAGCCCAAAAATATTGCAGCTTTGGAGGGGTTGGAGGTTGAGAGGTGGCGTTGTCTCGCAAAGGGGTCACGGACGACGGAGGGGCTTGGGGAAGCAACGTGATGAGGTACGAAGTATTGGTAGAATGCTTGCGGTTTGACTTGGTCAAAAGGAACGACAAGAATAGAATATGGCTGCAGGGCGCCAAGAGGAGTATAATAAAGGAGGGAATAAAGCAAACAAGTAGAAAATGGACCGCGATGACTGGTCAGACGACGAAGCGCATTGTGTGTGTGTTGCACAGAGGACGGAGCAAGGCGGAAAATGAGGCGTGCAAGGTGGGTGGGAGAAAATGCGTCCTCGTACTCGTACTTGGTTGGTGGTGTCACCAGTGGCTTCCCAGCTTGCCAGGTGCTCTCGGGCCTCCAGACTACTCTCCAATGGCGTCCCTCAGGCTTGCTACAGTGCTATCTAGGTGCCTAGAGGTGCTTTAGGCAGGCAGGCAGACAACAGACAGTCACTGACAGGGGGTCATCTTCTTTAGGTAGGCGGTCAGAGACACTGTAGCGTAACTCCACTATGTGCAGCTTACCCTGTGGTCATTAAATTGAGATTTTATATTCAGGGCTACAACTGACTACCTACATTTATCCTACTATGACTTCACAAACACTTTGCTATATTTTCAATATCTAGCCTTGGTTTCTCTTGAGAATTGCGTCTAGCGGCCATGGTCGTTCTCGTTTTTGCAGTGCTAGAGGTGATATGTTGAAACTAACAGGAATGCCTTGTTCCTCTCCCCTTGGCTCCAACAATTTCTCTTGTTATTGGGTGGGTAGTTTAGGATTAGTTTGATTAACGTGGCAGTTTGTATATTTTATGATGAATATGATCCGCAAAATAGGTAGTCCGAGTTAGACAGCGGCAATGATTCATGTTCCCAGACCACACGCCGGTATAGTTGCCAGTCCAGATAAAGGGTATATTATCTGCCTCCAACTCATTCTCGATCATGACAACGACTTCTACTTGTCGTTCAATTCCGGTGGAGCTGTCTGTGATTGGGTTCGACGGCTCACGCGGTAGGAGTGGCTCTGGACAGAGAGTCTCTTCGTTTTCTGACATGTCGATGGTGCTTCCCGTGAAATTGCTTGCAAGTGATGTGTTTGATGTCCAGCAAGCTTTGTATGAGTGTTTGAAGTCGTCATTGCGATGATGTGATGTCCTGCAAGAGGAGACAATGTTGGGAACCCGTGGTGACTTGGTTGGTGATTCCATGTCGTGAACGTACGACCGGATGAACCCTCTGACTTGTGAGACGAGCATTGCCATGGCGATGGAACAGCTAGCTAAGATTCAGACAAAAAATTGAAGTTTTCAAAATAGTAGGTTATGGGAGTAGCTTTGATGGATTGACCAGCAAGATGGAGTACGTGACACTGGAAGAGTATTGAGATCGCCAAGTGTGAGCGGCAGTAGTCGTTTTCAAGTCTAGAAACTGAAGACCGTAGTAGAACTAGAACGAGAACAAGAGATGTCCAATAACTATACATGAGAGGATTAGAAAACTATCAAAACCGAGTGGATGAGATGGGCGACACGGGGTATGAGAAGTATTTCACCGATCATGCATTCTAACGACCCCCAATCGTCTAGATCACGCACTATCCTCCTCCATCACGCCGAAAAATGACACGTAACAACATGTGAAGAAGGAAACAGTGTCGGCTCTTGAGTCGTGCGGGAGAACAGTGTTTCGGCAGGGTCCAGAGTCAATAGCTTTGCAGCGTAAAAAGTAAATGTTGGTGCAGGACGCCCGTCTACCACTTGGAAGTATTGGTGCTTGGCTGATATGTTATAGCGGATGTATCCATTACCATGTTGTCTTATCCTTCTGCTACTGTGTCTTTATTAAGCTGGTTAGATTTATTTGGGACCCGAAGGCTATATATAGCTATGTTATTTTCGCAGCCTTTCCATATCGTGTCTTAGAACGCCTTAAACGTGACCACCCGTCTACTATGATCATGCGTGTGGCTGGGATAAATAAGTAGAGCCATGGATAGACCCTTTGCTGACAGCCATAGAAACGAGAAACGTGAGAATTGAGGTCTTATTATTGAGCAAACTCAAATCAGCAATTCAGTCCTTTGACAAAGCTCATCTTTATCCATACTTGGATCTTCTAGCAGAGCGAGCACCGCCGACGCGAATCAATATGCCGAGGTAGGTGAGCAGCATCAAAGTCCAACAAAGCGGACTGTTTTCCTTCTGCGTTGGATTTACCCCTCCCTACCTACCAAAAGTAACGATGGCTTCTCACCCAAGGTCCAACAAAAGGAAGTGTACCAAAACACTAAATGCTTATTGTGGCGGCGGCGGCGGCGGCGGTGGATACAAGACGGTTGTGCAAAAGCAAATAAGCTGCACATCATCATCCCCCAATTCTCGTAACTATGACTAGTTGCCATCTAGTAACAAAACATGCAATACTATGGTGAGGCCTAGAAGAAGGTTGATATTCTTCCAATCCAATATCAACGCGTGACTAGAAACCTATAAATCTTCTCATCTTTAACATTTGTCAGAGCTCCTTTTAATGACTTCACCCAGATAGCAAGATCAATGCTTGTGCCCAAATACCGCTCCTCCACTGAATCGATATCGGAAGAGATGCCGTCAACTTGCTTTTGCTCGTTGATCTCGTGGGAGAGGGGAACGTTGCAAGCCACATGTTCTTCCTCGTGGATACCCACACCGGTCAAGGCAAGGACGGGCAGTTAACTCTTTGTGATGAGCATTGCATTTACGCATGCTGTCTGCCAACTCCGAAAGACTCGAAAGTTTATCTTGTGCCATCATGCCTTGTTCTAATTTCTGCTGCCGCGGCTCATGAGTTGTATTTTTTCAAGACGTTTATTGCTCCCCCACTTCAACGGGAAGGTTTCCATATTGTTCGGCGTTAGAATTATTAACAAGTCTAGGAAACTGTTGTAAGCCGTAAATTCGGAAGTCTAATGGTAGTTGACCTTGGTATATGTTTTCACAATCGTCCCTTGCGCCTTGTATATTCAAATATTCATTTCTAATGATGCGTTTTCACCTCTTCAACGTCTTTTGCTTCTCAGCATCAGTAGCTACATGCCGCCCCTCCACCAGTAAGCCCTTCTTCCTTCGCACGCCATCCATGTACCGTTTCGCCACGTTCTCTTTGTCTGCGAGTTCACCTAGATCTTCGAGGTCATCGTCCGTGAACGGCACCCAGAAGGGATCCTCGTCTAGAACCTCAAACCCTGCAAATATCAACTGCGGCTGTGCAGCTCCACTCGTCCGTTTGCGCATGTCATCCGCGAAGCCAAAACTCTCCGCCGCGGGGAGCATAGCCTGGATAGTGAAGAATGGTGTGCCTTCCTTCATGGTCTCGGAAATGACACGTCCTCGCCGTCGCGTCAGCACGTCGTACACACGGCCAAGCACTTCAGTGGAGGCTTGAATTTCGACTGTGTACATGGCGAGCATCAAGCGAGGGGACCAGTCAAGCATGGCAGATCTAAGGGACGATTGGAAAGATTTGATAATCTCGCTTGTGAGTCGACTGAGTTTATCCGTGGCAGGGCCGTTGTCGTCGGAGAGGTTCACAGATATGTCCTCGACAAACACAGCGATGCCTTGAACTGGCTCGTGACAAAGCGGCCCCTGTGCGGTAGCTAGTTGGAAAGCATACGTGACCCTATCTGCTAAGTGGCTGGGGTGAAGCGTCTCCCCGGCTCGAGGAGATGTATCGGTGGCCTTGTTTGTGCCAAATGCTTTGGATAAGAGCCCATCTTTTGTCGCATCAATTAAGATATTTGGGCCAGTTCGTCGCGGTCCAAAGCCAGCTATGTGACCAATTCGATTTTTCCAGATTTCTCTCCCTTTGCCTATCTCCAACTGATCGTTCAGCTGTTTTCTGAGCTCCTCCGTAGAAAGCGCATTTCCAGTTTCAATCGCCGTGTCCATGGCAATGGCTTCCGGCACATCGGAGCTCTCCTCGACGCTAGTCTCGTCCGATGATGTCTTGCGGTCCGCGTATAGTCCTTTGATAGCGTCGGAGTTCTTGATCAAGAACTCGGTTACATTTGCTGGCAGTGGGCGGACTCGAATGAATAATGTAACCTGCTTCGAGGTGGTTGTGGCGATGACAGCACCCCGGCCCAGCTCCTTATTCACAGGGGGCCGCATCTCTTCAGCACGAACTATTGTTTCTCTGTAGGGCACTATAGGTGCACCAGCCTGAATGTCGCATCGAGCAAATCTCTCCTTCAAGTCCGTGAGGCATCTTTCCAGGTGCAATTCCCCAGCCGTGAGGAGGACATGCTCGCCACTTTGGAACTGTTCGTATTCTGCACACGGATCGCTTTGAACCAGTAAATGAAGCCCCCGGATCATCTTGTCGAGGTCTGCGGGATTGACGGGTTCGAGTGCTACTCTAACAATGGGTTGTCCAGCCATGTTCACCGCCAGCGAGGTTGACAGCACCTTCAAGTTGGCTGCAAAGAGTTCCAGACTTCAGAATGCTGCCTTCCAACCCTCCTATACCAAAGACCACACCAGCCGGAACAGAGGTTAGGGCCTCTAAGTTTCTGCCCATGAGCATATAAAGTGCTGTCACTACAATCTTCTTTGGCTCAGGGGCGGCATGGGGATTCGCCGGGGACCATTTGGGGGGGATGACGTATAAGCTGTCACCGACGGAAAGGACACCAGAATAGATTCTTGCAAATCCAATGAGATGCTCGGGGTCATTCTCCTTCTCTTCTAGGTCAGGCACGATACCATTAATGTTGATATCGTCAAGGGCCTCTGTCAGGACAGACTCCTGAGTACCATTTTTAGCAACTTGGGCCGTTGCAGCTTGGGCTCTTGCCGCTTCGGCACGCTTCTTCCGTGCCAAATCCCTTGCCTCTACGCCAGACATTTGACCAGCTTGTCTCTTGTTCTGAGGTAGTTCACTTTCAGGAACAGAGACCATTTTGCTCACATAAGCAACCACAGGGTCTGACTTGCTATCCTTGAATGAGATCACGGCATCCTTGACTGCTTTGCTTATATGTTCCGAGCCGGGCGAAGCATCGAGAAGACCGGGTGCTCTTGTTGCCTGAGCAGGTGGAGGGCCTGGTAGAGACTCAATAACAGAAACCAGAACAGCAGTCGACAAGGGAAGCCACGACGAAAACACAGTTGTCATCAATAGCCGTGGATCTCGAGCTCTTAGGATGTGTGGGGCAATTGTGAGGTTTAATGATTTTGTGATCTTCTCCAAGAGAACTGGGTCGCCTTTCCCATTGTCACCGCCTGTTGTCGCTTGGTATACGGCCCAGATTGGTTCAAGGACTAGTTGCACAAACAGAGGCTTTAAGTTGCGGCCTTTGAGATGTTTTGGTATGAGGATCTTTTTCGTCTTGGGATCGAGGTAAAAGTTGCCCCATATAACCTTCTCTAATACGCCTCTTTTTATACCCAATTTCTTCTCATACAAGCTCGCAAATTGTCGGCAGGTAAATGCCCATCCGTCTATAGCGCTGCTAAAAATGACGTTATTCCTTTCAGGGGCAAAATACAGATCCTCGTCGTCTTTTTCTTCATATTGGAAGTCTCCAGCCTCACTCATTTGATCATTAGTGGATGCCTTTGCGGCAGCGGCGGCATTAACCCGTTCCTCCATCTTCTCTCTCCAGTTGAGATCTTCTTCCATTCGTTCTCCTTGGAAGAAGCTTCCTAGTACAGCGTTGACTTGCTCCAGAAGCTTGTTGAGGTGAGCAAAAGCTTCTGCTGGAGACATTTTCAGCTCTGTAACAAGCCTGTCCATCTTATTGATGACCAATAACGGTTTGAGCTTCTCTATCCAGGTCTGCCGCAGGACGGTTACTGTCTGACTGCAAACGCCTTCTACAGCGTCAACTAGCACAACAGCACCATCGCATAGCCGTGATGCTGTGGAAACCTCGCTACTAAAGTCGATATGTCCGGGTGAATCGATTAAGTTGATGAGGAACTCCATAGGTTGTGGAGTTGCGTCGGGTGCTGGCTTCCGAAGCATGGAAAAAATGAGAGATATTGCAGAAGATTCCATGGTGATGCCTCTGGCTTGCTCATCTGGCCTAGAGTCTAAGTAACGGATCTTGCCGGCTAATTTTGGAGAGATAATGCCATTTGTAGCCAATAATGCATCTGTAAGAGAAGTTTTGCCATGATCGACGTGAGCTAATATGCAAATCTGGCTTGGAATTAGTCAAGTGCAGATAGAAGATGGATGCATGTTTAGGATGCCTATACTTACATTGCGAATATTCCGAGACTCTCGCTGAAGGCTTGCTAGCTTTTCTGGCGTAACGACTGGCATGGCGGGCAACGTCCAGGGGGTTCGAGGTGAGAAGACGGATGGGAGTTGCGACAATGGCAACAAGGTTGGAGATGAGGAGTCAGGATCTGAACTCGAAAATATTATCGGGGATTATAAGCTGGCAATATACGCGTTTCGGGGTATCTCTGCCGTAAAATTATCTTCTTGATTATGGTGGTTAATACCAGGTGGTTTGGTCATAGTGTGACTCTTCCACAGTTATTACCCTTCCCCACCAACGAAATGATGTCCGACGTCGTCATACAGTAACCAATGGGCTTTTTGGTTTAGCTCGAGTGACTCAGCGGAAGGATTTGCAACAGCGTATAAGACGGGCGTATCGAGTGAGACGACGTGTCGAGGCTGTGGTTGCGTCAATCCGAGATCAGAGATAGTCGGGGGTTTGGATTTCCAACCAAACCTTGCCTGCTCAGGCGCCGTTCCAATGACATTTTCTTTTTCTGCCCCTCCATCAAATGCCCCGCTGTCCATCATCCTCCAGCCACCTGGCCCACTTTTGAGATGATGGTGCTGTCGGTTACTAGCTGAGCCACACAAGGATGGGCGCTACACAGGCACTATCTTTAGTTGCATAATAGTAACATTGCAATTTCCCCCCAAGATGCGCCACACTTATCTACCCCTTACAAGCATACATCTTGCATATATCCGCCACACGAGCCACATTATCGCCGTATCGGCACCACAAGCCCTAACAGTCACGAAAATTCATGAGAGCATCAACAAGCCCCTCATCAGGCGCAAAATTTCGGATTCGCTGCCCCTCTTACGCTTCCGATTTCACGACGACGAGCGCTCGAACACCATGGCTACCTTCAAGAATGGTGCGGCACCGCCCCGTGTGGTCGCTGATGACAGTGATGTCGAGGAAGAAGCCCTGGTGGCAGACTACAAGGAGCAGGTTCAATACGAAGATGGAGACGAGCTGAGCCAGACGACCTCCCTCCAACAGACAGACGATATCCAGTCCCGCCTGGTTCAGGCCGCTCAACCCTTGGATTTTTCGGCACCACTCGAGGTCAAATTCCAGAGCTACGACTCTTACTGCAGCCTGTTCCATTTCATTTTGAACTCGGAAGGGCCTGTCGATCTGGAGCCACCTTCGGTTCGTACCTGACTTTATCTTGGGAGATGGAGCAGAGGGCTCAAAAACAAGGGGAAAAAATGTATGGCAATAGTTGTGGGCTAACAAATGTTTTTACTACAGTACTACTGGGCTTGGGACGTCATCGACGAATTTATCTACCAGTTCAACTCATTCTGCTCCTATCGATCGCGAATTGCAAGACAAGCATCAAACGAAGAGGAGGTCCAAGTTCTGCGCGAGAACCCCAATACTTGGGGCTGCTATAGCGTGCTCAATGTACTGTACTCGCTCATCCAGCGATCCCAGATCGTCGACCAGCTGGCAGCCACGAAGCGTAACGAGGATCCCATGGCCGTGGCTGGTGAGTACGGATCTAAGAATCTGTACCGGATGTTGGGATATTTCTCCATCATTGGCCTCCTTCGAGTGCACTGTCTCCTAGGCGACTTCAGTCTCGCGCTCAAGACTCTTGACGACATTGAGCTGAACAAGAAGGCAATGTTCGCCCGCGTCATGGCTGCCCACTTCACGACGTACTACTACGTCGGTTTCTCCTACATGATGATGCATCGATATGCCGATGCTATTCGCATGTTCAGCCACATCCTCATTTACGTTTCGAGGACCAAGAACTTCCAGAAGAACGCTCAGTACGACTCGATCACCAAGAAGAATGAGCAGATGTACGCCTTGATCGCCATCTGCGTCGCTTTCCAGCCCACCAGGTTGGACGACACCATCCATACTGCCCTTAGAGAGAAGTATGGCGACCAGCTGCTCAAGCTCCAGCGCGGTGGTCCTGATTCGCTCCCCATCTTTGAGGAACTCTTCCGCACCGCCTGCCCCAAGTTCATCTCCCCCGTCCCCCCCGAACTTTGACGACCCCGAGTCCAACATTGACCCCGTCGAGCATCACTTGGCTATCTTCATGGATGAGGTCAAGACCAATATGTGGAGCCCCACTATCAAGTCGTACCTCCGCCTCTACACGACAATGGATTTGAACAAGTTGGCTGGATTCCTCGAGGTCAAGCCTGATGAACTCAGGTCTTGGCTCTTGGTTACTAAGCAGCGAACGAAGCAGCTGCGATGGAACGACCAGACGCTTCTTGATGGCGACCTGGTCAACGTTAGCGATCTTGATTACGCGCTGCAAGGAGTAAGACAACCATTTTAAACTATCCAACAAGGTCAAAATGCCCTTATATGCTAATGAGTCGAACAGGATTTGATTCACATTTCGGAGGCGAAGGTTGGCCGCAAGCTGGTGGACTGGTATCTTCGCAACCTGTCCCGCACCTACAACTGAGCTGGGATGTCCTAATTGAACAGGTCATCTCCGAACCACGGCAAGTCCTTGGCCCATGCTTGAGGATGGAAGTAAAAACGTGACGAGACAAAATGGGAAAGCTGGCTACCTGGTAGGCTGCATGGCAAATGGCGTACGGAGTTGGAAGCCTCTTGGCTCGAGGCATGGTCGATTTTCTGGAGCCTGGCTGCAGAAGAGTGCTAACGAGACTGTTAACCATGTATTGGCATCATAAATTAGACTGGCATGTCAAACAAAGAGGGTGCATATGCACGTTCTCTGGTCTGGTCCTTGGTGACGACACGCATGATGCGTGTCGTCTCAGTGGCACTTGAAGATGAGTCAACTCGGCGAGGAATCAGTTCAGGCGTAGCGCAGGCGCGCATAATCGAACGCGCCTCAAGGTAGAGCAATGACAACGAAAGACACTTAATGAAATTAAAACAATCTGCTGCCTGCACTACGAATACGTAAATACCCGAGGGGTTTCTATTGTCACATAATAATCAGGACCACGGCTGGAATCAATGCCAGAGTTTTATCTATAGAGGACTTGAGCCCTCCGGCTTTAGAGGTCTCCTGTGCCCTATAAAGTAATGCTACATTCGATTTGCGCAGAAGAATAGGCTAGAGAGTAAATGGCAGTTGAGAGGTAAGAGTATACGTAGGCGTTTGAGTCAACGGTGGTCGAGTGGCTTCTTCCAACCACTGACGCATGTTGACTAGCCCACGGCTGTAGACTAGACTCTGGAGAGAGTTTAAAGCCAGGAGGAACGTGCTGCCAATTAAGCCAACCCCAACCCCACCACCCTCTCTAATGTAGTATCATCTCATTTCCGCCCTGTTGCAACGACAGGTAAGAATGACTAAAAAGAGGAATAACGTCGAAAGGAGGAGGCTTAGCTGTGCGGCTGGGTTGAGTACGTATGTAGGTTGGAAGCCCACGGAGGATCCAGAATACCCCAAGACATCTCGGGCAGAGTCCAGTCTTACCTGCAGTTTAGCGGGCTAGCGTGTGATTGTATGCCGAAAGCCTGAAAAGGTGAATATGGGCACTGGGGGATTGGTTGGGTAGCCTCGGTACATAGTACTCGAGATGGATGTGATCGGCGCACTGGCAGGCTCAGGATTAGCATCAGATGAATGAGGTACAATATACGTGGACGAGAAGAGAGAGGCAATAACGAATTCATCCACTTGGGACAGCTACCTAATTACATACCTAGGTATCTGTCATCTTCGGCAGTTCAGTAGTATTCAGTAGAAGGGCTACCCACCACCTCGGCTTGTTTGTATGCTGACCGCCCGCTTGAAATGCCACGGCGCACGGGAATTGCCAGCGTGAACCTCTCCGTACAAAGTAGGTCATGGACAAGCCATGCATGCATCTGCTTCCCAGGCTGCCTCTCACAAGCAACGCGAACCAAGGCATGTGCTGAGGAGCAAAGGCTTGGCTGATGCAGCCACTGTCCCGTTCTCCGCCCACCGGGATCCATCCGTTGACAGGACTGGGGCCAGCAATAGTCTAATCGCTGCTAGTGCCTATTAAACATGACTGACTGCGACGTCGAGCTGGTCCTTTGCTCATGGCTGCAAACAATGCTGGACTAGTCCCACAGATCGCTTGAGAGAATATGGCTGCCATTGGTGATTTGGCACAGTGAACGGAGAAGCAGTTTCTGATTGAAAAGCCGGGACGGTCCCAACCCTGCTAGGACTCGCCTGTCGTCACGCCGGCAAGATATTCATCCCCTTGTGAGCGCTGGGATCGTCAACGCATAGGCTACCTGATGACTGTGAAGCACTCCCCAGCCCCAGCCCGAGGCACTACACCATACAGACACAACCTGTCGGTAGCAACATCACATCCCGTACGCCACACAACACCTCTGCCAACCTAACGACTGGACTACTTAATAAGCTTAACAGTACCCTGTTGTTTATATAAAGCTGGTGTGTCCACCTGACACACTCTTTAGCTCAGCTTAAAGTCCAAGTTCTTGTAGGATTTCCATTACTTTGACTATCCTTGCCGATAATCTTCTGTTTGACCAAGAAGCGGTAAGACCGCTAGTTCAGCTACCTGCTGCCCGGGGAGCTCATCCTAGTAGCTGCACCAGCTCCTACTAACTGTGCCAGCCTCTCTAACCAGGCACCTCTCTACATTGCAAAGTAGTACGGAGGACCAAGTAACTACCAGGCTTCTTCTGGTCTCTGTTGCACAGATCCTGCTGTGGCGGCGGGCGCATCTCATTGCTGCCTCAGACCAACAAGACGAGTGTCGACAGGCCAGCCCCAGATCGCTCGCTTGAAAAAAGACAACACCAAAACCAGACCTTGTCGTTAACACCACAGCGACGGAGGATTTTATTTGAAAGATCAATCTTCTTCTTACTTATTTTGTACTCACACGGTGAAACGCGTATCCAGGCGTCACTATCGGTCAGTGGACAGAAGGTCGAATAACAAGAACCCCAGTACTCGTCCTCTGCCGGTACCAATCCTGCAGCGAAGCGACCAGCTAGCGAAGTTGGTACGGTGTACGTCTTCTCAGTTACCACCAACCTGTTAGAACGCAGCGCAGGCCAACAAATCACAAACGCAATACGAAGCACGAAGTAGCATTGCAAGAACGAACAAGCCACAGAAAGAAAACCTCGGATCCAGCAACACGAGCCCAGCCATTTGGTACCCTCGCGTTACGCCTTGGTCGACTTGCCATCTCACCGCCCGGTGCATCTCCGTGTCATAAGCTGTTATCGCTGTAGTTCTGCTGCGCCGTGTCTCACACCCTCTGCGGTCCCTGTTCCCCAACCCCAAGCTACAGGCTGCAAGTGTCTGGATCTGTCTCGGTTTTGCAGTGCCGTTCCTGTCGTGTTGCCCAAGACGGCATCTTTATGCCGGCTGGCGACAACGTGTGGGATAGCACCTAGTACTTAGCTGAGGCCACTGCAGAAAAGAGAGACCGACAAGTCGAAACATCAAGAAGACACTTGCACAGCGGGCAAGTGGCGACAGGCGGGAAAGAAACCCGACATTGCTACTGAAGATCCAATCCAGATAAGGAAGAGAAATACTTCATCTCTGAATTTGCTCTCCGAAACTCTCTTTCCCACCACGTTTTCCATCATTCATTAAGGTGCACCATATCGTCGATAACTCATCCTCTATACACATTTACGTCACAACGTTACGCGCTCAACCAACTGGTCAAGTTGATATGGCAGCAAACGTTCTACCTGCAAACCCTTCACGCCTAGGCAATGGCTCAAGCTCGGACGTCTCACCAAGAACTCAAACGCCCATGGATTCCTCCAAAACGGACTATTTTCGAGGTGGCTCTGGCAAAAGCGGCGATAAGTCGCTGACAGGAAGTGCCACCACCCATTCCAACGGTTCTGGGCAGCGCACTTCTAATGCTTCTTCCCCCGGCTCGCAGAGCAAGTCTGATAGCGACAAGGACGATGGTGAGGTAGGAAACCCGCTCGGTAGGAAATCCTCTGTCTCGTCAGTCACATTTCGAAAACCGCGCAATCCATCGCTCCCCCAAGGTACAACGAAGCAAACAGATGGACCCCGAATAAGGGCCAGCTCACCGCCACCTCAGAGGTATGTGAAAATGGGTCCGAACATTGGGTCTCTTCTCTCATTTTCTATATTTCTTTTGCTTGAAGACACAAGTGTGAATATTGGCCTAGTCTAGGTTGCCCGTTATCCCCCTCAAACGACGACCAAAATTTTGGCAACGGTTGGATAGAGTCTTGGCTGCGGAGTCTAGATGTGTGACGCAAAGATGCGGACGTAGCAGTTGGGTGAGACAATCTGGTTCAATCTGCAGAACGGGCGAGTGTTCTATTCTTGAAATGGAGATTGATCGTACACATGCACTCGCATCTGTGTCGCATCTCGGCAACAGCTTGCCGGTTGCAAACCTCTAACATCCTCATCCAATCCTGGCATCTTAGCCCTCATCGGGGTTTGGTCGCTCGTCGGCCCGCAGTCACATTCCCCACGACATGGGTAATAACCTCCAAGTTGGGTGGAGCGACACCAAACCAATACGTGAAGATCACCGCTTCAGTTGAGCTACTGGGTTTGCGCTACTTAATTGTCGCCGACTCCAGGACGCAGCCATGAACTTAAGGCTGGGTTGGATGGAGCAAAACAGCGACACGAGGCAAAGGCTCTTCAGCTTCTATGAGCTCTGGTTTGCTGGGTTTGCTGCAAACCATCATTAGAGCATGTGCATCTGTCCGTCTTCTTCTCTCACATTTCTGCTTCACAGCTCGGAGCATTTCCACAGACTGGGTGGCGTCTTCAATTGGCACCTATCGAACCTATCCTAGGCCGGCCTAGCATTTTTGGTCGATGACTCGAGTTGAGGCACAGTCAGACTTGTCTGTTGCACATGATGCTTGGATGCCTCTCGTTTGGGGTTCTGGTCACTTCACTCCGCTCGTTCCCCACCACCACCACTGCCACCTTTAGCGGCACTACCCCGCGCATGTCGCTGGAGAATGTCTGCCACCCATTCATGCATAGGTAGTTGCTATGAACTGATGAATGGGCTGACCACTCGTTAGCCGTCGTTGAGCCTGAAGAGGCAGCTCCTGGAACTAATTGACCGCATTCACTTCTCTGTCCTCAGTTGATTGTTGCAGAATCCCTCCCCCCCACCCGCCTACGCACTCATATTGATTCTCTTCCACCCAACTGCTCTCTCTCATCTCTCCCACAATCCCAGTCTTTTGTCTTCAAGCGTCAGGTAGCGCGGCGAAAATGTCAACGCTAACAGAGTCAACCGCGAACCCTAGATTCCAGCATCACGTCGCATTCGACAATGTTCCCAATGGCGAGGCCACAAAAAACAACACGACGTCGCTGACACTCAACGTGCGGCATAAAGGCTACCAGGCACGCCGCAGATCTCGCACTTTCATGGTCGGCGTCGATGACCACACCTACTCCGACTATGCTATACAGTGGCTCTTGGACGAGCTCGTGGACGATGGCGACGAAATTGTATGCGTTCGAGTCATTGAAAAAGAAATTCGATTCAACGACAAACATTACCAAGACGAAGCGCGCGGTGTAATGGACGCCATCTTGTCCAAGAACGCAGCAAATCGCGCCGTCAGCTTTGTCCTGGAGTACGCAGTTGGCAAACTGCATTCAACTTTCCAGAAACTGGTAAGACATGGCCTACTGCTTCCATTTGAAACCGCCTTGGGGTGCTAACACTCCTATCTCTAGATTCAAATGTACCAACCTGCGATGCTCATCGTGGGAACAAGAGGCCGGTCGCTCGGGGGAATCCAGGGCCCTGGTCAACACCCGCAACTCCTTTTCCAAATACTGTTTGCAGTACTCCCCAGTTCCTGTAGTTGTCGTTCGACCAACCGAGAAGCGCATTAAGAAGAAAGTGAAACGAACGAATGATACGAGCCGACAGACATACCTTTCAATGCTCGCGGCTACTCAAGGACGACACGAGGTTGATAGTGAAGTGAGCAGCACTTACGAGCTAGAAGTGCAAATTTCACCTGACGAGGAAGCACATCAAGTGGCCAAAGTTTTGGGGCTGCCTGCAGCCTATGACCCGACCATCAAGCCTATTGCCGTTGCTACACACCTCCGCTCGCCCTCGTCTGCACCATCGTCACCACGTGCTAGTGACGAAGGTGGCGAGAAAAGAAGAGTAGTATCTGATGCCTCACCTACTAGCAGAGGCGCAGACAGTGATGAGGATGAGGATGACGACGAAGAGTTTGAGGTCATGTCCGGTACGCAAGCTCTAGATCAGCAGCAAAAGATGGAACAACTTCATAAAATGGAGGTCGGAGAGGCAGCTGCATTGCTGAGACGCGGTGCCAATGTCGAAGATGACGAAGACGACGATGAAGAGGAGACTAAAGAACCAAAAGTCGAACCGTAGAATCCGGCTTCATCAGCGCCGATAAAGTTGCTCCCCGCACTGAGAAAATCAAGTCGCACTCGGTTTTTACTGAGGCCTCTGGTGACGACAGACATATTTGATAGTGGGATAAAAGAAGGAGCCCGAGAAACAGAACAATGAAGCATTTACGGGCTTTGGAAGCGCTTTGTTAGGCTGCCTAAATGGGATTGCATTTATCTCTAGCGTCAACACTGAAGCGGCCTCGCGAACAAATAGCTGGATGTGACGAGGGCCTGACTGCAGGAACTATGTTCTACCGTTGTCGAGTCACTTACAATGGGAATCGTATTGATATACGAGCCCTTGGTTAATGCGATGATGGATTGACTTAGACGCCCTGTGACGTCTCCCAGTTAGGAGTGGTCGGGGAGCACGTGCAGCTGTCGTCCTGGCGATGCAGTTGAGCGATTTTCAGACGCAACTCAAGGTGGTAGGTGCTTGCATTGCGATGTACAAGTCACTTGATATTAACTTTTGAGCTGTATTGAGTACTGAGATTCACTGCGGACATTGGCAACAGGATGCTTGATATTGACGCACCTGTAGGCTGTGACGGATGGCCTGGTTGTTGCAAGTTGATTGTCAAGCGAGGATTATTTTGTTTATTCAGTTTTCATTTCTCGTCAAGGTTAGGAGAAAGAAAAAGAAAATACCCTTCATAGTTGTAAAGCGAAGAACTATCGTCAGCATTGATGCTTATCCGTTGCTCTATGCATACCTTCTGTGCTATCTATCTTGTCTGCAGCCATTAATCAAAGAAGTCCTCAATTTCTTGTCATTAAAGAGAAAAATATCAAAAATGGTAGTAATAAGCGCTCCATGGAATTTCAATCTGATATTCAACCTGACATTGACTTCGGAACTTATTTAAATGGGTTGAGCATGTTGCCATGTCTCAGCCCTACATGTCTGGGGGTCTCCATGCAGGCACCCCGCTGACAGCCATCAGTGCACGAAATTATCAGCCGCCACGGTGCACATGGCGTTGACGCTGCGTGCTGGGTGCAGATAACCGCAGCCCTGGCGTGGTGAAATATAGTGGCCATTTACTGACTAGGCTGTCTGTCCTCCAGGACGAGAATGGCTATGTACCTCCGATACCCCGGTCAAGGCTTCAGTGGGGAGTCAACCCCCCCCCCCCCCCCCCCCCCCCCCCCCTTCCCCTTTCCTCTGCAATTGGATGGGTACCACGTACCACGGACCAAATGGTGGCAAGTACCTAGACTAGCCCCCCCTCCGAGCATTACTCTGGACCACTGCCAATTCCACAAACTCTCACTGCTTTCGTTCCACTTCCATTTCTTTGGGCGTTCTCTGCCCCAACATTCATTCGCCTTGGGCTGAACAGTTCTATTTTCTTTGCGTCCGCTTTCTTACCCCATTCCTTTCTTAACCTGACTACTTGCCTGTCTGGGAAAACCTTCAGACAAGCTTGCCATATTGAAAAAGCTCAGATGCTAGCCAGATTCGCGATACCTGGGTCCGGGCTTGTCCAGCACCTTGTTGACGAGGGCACGCGACCACCGTTGTTCTTCGATAAAAGCGACTGATGAGAGACTCTGACGTCTATTCTATTCTCCATCTGATCTTATGCGACTGGACACAGTCCCCGAATTGACGAGTCGAACGGTATTCGACCAGATATAACCTACGACGTGGCCGCTAACCGTCATTTTGGGTGGTTGCCTTGATTGATCTATCGATGTGGCCCCTTTACAAGCTGCAACCATGCCGATGCGTGCGTGGCAACCAATACCAACGCCGTGACGGCTCTAACGATCCTCGCGCTCACTCCCTTCGCGGCCGTCTTCGCTATTGTCAATGTACTCGTCGTGCGACATGTTTACCCCAAGCTGAGCCAGTCGTATGACGGCGTTCGTGATGGTGACGAACACGTTATTACCATCTCATGCCCCCGGTCTCATTGCCGCCAGGCCCATGCCGAGGCACGGGGGCTAAGAGCTGGAAGCGTCGGGGCGCGGCATGGACTTTTGGCACGACAGTGGGATTGGCGGCTACATTGGGAGCGCTGGTGCTTGCTGAGATTGTGGAGGTGGTGAACCCCACGGCGAGAGACTTGGGCGTGAGTGTTGCGGAGCCGGCGCTGCTATTCTTAGTCGTAGGCCTGATCCCATGGCTCGAGTGCCGGTCTATTGTTGTTGGTGCAGGAGGGAGCTTTCGACGCAACTCCAGAGGTCAGTGGCCCAGGGCGACTTGGTTGTTGCAGATTGTGCTCTTTGGTGGCTGGCTGTTGCTTTTTGGACAGTAGGAAGCGTGGTACCTACGGGAGCCACGAGGATGTTACCCGACGGCACAGAGAGTATGGCGGAGCCACTGACCAAGGCTTGTCTCGAGAGAGTTGGTGTGGTTGGTATCTCCCTCATGGCTCTATTAGCAGGCTTTGCGTCGGTTTCATCTCCATGGCATACGCTATTTGGTGGCTCTGCAGTTCGTCAACGCCGACCTGTAACCGAAGCAGATGTGAATAGAAAGGAAGCGGGAGTTGAGGCGACAAACGAGCTGCTGTTGAGCAAGCGCCATCGGCTTCAGGCGTTAGAGAGAAAATTATCAGACCCGAATGCTCCCAAGACCTCGAGCGGTTTTGTCGGACGGATGATGGGCTCAATCCGAGGAGCATCTAGTGAGGAGGCCGAAGTACGCGGTCTCCGAATGGAGATTGCCGGACTCGAAACTATGGAAGCCAACTTGTCGTCCAGTTTGGCTCTGATGAAAGGCCAACGAGCTGCTACTGCTCGCGCCTCTACCGTGTTGGGCCGTGTGCTCCTGATACCGTCTTGGATTTTCAGCGCCTACTGTTTGTACCGAATCGTCGCCACCACCCTGACGACATTCCACCGCGCGTCGTCTCCCTCAGCCAGTTTTGCCAGTAGTGACCCGATCAATCGATTTCTGGGTCTATTGGCGCGTCATTGGGACCCAAAACTGGACCAGCTTGCATGGGCTCGAACCATCAGCTTTGCCCTGAGCGGCGTGATGCTACTGGCGAGCGCCAACAGTGTCGTGCAGACGTTCCACCTCTTTGCCAAGTGGACGCCAGGGCTTCTCCGCCATGCCCAAGCGAACCTGGCGCTCGCAGCAGGGCAAGTCGCAGGAACTTATGTCATTTCCACAACGCTTCTTCTGCGAAGTCAGCTGCCTCGGGAGGTTGGATCCGCTGTCGGAGGTGTACTTCATGGCGCACTTACGAGCCCTGGGTTTGTGGATAGCTGGTTCGAGGGGTGGTTCCTCCTGGGAGGTGCCTTGACCGTGATTGGTATTTGGGTCGGCAGGAAGCTAAGTGGACCTGGTGATGAGCAGTGGGATGATTACGGGACAGAGGAGATGGGAGCCAAGCGAATGTAGGACGAGAAAGAGGGCGATATTTTCAAAAAGAATTTGGCATATACAGCAGACCTGTCGCAGAGAGCTCAGCGTTGACTTTCTTCTTCTTTCTTTCTTTCTTTCTGTCTTTTCTCTCTTTGGCGTTGAACATTTGTTCCAGGAGAGCACATGTCCTCTTGGGAAGAGGCAACAGGTAGTCTTTCGGTATTACTCATGTATATACAAATTCTGGATCATGTTCATTTTGGTCCCTCGCAATTACTTCACACATCTTACGGGAATAGCGTGTGGATTACTGTGTACTTTAGCGCATCCTCTTCCAAGGTAAACCATTCCGTTTATTACCCGCTGCTTTCGAGCATGCTCCCCCATAATCGGAAGCCATCGAATAGGGTCCGCTTGAAGCCATCGCTCACTGCATGTAGCGGCTTTCCGTCCTGGAGACGTCCGCTCCGGACCTCTGCCTCGGACACCCAAGCCCAGTCATCGTGTTCATCTGGCCGTAGCACTACCTCCTCATCTTCATGGACAAGCACAATGAACGTTGCTTTTCCCCATGTATCGCCTGAGTCCTTAAACGTGACGAGGTGACCGTCCTCGTCCAACTGCGCATCTTCCTCCTCCGGCGAGATTCCCAGGCCAGCTAGGATGTCCGCCGCAAACGACTCACTACTGCTCTCCTCCTTAGACGCCATCCCCACCGCGGAGAGAACGGATCGCACGCGTAGACCGGTCTCTTCCCACAGTTCGCGGATAGCGGCGGCGACGAGGCTGGCGTCAGTGCGGGTGTCTACGCCGCCGCCGGGAGTTTCCCAGTTGAGAGGATAGGAGTCTGAGGGGCTGCGGCGGATGAGGAGGACTTGGGGAGGGGTGTTTAGGGTGTTGGCGCGGAAGACGAGGGCGGAGGCCATGAGGCGGTGGATTTGGGGGTGGGAGGTGAGGAATTGCTGGGGGGTGAGGGTGTAGGTTTTGGGGAGGGAGGGCGAGATTGTGTAGGACTGGGGGGGACGGGGGTGGCATTTTGAGGACTTGGAGGCGTGGTTTGGTGTTGTGATGATATTTGTTGGCCTGTATGTAAAGATAAGTCGTTGAAAGTTGGAGTGAGTGATGTGAAATGGCGCGCGGATGAAGAAGTGGAAACTATCATGGATGTCGCAAGCCTATAGCATGGTAGACATGGATGCGCTGCAGTAAACCACTCACTCCATCACCCCATCACTCATCTCCTCGGCGCACAAGGCACACGAGCTGACTTGTCATGATAAAGGCATAATCAATAGCCGTGAATAATTGACATTGGCGTCGAAAGTCTAGTAAACTGGAACATTGAATTAGCGAGGTTGAAAGAAGAAACAGCCATCATGACGAGACTTCACCCCGAAGGCGTTGGATGAAATCGATTTCACGGAATCAAGCACACGCATATATATGCATCTTCATATATGCTGGGTGGAATCAACACGCAGCAAAAGTAAATGAAATCTCAGGGTCGAGACACGAAATATCAAAATTCAAACTTCATCTGGCATTCCATGGTGACTGTGACAAACTTTTTGTAAATGACCGTTGCCTCATCTCGCCTCATTCCCATTTCATGTTCCCTCACCCTTTCCACGCACTCATCTGCCTACTGCCACTGCCAGATTAAAAAAAAAAAAAGACCATCAGCAAATATAGAAAGCGCTTCCAGACATGACTTTTTTTGACCCGCGGCCGTATCCATCATCACCAGTCATGCGTTCTGCGTTCTGTGTCCCGAGGCCTTTCCCTTTGCTTCCCTCCTTTCCTGGTCTGCGCACAGGGTTCATGGAGTAGGGAACTATAGAGCCGCCTCGTGAATCGAGGCCAAGGTCGACGACGCCTGCGTCAAATGCCATGTATGCCGGGTATGAAAACACGACGTGACGCAAGCAAACCTTCCCTCTCCCTCGCTATGAAAACGCTGCACTTGGTCCAGAAGTCATATCTTGCGACGGCATCTATAGTCGTGAAACCGAACGAAAACGAGGACTAAATGTACAATCATGTTTCTCGTCTTAAGGGCGTCCACCGCGCACCTTCTTCACCGTTGTCCAACCATCCTCATCAACGGTAGGGGTGCCAGGCTCACCAGACTCCTGGCCCTGTGCCTGCTGGTCCCGCCCGCCATTGGCACGAGAACCCCTGCCTTCGTGTCGAGATCCTCTGTGTGAGCCTTCACTACGATCAAGACGCTCGCCACGTCCACCGCGGCCCCCACGACCGCCTCGACCACCGCCGTGACCGCGCTGCTCACCAGATGCTGATCTCCAGTTGCCTGTTTCGGCGGCTCTTGTCTTGGCGCTTTGGGGGTTTTCCCTGGGTTCTCGGGGTTCGCGTGGTTCGCGAGCCTCACGGGTTCGAACGGGGAGGTTCTGCTCCTTGGTCTCGCCGTTTTGCTGATCAGTAACCTCTTCTTCCTTTTCAGCCGAGGTTTCCTTGACCTCCTCAGTCTGTGCATTGCTGTCCTTATCGTTTTCGACTTCCTTTTCCTCGGCCTCTGCTTTGGCGGCGGCCTGTTTTGCGAGACGGCGATCTTCCTTGGCCTTCTCGTCGGCCTCCCGCTTCTCTCGGATTGCCTGCTGTCGCTTTTCTTCAATCTCCTGTTCTCTAGCCGCAGTGTTGATAGGACGAGCTGCGCCAAAGGGGCTGGCCTTTGCATCAGAACTGCCAGCGGTAGCAGCGGCGTCAGTGGCCTCTGAAACGGTTCGCTTCTGGAGATTCAAGCGAGGACGAGAGGCAGGTGGAGCGGCTGCGACAGGCGAGGCGGGGTTTACTGTCGCTGAAGCTGGGACGGGAGATGATGGTGCCTCACTGCCTTCACGAGAAGTGACAGAGGTCCTTGCTGGAGCATCGGGACGCATTCTGTCTCGCCACTGATGGTCCTTCTCAGCTGCAGTAACCACTCGTTCAACGCGCTCAGGACGATCGGTGCGCTCGGGTCGCTCCGCATACTCTCGTCGAGGAGGGCGAGAGCCGTCTTCTCTCCCTTCACCCCATGTTGCGGGCGCATCTCTGCGACCTCCCCGGTGCGACTCACCACGCTCACCGAGGCCCTCCGGGGCCGGGCGCGAGTGGCTGCCATCCCGAGGCCCTGGGCCACCTTCCTGCTGTGGTGGCAGAGGGGACAGAGGTCCTCTTCGTTCCCATGTGATCTCCCGGGCAGGGCGGGGTTCGGCAGCGGGGTCCCTAGGAGGACGTCGTTCGCCAAAGTCGCTTCCTCCTTGACGAGCACCACCACGGCCAGGTTAAATCAGGCAGAGGGCCCTTGCGGCTCCAATCGCTCAAATCGCGGTTCGACTCAGCGCGTCCTTCGCCCATGCGAGCTACAAGCTGGTGTTAAAACAACTAGAAAGTTAAGAAAAATAGGGGGCGCCAGGTGACGTACGTGGATCGGCCACCTTGATCTTGATCATTCGACCCTGGAAAGACTCGCTATCAAGGTCCAAAGCCTTTTTGAGGCCATCTACGTTGGCAAACTCGACATATCCAAAGCCCTTGGGGCGCATCAGCTCCCGGTCCTCAATAATTCGCACGCTCACGACGTCGCAGCCTTCGAAAAATTCGGTCACGGTTTCGCTGGTGGCATCATATGACAAGTTGCCCAGATGCGCAGTGAAAGGAGGCTTGTCAGGAATCTTTGCGGGAACGCTGTCGCGAACGGAGTAACCTATGTCTCGTTAGACAATTGGGACAATTCTGGCGGTCATGTACTGCCTACCTCTGTCCTGCCAGGAGGACAAGCCACCTGAGCGAGATCGATCACTGGAAGGAAGCGGTTGAGTGCCTGAGACTGGGTGTCAGCGGAAAATGAAACGTATCGAAACGGTGGACAACTCATACCCGATACTATACATCGATTAGCATGAGACATAATCTACTAAGAGGTGGGATATCCCAACTTACCATAGGTTTCTTCAACCTCATCGGCCCAAGAACCACCTCCAAATCCTACCATGAGTTAATAAAAAGGCTCCATGTCAAGCTTAGTCGGGAAAATAAAGGCTGGAGAGCCTGACCTGAATCAGTCAGAAAGTCCCCAAGGGACATTTTCTGCTGTTCCTTCTTTTTAGGAGCTAGAGAACGACATCTTGTCAGCCAGCGGTCGCCACTCATCTCGGGACACGACAGGATGGTCGAGATGCCCATGACCAGCAGTTGCACATACCCATGATTGCGGCGAAGTGGCCTAGCGCAACGATACGACGACCGATGCGCGTTGATAAGACAGGCGAGGCGAGAGCCGTGGTATGAGGCTCTTCTTCCTCTACTTGCTTCAAGGGAAAAAGGGCGGGATCGCTAGGGGAACCGGGATATCGGCGAGCGATATAGATTGGTACGAGTCGGAAGAGTTGCGATGCTTATTGAACCCCGACGAGCGTTGCCGAGTCTGGGGTTTGGCAAGGCGAAAATTGCTCGACGTGGGCAAAAAAGATGGAGGCGTAGAGGGTTGCCTCAATTTTCATTCCTCAGAGGTGGGATACGCTAGTCCATGTCAGGACTAGTCGCGTATGGTACATCTGGCCTCGTCTGTTGCTGGTCTTTGCGTCGAAATTTCTCACCTTCAGTGGCTTTGATTGTATTTTTGGGGGGAGTGGGGTGCTAGGGGTGATGGAGACTCTCTGTTGAATCGCTGTGCACTGCCCTATTATCTGGTGAGGTACAGTGAAGTTACTGAGAAACGTGTCTAAGGCTTTGCCAGCATCATTCTTAGAGGGTACCTCTGTACCTAATATAGACAGACATTGACTGCAGACTTATTTCTAGTCGTTCTGGTTGGTTAGTCTACTCATTTCTGCTGCATGACTGCGACCTTCAAAAAGACACTCATGGTATGTCAAACATTCAACATAACCAGCAGATTTCACCACGCCGCGCACTACGGCATCTTATGTCCATGGCATCTACCCGCTATTTTAGCTGTTGATTTGTTCGTTTTTCCTTCTCCGATTACCGCCTCTCCATTCAGATAATTTCACTGCTCTGCGCCCGGATCAATACATATGAAGATTGCGTCGCCATCCAGGCTCTAGACGACATCATGGCCGGTGATAACGGTGAGGCCGGAGACTCGCAAAATGCGCCTGTACATCAGCACCAAAGACGTGGCTTCTTGCCGCCACAGATCGTGGAGCTCATGGTCCCTCCTTTGCACGTTGGCGCATGGTCTGGTGAGCTATGCTTGATCCACAGCCACACATCGACAAGATACGGGTTCCTAACGGAAATTTAGGAGTTGCTGGTGCTTTAGCTGGAGTTGGCGGTGCCATCATCAGAGACACAAATCCCTTTGTTAGCGGAGTAGTATCCGGTGCCCAATGGTTTACGCTGGGAGGCAGCTACTGGTGTATGACCTGGATTGTGCCCCTTTTTGCGAACCCATTGCTAATCAAGCACACAAGTCACCCGTTCGGCAGTGATGAAGGCGTATGGCGGCGAGCATCTAATGCGGCCATCAGACAAGACGGTGGCCAGCGCCTTCGCAGGCTCCGTTGCAGGTGCTGTGTCTGGACTGACACGTGAGTTGATGCACGCGACTTAATCCGAGCCATTGGCTAACTGGAGACGTCAAATAGGAGGGCCTGCAAAGATCATCCCAGCCATGGCTATATGGGCTACCATTGGTGCCGGTGGGCAAATCGTGGCAAATCGTGCGCGTCCAAGCGAACCAAGGTCCAGGGATGAAAGTGGAGGCTGGCTTTCCAAACTGAGCCCTCTCAAAAAGCTGACAGATAGAGAGTACATCGACATGATGGAAGAAAAGATATTAAAAGTGGATGTAGATATCGCTCTCATTGATGACAGGATAGCAAGCTTGAGGGCTGCCGATGAAGAAACTGGCGGCATAGCGAAACAAGAGACGAAGAAGAAGGGCGGATGAATTTACTAGCGGCGCATTCATTACTGGGAGCTCGGAGAGCGTAGAAGATGCATGTAGGATATGTAAAATAGTATATGATTTCATCTTTGATGGTCATAGTTGGGGACAGATGTCTAGAGGTGGTCCTTTAGGTATGGCTTGAAGGGACTAAATACGTTCTGTGGTGTCGGTAGGCTCTCGTCGTAATCCTCCGTGACAACCCAACATGGATATGACAGTCGAGAGAGCCATGAATCGAGATTTAGAGACCATATAAAGTGGGCATGACACGCATCTAGGGAATGAAGAGTTGCAGACACTAAAGTTAGCTAGCTGCCTTTACTCAGCGAGAAAAAAGAAAGTGATGCCCGCCTTAGGGCTGGGGACCAAGTACTTTTAGAGGCAGCACAAACTGTGAGAATCATCAGGGAGCCCGTACTTGTAGGACACACTGGGCAAGCCCATGTCACAAGTCATCGCCGAAATACTTCATAGCACTATAGCACTGTAGCACTCATTTCTAATGCCCTGCCAACACTCGCCTTCCACTGTAAATTGCCGTAAATTACATGCTACTTCCCATCCTCAACCCTGCTCCGCTGTTGCTTGATATTTGGCGGCCTCGCCATTCCCCAAGTGGGGCCGCAATTGGTGGGTACGTACCGAATACCCGCCCATTCAGTTCCCCATTCCCCAGCTCAACACAGACGTTTGCTCATCATTGTTCCAAGATCGTCCCATCACACCCTCCCTGTGTTCCTGTCCATCGCTAGACCGGGTATTTTGTGCTTCATACAAGGCGCTTATTTTGAGGCGACCTCAAACTCTCGCTGGTGCTGGACTTCCCTCCATATGCTGCAAGTTATGTATGTCCGATGCATGTCCTCAGCTTCCTGATGCGACAATCGCTCTCTCGAGTCATTTGGGTTACTGCTAATGTTGGTTCTAGATTTCCCATTCCGGTCGATTCTAATACTCGAAAAGGGCGTCAACATAACATCACTGCGTGCGACACTAAACGGATGAGCCGGAAATATCTAAAGATCTTCGCCATTGACTCTGGAGTACCATCCCTAATCTTTTTCTGATAACTGCCTCTACATTGTGCGCTGCGATGCCGGGCGTGCTATACCGGGATATTTGACCACTTGGGATAATGATACGTCTGCTGGGCTGCGCGATGTAGGTGTCTTGAAATTGCTGGCTCCTCCCCCTGAAGCACAAGTGCTAACGACTATGTTCTTGGAAAAGCTCCTAGTTCGCCGTGGTAGCATTTCGGACATTCTACCATGGCTCTCCTCAACCCGACATTCGTTCTCGGCGTCGTCGTTCTACTGTACCTCTCCTCATTCGTACTCTTTGCCGTAATCCGCATCGTCACGGGGATTTCCATTCAACGAATCGGCTACTTCTCCCTCCGCCGACTAGCTTATACTCCTCGCGATGGTTGTCGCGTCGAAATACGTGGCCTAGGTCTTAATGTTCACCGGCCAACGTTTGCGCAGCCGACCTGGCTGAGCATTGTCCTCAGCGAGCTGGCTGTGACGATCGATATTCAAGAGTTGGACGGCCATAAGAATACCGATCAAATCTTGGAAGACGAAGGCAAGGATGAAAAAAAAGGAGAGGACGGTGCTACCTCTCAGGAAACCGAGCCTCTACGCAAGAAGCGTTCCCACCAGCATGCTCAAGCACCTCCCCGCAGTGATGCGTGGAAACATCTAACAAGGATCAAGGACAAGATCAAGAAGCTGCATCACAAGGTCAAGTGGCTGCGAATGGTGGATGTGGTGGCTACAAATTCCACCATCAATGTTGTAGGTGTCGGCAATGTCCAAGTCGGCAGCTTCACTATTGCCGTCGACACAAGGCAAAAAATGGTCGACCGAGCTCGCTTCTTTTTCCAGCGCTCCGGATCTCGGCAAAAGAGAGGGCAGGCAGAGTGGATTTTGACGCTGCGCAGCGTGCTTTTTACCGCACATGGAAAGGAATCTCTTGAAGTCCTCGACCATGTTCTACTTAACGTGCATGGGTTCCTGTACCAATCAAGAGAAGGTCTGCGTGATGCGACCGTGGCTTTGAAATTCGGCACAGTTCACATTCCTTACGATGATATACAGCTATGCCTTTCTCAGTTTCGCCGTTTACGTACCGAAGCCGATACTCCGAGCGAGGATGAACCCGTGGACATCTTCCTAGATCGTGTAGCCCAAGAGGTGGAAGACCCAGGTAGCACAAACGAAAAGCTCATGAAGACAGTGTCGGAGTCTAAAGAGTTCCTCAGCTCAATCCTGAGAGGCATCAAGGAGGTACAGTTCGCTATTAGTGTCATCGGGATCACCAAAAAGATGAAATCTATCAAGCAGTCCTCGGCACCTATTCTACTGAACGCCGAGATGAAGGAAATCGGTATCGACCTTCATCGTTTAGACCAGAGTTCGCCTGCTCACCGAATGTACTTTCCGTCAACGGATATTGCACACGAGGCTCTCGCTGCTGCGCTATCGATTTCCGTCGAACTAGATGACGGACAAGGGACGCCTGAACGCTTGCTTTACATTCCGATGGCAACCACTACAGTGCGGACTACGCTGCCATCTAAAACCGTAGAACTGAAGCATGATACGAGTACTGAAGAGAAGAATGCCAATATCCTATTTGCCAATTCCGTTGTTACCTCGCCGTCAGTCGACCTCGACCCGCGCCATTTACCCCTTTTGATCGCCCTCTTACAGTCCAAGCCGAAGGCCCAAAAATCTCGACGGGAGCGATCTCATAACCTCATATCAAGAATCCTCCCGAAAGCAAATATCAAGTTCTCTATGCACGAGCCTGTTGTTCGTATCAAACTAAACGCATTGCAGAAGACGGGTGATCCAGACGAGTTCGACCTCATCATTTCGTCTATATCATCCATCTCACTCGACGTTGAATCGTTCCATTCCGTCTCTGAAGATTTACATTACTCCCTCGAAGGCTCAATGCGATTGCAGTCTCACCACCTATACTACCAGACTAACGCAAGAGAAAGGTTCAATTTGATTACTACAGAATCCTTTGACCTAAAGGTTCGCCTTAGTGCTAATCCAGATGTTTCTGTGGAGGTTGATGGCAGCATCAAATCCTTTGCCATTAGCATGATAAGACCTGAGATTACGGATGGTTTGCGGCAAATTGTTCGCCAATTGCGAATAGATGTGGAGACTGACAAGCGATCGGTTTCTAAAACTACCAAAAAGCGAAACTTCTTGCGCTCAACACCAGATTGGTTGACGAGATATCGTTTGGACGCGACGGATTTCAACATTGAAGTTGCAGGCGTGGATGAAGGGATATCCGATGAGACTCGCGGTGTCTCTTTGCATCTCGACAGCTTCTCGGCGGAATACGTTTCTCACAAGATGGATGCATTACAACGGCGACTACCGAGGAGGCGAACACATAGCCGATCTATAACACAGTCAGACTCTGATATGACACCATCACCGACTTCTCCTAGATTCAAAAAGAAACCTCAAAATGTCGGCGATGGTCGCCGTCTGGCATTGCATGCTCGTGGCCTAGAGGCTCAGATTATGGAGGCTGCCGATAGACTCGAAGCGGAGCCATTTATTAATATGCCTCGCCTTGAACTTGCACTCTCGGCATCGAGCGATGGCCATGGACCCATGTTCCACATCCAGTCTTCCCTTCGCACCATCATGGTGCAATATTCACTTTATCGGCATTACGCCGTCGGTGTGGCTGTGATGACTCTACGAAAGGCGTTTATGCGAACAAGCCGCGATGTACCACGACAACCCGAAACCACATTCCTAAGCCCAAATCGTATGGCACCTCCGCAATTTGCGGATGACGATGCATCAAATCTATCTCAGGAGCTAATTACCATTGATGTGAAGGCAACATTGGTCCAGATCAAGGCGGAGATGCCACACGACCCTCTAGTCATGTTGCACATATACGGGCTAGAAGCAGGTCGACATCGATGGTCCACGCCTTATTTTACTACTAGACTGACGCGACTCTACGTTGAGGCGCCAAGAATGCATCATGTGTGGGCTAAGCTTATCAGCATTAAGCATGGGCGTCTTGATTTCCGCGAATCAAAACATAAGGCCTCTGGTGGTACTTTCGCAGAAGAAAAGATGATTGATATATCAGCGGATGCGATACGTATAGGTGTGCCTCATGAAGTTGTCATCCACCGCGTCAACGACAATTTCATAAATGTCCTGAAGGCATCTCAGCAGCTCCACCACCGCTTCAAGACCGGAACTAACGAATACATTCTGGAAAAGAAACCCGAAGGTCCGAAGAAGGTGCCCAAATATCAATCCGCACAAGAAGCTTCATGTTTGAAATGGAAGATGGGCCTTTGAATGGAAACTGGGTTTGATTTACCGCACAGGGCGCTTAGAGCAAGTGCAACGATTGGCCCGGGAGGAGGCGTTCCGCGTCAAATCAAAGAGAGTACGCGAGGAGGAGATGAGGAGAGGAAGTAGTAAACTCCGCTCTCGATCTACCTTTCCGAGAGGACGAACAGACAATGCCTCGCCGTCTTGGTTTAGAAGCCGCAGTGTTGATGAGGTGCATCGCACCGACGGGACACAAGGCATCCGGCGTGACTCAATGCCTCGATATGACCCTGAGAGAGAACATTTGGGTGTGCATGGGCAAGCTAAGATTTCCGAAGATCAAGCTCGCCAGAACTTGTGGTCGCACAATGCCCAATCTTGGAAAAAGCGAATTGACAAGGCCTACAGAATCTGTCGTGACAGCATGGCTGAGCTTCGGGGAATGTTTTGGGGCCCTAATCACTTGCCTGATGATATCGAGGAGACGGAGAATATCCTCCAAATCCCTCAAAGGCCGGCACTTCTGTGTGCCATGATATCAGACCTTCATGTCACCATTGACAAACCAACATTCGCCCTCAAAGAGCTGCCAGAGTTCTTACACCAGGTTGGCAAAGGCATGCCCCGAGACATGAAATACAGCCTCTTGGTTCCTATGCATGTTGGCATCGAAATGGGAGAGGCTCGCGTCACCTTGCGAGATTATCCTTTGCCAATTTTGCATATCCCCGGACTGAAATCGGGCCAGTCGTCCAGGATGCAAGCTGTATCCCTTAGGACCAATTTTGTTTTAGCTGAAGAGTTCCGAGGACATGAATCGACTCGCATGGTCCGAGTTGACGTCATACCACCTAAAACTGGCGACGGCTTCACTGCCTCAAACGATGGGGGCTTCGCTATAGAGGTCCGTAGAACGATAGGTCCCGTCAAGTCGTTCTCCGATGTCCACATGGATATCAACACTGGCCTTCCAACTCGCTTCACCTGGGGACCCTGTTATCAGCCCGCTGTTCAAGATATGATGATGGTGGTTGAGTCTTTTACAAAGCCCCCAATTGATACTTCTGAGAGGGTTGGCTTCTGGGATAAGCTTAGACTCAACTTCCATTCTCGCATACATGTCGCTTGGAAGGGAGACGGTGACATGCACCTGTCCCTCAAAGGCACTCGGGACCCTTACTATGTGACTGGGAATGGTGCCGGCTTTCTAATGTGCTGGCGCAACGATGTGAGGTGGAACATCAACGCCCATGATGACCCGAAGAGATTCATGACTGTCGATAGCGGAGAATACGTCCTAGCCGTCCCCGATTACAGTCATCAGGTCCGTGAAGCAGCGAGACGGATACATCCTGATGATAGCCATCTCACGGAAGACAATCCCAAATCCGGCGCTATTTTCAAAAAGGTTGTTATGAAACTGTCGGGCAAAGTTCAGTGGTTAGCTGGTCTAAGCTTTGAAAAGGCAATCGAAAATGGTAACCGAAGTTTCGACTTCATACCTCACTATGAAGTCGCCCTTAAGAACCCAATATACGCCAAATCAGAGGACGGGTTGCCTTATGACGCCTGGAGAGGTTTTAGAAGCCGACACATTCATTTGTCAGTCGCCGTGCGAGCTCCTGCTGACCGAGACTGGATGTCAGAGACTTCGGAGCCGTCTAGAAGTTACAATACGGTGCATCTCACCCCCAGGTTCTTCACTCATTTCTTTGTTTGGTGGGGTCTATTCAGTCAGCCAATGTCGCTCCCTATTCGCCAAGGCAACTTGTTCCCAGGCCGCGAGAAGAGTAGTAAGAAGTTTGGGCGACACTTGGCTACAGTCAAGTATAGTCTTCTCTTGGCGCCACTCTTCCTAAGTCATATCTACAAACATAAAGATGCAGAGGACTACTCGGAAAGCGCCGTCTCGGCCACAGGTCTGAAGGTTCGCTTCGATAGCTTTATGCTTGACCTTCACCAAAGAAGAGAAGAGTTCAACACTCTCGGGAGAACCAAGAGTGCTCAAAGCAGAACTTCGGGAATCAAAATCCACGCTGGCCAACTCGATCTCGCCTGCGCTGATGTACGCGCTGTCTCGGCTAGTTTAAAGGGCACAACTACAGAGGCCATCAAGAGAGGAACACTATCAACTCTTATTACCGACCAAGATGATAAGCCGGACTTATCACGATTCACTATACCAGACAATGATTTCAGTTGGATCGATATGGACGATTTCGTTGAGCTTGACTGGATCCTGCCCACCGAGCCACACCCGCACACGAAAATCTTACCCCTGGCCTATGCCCCTAGGATAACTTACTTCCGTCAAACTGACATTGGAGGTACTATTGCTGGAGACCCATATAGAACGAGTCCGTTTGGAAACGAACCAACTCATTCTTGTATCATGACTCACGACGATGATCCCAAAAGAGTGCAGACTCATTTAATCCAAGAGCGGCTCCATCAACTTGCCCATCAAGTGGAGACGCACAATCGGAATGTGGGCGAGGCAGAGCTGAAAGTCATACAGAGTAGCTCGGGGGATGCTGAGATAGTACAAGAGTTTGAGGCACTGCGAAAACATACATACGTATTGAAGGAAAAGAAACTATTTCTAGAGAGTATGCTCCAACAAATGCAGGCCAAGATACCCTTCAATGGGCAGAAGTTCAACGAACAAGGAAGCAGGAGACAGTCCGAGGCGGCAGTCACTGTGGACGATGAGGAGACGCTGGACATTCCTGCGACTGTCGAGTTTGAGAGCGAGTTCAAAAACAGATTTGTCATCCATAATTTGCAGTTGAAGTGGAACAACGTGCTGCGCAATATTGTGCTTCGTTATATCCACCAGAATGGCCAACGACGCGGCTTCATCTACTACTTGTCTCGGCCTGCAATAAAGTTTATACTTGACATTGTAGAAGAGCAGAACAAGTCCAAGGCTAACAAGTCCGGCAAAGCAACCTCAACCACCGCCGGGACTACGGACGCCTCCTCTTCCCCCGATCCAAGTGTCAAGGAGAAGGATAGCACTCATGATCTTGATCTTGAGGACCGCATCCGCAATATCCTAGGAGATGGTCGCAAATTTACAAGTGCATCTTTTGGCGCCAACAAGGATGGACTTTTCAAAGGGTCGATCGAAGACTTAGAGTGTGGCATATCCCAAGGATTCAGCCCCCAGAGTAGCTACCACGTACGGCTCATCGCCCCTCAAATTCAGCTTCAAAGTGAGAAGAATAAAAAGCATGTTGTTCTAGTCACATCAAAAGGTATGGAGTTGAAGGTTGTGGAGGTCATGGACAAGGAGCGAATCTCAGACAACGTCAGCGGCCTCGTGCAGCGCCGATTCCTAGTCAACATGGACAGCACGCAGTTCTTTGTGACACATCAGAAATGGTTTTTGACCAACCTAGTGTCCATGTACGCCGGAAGCAAATATGGCGCACCGATAGGCTCGTCTTGGCCACCATGGGTTCCGATGGAAGTCATGTTCGACTTCAATGCTGATCCATTCGGATTCAAGCGTGTTGTGCAGAAGACCTCTGCTATGCTCCGATATGACAAGTTCAATAACTTGCGTCTGAAATACAACGATGAAGTCAACACTGACGGGGCAGGCGAGGCCTCCATGGACAGTGCTGAAAGTCGAATAGACAACCTTTGGGTAGAATTCCCCCAAGCTCGAGCGCTCTGCAACTCTTCGCAGTATTACGCAATGTATGTCATAGTCTTGGATCTTTTACTGTATAGTGAACCTTTGGAGAAAACTCGTAGCGAACGCTTGGAGAAGATTATGCTCGCCTCGGACTTTAGCGACCTGAGCGGAGCCCCTCAGATGGTCCAGAAGCTTCAAGAGCGAATTCGACAATTGGAAGAGATCAAAACTCACTTCCAGATATACTCCAAGTACCTTGACAAGACAGGGTGGGAAGACCGGCTGTCTCTAGAACGTGACCTAGCCTCTTGCGAAGACGAGCTGTTCTTCATGATGAAGGCCATCACTACTTCGCAAAGAAAATACGAGCTAAACAGCGACACTAATGCGTTGCTGAAATGGAGCATCTGCGCTCGCGATATCGTGTGGCATCTGATGCAAGATTCTAACGAGGCTCTGGTGGAGCTGCAGTTGATGGACATGGAGTATGACCGCACGGACAACTCGGATGGCTCTCACATGAATCTATTCCGTGTGGGCAAAGTGCTTGGTCTCAACCTGATGCCTGACGCAACATACCCAGAGATCATTGCTCCATACTTTGAAAACGATAGGGCTCAGAAGAAGGACTCAGAGAATAAGGACATGATACGAGTATACTGGTACATGCTCGAAGCCATTGCGGGAATATCTGTCATGGACCGCTTTGAAGTGAACCTTTTCCCAATGAAGGTGCAGTTGGAACGCGAGGCGGGCAAGCGGTTGTTTGAGTACATCTTCCCCGGTATGGACAGGGACAAGCCGGATGCCACGCAAGCGGATTCAGCTCTTGGACTCGGCCAAGAGATTGCAGCGCAGGAAGAAGACGATAGCGAATCTTTAGGTAGTGGATCGGCAAGCCGGCTTGCCACCCCTGATCCAAACCCTACAACTCGCCCAGGATCCCTAGAGCTTCGCCTTCGACCAACCTTAACATCGAATGCCCAGGATGATAGAAGTTCCAAGAAGGCTCTAAGTGTTCACAGTGGAGAGGGTCATGCGTTCCGTCTGTTCAGGTCAGGCACGTCCAAGACCTTGGTAAAGAAGCAATCAAACGACTCCCTACGCTCTGGGAACACTCAACGGCCAGGGATTATCGGCCGCACATCCACAGGATTGTCATCGAAAGACGGCCGGGAATCTGTAAACAGTGAATCCAAGAAATCTTCTCGCTTTGCTCTCCGGAGCAGGTCGCAGACAGATCAGCAACCATCGGACGACCTGACCAAGATGATCAACCGTGCTAGCAACTACATGACGTTTGCGTACATCAAAATGCCATCAGTGGTACTTTGTCTGAGCTATAGAGGCAAAGAGCAACGAAATTTTGAAGACGTACACGATTTTGTCTTTCGCATGCCTACGATTGAGTGGCAAAACAAGACTTGGTCCAACTTGGACCTGGCATTGGCGCTGAAGAAGGCCGTCGTAAAGGCGCTCATTTCTCACACGGGAGCTATAATTGGAAACAAGTTTTCCAAACATCGACCAAACGCTGAGCAGCGCAGCAAACTCAGAGAACTTGCTACCAGCTCAGTTCTAATGCCAATATCTGGGGCCTCGTCATTGCACTACGCAGGTAGTGTGAACGACAGTGATGAGTCAAGCATTTACGGAACGTCACCTGTCGACTTTTCGCGATCACCACCCCGATCAATCCGAGGAAGCACTCATAGTAGTATTCCTGCGCCGCAGTCTACGAGTCGTAGCAGCAGTGTCGCGAGCAACAGGTCTTACCGTACTGGGGGTTCTGGCAAAGCTGGTCCGAGCATTCCGATGCACCTGACCATGACTCCTCCCACACCAATTGATGGGCACGGTGACAACCACGGCCTCGGTATTGATCTTCTACGACCAACATCGAGCAGTGGCCTGGACATGTCCTCCTCGCATCGCCGTGCTCTCCGGAATATTGGCCCCCCCGACAACAGACCGTCAACCAGTGCCGGCAACCTAGACACTGGAGGCAATAGAAAGACTGGTGCAGGGGGGCTGAGGGATAAGATCAGCGCCTTAACTTTTCGAAGGAGTCACCGGGAGAGCAGCGGCGGGCAAGAAGATGAGGCGGAGGCGGGGATGGCCGATGAAGAAGAAGATGACGGCCGGGAAGGGAGGACTCTGCGCGCCAAGCGACGTAGCTGGGCACCACAGAGGACAAAGACGAGTTGAACAAGTGATGACGTGGCGGTGCTTTCTTATCTGCGGAAGAGAGCTCGGAGAAATTAATTACCTTTGTATAACTTGTAATTATAGAGAGTGTAGCCTCTACAGGTATGGGAAGGATGGCGGCTCTTTCTTGGTGTTCTGGTTGTGAAGAGGGGGGTAAGCAAATACGAAAAGGATGGGAGGGGAGAATTGACCTAGCCAGCAATATATAAGGGGTAGGCGATCGGAATGTCAACATGGGAGATAAAACTAAACATAGACAATTTCATGTGTTTACAATTGATGCACGCAATGCTTGGTACAGGTTGCTAAGATGGTTTAGGAAGATGAATATATATGGGCGGACGCCATATTCAAGAGACGATACATCCCAAACCACTCCTTAATGACCTTACCATGTAAACTACTATTCCATTCTCTATGGTTTTGTAATTCTGGTCGCTGTACTGCTATAACTGAGAAACATGTTGAGCGATTGAGTCAATTCAGCTACCTGAGGTACAGATATTTAGGCAACGAAGCAGCTTGGCACGCGCTGTTCCCTGGCTATTTATTATTCAGCTGTGGATTTCATTGTGGCGTCTGTAGCCTTCCGCGGCTGATATGACAGGTAACTGCTACAACAAACGTTTAGTCAGACCAGTCCTAGAACTGATGAGGATGGAGTATACACTTGTAACTACATCTGTGATACCGAGTTGCTGTTTGAGGCTCCGAGGGCAGGCAGCCAGGCAGGTAGGCTAACAGAATGACAGTCTTGGCGGGCGTCATTGGGAAGATGACCACGCCACACGACGGCGCACAAGCCTGCTTCACGGTCCAGCTCGTCAGCTTGCTGGCTTGCCATGCGGGCTGGGCGGCGGAGCGTTTTCTCTCTGGTAACGAGCGACTTTTGGCGAGAGGTTGAGAAGAGGTCGCGTGACGTTTGGGCTGGGTTGTACGCTAGGTCGTCAGTAGTTACTGTTGTTTTTAGCCTACTGTTCCCTACTGCTAGTGGTATTGTACAGCAAATGGGAATGAGTGCGGAGGCGGGGGAGTCTCCGCCAACTAGGTGTCGGAACATCGGAATGGCGGAAGGGAGGAGAGAGATGTGGCAGTAGTTAGTTAAAGATTGGCCTAGACGAGGGCCAGAGATCGAGAACGTAAGAAGCAGGGAATGGGTGAGAGTTGCTAGGGAAGGAATCATGAAGGAGTACCGCCAAACAACACAGGTTAGGCAGTGTCTATGTTGCGCGCGCTTTGGGCGGTAACGAGGGCAAGGATGAAGATGTGCGATGAGGGGTGGATTGATGTGCGAGTGTTGGTGCTGTTGATTGTATGGGTGGCCGTTGATTCGTGTATGGTTGGGCAGTTGTGAGGGGGTGCGGCGATCTGTCAGTGCAATTCATTCTCATCCTCGGCATAGGACGTAAATGCTGATAAGAGTGCGGTTGAGAGCATGGATTTTGGTATGGGAAGCGGTAGTAGAGTTATTTCAATTTAGTTATGGTAGTCGATGGCATCGATCGGTCATGTGTTGAAACAAACGCACTTTATATATATATCCACCATGAAACCATCCTATTCTGGAAGGCTCACTCATTTCGACATGGGAATGACAAGAACGTGATAAGCAGAGGAAGACAGCCTTTTGATTGATGCCGTCATAGGCAATGGGTCCATCCTGCGGGATATTGATATCTACTGATTAGAAAGCATCTGCAAGACCCTGAAGACAATAAATGGCACGGATTGGCGAACTGGACAGTCACCGTCAGGTGGAGGCTGCTGGGACCCCTCGTCTGGGGAAGCGCGGGGGCCGTTTCTGTGATGCCTGCGGAGGCATGGAGTAATTGTCACTGCTCGGTAAATTTCTAGGCCTAGCTTGTTTGCAGGTGTGAAGATGAATATGTGATGTTTTCACATCAACAGCGTCTCGTCCCCCCACCTTGGGAAAGATATGACGGCATGGTGCAGCAGTCCATGGACGAGGGGTGGTGGGGTATTAAATGAGGGCGAGACCATATTATCTCAGGGCCCCATGAAAAGCATGGAGCAAACGAGTAGTTAGTTGTTGGAGGATCTGAGTAAAAAATGTGTGTAAGAAAGCACATTGATTGCTTCCACCGAGGCCATCGAAACTGACCTGTCTTTTGTTGCCGTTACATGCGAATCTTTGCCGAGGTTTGCGGTCCCCTCGGACAAAGTCGCGATGATGATTGGGGTGCAGTGGATTGAATGAGAGCCAAGGGGGGTGACTATTCTGGTACTCCAATCATGGCGTGGACGACTCTCGGTGCTGATGTCTCATGTGAGCGATAATGCGCACTGACACGGGGAATTGTACTCTGTTGTTTGGGATATGAAAAGATGAGGAATTGTTCAGGGGTTACTTGCTATTGATCGGCAACGTGACATAGAATGTGGAAGCAATAATAGAGGCAGACCTTGAACTAGCATTTAACCTAAACGCTCTGATGGTAACGGCGACGGTCAGGCGTGAACACGTCGAGAAGCTCACTGAAACCTGCACAGGACTAGGGATGAGCGATGTATCAACACCGCAGCCACTAACGCAGCGCAAAATGAAAGCCTACTCTGTGCTTGTTGTACTCATGGAGCTCTGACTTAAGGGCTACAGCCAAATAAATAGACACCCGGGCTTGGCACGCCATGTCACGCCTCTTGGGAAACGAAACGACGCCCGCAAAGGCACCCTTAAAAAAGATAAGAGTCCCGGTTGACCGGGCGGTCGCTGCTCGGCCCTTTATCTCGAACCTATGAGACGATGTGAATAAAGGTTGCAATGCATGCAGGCGATAGTCTCGCCTGCGCTGACAAGTGACGACACGCTTGATGAGCTTGCAATTAATAAACTGCAAAGGGAGGGATAAGGGAGTTGCAGGATCTCGTCGGATCTCGTCCCTACCAATCACCCCGCCAGTCGTGCCACTATTTTCTTCTGGTCTAGTCAGCTCGCGCTGGCAATCCACGTCATTTCATTCGCCTCTGGCTCGGACGTGCATGGCGTTTCAATGGTTCTTATGCTTTTTGATTAGCTGCTAGCCCTCTCTGTCCTGTCCAGCTGGCCACCCATTCCACGGGACAGGTTATGTTTGGCTGGCTGGTTGGTGCCTGGTGCGTGGCATTGCATATGTGCGTGCGTGCTTTTTGTTGCCGGCTGTGTAAGTGAGAGAACGACTGCGCGGGTGTGTGAGCGCGGAAACGAGTGCAGCATGTGCAAAGTAACTGGACTTGGTCAGCAAGGCGATTGCAATAAGTGCATTGGCACTTGTTAGAGAAGCTGGTACCGGCATTCTTTTGTTCTGGTTAATCATGAGGGAGCGAAACAGGATTCAAGGGTTGACCCGCTCTGCTTCTGTAGCGCACGATACTTTTCCTCCTCCATCGTTCGTATCTATAATTACGACTCCATCCTTACTATCTACGGAGTAGTGTGCCAATGCCTGGGATCGTGGGGAGCATGGGCACGCTTGCTTCATCTTTGCGCGTCCAGTCCGGATACGGCAGCCCACATTGCGCAGGTTGGTTTAGTGACTCCCAGGTCCCCAACAAAATGAAAGAGGCAAGGAGGCAAGGAGGCCAACAGGCGAGAACGCTTTCTCTGTTCAGAGTCAATCCTACCTATTCTTCCTTCCGTTAGTCAAAATGAGACTACATAGGCAGGTACGAAGGAAGGTGATAAACTGCCAATGTAATGAAACAAGTCGTGATACTCCATAGATAAAGCACAAAGCTCTGACTGTACGTCTCAGATAACAGAGCTAGCTTTTTGGCACTTGGAGTGATGTTCCTTCATGGCTGCCTGACAGTGTCTTATCTACAGGGTGTTACATAGGTACCCATACACCATAATCCCTGTTATCATTGTCGGACGTGGTACTAGGTACACCCACCTGACACAGTGCCCCTCCCAAGTCAAGTTCCCAGAGCCTTTAGACTCTGGATCTTCCCCGCACCACACTAGTCCAGAGATACCTTTCTCGACAGTGTTGATGGACAGTATGGAAGTAGCGTGCGCCGAGGCTTACTGCATGTACATAGTGCCGTGGTTAGGCAGGTACGATATACAGGGTGCGTCCCCGTCAAACCCCCAGCTGTTGGCCAATAGTGTGCCGGGTTGCCTGTATCCGGCGTCCCCGTGGCACAAGTGACCACCACCCAAGACTCGGCCAACAGAGCAGACATCACCCTCGCCTCGACTCATGGCAGCTCTGGGTTGGGGCGTGGTCGCCTGGGATGGTGGACGTGACTCTAGAAGGATTGCCTCCCTTCCATTCTCATCCCATCTGGTTATCGCGCCCATTCCGTTGGACCCGTACCCAACCAAGCCTCTTGGGAACTTATGCTTCTTCTGATCTGCCTCGTTCCTCTTCGTTCCTCTTCGTTCCATTTCTTATTCTCCCCAAACTCGGGACTCTCGCACTTTCTCTCCCTCCACAAACACGCATGCGCGCACCATTTGTCCCTCTTTAACCGTTCTTGTTCAACCTTCAACCTTGCCGACATAAGGATCATCGATTGTTGCACTGCTACGCCATTTGCTGTCCGCAACGGCCGTCATCCGCTGTTGGAACCTGCCCTTCTCGGACGATTCTGGAGACGCTGGTACTTACTACTGCAAGAACTACTGCGTACCTACGTAGGTGGATGACCTTGGGTATGGGCAAACAGCCACGCGAGCAGGGTCCTCAATAGCACCCCTAGTGTTACCATACCACAACCCGAACTGCCCACTGTCACAGCCCGAAAGCCTACAAGAGTGACGCTGATCAGCCCACCCAACAATACCTCTCCACGGGGGCCAGCTGTCCCTCACTGCAGGCAATCTGCAGCCTGTCTCTACCTGTAATAGCGGCCCGGCTGACCCTGCCCCTGTGCAGCGGTCCCCTGAAGCCAGACAAAAACTGACACTCGTTCAGCGGCTCTCTGCCTGTGCACAACCCCCCACGACCACTAACAGACCGCCTGGCATGCCCCCGTTTAGCGCTATCGCCGCCCCCTCCGACGTCGCCAATCCTGTGGAGCATCATGCTGCTGTCACCGAGATCACTCTTATTCTCCAGTCATCCCAAAGTGTCGACAGACTCTCTGTCTGCGTCCCCCCCTTCTCCCACCAGTCGCCCCAGACAAGTCGAAGATACGACGACAACTATATTTACTTCATCCCCTAAGACGACCAAGGCGACTCTCGTCAGACCTATCGCCACCATTACTCAACGTACAAAGTATGTCGGCAGTACGCCCGACATCAATGTCACCGTTACTGCAGTGCGATCCGTATCATCTTCCTCCCAGTCCTCAGCCGACGTTCATGCCAGCATGGTCAAACACAAATACAGGCGCGAGACGAGAGACAGCCTCTCTCCGTCAAGTCCCCCCAGTACCACCACCAGTCTAACTAGACCTGTTACACCAACCAGCCCTGTCCAAATTCCTACCAGGAACAAGAACTCTAGTCGGGAAGCTATCCACACGAACCACAAACGACAACCAACGCATCATCGCCGACGGGCCCCTCGACATGCCCACTCCAAAGATGGCATATCGCCTTCCATGGCCGCCCTCCTCGCCATCACAGATATTCCCCGGCCTCGTCAGGCTCAGGCCAAGAGATATAGGAGCGACAAGCCGCTCACTGTGGACGAAATCGTCTGTGGTCAGAATGCCTCAGAGAAAGAGCTGAGCTTGACTCTGAGTCCAAGTCCTAGCCCCAGTCCCATGGATATGCTGTTGTCGCCACCGAACGGCCTAGACGTCGACGATGACGACGACGACGATTTGGCAGCCAGTGACAGCAACTTCGGCTCAGCTATGACCAGGACGACATCGATCGATTCCGTCCCGTCACTGGGCGATTCCTTTGCTACCGACATGGTCTCTGACCTGGAGACACCGGCATACCAAAGTAAAGGTTTTCACCGACGCAGAGCAAGTCCGATGCGCAAGTCGTTTGAGCCAGTTCGCTCTCCACCCGATACGGCTGAGGAGCATCCTCTTGCCGCTCCAGACCTCAGCTTGGACAATACGGAATTCCATGCCTTCCCTGATCCCTCCGAACAAGAGGAAGAAGCTGTGAAGTCCGACTTGCTCGAGCCTTTCAAGCCTCTCAGATCGGTGTTCAAGTCCAACCTAACAGCATCACTGCGAGCGCTACGATCTGCTGCCAAGTCCTTCTCCAGCATTAATTTCTCTTCTATTCCCCCAGACGACTTTCTAACGCGGTCCCTCTTAACTATGGACCCCAAGATGCCTTACACCGATGAGCGTCGGCCTCCTGTTACTGAGGAGATGCCATCGGCTGAGTTGCGCCGGTACCTCAACCCGATTACCACTCCACGGGAGACCCAACCTTTGACGCCTCCTATGCCGGGCACATTACCGGCCTCTATTCAGATGCAGACGTACAAAATTCAGCGCTCGCGATTCGCCACTTCTACTGGGCGCGGACTTGGTTCTACCACATCATCACAGTCTACGTCGACAACGAGCAGTCCAGTTCCTCGGGTCCCAAGCCCAATAGCCGCGGCGTGCCCGCCAGGCATGCGACAACGTGAGATGCGGGAGAACCCGGACTTTATCCGCATCGCCGTGATGGAAATGGCCATGCGCAAGCGAGGCAAGCTGGATGCACAGCGACCGGGACGAGCACGCTGGGCGCTGCCCCCGAGGAAGACACCGGTGAAGGCCTACGAAATCGGTTCCAACGGAGTGCCAGAACGATGGACGCCTGTTAGCTACGACTAGTGGCGCGGGTTGTCTGTCTTCGTGCGGTGGAGCACGTGTATTCGGTCACTTCCTGCACGTTGAAGTGGATACGGCTCCTGGGCAACACGTCATGGGCCTCTCGGTAACGTGGTATTACACACAAAGTACGTACTTAGTACTCTGAGCCTGCCTTTTTTCTTTCACGTTTGGTCCGTCTCCATCAGACAGGGGAAGATTTCGTGAGCGGGACGATTCGGCTTTGCAATGGGCCAATGGTGAGCCCAGTTTCATCTATGGAGTCCTATACTGGCCCCACAATGGAAGGCCAATTCCTTCCTGGAAGGACTTTTGGAAGCTCCGTCAGAATTGCCGCCGCGGCGCACACCTTGTTATCGGAAATTGAAAACGCGTGCTGGCAGGTACCACACTACGGCCCGCGCAAGGAAAAACTTTTGAATGGCTACGCCGTTCGCACTCCCCAGATGCAAAGTTTTACTGCCCCTCCCAATGCGCTTGTGGTTGTTTAGGAGTCCGCCAATCCCGGTCAATACGCACCAGATCCTCGTCGGCGCATTACTATGTGAGACGACGGGGACTGGTGTTATAGACAGGGGATTTTCGACGATAGTTTAAGTCGGGAAACACTCGATGCATCACTGCGCGGCGCACGGTCAACTATTCGGACTGTCATCTCATTTCGAGTGACAGTATGACACACATCTCATCAACAGAAATCTTCGACGAAACCTGCTAGCCTCCAGAAGCGGGACTATTTGGATAAGGACATGCCTCTTTGGGAAGGCAGCGTCAATAAGCCCCTCCAGTTGGCAAATTATTGCAGGATGCAATATGGGGTTCCTCAGGTTGCTGATACTCACCAGAGACTGTCATCTCACTTCTCCGTCCTGGGCACTTTTGTTTTGGGTTTCTCGTCAGTTGTTCGCCCCACTCTTCCCACGGAGCGATCCGAAGGGCACACAGATATGAGACGGAATAGCGTTGAAGATTTTGAAAAGCGCTTCAGTGATTGGTGTGGCCTGTGGCTGGATCGACGGCGCTGATTGACACTGGGGCGCTTTTTGACCCTACAGTCTACAGAATTGGCATGCTTTTCCCCTTCAGATGTGAGGTTGTGTTTTGTTCTGTCATCATGTTGATATGTATTTTTATTTTTTTTGGTTCTTACCGCTTTGTCTTTCAGTCCCTTGTCCAGGGCGCTGGCGTTTACATTTGATTGGGTCAGGTGCGGCATTTGCGTAGCGGGAGAAGCATTTCATTAGGCGAAATTTGTTCAGCATTTGTTTACGAAGTGGCGGTCTGACACTGGATATACTCCGATTTCGCCATCATGTCCACTATACTCCATTTACCTTGTGCTTTTTGAAGATTTTTATTATATTTTGCATTCTGCGACTTTGTGTGTTTTTGTGTGGACTCGGAACCTCGGGCATGTTGCACCAATCTTGGCCTTTAGTTCGTTGTCACTCTGCCATTGGGTGTCCACTGAGACTTCATTGACACCAAAATTCAATGTGTCCTTGTGTCGCGACCCCATTGGATTTACAGGCTCTATCTACCAGCATTAGAGCGGGTGCATGCAATGGTGCCCGATGTTAGAAGAATAAGGCAAGCTGCAGAGATTTCATTTCTCATGTTTTCTTTTTCTTTTCCTTTGTCTTTTCCCTGTTCTTTTGCGTTCATGGGTTGGGCGCTGAGGGATTTTGACGTTGCATTTGCGTGCAATCTGTGCATAAGCATGGGATCTGAACATGAGACTTCCCCAAACAGAATGAAGTAACACTGAAAGAACAGTTGGTGCCGCGAGGCCAGGGTTGTTACGGGAAGGTGAATTGGATAATACTGCAGGATGCCTGTTTATGAAAATGTGTACATAAATACAGTAACTTCATCTGCACACTGCTACGTGACATAGTTGGTGTGATTAGCAATGGCATATAATCCTGAACAAGACCAGCTGCCTCATTGAGAAGTAATCGACTGTCGTATTTACAAGTGGTTAGATGTCTAGTGTCCGATTAATTGCCTGTCTTATTCTTATTCATTCAAGGGTCCAGGAGCCGGTGAAAAGGCGGAGTTCCAGTGGAGAGCATGCACATCAGTTGTGATCGGCGTTGTTGCCAGAGGACCCTTGGACTGTGCGCACGGGTCATCCCTATTGGTACGTGGCGGGTCCAGGGACTTTTGAAGCAAGAAGAGAAAAGAGGATTGCTTTTGAGGGATCGCGGCTAAGCATGACCTTGTACTGTCATTTTACTGTTTAGGTGTGTGTTTGATTGCGAGTACGGGTAGAGAGGGGATGCAGATAGCAAGTTGTCAAGCTGACAAAAAGAAAGATCAGATAGGGGGTTTAACAAATGGCAAATATGCACGTTTTTGTTCTGTGGTGAAGTGAATGGTCGCTTGACTTGACTAGGTATTGGCAATGTTTGAGGGGGTGCTTTGAGTAACAGAGATTGCCATGCCTGATATTATGAGGCTGACATACTGATACGAGAATTGCATCAGTGTGCAGAGGCTACTTTGCCTCCGGTGGGTAGGTATGATGCAGCGATAAGATGATAGCGAGGATAAGATCGAGCGAGAGTGAGAGCAAGAGTGAGAGTGAGAGTGAGAGTGGGTATGTGAGACCGACATGCATGAGACATATGTGAGGTAAGGAGACTGAGTAAGAGATGCCCAGTTTCCAAGCCTTTACGACGTGCTTGAGGGTTTTGAATAGTCACAGAGTTAGAAGTAACATATTTTAGCCTATGAATAGAAAGAGTACTCTTTTGCTTTTCTAGCCTGCCCCGCCTATCTATACGTAAGACGAGCAGGTGAGGCGGCTCACCCTCTCACAATACCAGCATCAAGTCTACATGATCTGACACGGTACCCAATTGCGGCAAAACGTGTCTTATCTACCCATTCGCGCGGCACTATAAGCTGGGGCTATTTACCAGCGCTGCGAGCCAGTTATGAATACTATGGCCCAAGAAAAGAGCAGGGAGTGGTTACCCACGTACGGCGTGGCGGAAAGGAGGATGCAGTAAGAACAGGACATGGGTTGAAAAGGACTGAATGATGGTAACCGTCGTTATTATCTTAAAGTAGAGTATCGTGAGGATCAAGATCTGCAGGAGGAACCCGTGATGCTGAAATACTATGAATATTGGGGTTTGTTTGTATTGCGGATTGCGTAGGGAGGACTGAGGCTGGAGGCTGGTACACAGAGTGCAAGTCGCATCCAGTCGACACTATCATTCGTGCCATGGAGTTTATATCAGTGTAGGCTAGTCGACGATTCTTGGCATCTATCCCACGAGACAAACCGACCCACACTGCCATGATACTGTCATGACAATCTCCCAACATCTATGAGAGTACCCCTTACAGGCCCTCACCCAAGCAACATAACCATAACACGCTTCCACCTCCCTGCTTCACATTGACTCTGGTTGAGTTGACAAGCCACTCCCATGCCGAGGTGGAAAGAAGAAAGCACGAGCGTCGATCTGAACCCCCAGCTCTATCTGCTGCGCTTTCTAGAGAGAGCGAGAGAGAGGGTGAAAGAGGTTGACGAGGATATAGGGTCGGCGTGTATATATGGTATTCCAGTGTCGTGTTTGCCCGGTTGCGTCCCAAATGTACAATAGGCAGTTTCCTGGCTCTGACTGGTGGAGGGCCAAAAGCACAAAACACGCACACAACAACGCGACTTTGGATGTAAAGTCTCGTTGTAGTATCTAATTACCGTCGTCACGGATCACGCACTGAAAGTCGCCACTGCAACTTCGCCATCCTTAGCAGCAATCTCACGGTCGTATGAGTATTCCCCTAATCACTGTAAGAAGACAATCGCAGACATGGTGCGGAAACCAAACCCACGAGGATATGAAACCGGGCAAGACTCTCCTGAGGTTTTCTTACTGAACTGTTTGTTTCATCCAAGGGCGTACGCGAGCCTGGAAAGTGGAGAGCGTCGAGAAGTTGAAGTAATGCTCCCAGTGGTGGTTCGGTCTTTCGTGGTCGTAACGAGAACTTCCTAATCAAGTCAGCTCAAGCTCAAAACGCCCAACTGGGATCAAGACATCGTAGAAGCACGACAAAAGAGTCGTCTCCCCCATTGTGCTCTCAACGTCTATTCTGACATACAGGACTTCGTTTCCAACGACTGTGTACCAGATAATTCCTCACTAACTCGGGTTCATGGCACGCCCATCCTTTAGCAGATTGTGTAAATACCATCCATGAATAGCCAAGGCAGCACTGTCGCCACATGCATGCCCACGACCGTCTCTACACCTCCAACCCCAACCCTTACTGCCGCGCCGGGAACACGACCTATTCATTTTGGTTAATGAAAAATTGCGAGTGTTTACGGGGAATTTAAGCTGTCTGGAGAAATGCTTTGGCTTGCCTATGTCATGTCATGTTAGTACCCAAGCTCGTCTCCGAGTAGCAACACGTTAATATCGCATGCACAGGTCAACAACGCAGAGTATTAGACTTCGGTTATACCTTTATGTGTGTGATTTACAGTATCCTGTCTGTTGACACTTGCTGTATTAATTTGTACCTCTGGCTATACAACCTCATATCCACGAAAGTCTAGAGGGGGTGGAAAAGGGGATCAAGGCCAAGTGGTGGTCAATGCAATATACACAATGTATAAAGTAGTGTCCGAAGGTGGTGCGCCCAATAACATCAATAACGCTTGTCTACAGCCATTCAAAAGTCACCAAATTGTGTTTGACAGCTGGGTAGATCTTGTCACCAGTATATTGAACACTGCGTCAAAACACAGACGTCGTGTCATACGATCATACTTCGGCTATATACAGCAGTATATGTCTGTCTTTACCGATCAGCATATGTCCCCCTTGTAAGATTCAAGCCACATTTATGAGAGACCACACTGCGTACCATTTAGTCTAACGACAGAAACTATCCGTTGCCCAAAAGAGGCTGCGGAATGTGTCTGAGGCGGCTGATTTTGCATAGATCGGTCCACCAGACGATACCGTAGACCTTGATGAACTGGCAGAGCACAGTAGCAGAGTGAGGGGTAGAAACTCGGGAGTAGGACAAGTAGAATTAGATTTAGTCATGAGTTGAGGAAGATGTAAGAAAGTCGAAAACAAGAGGAGGTCACATAAGTCATGCACAAAAGGGACCGTTCTCATCTTTGTCACTTAAGGAACCACCTGGAAGTGACAGACGTTGAAAATAAAGCAAGAAGATTATCTTTGGAACGCGCGCTAACTTTGGGGTGAAAAAATATGAAGCAACGTGCATGCCCCTGAAAATGTGTCCACCATGTCGGTTGGACTAAGTCATCTCGTCGTCAAGCAGCAAAAGTAGTGTTGAGCACCTCCACCCTCACAAGTCAATATCCCCAGGAACGAAGAAGATGAGTATCAGCTTCAAATTCCTAGGGTGGTATTCGTGTGCATTAATATTGCCATAGTCCAAGACCTAGAGAGTAAAATGACGCAGCCCGGGAGTGTACATCACCATGGTATGGATGGGATCGAACTGGTTGACGGAGCCGGAATTCTAACCCTGGGGCCGTCACCAAATACTATCCAATCAGTCCATTTCCAAAAATCAAAATATTAAAAAATTGTGCAAGCCGAGGTGTTTCGCTTCGTACATATATACACATCTAGAACTTAGCCTCGGCGCGGACGCTCCCACTCCATGCACTGGTCGCATTGCTGCTGCCAGGATCAACCTTGCAGTTCATAGCTTTTCGATGCTGCTTCGTGGCGGTCTACTTCTGCCCCCACCAGGAAACAAAGTTCATACATGAATGTACAGTCCGGTCTTCAAGTGACGTCCTCACTCCTGCCAAGAAGACCTCAAGCTCAGCATCACTCCAGCCAAGAGTCTTAAGTGGCTTGGCCCCCATCGCACCAATCAGGTGGAGGATGGCAATCTTAAAGTACATGCCACAGAGGCGTTGTGTTTTATCCTAGAATTATAGCACGATCAGATGGCTGTGGATGTTTTAATTGACTGGCATTGGATCGCCGTGCGAAAGCGTACCTTGGGCCAAATGCCTATTGGTGTCTTGACAAGTCTGCAGTGGATATTCTTGAAGCCAGACTTGATGAGTCGAGGTTCGTGTTGATCAGCAACATGGTAGTTGCCGCCCAGGGCAGACATGGCTTGATGCACAGCTTCAAAAAAGTTGCGGACGGGATAGTCTTCGGGCAGGGTGTTGTCATCCGAGTGGATGGCATCGGAAAAATCGGAGATTTCAATCCAACCGCCGGGTTCGAGGTGGTCATAGGAATTCTGGACTAGCTTGTCGATATCCTTCAGATAAGCACATGAATGCCGTATGTTGATGAAATCGTATTTGTTAGTATCTACCCAGTCGTCTTCAATGTCGTCGATAATGAAGCGCACATTCGGAGGCACCCACGATGGCTGGATAGGGCTGAGATCTACGCCAATAACTTCGGCGCTGGGAAATTGGTCACCAACTGGAGGCGTCGTATGTCATGTCAGTGACGGAATAGCTGAGAGGACACAAAGGTAGCTCCATAGACTTCGGTTCATCCTATTGATGTACTGTGCAAGGGAGAAGAAAAGAGACATAGAACTAACTATCAATTGCCCATAGACCAGTGCCGGTGCAGACATCGAGAATGCGTTGTGGATGGTCGCCAATGGGGGCGTTGAAGAGCTTGCCGTCGCAGGATTCAAGATGGAGGACATGTTTTGTGTGTTCACGGCCTTGTTCGAGATCGTCATTGGGCAGGGGGTATCTGCCATGGCGATAGTAGTGATACTACACAAGAGGGGGTCAAAAGTCAGTCACCATAGCCGCCGTCGTCACCACCATTGTCGTTAACAAAAGGCAGTGATACGATTTCATCAGAGAGAGCAAGGATTGGATGGCTGAATGAATGAACAAGGGATGGACATACGCGGCGACCATTCTCATATTCATGCTGTAGGATACTGGAGGCAATGCTTGTTGAAGCGTTGGATTGGAGATCGAGCTCCTGAGGATCGAACTCGTCATCGTCGAAGTCTTGGGCCTGAGCAACGGCGAGAGCAGGCTGAACGAGAACCTTGGCTTCGGAGGCGCCCGGGCCAGAGTCGGGCGATGCGCCCTTTGGGGAAGTATCTTGTCGGGGTGAATCCGCCATTACGTATGGGTATAAGCCGTTGCAGGTGCCAATTGCGGCTCTCCGAGAGTTGCGAATATTCTCTGTGCCCTTGCAGTAACTCCCAGGTGAAGCTAACAGACACCGGAGGTGACGAGGTAGAACAAGCGTCAGTTTGGGTGAGCGGCACTGTGTGCGGAGAGGGATGACAGTAGTTCTCTTAAAGGATCAGAAGAGACGGCGTTTGTTGGCGTCGGCGTTGGCGTGGTTTCGACTTTTTAGCGAGTTTTGGTGTGGGTGGTCTGAGTACATACGGTGTGGGAGGCAAGCATCAGCGAGAGGTTTAGTTCAGGGTAGTGACTGAAGGGGGGGGGGGGGGGGGGTTGTGGGCTGCCTGTACGATGCCTGTAGGATACCTTGTATGTCAGTTTGTGCAGGGGAGGAAGGAGGCATGATGAGCTCAGGAAAGCAGAGACGACATGGTCCTGCCATACTCCGTGACGGTGGATTAGCAAGGCAGGTAAGGCCCAGGGTTGGTTACCTTGGAGAATTCGAGTGCTCTTCAAACCAACATGCGGGCTTAAGACACTGGGGATAGTGCACTTCATAGTCAGTTGCCAATCCAGCCTATCAGTACGAGTATCCTTCTGCTCTGCTAGAGGCTATAATAGAGGCCGAGGCGCTCCGTAGACAGACAGATGGGTCGGTCGGCCTATGCCGCAATTGGATCTGCCTGCGAGGTTTGGCACCGGCACTTGCTGGTGACTTCAACGGTGGATAAGGCTTGTACGTGCCACGGATGCTCCAGTTGTGCAGGTCAGCATTCGTGCTCGATACTCTAAACGTGACAGTAGGCGAGCAGTAACTCCGTTTTACTTCATTGAGACACGACAATACGTGGCTGCTAAATAGCGGGGGCGCTTGACCGCTGCAACGCTCCCAGTGGTCCGTGGCATCTAGTAGTTTATTTAGATCGTAACCTGAAAGCCACCCCGCAAGATTCTTCAATCATCGTTGCCTCCGTTGCAGCCCCCCATCTCAGCCCCCATGCAGCCTCTACTGTAGTTTGCGACGGATGCTGTACTATGCAACAGACGGCGGCACTTCAAGCAATGCTCCATGAGACACAGCGATGGCTTTTGGCGCGTCCATTGGGGATCTTGCCGATGATCCAGTCATACTGAAGAAACCTGATTGGATTACACTGCAATCACGCCTATTACTCCAACAGGGTTGGCCCTGTCTTGGTGTCCTTTGCTCCAACACAATTGGAATGTCATCTTTGCCAGAGGATGCCATTGGCTGAACACCTTCTTTAGTGTGGTAATACGCATGAGTTGTCCTACCCGCTGTCACTGTAATGTGTGTCGTTCGCAAATGTTGTCATAGCATCATGCAAGCCATGCCTGCTCTTCTTGCATGGGAATGACTCCGGGCTCTCCGGGCTGCATATCCCGAGATTGCCTGACCAATCTGGCAGCTCTACGTCCTTCCGCCCGGACGACAAAAATCGACATACATGGCTTCTCTACCACTGAGAGCAAACCGTTGGCAGCGATCCTGGTACTCCCAATCCTATATCACGGCTTGGGTGGGAGGAGGGGGGGGACGAGGGGTTTCTTTGAGTAATTATCTAGAGACCGCATGCTGCACATGGTTGAAAAGGGCAAACCAGATATCTGTATGCTTATTTGTGGACACCAACTGCGAGCATACGTCTCCACGAGCGCCTCACGCCCGGAAATGAGCACTGAGTGGCGGCCAATATGGATGAAGTGAACGGAGTAAGCACAGTTTCGAGAGCCCTGGTTCGATTCAATGACCAGTTCGTTCAGGCGCATTTGGACATCGATAGTCTGGCTTGCCATGTGGTCGCTGCCACGTTTACTCCGTAGCGTACCACAGCGTTGGTGTGGCGTAGTTACCCAGCGATTCACCCCACCATCCGAGGACGCGGACGCCTCGGCACAGAGTCTCGGCGCATGGTCGCAAGGTCGCAAGGTCTGTCACCCTGGAGGAGTGGGTTCGGTCTAGGTGACTGGTCATCCGCGACCATCCAGCACAAACATTTTTAGGATCCCTTCACAGCATAAACCTCGGGAAAGGGCCTGTCTGAAGACACCCCAGTCAGCACATGAGGACCAGACAATGCACGTCAGCAAGTGGACCAACAGCATCAGAATGTCGTTGACTTCTATATTTGCCATCGTTTGCGATAGGAATGTGCCTCGGCAATAGAAATCATTCAATTCACGAAACTAGTCCTGCCATCGAGTAGAGAAAAGCACACTGGATGAAGCAAGGACAAGAAAGCGGCGGTATTGACCGGCATCCTCGCTCACCTGCTTCACACCTTTGTCATATTAGGTAATAAGCCACACGGAGAGGCTGCTTGAACCACTTCCCCACTTGTATTTCTTCGTCAGCTGGTCAAGGACTGGTAGGAGGATACTGCAATACGGAAAGGACTCCATATGCGCCGAGGTTTACAATGCTTCCTTTGATCTGCCAGACTCGAAAGAAGCTCATTCCTCCACATCGAAGATCCAACATTCCCGTCTAATCTCAAGCACTGGGTTAGGGTTGGCGGCACCTCATGTAATAGATGGGTGTGGCGGCTCAAAGATCATGCAACACAATTGTACTGTGGGTACGTGCTGGCTGAGGCAGCCTAGATTATCCTTTGCCTAAATACGGGTGTAAGGAGCACCGAATCTAGGGTTGTGCTCCCTAAGGTGGTTGCTACCCAGTGCGGTACTTACAAAGAACACATCTTCTTCAATACAAAGGCATACTGGACGCTGTCAAGCTGATTTCTCAACCTTCTCGTACCAGCCCATTCGAACTGCGGGAGGAGGCCTTGTCGCCATCCAACTGTCAAACCTTCGGCATAGCGATGCGGGGTGCGTGCGGCCCCACACCGGCCCCGAGCCAATTAGGCTGCTGTACCAAGTACTCCGTATTCAAAGATATGCCTTGTACGTAACAGCATCCAACGCCATTTCTCGGATGGGCACGGATGAGCACGGATAAGTACGGATAATTACGCCACAGTTCCGCTACAGAATCGTCACGTTTCAGGGGAATATGAGTGATAAGAGGGCGGGGGAGTGATGGCCGCCGTCGGCACATAACTTTGATATCCGAAGCTAAATAGGCCTCAATACGCAGGCAAGGTCCCTGCTTCGAGGAAGGATAACCAAATATAGATGGACAGCGTCGAAACGCAGTGTGTACATGAATACGCAGAAAAAGGTAATGTGACAAGACCTTGTATCAACTCCACAGTAGTATAAGACTCAAGTCCTACACGCAACGTACGCCCATGATAGGTGCCGTGCAACTGCCGTGCAAATACGGTAGTCACGGCGCAGAGAAAACTTTGTAGAGTTGGCCAGTCTATCGAAGTAGATAGGAAGCAACCATTTCAACAAGTCTGATTTGTAGAGCAATTCACAAAACGTAAGTCATAATGCACAACATAGTCTTATCAGATTTCTATATCCATTACTTCGTACCTACTAGTTAGGTAATGAGTTGAGTTGCCGTCTACGACGGGCAACAACCGGAGTGTTTAGGTAATGGGACCGGCAGGCACCTTCCCACTGCGGTCAGTGCTTGGCTCCTCTTAGCGTCTTTCTGGGACTATAAGAACCCTAAAGTACGGAACATCCCCCCAAGGAAACCACTATATCTTCCGTCCTCGGCTCAGTGACGGACGCACTGACGGACTCCTGACCAGAACTGCCCCGCGACTGCCCCGCGACTGCCCCGCGACTACCTCTCCTGCCCCTCCCTCGTCGATGACCCCTAAATAAGAAGACCCTGTTTCTCATATAAGGAAGATTCTTGACTACCTTGGGCACCAACGACGAGGAAAAATAAAAGGCACAAAAGCAGAGCGAGAGCGAGAGCAAAAGGACAAGGGCGCCCAAAATGCCTGCCACCATCCAACTCGCAGACTACCTCTTCCGCCGCCTGCGCCAGCTCGGCGTCGGCTCCGTTCACGGCGTGCCTGGCGACTTCAACCTTACCTTGCTCGACCACGTTGAACCTGCAGGCTTGCGCTGGGTCGGCAACGCAAACGAGCTCAATGCTGCCTACGCCGCGGATGGATACTCTAGGATAAAGGGTATCGGCGCCGTCATCACCACCTTTGGTGTTGGGGAGCTCTCCGCCATCAACGCCATCGGCGGTGCTTTCGCAGAGCGCGCCCCTGTTGTCCACATCGTCGGCACCCCTCCTCGCAACTCTCAAGATTCACGGCACCCACATCACCACACCTTGAATGATGGCGAGTACAGGCATTTTTCACAGATGTACTCTCACGTCACTGTTGCGCAGACTCACCTCTGGGACACCCGCACCAGTGCCTCCCAGGTCGACGAGGCTCTACGGCAGTGTTTGCTCCACAGCCGTCCTGTGTACATTGAGATCCCCGTAGACATGGTGTCCGCCCTGGTCTCCGAAGATAGACTCTCGCAGCCCATAGAGCCATTGGATACTACCTTCGACGCAGCGGCCCACGACGCGGTCCTTCAATCCATCTTGGGCAAGATTGCAGCGGCGAAGCAGCCCATCATCTATGTGGATGGCGAGATTCGTCCACTAGGTATCGTCGATGAGGTGCAAAAGTTTGTGGATGCAACCAACTGGCCTACCTGGGTTGTGCCTTTCGGCAAAGGCTTCGTGAATGAGACGGCGCCCAATTTCCACGGCGTGTATGACGGTGCCTATGACCGTCCCGAGGTGCAATCATTCGTCAATGGCGCCGACTTGATCGTCTGCTTCGGTCCTCACTTTAGCTCCACCAACACGTCTCTCCTCACCGGCCTTCCAAACCCTGAGGTGACCATCTCCTTTAGTGACGCAAAGATTACGATTGGCAAGGAGATCCATCGAGATATCACGGCCAAGAGCATCGTCTCCAGTCTCCTCGAGAGCCTTGATGTTTCCAAAATCCAGCGCTATGACCCTTACCCTGAACTTCCTCGGCAGTACAATCTGTCCCTGGCAGATGTCTCTCCGGAGGCTCCTCTCACCCAGGATCGACTCTGGCGCACTCTCTCAAACTTCTTCCGTCCAGGCGATATCGTAATGGGAGAGACGGGTACGTCTGGTTACGGGGTCCGATACATGCCTCTACCAGAGAATACACGTCTGTTCACCCATGTGACGTGGCTCTCCATCGGCTACATGCTGCCTGCCGCCCAAGGGGCAGCCTTGGCACAGGAAGAACTCGCTGCATCTCCCGGCTTCAAGGGCGTTCAGGGCGGCCGCACAATTCTCTTCATTGGAGACGGAAGTTTCCAGATGACTGCCCAAGAGCTTGCAACGATCATCTACCATAACCTAAATGTCGTCGTGTTTCTCCTCAACAACGACGGCTACACCATCGAGAGATGCATCCACGGATACAAAGCGGGCTACAACGGCGTTCCTCGTTGGCGGTACCTACAGGCCCCCAGTTTCTTTGGAGCCTCTGAGGACACATTTACGGTCTCCACAAAGACATGGGGTGAATTGGGCCAGGCTCTCACGGACGACAGGCTAATTAATGGGAAGGGGCTGAGAATGGTAGAACTAGTCGTTGACCGTGAAGATGCGCCACCGGGGCCACTGATGCAGCTCCTTGATAAGCAAAGGAACGCCGACGGTGCTTGATTAGAGGATGAAGAGACACATTGAGCTCTATATAAAAGTCGAATAAAATAACATGTAGTTTGAGTTTGTATTTCGCCCTACCTATGGCAGAAAGCAAACAATGCCGATCCGTCGATTTCGCGATAAATTTGTTCTTGGGGAAGCTTTGGTCATCTGTCTTGGGATGGTTTTCCAATGCAAAGACACCACATCCAAGTCGGATTGATGAGGTTCCAGGCAAATATATTTAATAACTAGCAGCCACGAAGAAGGTGGACGGAAGTACATCACCAGCGAGGAATGATGTAGAGTTCTTGTAAAGTACATATATATATCCAGTTCAGCCAAACAACACACCAACAAGTCAAGTTGCAGCTAAGCCACACATAGCCTCATACACCAAATTGACATCGTGACCAGTCAATTGCCGCCGGTACAACACCTATCGCCTCAAATCACTTCTCCTCACACACCTTCTTCAAGTCAATGTTAAACCCAGAGAAGCCCTTGGCCGTCTTCTCTCGAAACCCCAGCTGGTTCGCGACCCAGCCCTCGCCGATCATAAAGGCCAGGCCGCCGGAGAAGTCCTCCTGCTGGATGAAGATGGTGGAGTTGGGGTTGGAGGGGTTGGGCGTGAAGCGGAAGCTGTGGTCGCCTGTGAAGAGGCCCAGGGGAAGGGCGCCGCGCCAGGAGAATACGGAGGGGTTGTTTTCCTGCTGGTGTTAGTTTGGCTGTGCGCGATGTGGTTTTTGGGGATGGGGAGTGGGTACCAGGAGGACGGGCTCCATCCCGGTGCCTTGGAGCTCGACACGCATCTTTGTTCCCTTTTCTAAGGGGTCGCCTTTGGTTTTTGTGGCGATGGATTTGATGAAGCCTTTGGGGGAGTAGAGGGTCGGGTTGCTGAAGTCGAGGAACTATCATTACGGTTGGAGTCAGCAGGGCGATGTGAGTTGCGACGACGGGGTGGAAGCGGCAGTGGTGTGTACGTAGACATACCTTGGCTCGAACTTTGGCCGGAGGAGCGGCAATCTCTATCTGCGTAGCGATGACAGTCATGTTGGCGTGGAAAGGTAGTCGTTGATACAATGTTTTGCAGCGAGTAAACCAAGATTCTTGCAAGTGGGCAGCCTGCGTCTCTTATTCCGACCAGAGACGAACGTGACTGAGATTTAGTCTGGAATTGAAAACCCAGAAGCAGAGAGATCCATGCCTCCTTTATAACGAGCACATCAATGACGGAAATGACTCCCCGGCCGTAGTGGCGCGAGTCGATATTAAGCTTCGGCTTGTTTTCGCTACTTTCCCGCGGATTGAGGCATGGTCCCTACATACGCAAGTGCCGTTACCAGATAAGGGAGCTTTTTCTGTAGCTATCAGACTGCATGCGAAAGTCTTCCTTCGCCTTATGAGGCTAGGGGTTAGCTCGAACGGGTACTCTATACCACGGCGAAGAGTGGTATCAAGCCAGTGGGAGAGGTACCAGTGACTAGAGGCACTCGGCCCTGGCGCTCCGAAAAAAGCGCGAGGTGGGGCGCACTGGAATTCATGGCTGGCAGTGCGGAGGCTGGATCCGTGCCGCTGGCCAAGGGTGCCCTTGCTGGCGGGATGGGATGCCGATTGGATTTGACTCATCTCGCATAGCACTTGTGAGATAAAGACCTTGTGGCAACTAGTTTTCTCTTTGAAAAGCGACGAAGAGAGCTCGTTGCAAGCTGTTTGTTTGTCAATGTTGAATGTATAAAGTACAAGGTGGGGTTTATGCTAGATCGGGGCTAGATCGGATGGACTGAGAGCTTCGCCCGCCATTCCTTATCGATAGGTGCAGCCCTCACCACGAAGCGGGGCATTTACTACGGCACTTCGACTTCTGCCTCATCGGCTGCACGATTGCTGCATCATTGGCTTTGGCATTTTGCCTTCCTCACACCATCACACATCGCAGCCTTTCTCCGCGGCTTCCACTCTGGCCGCCCGCCCGCTAAGATGGAAACCGCTCTCAAATCATGGGGTATGCTCAACCCCAAGCCAAACTGCCGCCCCTACAACCGTGGCTCGAGGAAGCACATCTAGGCTAACCAACAACCTAGAGCTCGACAACAACGTCCACCTCATAGACCCCAAACGCGACGCCCTCTACAACTACGACCCCGCGGCCCAGAAAGCCATAAACGAGGCCCGGCCATGGGTCCGCGACGCCAACCACTTCAAGCACGTGCGGATCAGTGCCGTTGCCCTCATCAAGATGACCATGCACGCTCGCTCCGGCGGCGCTCTCGAGGTCATGGGCCTCATGCAGGGTTACATTGATGGCGACACCTTTGTCGTCACAGACGCTTTCAGGTTGCCCGTCGAGGGAACGGAGACGAGGGTGAACGCGCAGAACGACGCAAACGAGTATCTAGTTGAATACCTCCACCTGTCGCGGGAGCAGGGCAGGGAGGAGAACGTTGTAGGGTGGTATCACAGCCACCCAGGCTACGGGTGCTGGCTCAGCGGCATCGATGTCGAGACACAGGCTATGCAGCAGCAATTCCAGGACCCCTTCCTCGCCGTCGTCATCGACCCGGACCGCACCATAAACGCAGGCAAGGTCGAGATCGGCGCGTTCCGCACGTACCCGAGCAACCACGATGCCAAGACCACAGGCGCCAGCACATCCGACGGCTTCCAAGCCGTGCCGCTCGACAAGGCGGCCGAGTTTGGCGCTCACTCTAGCCGCTACTACAGCCTCGAGGTCTCGCACTTCAAGAGCACGCTTGACGCGCATCTCCTGGAGCAGCTGTGGCACAAGTACTGGGTGCAGACGCTCAGCCAGAGCCCACTTCTGACGAACCGCGACTTTGGGAACAAGCAGATGCTGGATTTGAGTTCCAAGATACGGGAGGCAACGACGAACATCACGCGGGGTCGGACATCGCAGAGCATGATGGGGGGTCCGCACACTGGGAAGGGCGCAGACAGGATCGTCGACAAGCTTGCCAAGGAAGCGAATCTCATTGCTACGAAGGAGAGGTCTGGGCTGATGGCTAGTGAGATCAAGGCTAAGGTGTTTAACGGGTTGGGTGCTTCGCAGGCCTGACATGTGCCGTCTTCGACACTGGATTAGGCGTCGATATTTAGCCTGCTGTTTACGAAATAGACGGCGTTATGAGAACTACATGAAATAAATGAGAACCTTTACATTACTATGCGCTCATAACAATAGCCCGTACTTAATTCTGGTTGTAGAACCGATGACTCAAAACCTCATACTTGAATTTCTCATTGAATCGCTTTATCTGCCCATGAGGGTATTTTTCCCCTTTTCCATTGCTTTGTGCTACCCGGTACTACCTAGATACACCTCACCGACTTCCTCTACAGCCTTTCTCTCATTCTTGCTTGCTCAAGCAGCTTTCCACAAACGCCTCTTCTCGAGTACATTTTCCCCGAGTGGTCTTCTTGTAGGTCACCACAATCTCATATGCTACCACCCTCTCTGTCCTTCAATCCCACAAACAGCCATAGCATCATGAGGTCATACGCCGCCTTCAACAGCCCCGCCCCCATGAACATCAGCAACCAAAGCCCCTTGCCCGACATACCACCCGCAGCGCCGAGTCCTCCCGCCGTAGCGAGCGTCTTGACGATATTCACCACACCCAACACAGCGGTCCTCTCACCGGGTAGTACTGCCGCGGAGAGGAACGCCTGTCGCGGGGCCTGGTCCATGCTGGACGTACATGCGCGCAGGGAGAGGAGCGCCATGGCGACCCAGGTGCCTGCTGGCCCAACGGGGGGTACTCCGACCAAGGAGAGGAAGATGGCGGAGGGGAGGTGGGTGAAGACCATGGTCTTGAGGGGGCCGAGGCGGCGGGCGAGGGGGAGCGCGAAGAGGTTGGCGACGAAGAAGAGAGAGCCTAGCGTGGATGGCTGCAGCGAGTGGACGGTGGTGAAGAAGTATGTTAGCCAGGAGGGGGACGCCATGCCTGACGCAAAGGAGTCGAGCGCGAAGAGGACGAGGAGGCGGTACAGGATGTCGCGTGAGGCAGACGAAACGTGGGGGACGAGGGCCCAGAGCCGGACGAGCAGCGTCTTTGGCGGTTCTGGGGCTGGCTTGACAGGCTGTCTGGTCTGCTCTCTCGAGCTCCTCGAACCGGACTCGGAGCCTGACCCGTCGGAGAGAAGGCCCTCCACATCCTCCAGCGCCGCTTCCTCGCTGGGCAGCTCCTCAAAGCCGTCTATCTCCACGGCTTTCGTGAGGGCAAAGTTGAGGAGCAGCTTCAACAGCCCGAGAAGCCCGTACACGCCAAAGACAACGCGGTAAGCTCCGTTGCTAGTCCACGACGGCCGCCCCTCCAGAACCTGCACAATCCACCCGCACGTCACGGTGCCAAGGGCGGACCCAGCAGTCCCGAACATGGTGTACCAGGCAAACAGGTCGCTTCTGTCGTCCTTGGGCGTAAGGTGCGCGAGCACCGACTCCTCGACCGTGCGAAACGGCCCAATCTCCTTGCCGCTGGGGCTGATGACGCCGAAGACGCTAGCAAGCACGAGGACCCAGTAGCTCGTGCTGGAGGCGAATACAAAGCCGCTCATGGCCATCAGGCCTGCTCCCGCGGCTAGGACGCGCCGCCGCCCGAGCTGGTCGGTCACGGTGGTGAGGACCAGGCTGATGACGGCGTCGCCCAGCACCGTGAGGGTCATGAACAGGCCGACCTGGCCGTCTGTGAAGCCCTTGCCCGAGAGGAAGTGGACGAGGATGAGGTAGGAGGCGCCATAGCCGTACATGCGGACGAGGCGCTGGAGGCAGAGGACTTTGACATCGCGGGTGGAGCGGGCGAGGGCGGCGAAGCCGGATTCTGTGGCGAGGCGGGAGCGCCATGAGGTGTGCATGTTGGCGGTTGACGGCAGAGGCGGTGACGAAGTACAAGAAAATGGCGAGGCGAGGGGGTTGTTCTCGATTGTTGCGGTCCTGCGATTCCCTGATCCCGGCCTTTAGGTGTGTGGAGCTGCTTGCTTCTTATATCTCTTCTCTTGTCTTCTCTTATTTTTCTTTTCCTTCTTCTTTGCCAGTTCCTTCAAGTTACACTCTTGTCTTCGACAATGCTTGTCTCTGTCTCTCCTCATACCATTGGCAGTAGGGAGAGATGGCTGATTGCGCAGTGCGAGGTTTGCATTAGAAATGGGGGGGCGTGCGCTTCGCTGCCGCATTGGCTTTGACACATGCCCTCCTACTCTCAGTAGCATCGACAGGGTCGGGTTACAGTCGGATGGCGCGGACAAAAGGAAGGATTCAGTACTGGCGAAGCTGCATAACGTGGATTCAATATGGAAATGTCAAGAGGCAAAAGTGAAGGATGGGAGAAGGAGTTTTGTAGTTGGTCGTTGGGTGGAGAGTGAAAGGCCTAGCCCGTCATCATGGGTCATCTCGGAGATAGTGCGGCCTTGCAGGCGCATGTCACAATTCAAGCGGTTTGGAGGGCTGGGAATCAGCTATCCACTTGTGGCGGGGAAGCAGATGAGACGAATGATGAATAGACGTTGGAGACTTGGAGCAACTCCTTGATATATCTGTTTGCGTCGGTGAGCCTTGGCCGGATGAAGGTGAGATATTCCAGACAGTTCCGTCGGTGAACACGCTTGGTGGCAACACAGCTCCTATTCAATACAACCTCTTACTGCAAAACCCTTGATCCGCAGATGCTATCCGCCTCTCACCGCCAGCGGTAGCCATGATGCTTCACAGTCCCCCATGTCTATAATTGGTTGCAGTGGGTGGGAACTAGCAAAGACGGGCTCTTATTCCGATAACGCCGACCGAGGCTGGTGGCGCATATCAATTAGTAGCCTGGGTCTCTTTGAATCCCCACGAGGAACCCCATTCATGTTCCTGATAGCGAAAACAAGCATATTTTGTGTTAAATGAAGAGAGGAAAGTGGGAGATACAGAACGCGTCAACCGTTACTTGCTGCAAGGCATCCATCCCGTCAGCGCGGCTATTGGTCACGCCTCGTCTCACCACCGAAACGAGCACAGAGCCGCCACTCAGCTTTTTGCATGTGGGAATAAAGGCAATGGGTATTGGCTACTACATTGGATACGAATTGTCTGTGCGAGATATTCATCGTTACCTTTTCAAGTGTAATAGCTGGCCTAGCATGAGAGGTTTTATACATATATCCGTTATGAAGTAAAGAAGACATCCTCGCCTACAGACGTCGAGAAACTTTAAGACGGGGAACGCGCAACACGATGGAGCGCTACAGACTTCTGAGTCGTGGTGAGAATCTGTCAAATAAAACATATCCTATCGGAGAGCTGGGGAGACCTCGCTTGCTATATTGGATTGGGTGAGTGGAAGACACGAAAGAAGCGAGGCATCGACAGGCAGTTTCGTCGTCATGATATGCGGGCGGGCTAGCTCGAGGCAAGGATACGTCATTTATTATTGCTACAGGTCAGGTTCAGTGCGGCTGCAAGACGGATAGAGTCCGTTTTCACTCCATATCCCACTTCTGTCGAGGCACGTACGACTTTGCCCCTGGCGATCGATCCTCCATCCACTGCCGAACGGCCGAAAAGTCGTTGCAGGTGTGCGGCTGATTCGCGTCGATATACGGCATGTGCGTTTCCTTCCGAAACTTCGTCGGGATTAGCCTCGTGCTGGTGTAGCATAGGATCGACTGCCTCAGGTAGTCCATGCAATGGTCTGTAGGGGGACGTCCGAGTCAGCGACGAGGTCTCCTTCTTGACTTTGCATTTGACCTACCAAGATGCTCGGGCCCGTGGCCGGAGCTGTATAGACCGGGATACTTTGCCTTCCGCATGGCGTCCTAAATGTCCGTCAGTTGGGTGCAATATGGCTTCGGGGCGCCGGTACTCACGAGGCAGTGTAATGTGTGAACAACGTCGGGACTGGTTCGGCCTGGTTAGTACGCCGCGACTAGCACCCAATGTGCCGCGAGGATCGTGCACTCACACGGCCGTGAACCCCCCCTGGGTAAAGTCACGATACTCCAAGTACTCGGCGCCCCATGCACGCCGAGCCTCGCTGGGCGAAATTGAAACTGAGACGTTACCGAGGAGACGGTCCCACGCGGAATCGACCTTGTCGCTCGGCTCTGCAAAGTAGTCGACGTTCTCGGGCCATTCGGAGTCTGGTGACAGCGGGGGGATGTAGCCTGTCTTGTTGGGGTAGAACTCGGGAGAGCCGTGAAACACGACTCTCTTTTTCGGGAACCTTGGTATTATGTCTGGACATCAGGCGCGCAATGTCAGCTACGATTAGGCATCCACGGTAGATAGAGATGTACTCGCCTTGGTCTGCCTCCGAGGTAGAAGCTGGACCGACGCCTCCGCTGCCGCAGCCGTGTGGGAAGCTCTTTGAGAAGACAAGCAGTATGCTAGTTGCCACAAACAGTGCCCAAGGGAGGATCCTCGACAGCGCAGACGCTGGCAGACGCCGATGTTGGCACTGAGAACACGGCAACATAGGGGTATCTTTCTCAGTCTGTTCCAAATCAGGGCCGTCGGCGCCCTCAATCCGCTGGTAGAGTGATTTCGACATGGTGATGCCGAGTATTGAAGAAGTTCGGATAGTTGGCCACTGCATCACCCAAGGCACATAAAAGGGTATTGTGACTGAGTGGTTTAGATGTTAGCCAAAGCACCGAGAGCGCCGTGGCAGACCAAAGCTGAGAGTTGCTCAAGCGGGCTTATCTTTCGACGTACCAGAGGAGAGCGTTGGGTTCGCTGCCTCGGTCCTTCGCATTTACCTTCGGGGACTAGAATGGCGAGGACTCTCGGGGAGGCCTCAGATGACCTACGAGGGAAGCAGAGCCTTTGCCTTTGAATCTCACCAGCCGCCTCCGACTGCGTTGTACGTCGTTGCTTATGCCACAATCCACAATCCACCATGTTGGAAGCCAACTCGCCATAGGGCCCCTCCCTCGTGCTGACTCTGACCCTCGCTCTGACTCAGATTCGCCATAGGCGTTGTCTCTTCAAGAGGATACCAGTTCATCCCACCACAGCAGCAGGTTGACCTGACCCTGCGGCGAATTGCACGCCCCGGGCCGGCAAGCCGTTCCTCTACCGCTGCCATTTGCCGCTGTGATCGGCAACGCTAATCCAATGCCGGCGATGTGTGGCTGTCAGGCTGCATTCCCGCCCGCTGAGGTGAGATGGATGTCCTAGTTATATCCGTCCCGCCATCAGGAGGAAACCTAGATCGAAGCCTCGTCGTCCTATAAATGGAAAGCGTCCTTGGTTCAGTGCTCATGCTGACTCAGGCTTCATTTTTAACAACAACAATGATTAAGCTAGTGCTGAGTCTGAGTTGGTCGCTCGGCCTACCTCCGTAGGTTCAGTCGTTGACAACACTAGGTAGATGTGCTTCAGAGACGTTCTTCGTGTATAAATTCGTCGAGGTGTCCTAGTCAACTCGTCTTGTGCTGCTTCATCATTTCCAGGTAATCAATCCCGCCGCTAAGAACCATACTCGACTTCAGCCTTTCCGTTCTCGTGCAAAAGTTCGCCAAGATGCTCTACTCCGTCTCTGCCATTGCCCTCCTCGTGGCCGCCGCCAACGCTGTGAAAGTCAACTTGTAAGTACTAGTCTTCACATCTCCATCCCCTCGACTAATGCAGCGTAGTTACTGGGATCGAGACTGTCAGCAGTACGCCGGCTCTAGCTTCCCTGACCCTGACAAGGCCGAGATCCTCGGCGGGCCGTACGGCTCTCAGTCAGGTCTCTTTGTCAACGACGACGGCCTCCCCAGAGGGTGTTCCACGTGTAAGGATTGGCATCCTAGTCCGCATTTCCCTTGCGGCTCGGGTTACGTTTGCTGATTCATATGACCAGTGCGCATATTCTGTTCTACACCAGACTGCAATGGGGGGTCTCAGAGGGCTGTAAACATCGGTGAATGTGTCGGTGACTTCGCTGCCATCTATGCCACAGCTGGTTAGTGTTGCCATATGCACTCGGGTGTCGCCTCTGCTAACACATCATAGGCTGTGCTATCTAAGCGCTCTTTGCTATATAGATGGAAGACCGCCGCGTCTGAGTCGGTGGGGGGTAGTTAATGCCAGGAATGAATGTATCAGCATACAATGTCAGCGCCATGCCTGCACCTCAATGAGCGTGTCAATGAGAAGTTGCTATATCCTGATTATCTGTCGTCCAAGGGCTCGGGCGCTTATTATCATTTTGAAACAATCAGGGCGGCTGTTGGAACGGGCCTGTCTTTACTTGTGATGGCCATCGACCATAAGGTGCTTAAACAGGCGTAGACTTTGACGCATTGCAGAGTCAGCCTCTTGGAGTGGACTTGCATTCATTCATCACACTCCGACGTTGGCCATCGTGAACCGACAACATTCGAATTGCACAGAGTCGTTACCATTTGTTCTCTGCGTAGGATGACCCCTATTCACAACCCTTTCGCCAATGTACCTTGCACTATGCAGTTGCTTGTGTGGTTGTAGTTTGCGCTGGTCTAAATGGTCTCCAGTGTTGTGGAGCTAGATAGATTCCTTCTGCCTCATTTATCGCATCCAAGCCCAGGGTATTCCCCAAATAAAGATTTTCTACCGCAGGAAGTTGGGTTCCCTAAAATTTCAGTCTGAGCCTTGTTATGAGATCCCTGCCTAGAGTTCAAGGTCGTGCTCATGGGCATGTATGTGCACATATATGGGACCGTTGCATTCACCTGTAGAGTTGAACGAGGATAAATGCAGACCTTCGGGCCCAAATCCTTAGGCCTCGGACTTGGATTTTGAGCTCTCACATGCAGCAGCAATACGACACGTTATTTCTACCGGATGAATGAGAAAGAGGAAGAAGGGCAAGGACTCGTATCATGATGGCTGGGTGCAATATGATCGATTATGCCTAGTCAATTTTACATCGCCTAATTGACGAAGATTGGATCAATTCCTTCGATATTTTATGATATCAGCGAAAGTCAGCGTCAGGAAAGTACTGGCTACGGCCTTTCTGTTCTTATTATTCCATCTTGCCTAGCCTTTCGCAGTCGGTAACAGCGCCAAGTCGCGGCTGTGAGCCCTGTGTGAATATCGCAGATGACGCAGTTACTCTCAAGTCGCTTTCATCTACATGCTAACTATGTAGGTATATCTCCTTGAACAATATATTTCTCGCCCTCACCCCATTGTACTCGCAATGAACTGTTATGTGAAGATGGTGTTCTCTATGAGTCTCTAGGCAATGCATAAATTGTCTGCAACACTTCAAGTCTGTACATCCAAAGGCTAATCATCGTCAGCACATACAAATTATCAGCTTACCTTATATCTAGTTTCAGCCAGATTCAAATTTCGCAATCGCCCGGATTTGAGGTAAAATAAATGGATCTCTCGCGATGTCCCTTGATGAACAATGGCGTGGGGGCAGAACACTGCTGTCAATGACGCTGCCCATGACGATCCCCCCCCCACAAACCTACGAGCCTACCCACCTTCTCCAGGTTGGCGGAGATAAACAGAAATGATGAGACGTCCAAGAAAATTCAGCTGAGCCTTGCATGATTTCCCAGCGACATTCCTTTTTCAGATATCGCCGCCAGATGCCGAGAAACATTCCAATAGCTTCGGATCGTGTTAATACTGGGTCTCGACATGGACACGAAATGACAAAAGTGATTAGGTACCAGAGCGAGCGGCCATCGTCGGGATTCTTCACAGGGGAACCGACTCAAGTCTCCAATCCAGGCACAGGATGGCCCGAACTTGCTTAGGCCACGCGGCAGACGTCTGAAGAGGGAGTGATTCGGTCGTCGCCGCTGCAGGTAGACCCTTGCACAGAGATGTTTTTTTTTTCGCTCTCAAAAGCAAGGAAAATCACCAACCAGACTCCGTACTTGGTAATGCACTTTGATAGCAAGCCTGTAACCACAGTGGCATCCTGTTCCTCAGAAACTTGGCATGCTAGCTCAGGCAAGTCAGCCAGGGTGACATGGGAGGCTATAAGCTTAGAAAACAACCCCATCGCAAACCTTTGGTTGGACAGTGAGGCAAATTGCACCGAGAGGAGACGAGCGGACCTCAGGTTCAAGCGGCTGCACCGCCACACACTACAGCGGTAGTGCAGCTTCATGTGTCAAAGTCGAGGATGGACCTGGCCTGGCTCGCTGGCTTGCCCAACGTTGTATCCAAACTAGCTGGGTTCCTAGGGTTTGGGGAGATTGAATTGGGAACCGCGATGCTGGAGCGAGCTGAACTAGCGCCTCAATGTTTGTGTGCATTACGTGTGTACCTGTCACGCCAAAGGTGCTATCTCGGAGTGTTCGTCTGGTTTGCTGGCGCGTTGTGTAATGTGGTCAATATGGTCGGCCAATCACCTCAGGACGACCCCTTGAAGCCCAGTAGTCCCAAAGGCCTTTGCAATGTCTCACAAGCCAGCTTCAGAGCAGCTGCGTGAAGAAGTTCGGACCAGGGCAATTGATGAGAGATTGGGGTGGGGGCGATTGGACGATGTTGAGAGCCGGATGTGGTGCGGCAAGTACCAGGAGCAGCGTAGGAGCCAAATTGGGGAAAGAGCGTCCCAGAAGCTTAGCATGGAGCTTAGGCGCTATTATGGGGCACTGGTGCGCCGCTAGCTGGGGCCGCAAGATGCAGCTCTCTCGGCCACTGACGGTCCTTGACGTCATGACGCGATCACGACACGTCCACTTCCAACAGAAAGGGTTCTTTTCTATTTAGATGTCCCTGCAACAGGCTACGCAGGGCAGACTGGAATCACGATGAGGCCACTGCCTGGCTAAGCGTCAAGATGTGAAGGGGTGACGGCACACGAGTGGAATATGGCGTCGTGTCAACTGAGCTAAAGAAGCAGGCAGCGCGAGTGGAAAGTAACCTAGTACTACTGTCGGATCATTAGTACCTCTCTGGCCGCGTAGTGCGCCATTCTCAAGCATACCGATAATTGGGTATAGATATTCAACTCATCCAGTTCAGTCTTTCTTTCTACCATGTCTTTGCCCTCTCAAACTTCCTTGTATGCGACGTCGTAGTTTATCCTGCCCCCTGCAACGATTAATTGCAGATAGAGAGATGGCTATCGTTTGATAGAATCCACTGTGGGAATCATTTCCACATGCAAAAGTCAAAACTTGAAGTGCCGACATGTTGGCTACATTGCTGCGTAGGCATACCTGGCTATTACGACCAATGAAACCCTGTCACGTAATTCTCTTCGAGGGCTTCTTCATGGCGGCGAACGATGCTTTGTTGGTTTCATAGCGGGGTTGCCAATGCAGCATTCCAGCCACGGCCAAATCACCCATGGTGATGAACAAATCAAGCCGTGTCTGCAAACGGTAGGGAATTGGAGTTAATTGGTTTTCCAGTTCATGCTTGGTATAAACCGCTCAGCACGGGACTCTTGAGAGCATTGTGCGGCAACAGTGCTTGCCGACGCCACGGTTGGACTTGGATAGATAATCGGATGATCAACGCAATTGGGAGGCGTCGTTCTCCACATGTCGTCAGCCTTTTACCCATCTCCTTCATCTGTGCTGTGATGCAAGCTCTTGATCGTGATATAAGAAAAGAAAGACACGATTGAGGTTCTGTATCGCCTATCAGGTGCAGACAGACAGATAAATTGGCAAATTGGTTGGCTGGTATTTTGTACATAGCCTAGCCGGTCGGTGGAACACCTGGCAGAGAAAACCAGCCTTTGGAACGTTCCATCGCTTGTACACTCACTATCTGAGTTGGCTCCCCGTTTGTGGCCGAGCAACCAAAGAACAAACGCACTTGTATCGTCGATGGTAGGAACGCGAGCAGACATGAGCACCACGATGGAGATGAGCGAAAGGGTCTAGACTCGTAAACTCGTGGAATCGTCTGTGAAACATGCACCACTCAAATTGATACATGGACGTACGGAGTACGGAAGGGCGAAAGCATATTCCAGTCATCGTTACCGGGGGGGTTGGTGGGCTGGTAGTAGGCCAGTTGGATGTAGGCGACCACCAGGGCAACTTGGAACTAGAATGCGAGGGAGCCGGCAATAAGACGATCCCGTCCCTGGGGTTCAGTTGGCAGATATGAAGGACAAGATGTAGCAGCGAGTTGTCCGCTTGTCTGCCTGCCTGCATGCCTGCCTGCCTTCCCACCGGCTTGCACGATCCGGTCGTCCGTCGAGCGTGTACGGTTGGTTGAGGCCTGCGCGATTGCGAAGCTGTGATGCTGAGGACTTCCTTGTCAGTAGTGGTTCAGAACTTCAGACACAAGCCCTGTCAGTGGGGTCGAGTTTTACACCCTGCAGCTAGATTCCCAGTCGGGAAATTTGGGTTACTACCAAGCTGGAGCCTTCCCTACGGTACGATCACCGATCTCCAGACCCCACCCCTGTTCACCTGTGGTGTCGTCAGTAAAGGCGGCGCCACGACAGGGATTGACAATACATGTGCTGTGTACGTGGATGCTGTCCTACATAGCTCTACATGATAGGTACAGAGGACCTTGAAGCTCGGCACCATTCCTTGACGGCCTTGCCCTGCCAACTGCCTGCAAAATACCTGGACGTAACTGGCACTGTCTACACGCCAGTCAAGTGCTGTGTCCCAATATCTGGACAGAATTTGATCCTACACCAACCAACGGGCACTGGCTCAGCCAAGACCGATGCCGATGCCATTGATGAATTCTCTCGCTTTTCTGAACACATAACAAGCTCTAGAGTTTCGTAGACCTTTCATTCACTTGTATCTCGTTAGTGTGCAATTCGCCATGTCTGAGAATCACCCGCTAGTTCTTTTTTTTAATGATGTACTATGCGGCTTGGTAGTACCAGGTGCCATTTGCAAGGTAGCTAGTACCCGCCAAGAGAATGGCGAGAGTGAATGGGCCCATGTACCTAGCACACTCCAAGCCCAGGTAGATACCGCCATCTAGTGCGTGCCTCCTCCCCTGATCGCCCATGGTTACAAAGTTGAAGGCCTATGACGTCTTCATCGCCCGTCCTCAACGTCACTCTCTGCCCAAGCAAGCTTCGAGGTGGGCTCTTGCTCCTCGTGCCGTCTGCACTTGCCAACCAGGTCCGCTAGCTCATCGAAGTCGAGAAGGTATAAACACTCCAGCGCTTCCGATCCATCTTCTACCATTCTCTCTCCTCTGTCATTATCTCCAAATTATACCCTTAATAATACCAGATTCTAGTGATACCCAAAAAGTCCCTTGCCTTATACTCACAACTTCCACTGTACCACGTCAAATATTCCAACATCAATCTCCCACAAAAGCACAACCCCTCTCACTCATCCAGATATAGGGTTTACTTTACTCACTAATACCGTCATACTACCACTCGCTATTCAGCATTAATATACCTAAACACCTTCATCATGGCCGCCAATGTCAACCGACCCACAAACGTCAAGGAGAAGGAGGCAGACGTCAACCGCAAGCTACAAATTTACGGCATCATCAACGCTTTCCAGAATGGCAAGGCCCCTTCGGTATGTGCCATACAGTCAATGAGGTCGAGCCCGTCGTGTAGGTCACTAATGCATATTCTAGAACGATCAAATCGACGTCGCGCTCAACAGCTTCCTCGAGTCCAAGGCTCTGTCACACCCACACGAGGATCTCTCCGACGATGGCAAGCAGCTCATCCGAGATGTTCGCGAAGTTATTAAGCAATCTAAGAACCTAGTTCTGTCCAAAAACGAGGGCAACCTCCTCCAGAACTTCATCTGGCAAACGACACAGTTTGATCCTAAGAGCATCAAGGCTCCCGATGCACCCATATCCAAAGACAGTGCTAAGCGTGATGGAGACGATGCACTCCAGGGCTTGAGAACCCTAGGCACACTGATCATCACCAACGGACAGTTCCGAAAGATTCGTATGTCTCTACAGCCATAACTTGAGCATTATTAAATACTAACACACTCTTGCAGTCAAAGATGCCACTATTCTCCTACGTGATATGGCTGGAGATGCCGCTAGCACTGCCGCCAGCAAGGTGAAGCCTTCTGAGGAACAGCTCCAGGATATTGACAGGCCTGCCGAAAATAACACATGGCATGACGCCCCCGACCTATCCAAGGACTCTCTCATGAAGCAAGCCAAGGGTTTCTATGGAGGCGATGCCAAAAAGGATGCGCAGGATATCGTCAATGCCGGAATTGGCCAAGTTCCCGAGGGTTGAAGACCCTAAGAACACTGACCAGGCTGCCGTCGCTGGCGCCCTCAAGACATCTGCCAAGGACAAGGTCGACAAGAATGTCGATACCGAGACCAAGGAGAAGATCAAGCAGCGCAACGAAGAGTACCGCCGCAGGGCCAGGGAATACATCAACAAGAAGGTGCCCCAAGAGCGTAGAGAACAGGTCATTTACCGTTTGAAGAAGGGCATCCTGGAATGCCAGCAGCACCCCGACTACTCGGAGGCAATCCAAACTCTCCTACTATTAGCTGAGCAGTACGGCGAGCACGGTGTGTGGCCTACAGCAAGAGTACTTCCAGCAGCGCCAAGGAGGCTCGCACAGGCTTTGCCGCTGCCGAGGCCGACTTGCGAACTCTGATTGAGAGATTTGCGAACGGCACCTCTACTTCTAACCTTTGGGCTGCCATCAGCCAGATATACAAGGATGCCGACAAGGATGCAGAGCTAAAAGGTTGGTTCAAGAAGATTGACAGCTACATTCGTCGCTGCCTCCTTGAGCAGGGTTACATTCTTGATGACGCATCCACTAAGGAGTGGGATGCTTTGTACGAACAGGGTGAATACCTGCTCCGCAACAAGTATCGCTCACACACCGACAACGTTGTCGATGAGCTCAAATTTATTGCCGATCAATTTGACAAGGATCCCCAGAACCAGGCATTCGGGCAAGCTTGCCAGCAGCTTTTCACCCATCTGGGCAATGACGAAAATGGCACGCCAGTGTTCAAGCCTCACTTGGTCAAGGACCTGACCAACATTATCCTTCCGTCTATCCTCAAGAACACTTCTTACATTCCTGTTCCCCGTATTGAGTACTCTGATCCTCAGTTCGACGCGATCATTGAAAATCTCGTTCTGGAAAGTGATAACTTCATGCCCAACGTTACTGAGATTGCCAGCGAGCACTATTTCCGATGGGGACGCAAGAAGATTTCCAACAAGAACACTAACACCATTGACGTCAAGGTTTCTGGTGTGCAGATGGATCTGCGCGATGTGAGCTTCCACATCAAGCGAAAGTCTGGCTTCCCCAGCATCACCGACACTGGTGTTGCCGACATCTTGCTGCCCGGCGAGGGTTTCTCGTTCAGAATGAAGGTTTCTACAGCTTCTAAGACCGATCGTCAAAACTTCTTCAAGGTTGACAAGGTTGACGTTGATTTCAAGGGCTTGAAATTGAAGATCAAGGAGTCTAAGCACAAGCTCTTGTTTGCTATTGCCAAACCCATCGCCCTCAAGGCTGTGCGTCCTGCCCTGCAGAAGGCCGTTGAGAAGGCGATCAAGGACAAGTGCAATAAGCTTGACACCTTCTTGTTCCAGATCAAACAGGAGGCCGATCGCGCTCTCGAGGAGGCCAAAGCCAACCCTGAGAACACCCCCAACATTTACCAGCGGTACTACGAAGCTGCCCAGAAGCGATTCCTGCAGGGCAAGGAGAAGGCCAAGGCGACTGTCGAGGATAAGAAGGTCAATGTGGCCATGACCAAGGAGGACAGCATCTTCCCCAATATCAGCCTGCCTGGTGGCGTTAGCTCCAAGGCTACAGAGTACAAGGAACTTGCTCGCAAGGGCGACAAGTGGGAGAGTCCCGTTTTCTCTATTGGGAATGCTAAGAAGAGCAGCGATGCTCCCTCAGCACCCAAGATTGAGCAAAAGACTCGTTCTGCTGCTGTCAGCACCAACGGCAGCATCGGCGGTGCCGTGAACGCTGCTGCTAATGGAGCTGCGAACGGGCATACTAACGGTCACTTGAACAACGGCCACCTGAACAACGGTCACTTGAATGGAAAGGCAGTTACGGCTACTCCTCTCGGTGCCATTCCTCTGACTGGCACTACTCCTGTCGTCGGAACTCATGGTCAGCCCGTGCAGCAGATCTAGGGGTCTGGTGTACGATTAGAAAGTGGGAGCGTACTCCCACTTTTCCCAACAGCCGCATGTGACATTGACTGATTTTATTTGTGTTCAACAATTGATGTTTTTGTGATACCATAGGGATAGGACAGGGGAAGAGGGAGTAATACCACAGGCGAAGAGCTTGGCAGCTGAGAAACGACTCATCAAACGTTTTCCTATGTATCTTTTTGATAATAATGATAGACGGAATTAATTTGGCTCTTTTTCACACTACCCTTGTAGCTATTGCATGCAACCTGTACGGTTCCTTTCAATCGTCATTTGAGCAATCTTCCTTTCGTTTTACTGTGGCGAGTGGAAGCAACCACAGATGATGCCTCGTCGTGGCCAGTTCGCCACTCCCTCGTCACATACGTGCCCCACTCACTTGAATATGTACCTTGTACTTCCCTGTCTGTCGTTTGCCCCTCTCATCGGTTGTTTGTGTGACAGGCAACATTCAAAAACGCCAGCCATCGAACTTCAAAGCCTCATGAACTGCACTCTTTCTCTCACTTCAAAGTACTCTTGAGGTGGCCATCTGATTAAGCAGCCTTGGCATCATCACTGACATTCCTACAGAGTACTAGTGTATCCCTAATTACGTACTACTGCTACCGCTCTCCCTGAGCTGATTGTCCATGTATGACGTGGAGGCTCATCGAATAGATCAAGGAGAGAATACCTTTGACGACATGTCTTCAACGGGTAGTCTTCTCACCAAGGAGCAGACTCGTGCGCTGTTTGATATTCTCACACACCATGAAACTTATGCCGAAATTGAATCTTTCAAAACCTCTCACGGCGTGACTGGTTATGGCTTTCCCTTTCGCAGTAGGATGACTGCACCGGCGGGTGGCGGTAGTGGGCTGACGACAACTACACCTTTGGGAACAGCTCCGAACACACCAAGATCCAGAACGCCAATACCGCCGTCGGAGCGCCAGGCTCTAAGCAAGGAAGAACAGGAGAAGGGAGAAGAGGACGGGGAGGACGGGGAGGACGACAATTCGGCACATTCATCTTCACCAATACTGCAGATGCTGCTTGCCAGATTTGTCCTTCCGCTTCCTGGCGTACGGGACTTGCCCCGCGACTTCTGGGCCATTCGCGTTCAGGGGCTCCTCGCTCGGCTAGGAGACGCCGAGCTATCGGAGAGCTACGATAAGGGTGCCTTGGGAACGCGCAAGACGCTAGCGACGGGCGCAAGTGCCTTAGTCGAGATGCTTGGTCGCGGCGCCCTTGGCGGTGTTCCGAGAAGCAAGGATCAAGGTTCTGAGAGCAGTGATGCAAATACTGATCGCCATTACGACTCTGGCAATGCAGATGACCTGTTTGCAGCATGGGATGATGTCCTTCAGCAGCTCGTGTATGGCAATCTCGTGGACGAGGTTTTTGATCATCTTAGCAAGACAGACGACATGGAGTCTTATTCTCCTGCAGTTAAGGCTGCCGTTGAATACGCCATATTTCAGTATGTTGACCCTGAATCCTCCTACCTCTACCCTTTTACTCCCGCATAAATGGTACGAAACACTGTGTTTGTTTTATCGTGGTTGAAATCACACTTTTATGCTACGGGCACTCACTCACACATGATTCATAGCATCGCCACTTTTGCACACGAAATATTCATATTATCTCCTGAGGGCCAATATCTTCTCAAACTAGGGGAAAACGTCCACAACCTAGTTCCCTTCAAAATGGTCAAACAGACTCTTCGCGTAGGAAACGCCGCCACCATGATTAGCGGCATGATGCGTCTTTTACTCGCCAAGCTGAGCGTCACGAGTGTCACCAACTGGTTTGGGCTGACCCAGAATCCAGACGATGGCATGAATCTCCTGCAGCGCATCATCTCTCTCGTCTTGTCATGGGACTCGTCGGAATTTAAGAAGGGGGCCGACAAAATAGAAAGGGCCAAAGATCGGCCAACGGAAGAAATGCTACAGGTCATCCGGCAGCATATTGATGGCTCAAGGCAGGAACATGAAGCAATACGGGCGGCCAGTATGGAGCACTCACAATCCATAATCACAGCAATATTTAACGCCTCTAATCCGGACCTCACTGCTTCCCTTACTGAGACTCAACACACACAGTGTCTCGAGTATTATTCTGCCCATCTTTCTGTCCGCGACCGCGAGTCAATCACTACCACTTTCTGCCGTCAACCACCCGACCTGTTCACACAGATGATCAAAGATGTAGTAGCTGCCTACGAGCCCATGATCCGCAACATACACTCGCGTGTTGACCTTCGAGAGCATCTTGATTCGTATCAAGGTTTTGTCGACGACTTTATAAAAGCAAGCAAGCCCAAAAAGGTAGCTGGAGATGGCGAGGAAAAGTTGGCAAGTGTGGAGGACTACGTACGCCTGCTGATGAAGAACCGTGGCCTTCTTTTCAAGTGGATACATTCTCTTGCCGAGAAGTGTCCTGATGTATGGGAAGATTTCCGGAGCTGGGCAAAGGGAAGCGCCGCCAAATTTCAGCAGCAAAGCGCCCCACAAATAGCAGAAGAAAAGGAGCCCGGCTCGAAAACGTCCAAGTCGGATTCCATGCCAGATCAATCGCTTCCAAGCGTCATGGACGGCCACCTTCAAACTCTCTTCGCTTCAATCGACCCCTCGGCGCAAAAGGCAGTCATAGCCACCATCGACGCTCACGCCGAGTATCTTTCTACACTTGCTGCCGTTTCACACGCTCGGCTACAGTATCTCGTCACCAGCAGTGACTCAGCTGGTGATAGCACCACTGGTCCAGGTGTGTATCTAGCAAGATGGGGCAATCTGTTGGATGAAACGACCATTACTCCCGCCTCTTCGAATGTGGAAACAACACTGCGGTACGGCCGAGATGTGAAGCATCTTACTACTATGGGCAAGACTGGAGTAGATGGCAAGAAGTCATCCGACGATGCCCAAACAGCGACTGCAGCAACTCGTGACGGGCCGCGAGCGCCAGATGTAAGCGTTATAATTAAAGAGCTTGGTAGCGAGTTTAAACACATCATCCGCGAAGTGGGAAAGTAGGAATACCGCCCAGCGCTTTTTAATGCACTATCATATTTGCGACGGGTTGATGCTTCGATTTGAGCCCACGACAAGCCCCTCACGATTATCAAGACATAAATGAGCATTGCATAAATCAACGGCGAATATTTTATAGCTCTACATCAAGGTGTATATCTGGTGTACGAACCCCCCCCCCCCCCCCTTCCTTTTTCCGTTGTGTTCGGGGGGCGCTTCTCTCCTCCTTGACATTAAAAAATCATCTCTTACTCAATATTCACTTGTCAGTCCCAAAAAGAAGAAGTCAACCTCGTTCTCCCCTCTGTCCACATTCAGCAACATGGTAACGACTATACTTCGCATGCCACTCAAGGTTCTACCCAGCGCCTTTCCACCTTGCATAAGAAACCTTAACCGCCTTCTCCCCCTTGCTTTGATAGTATAGCCGTGGAGAACGCGAGCGAACTAGATGAGGTTGTCGTTTGTCGAGCCCAGTTGTAGGGGACATGCTTCTATTCCGCTGCAGACGGCGTGGATGCTGTCTGCAATCCTGTGGGGGGCCAGACGCAATTGCCGCCTCTGTCTTATCCTGCTGTTGTCCCACAATGCCGTTCTGGTGCCCCAACGACGGATCCTCTATTACTGGCGTTGCGGGCAGGGGTTTATTAACGCTCGAATGTATCCGCAGAGCCTGTAATCTTGAGCCGATTACCTCTCTGTCACCGCCACGCCGTCTCATCGATGCAGCCAGCTCGATGATGGCAGTCTGGGCTCCCTGCGGTAATTCCTCTAATTGGCCAACACAATATGCCAGGCCGTCGAGGTACTTGTCGGCAGGATGTGTACCTGCCCTTGGGTTCGGTGAGTGGGATTCGTTCATCATGGTCAGGTCAATGACCCCTGTCGAACCGTCATATCCGTCGCCCACTGTCTCATTTGAGGAGTCGCTCTGCGCATCGTCCAGGGCACCAGCGTCGTTACCGAAGTCACCATCTTCGTCTTCTATCTCAACAATTTCCTCAACTGTTTGATCCTGTTGCGTCGTACGTCGCGATGGATTTGTATCAAGGTTGTTCTTTTGGTATACGACTCGCTCCAGTCTATCCTTCCATACAAGTCTGATAGTGACGCCTGTCGCCTCTTGGAGCTTGTTAATGAAGTTCAAACATCCGTGACAGTTCTTGCGAGAAAAGTACAGCTCAAAGACGGGACGTGATCCGTCGTCCCACCGCGCTCTACGCAGGCTCCGAAGCTGTTTGTTGCGTCACAACGTCAAAGGAACTCGATATACCAAAGATGCAAAGTAGAGTGCATATTCCATGAACTGCAAGTTTCAGCTCGACGTGAGAGCCGAGGTAAAGACCCTCGCTCTCTCGAGCCGTTCTCTGACTGCGGCCTTTGTCAAAAGGCCGGGCCATGTTGACGCCTAGAACACGGCCTAGGTTCACGACGCGGCGAGTCCATGTGGCGTTGGAGAGGGTGCCTGGTCGCGCGTCGAGGAAATCACCGTTATTACCGTGGCCATGGCCGCTTTCTGACCAGGCCAGTACAATTCGCTTCTCAGTTGAGTCAATCAACGCCAGGAACCCAGTGGTCTTGCGCTGAAGGGTGTTTTTGACTGATGATGCGGGCAGGAGTTGCGATGCTCGTGTATGGCAAAAGGTGTGTGATAGGTTTGGTCCGAGGACCTCAACCTTTAGCGTTGCAGCCTCGCCATCGATGACGTGGTTGAAGTAGAAGAGGGGATAAGGACTCTGGAAGACGACATCAAACTCAGGGGCTCTTTGCTGTATTGCAGCAGTTGGGTTTGGCATGGCGGCAGTAGTGATGCTCGTGTGGTTCATGTGCTACGCCAGGACATTGGTAGACTAGTCGTGGTGTTAGCTAGGAGTTGAGGTTTTTCGTTCGACATGAGCAACGAAAATGTTTGCCTTTTCTTTTTCTAGTTGGGAAATCAATAGAACACGCATGCCCCCAGGGTCATCGTTGCGTACTTTAACTTGATCACTTCTCACGCCTCTTAGTTAGAATAAGTTGCTCATGAAACTAGATAGTAGACAATACAGAGTAGCAAACTCACGCAATGTTACAAACACGAGTTGTCGATTTTATAAGAAACTAGAGGATATGAAGATGATATGAGACGCTGCCTCGGGCACCCAGTTGTGGTGCCTCACAAGGCAAAACGAGGCGCGAGGGTGTTGTAGAGGTGCAAGATGAATGGCGGGTTGGTGTTAAGCAAGGCATTGCCATTTGCAGCATTTAGGATTGGGTAAAGCTAATGTAATTAAGCACTGAAGAGGCGCTGAACCTTTTGTTTCATGTGTTGCTGTATATATATTACTCTTCTATGAGTGTTGAGTGCCATTATCAGAAGGCATGTTTTGGTCATTGGTGTAATACACCTTTCTAAGCCGAATATAGATTTAAGGCGAGGGTATATTCATCAGAAGCGAGCATTATTAAGATGGCTTGAACTAAAGTGAGGGCAGGGTGAAATGGGCCAGGTGGCTTGTTGACAGCTGGACGATGGGTCGTAAGGTGCCATGGTATGGGTTGGCTGGATGTTGAAGGCATCTCGGTTATCATCTGCTAGTGCAGAATATATGAGAATGGTATATCTCATATGGCTTGGTTCAGTTGCCCATGCTAATATTGACATGGCGGTGAATCGCCTGCAGACGGCACCACAAGTCATGGACGGAAAACACGGACTATACAGCAAAGCACCACAGCGGACAGGACAGGCAAGTACTCAAAGACAGCGTTCATATGAGGAAACCAAACGGCCCAAAACCGGGCGGGAATCTCATTCATACATCTCAAAAAAGCTTGACCGTACGCCCTGAACCCATGCACCAGAGTAAATTTTTTAAATTTTGCACTCCTTGCCCTCTCCTCATTTTTGTCATCAATTCACGCAGAAAGACAACATTTACTCCTCGTCCTCATCCTCATCCTCCTCCTCGGCCTCAGCGGTGGTCTGGGCAATTCGGTCCAAAATCACGCTGGCCAGCCTGGGTGATGCGGCGGCCACCCTTCTCCTCGTCCTGCTCGAGAACACCAATCTTTCTCGAGGGACTGGAAGATCTTGCGGTCCACGGAGCCAGAGGCCATCGACGTGGCGCGAGGGACGGCTGCCGCGGGTTCTTGGCGGTACCCGTGGACCCTGCGGAGACGGCCGACACCAACGGTCTTGCGGAGGTAGACGTGGCGGGCGACGGAGGCAGCGCGGACGTAGTACCAGTCGATATCCTGGGGGGGGAGCTCCTTTGCGGGGGCCGGTCTTGACGGTGTCAACCCAACCTGATGATTGTTAGACTTCACTGCCTCTCCGCAGCACAATGAGGTGAGAGGGCCGGAGGAAAGAACGTACCAGGGATGGGGAGCTTGCCCTGACGCTTCAAGAAAGCAGCATAGGCAGTGATGAATTTCTGCCGCCTGAACCACACAAACCCATTAGCAATTATTCCGTCTACAGAAGTCTTGCGACTCCCTCGCGCCTGCTCCTCGTATCCCAATTATTTTCAGTTGTAGCCCCCTGGAACGGCGGTCGCTTCCTTGGGTCGGCGGTCCACCGCAGCTGGTCTCCCATCCATTATCCACACGTGGTTTTCACACGCACGCTCCCGTACAACCACACGTTGCATGTCGTTCATTGGCTCAAGCCCAGCTGCGGTTTAGCGCGCGCGCGCCCAAGTCGTCGACCGAGGTCCCGGGAACTGAACAGGGTTGCGTTGAAGATTTGCGAAAAGGGGAGTCGTCGAAAGACATGATGATTTGAAGGTCGGGCATGGTGCCTGATATGGTTGATCGCTCTTCAAGGAGTACCTACATCGACATCGCGCACGGTAGTTCCGCCAGTCATTTTTGCGGTGTTGAGGGGGGGGATAAGTCGGATGTGGGAGGTTGAAAGAATTAGGCGTGGTGAGAGGTTGTCTACACTGGAGGGGCGTCGAGAAGAGAGGTGGTGTCGTGGTGGTACGGTCACGGTGAACTTTTCGGCGGCTAGGGCTTGTTGGCCCTACCACGGAAATTTTGCGAATGATGACTAAGTACGGTGCGGTGATATCGTGCGCAAATAATGCACTGTATCGCGCACTGTGAATTTCCTGATGTGGGGCCGTCCGCTCAAACGTCGTCTCGCGACGACCGTAGAACGGACGAGGCCTGGCATGAAATCATCTCACCAATGTGTCCCTCTGCTATATTGGTATCCTAGAATGGCGTGAATTCGAAAGGCTCTGAATTTGTGGTTTAATGCGACCCGCCCTTCACCATTTTCTTGCTCTTGGTCGTTGTGTAGGGACCTGCCCCACGCTGTCTCTACAACACATGCGGCCAATTTTGGATACGACTGGCGAGGAAGACACTGGGAAGATCATGACGAAGATTAAGAATCACTGAATCCAGCGATTTGCATCTGTGTAATGATAAACAAGCCACAATGATTCTTCGCTATCTACCTTCCTAACGAGCACTAACCAACACGCACTCCTAAACCTGTATACTAAGGTAGAGGCTTGGGTATGAAATATACAACGCAAATGACCAACCCATACCATCCCTTTCCAAGACAAAATTTTACCAGTTCCGGTATCCCAAATAAGACGTTTTCCATTATTCCCATCATCAACTACCAGGGCTCTGCTTCTTCATTTAAGCCCACTTTGCCAACAGGGCCATCAGACCAGCACCCAATACAACACAACCAACGCGAAAAGTTGATCTTCAGGGGCGACTTTCGCATGTGTGGGTTGAACATGAACTCGTGCGCAAGCCAGCTCGACCAGACCCGTGTACATCAGAATTCCTGCGCTGATAGCGTCAAAGATTCCGTTGGTCAATTTCTGGGTGGTGGCATTGTTAGGCCTGGCTCCAATGCCGGCAGCGATGCCGATTGGAGTTGAAAGTGCGAATCCGAGGGCTAGGGCAAACGGCACCCATTGCCTGTTCTTAGGCCAAGGCGCGACAGCGAGTCGAGATCCCAAACCCAAACCCTCAAACATCTGGTGAAAGACCAGGACGACAAAGAGAACCTTGAACTGTTCGATAGTTCCGAGAGTAAGACCGACAAAAAACGCTGTGATGAAACACAAACACCAAATTCCAGAATGAAAATGGCTGTGAGCTGACCGGCGATGCCTCCTTCTCCTTCCACATGCTCCTTCTTGTGGGCGAGGTGGTCCTGACCACCGGGAGGATAGCTGACGTCGTCCGGGCGGCCGGGGATAGCCTTCTGGTCTGGGCCGATGGAATGTCCCCCCTCTAGATCCGTGTGAGGGCAAGGCTCCTCGCTGACTTCCCTCTTGGCGGACGGCTTCTTTATTGCGACTGCATCCCAACTCTGGTCCCCGTCGCTTTCGGCACCGCTCTCGCTATGCTCGTCATCCCGGCTGTAATGCGAAGCTAACAGTTCAACCAAAAACATGGTCATGACGGTCATGAAAGCAATAGCCAGCGCCCATGGGTACTCGGGAAGCCGGGCTGCCACACATTCATCCGAGAAGTTGTCAATGGCAGGGTCCAGAAGATGCATCCAAGCCGTGGCAATAATAACACCCGGTACCAAAGTATTTGCAGATGAAGAAGGTGAACTTGGGGACATGCATCTTGGTTTGTCGGGCGAGGACGATTGGCATGAGCGCACCAAGAAGCGAAGATGCCAAGATGACAAAGATGGAGCCAATTCTGAGGCCACGAAGTCCGAGATCGACTCCATCGCCGCTGCAGTCGAGTGGTTCTGCGTCTGCCATGGTGAGGATTGCTCTCGGGGATGAAGAGACAGGCTCGGGTATGTTGAGGGGATGTATGCCGACTGAGAACAAGCGCTGGGCGTATCAATTTGCCTTTAGGCTAACAGGGCGATGATATCCAACGAAACGAGTTGACAAGACCGCTTCAAATTTAGGTGTGGATGGTGCCTTTATAAGCCAAGAAGGCACACAAAAAGGCACTCACTTGCTCAGGTGAAAGTGGGAACGGGCAAATTGAACAAGGTGGCTACCACCTTGATGGACGATGTCTGCAGGGTTCCTGGCCCACTCGATGCGCGACAATATGCCACAAGATGCGGATATGTTACGGATTTGAACCGAGTATGAAGTAAGCTTAAGCCTTAAAACGGCTAAAAGATACTGGGAGAACAGGGACGCTGATAAGAGGGACGGGACTTGGTCAAGGATGATGAGGGAGGAGGATGAACAGAACAGAGCGGTTGATGGTCCTAGGAGAGGGGTGAGGAGGCGTGTAGAGGAGTAAAATATAAGTCTGAGAGGCAGGAGAGTGGTGTCTCAGCGTTGAGAGGGGGGGAGAGAGATAATTGGAGGATAGAGGGAGTGAGATGGCGAGCTGTAAGTGGCGGCCGCCCCCGATGTGAGAGAGAGGAGAGTGTCGGAACAGTTGTATCAGCTTATGCGGGCGTGGACAGCGAGCTTCCAGCTGCGCAAGTGCTTCCCCGATTGGGACTTTGAAGCCGGCCAGGTGAGTGAGTTTGGTGAGGGAGTTGCAGGCGCCGCCAACGAGGAGACGGCGCAGAGGGCAGGATCCGGGCTTGGTGACTGAATCAACAACGGGTCGATTGGCTGATGCCCTGCTATCGAGGTACGTAGTGGCAATCCCGCACGCTCGCTGCCTCGAGTGATGTGGATAAGGATTCGATGGAAGAGACTGCGTCAATGTCGAGGACTAGCCCAAGCTTCTAGAGCCGTGCACACGCACGAGCAGCAGAGCAAGATTTATGAAGCCGCCACGAATGTACGATGTACGGTGTACGATGTGCGCGCCCACGAGTAATCAGAAAAGAGACGGGACAACGGCATGAGGGAGAGCGAGAGAGACCGGCGATGGAGAAGAGCGAAAGACTTGCGCGCGCTGTGCTGTGCGTGCTTGATAGTGGATCCCTGATGCAAACGTCGAGAAGACTTCTGGCTGACGGAGTGTGTTAGTGGGGACGTGTACAGGGAACTTGAGGACCCTGATGGACAGGTCGGCTCCCCGCCCTGCCGTGGGTGGCGTCCTCATGGTCCCTCCATCTCGGGCAGGTACCAGTGACTTGGGATACTGACTTGAGACACTGACCTCTTGACTCGGATTGGGACAAGCTGCTCGACTCTGTTTTCGTTCCCCGTTTCGAGTCTTACAATGCTATGTCTATGTCTATGTCTCGTCGTAGGCAAAACACACCATGCCTTACCATGTGCCAACTGGGACAGCATTGCAACTTGCCCTGTCTGCTGGTGTACCATTTTCAAAGGAATTTCCGCCACTGAGAAGATGCACGGAACCGAACGGGACTCAGTTGCAAGACTATCTTCACAAGTCCCCAAAAGTCCAGCAACACCAAAGCCGCCGCCATGTGCGCGCGTTCCACAATACTAAAGGACCGACAACAAGCGTACATATCACTCCGCAAGCAATACCCCCGTACGCACTAGACAGCTAGCCAAACCTCTAGGCTGAAATCAAATCGACAGGCCAGACCCTAGCAGGACCCAAGGGTCGTCTGGCACACAGCACCGCGAACGAAGCACTAGCATGAATCCGAACCACTCGCCGTGCCTTGATCCAGAGACCTACATGATGCGCTGCAACAGTGAAGCGCAATGTCTTATACGGGCGTCACAGCATTCATCAATAACAATAAGCTTAGCCAGCCACGCGGTATGCCGTGTCTCATGTCAGGTGGCGTTATAGAGGGTGGCGTCAGCCATGAGATGGATGCAAAAGCAATGAGATATGCAGTTTCCAACACGGCAGAAAAGAGGAGAAATACGACGTGGTAGCGATGAACTGATGTGTTTCTTTTTTAAAATAAAATCTTTTTTATTGGATTGTTTTACATCTCACATATGGGGGGTATGGACTGTACAAAGCAGGACTCAGCCATATGCTGTATGTGGTTCTTTGGAGTGATGGCCCCCACACTCTTCGTATCATCCAGCCTCCATAACCAACGCTTGATAATACTTCCCTTGTCCGCCCAACAACGCTTCATGAATGGGGAGCACATCACAGCTCCCCTCTCCACGTGCACAACGCATTTCTTACGTGTCACGCAGTAAGCGACCTTCTGAATCTATCCCTAGAACACCACACACACCGGGACTGACTCGACGTGGGCTGTCCATCAAGGTTCTCGCCAGACATCAAGGCCCTCACACCATCCCATCTCACGCACACCATTCTTTCCTAGAGGGGAACAGCCCAGCGAAAATAAAGGCGCGCAGATAAAGAAAAAATTATCCCGGCACGATTAGAAAAAGCATAAAAACATGCTAGATCACAAGTACTTTTTGCGGTAAAGGGTTTTAGACGGGTGCATGGACGTACTCCGCTGGTCGGGTAGGGCGGCATTGGCTTGGGGTGGTATCTTGGCTCTGCTGCTGACTGATGTGTCGCAATGTCAAAAGCTGCGCGTAAAAGGCTGAGATACAGCGTGTATGATGTCTGTGTTGTTATTGGGAGTCGCGGTGTGGCTATTGACGCAAAGGTAGGCTGTGTGAAGAGGGCAGAGGCGTAACCGGTTCTCGGTGGGAAGAGCTTGGTACGAAGACGGCGATCTCCCTCCGCCAGAGATGACGCAGATGGCAGTGCCTAGCATTGCCAGCTCAAGAACTCTTTCCGCCAGCCATGCTGTGTCTGTACCATGCACCATGTGCTTTGTTTGGTGCGCATTCTGTCATTGTGGACAATCTGCCAAGCACGAACAACCTCCTCTGACAGTGATTCAGGCTGGCCGCAAGTCCTCGCGTCACTCATCATGACAAGCGACTTTATTAAAGGATCTTGTCATTGTGCAGGTTCTTCACATGTGCATATTCCTCTGATTTAACGGTGTAGATGACCGGGTAGTAAGGCGGATGTTCCTTGGTTTCTGGCAAGAGTGCCGTCATCGGCCGATGTACGCCAGGAAAGGGAGAATTCACGTTCTGCTACATTCACAACTTCTTCAACAGAGTTTGTGCTGCATACCAAGTACAATTCTGCTTTGATAGGCAAGGTAATATACAAAGGTCGTCAATCCTCATACCGTCCCAGCGTGGCTAAGATGCACGTCCTCTTGGTCGCCGCCGAGGCAATCCGCTTCATCCCATGTGTGCTGCAACTGCAAACACGGTCAGTCTATCGCGCAGAGGCCGGCAATTCAAACATGATACAGTATGATACATCCAAGGCACACCTGCAGTGACAGGTAATACCACAAGGCACTGCTATGCACGACATCATGCTATAGCATGCCAAGCTCCCGTTGTCTTGCGATCCTCGGCATCATCCGGCGTTGCACTCGTACCACCTTCTGGATCTGGCTATCCCTCCACGAGACAATATATCATCCCGAGGGGATCCATAGACATGCACGGCCTAGTAAGGTCGTCGCACTAGAATGACATGCTGTACGGCTAGCGCGTGATACGACAGAGCCAATACGTTCTCGGTCAATATCCAGAATCGACTAGTCCCACGATGTCTAATCATGAAGAAAATTGAATTTCCAGCCCCAGCGTACGAAAGGGCTTGTCTAATTTCCGCAGGTCGATTCCGCTCCCCAGGCTGAAGAGGAGAGATTTCACCCGTCCCTCCCACAGCACGCCTATTCGCAGATTTTGGTCCAGCCGAGTTTTGAGTACTCCTGCGTACTCCTCTTCCTTTGGTTTCTGTGGTTGTTGGTTGTTTGTAGTCGTCGCATCGTTGCCAGTCTCCCAGTTGCTGCGGCAGCTCAGGTTCGTCCAGCCGCCACTCCATCTTCGCCTGAAAGCTTCGTGGTTTGAAGCCGCCCCAGCTGTCGTCATCAGGCGCAAGCCGAGCAATGGGTTTCCTCCATAGCTCCATGCCAACGGCCCAGGCACTCTCGTAGCTGAAGACATTGAACTCCATACGTGTGGCAAGGCTGCAGTGACGGCCTGCCACCACCGCATAGCTAGCACTGATGTTTCCCATGAGCGGATTGAGGCATAGAGTTGCTGACAGCGGTGTGCCCTTGTGAGAAGGCAATGTTGCAAATCGTGTTCCCAGGCTGATACCACCAGACTTGTTCAACGTGCCGTAGTAGATCTCTCCGCCTGTAGTGAACCGCCCGTATATTCGCTCCCTATCCGCATTGCCGTTGCCGCCATCACGCGTACCAGCAGGCAGAGGCTGTTGCAGGTCTCCGCCGAAATTATAGACACCCCTCAACCCCAGAAGACCACCATCCGTGGAGGCCAATCCCTCAAAGGCATATCTGCCTGTATCATATTGCGCCAAACCCAGCGCCGTCCCTCCGTTCCTGAGATGCCGCGCCGACACAGCGCTAAATTGCAGTTGTAATACCGGAGATATCCTCTTCACCACCAGTGCTTCCAGCTGCGACTGTGGAAGATAAAGTCGACCGTAGAACAGGGACGAGCCAAGCGTACCCACTTCGTCGTGGAGCGCCGGTAACGCCAATGCCTCTCGCTGCGGCATCGGCGTCAGAGGGCGGTACGACCGCAAGAGCTCCGGGAGAGGAACATTCTCAGACCGTGGTGTCAGGAGAACTTTGAGCGGCACAGACGAGAAGAGGTAGGAGATGGAGCCATCGACGACGCCTACAGAGCCAAGCTGATACGACGTCGCGAAGTTGGGGCTCGCGAGTGCGGAGAGACTAAGACGTAGGCCACGAGGTGTCTGGAAGTTCAGGATAGCTAGCAAGCACACAGCCGCGTTAGCACGTCATGCACAATCCGCGACACTCGCATTGTACGCTGGGTTGCATACCATCTGGCGTAGAGTTGAGCGCGGCATACGAGTTGTCTCGATTCCAGCCCGTCGCTTCGTAAAAGGCGCTGTGGACATAGTCCATAAACTCGCGCATCTCAGCGCGTAGTGTGCATGCCCTCTTTGTGTCGTTTCGGGGAGGCGCTGCTGCCGTTGGTGATGGTGATGGTGATGGCGAATGAGGTGTTGTAGGTTGTTAGCGCGAGGTCGTCGAACTGGTGGGCAAAATCTCAGTGACGTGTTCGCGGTAACACCTACCCTACAGTTCTCTACCTGTGAAATCCAGTCAACTACGCGGATTACCTACCAGCTATGCCTTTCATCCCCTATTAAATACACAAAGTATTTGCAAGATTGCTTCCATTAAAGTAAATCATGTTTCCTTTTTTTTTCCTTGACAGTTTTCACAGATATTGATTTAGGTTTTAGGGTGCACAAGCTTTGAAGCATTCCTAGCAATGCTGTCGCCTATGGCTAGTTTTTACTACAGGGAGCTGAGCATGCTTACAGTTTACACAGCCAGGGCTACTGAGAACATGTCTTACTAAAAAAGCACTCAGCTACCTATGAATAAGAAATGCAAAGAAATCCTTACAGAACATTTAATTTACTCCTACAAATCTCACACTTAATTCGTATAGGCTCCAATTCCAAGGTCCACGCCTCAACGAAGATCCATGACGGGCTTATGCCCGCCCCGATCACATCAATTGGGCGAATGGTTTAGTGGTATAATACCTCCTTAGCATGTTCACGAGAACATCAAATTTGGAGGTGGTCCAGGGTTCGATTCCCTGTTCGTCCACATCCTTCTTCGGATACCGTTTGGGCGCATGGTTTAGTGGTATAATACCTCCTTAGCAAGTTCGTGAGAACCTCACCTGGAGGTGGTCCAGGGTTCGATTCCCTGTGCGTCCAACTTTTTGCTGCTCTATGTATGTGTCGAGCGCCGTTTTTTGAGTGCGAGGGAGTTTGGGAACATTTTTCTGGTGTTGTGGCGCCCTGATTTCCATGCATCCACTTCCTTGATGGATCCCGCATGGGCGCATGGTTTAGTGGTATAATACCTCCTTAGCATGTTAACTATAGCATCACATTGGAGGTGGTCCAGGGTTCGATTCCCTGTGCGTCCATTTTTTGCTGTTTCTTCATATTTTAACCCTTTGGTTTGAGTGCCAAATATTGGAAGACCATTTTTTTTTGTGCTGTTGTGGTTGTGGTGGTTGGCTGTCACGATGGTGCGATTGTCGCTGGTATTCACCTAGGCCAATAAAATTTTGCTGGGCTGCCAGCGTTGGTTACACTAGGGCTAGGTCATTATCATCCATATCGAAAATGCTCGCCTGGTGCATGCAGTCGCAACCTGACCACGTAAATCTGCCTTCACCAATGCTCGAAGGATGCCAAACTACACAGTTATTCATAGAGTGAAATGAATAAATAGGATATGTTAGTGTCTACCTGTGGCGTTGTTTGCAGCTTTACTTTGTGCAATGACGTAAAATATCAATCACACTTCCAACTGTCTATGAATACTGTTGGATATAGCAATCTCCATGGCTGGAACTCGCTTGAACGCTACACTCAAACCTCAACAACGCGTTGACTGCAACTTGTTGGGCTCGACTGCCATGTTCGATTGGTATTCTTCGCTAGTCTTCTTGACTACTCTATCTGCATATGTATAGCTCGATGCAGAATAATATTCGATGATATGCGCCTCTGAACGGCCAGATAATCCCTACCCTGGGATAACTCATAACGCCAATTTGCCCTACATCACTCAAGCAACCCTGATGGAGACATGGCCACTTCAACGCGAGCTTCTCAGTACCATGTAGGTGGCGCAGAAACTCATAAGACATGACCATGCTCACTCGATTCGCGTAAACTTCAGTAGCACTAAGCCTTTCAGCTCGGGACGCCCTGGATCAAGGAGACATTGTCTCCCTTGAGCAAAATCTGACCTGCTCCAAAGTTAGCCAAGTATATCCATGTCATCGATTGCATATGGCTCGCACCGAGGGGTTTCCGTGTCTCCTTATCGTTCGTCTTCGTGATTTGCCCAACTTCAACGGCGTCGTCGATAACTAGGTTCATAAAACTCATCGAACCCCTATATTTCTAATTAGCAACATCCTGATATATGACAAAGGCAATACTGACTCGAATTTTGCCCTCGATTCGGATGGAGAGCTGCTCATACAGCCAGACGCTGACAGTGGCGTTCTACTAACAGTTAGCCACGCTCGCAATGCCTGTCGCTATGGTTGGCAGCTTCGATATCGAGAACACAATGCCGAGACGATCCAGACAAGCGGGGGATACTGCAATATGCCAGCTTGATTCCAAGTTAAGGTAGTTGGCGAGGCACTCGCAATTATGCTACAATATATTTGATAGGGCGCAGGTCATTCAATCGGATACTTCGTGATGCGCCGTGAATGCATTGTCGAGCTTGCGGATGTCGCTGATCACCCAGCACTGTGTTTCTCGATGCCGTCGCAATCGTAGAGCCAAGAACTCCTCGCTATTGAATACATACCGACTGAAGAAGCTTGAAAATCATGTTACTAGTAGACGTTAGCGATGCGATCTGTGGTCGCCCTGGTGTCACATGGCGGGGTGACCGTGAAGCTCACATGGGTGGTAGCAAAACGCGGCGACCGCCGCCTCCACCACGACCAGTCATGATGTTGATATAGAGGGAGAAGCTAAGATTGGGGAAAGAGGTTCGAGCGTAGGTTTGCGTCGAGAGAGCTGTCGGGTTATCAAGTCCAGCGCTTCAGGTTAACCGTCATTGGAGGTCGCGGTAGGTTGAAGCTTAGGTGGGAAATTTCAATGGAGGGAAGAATGTTGATCCGACCCCGCTAACCGTGGAGCTAGGATCATGGGGAACCTGTTTTGTCGTAGATTTCGTTCTACTTTCGTTCGTACGTCAGGAATATTTAAAGCGAAGAAACGTTCAAAGCAGAGAAGTATTTCAAATGAAGAAATTATGTAAACAATAATTATTGTAAACAAAGCAGTTTTGTGGAAGATTTTTTTATGAACTAAGAAGTATTATAGATGAACAAAATATTCCATGAGAAGAAAGAGTCTAAGAAGGACTCTTTAAACTAAAGTTTAGAGTAGGTGCCTTTGTAGATTAGCAAGTATGGGAATTATATGGCAACTGGCGGTTCGACCATCGTCCCGAATCTATTCCTTGCTGTACTTTAGAAGTCACTGGGCTAAAAGCTCCTCTGACTCTAGAGCACACAACAAGCGCGTTTGCTAGGACGCTTATTGTCTGCCGTAAGGCAATATTTCTAATCGTAGGGATTATGTACTAATTATATGGTGTATTAACGCTGATACATTCATTTTGCAAGCAAACTTGCCCAGGATGGAAAAGCCGGTAATCTGCAGCGCCTAGTTCAGGTGTTGACTGAAGTACTAGGTGACTAGCGAGGTCTACACGGAACATTTTGGCAAATGTCACCTATGATGGTCGAACGTGGTCCGTCGCAGCCATAATGTTCGCAAATTGGTACATGTCAAATTCCGTGTCAAGCATAACGAGGCAGAAATCAAGCACGAACATCTTGTCGCCAAGCCAACTCAATGATGATGACATGTACGAACAGTATGGTCTCACAGCGAAGAAGTGGAGGCATGGATCGATCACGCCGCAAGGAAAATGGAGCGCCGGCTGTGTAAGACAGTTGTTTGAACCTTGTTACGCAATGGTTAGCACATTGTTTCCGCGCGCCAAGACAACATGAGAAACAATTGATGTGCAGCTGATCAGAAAGGCGAAACCATGCCATGGAAGCATCCACATATAAGATTCGGTACGGCGAGTGAAATCCACTTCATCACAAGACAGAGGCAGAGACGATGAAACAATGAGAAAGCTTTGTCGGTACTCACCATTCTTCCAAGCTAGCTCAAAGAAGCATAGGCGTCAGCATTTACTCGCCGTTTCGAGACTATCATCATCGCATCGGGGGGAAAAGGCCCGTGAGCCGCCAGCGCAATTGAGCAACTTTCAGGCTTTTGCTCCTTTAGTCGCAAATCCACTTCCCTTAGGGTGGATGCTTTGGTTGGATGAGGCCATTTTTTTCGTCTGCATTGGGAGATTTGTGGAAGCGGTGGGACAAGCAAATGTTGGTGTGATACACGGGAGGGTCCGCTTTTAAAAGGCCAGAGCACACGGTCACGTGGTGAGCAGCTGAACAAATGATGTGAGTCACTCGGCCAGTGATTGAAAGCCTCCTGAAGAGTCACGAATTAATCAAAACATGCATTACATAACATGTAACTGTGTGTATGGACGCGAGCATATTTTGGTCATTGGCCAACGGGTTTGGGTGCGTATTTGGCGGCCGACACGTGGTGGAAAGTCTGAATTTTGAAAGTAGGTCTCACAGGGCAGCGCTAGCCGCTCACTAGGTATACCGTATACATAATTACATCTGGGGACCAAACCAGTATCTTTTCGAATAGTTTGCGCAGACATGTGGTTACACTGGAATACATCACTATTCCTGCATAAATTACTGGGTGTGGCGTACCCGGAAGTAGCTACAGATATGAAGAGAACCTCTGCTACTTTCTATTTTAGGGCATTGACCAAGCATTCTTTTATCCGTACTAAATCCAGCTAATCGGACGCCCTATCTTTTAGGCTTCAAAGAGATTCATTGCCAATTACCCGGCAAAAGGGGCCACGTGCATATAAAAATTCATAGCACAAACCTGGCTTGCTGCCGCTGTCTCGGCAAGGTGGGCCGGACGGAGGCGTGTTGCCGGTTTCCCTCGCCGGAGCACACGCCTCGGGGGCGGCGCCCCGCGGGACCGACCCGCTCTGGTGGGCAACTTGCAGCAGCTACAACTGGTTACCTGCTGCCTGTTGGTTTCCCTGTTAATGGGCCTGCATTCGGTTTTAAGGCTTTTCACCCAAGCAAGGGGGCCACATGTCGTTGTGGAACCGTTACGAGGTTTTCATGTCGTAAGAAAAGGCGCTGAAACGGCGATCCGGTGATGGTGGAGTCTTGACTGAGATTTAAGAGTGGTGCTGCTAATTTTTTCTTTCTATATTTCGCCATTCCCGACGCACGAGGCTAGCCGACGCTAGGCGGAAGGCCGAAAGACTGGAGGAGGTCTGTAGTTGGTCCCGTCATCTGCGTATGAGATTGATGTATACGTCTTGAAGCATGCCATGCCAATTGATTTTTAGCATGTGTAGTAAATTGTATAGTCAGGTCTAGCAAGGTAGAGTCAAGGAAGGAGACGCCATGCTCTGTTAAACGCCTTTGTTACCACGTGCAATTCCGCTACGGAGAGATTACGTGAGAGTTTGCGAATCAACCACGCCAGCTGGATGAATTAGGAAACCCGTCGACGTCGGAAATAGGAGCCATGTTCAAAGGTGCTACGCCACATTCGATCCAGACGCTGATGTGATAGAAATCGCATGGTCCTTGCCATGAGGCTCTGCGTCCATCTTGGCAATCTGTTACGTACAGCAGTCTGCAGCCAAGGGCCGGCATAGCTCGGAGGAAAGCGAGACCAGCATGGTGTGAGCCGAAGGGGTTGACTCGCGCCCTTATTCGCTTGTCACGCGCGATGAAAACGACCCACTAACTACGACAAGGCCCGTCATGTCGACACTGAATGTGCCAAGGCATCGAATCACTGGTTTGATGTTCCAGTGCAGACGCCCTTTCAGTGACGATGGCTTCATCGACAGTGGCCATCGAGCAGAAATCGCGGAGAAGGAAGCGAGCTTGTGGGGGGAAGTATGGGGATAGGGTTGTTAAAGATAAAGAAAGAGGGATGGATCTGGGGCTTGGGGGGATGGGGAGATACCTATCTTGATGTCGGTGGGTGCGATATCGCAGGCGTTGTTATTTGACGTTGACAATTACGGAGTGGTAATAAGTTACCTTGTTGCGCCCTGCGTGTCATACAGGGCTCGGCAGCTGAAATTAGGTGACAGCGGATCGGAGTGTTGCTATCGGTGCGATTTTGGGAAGTGAGGAACGCATCTAGTTAAAGTGAACAGTTGGGTAAGTTTTGAGTTCTGAAGCTCCATTGCTATTGATGTGTGTGGCCTTTGGAAGCTGGGCACGCATTCGGAAACCGGTAGCTAAATGAGATAGATGTGTTGCGATCTGACGATTTTGTGTGGTTTCATTGCTATTACTGGGTAGCGTTGACGGCGGGTGGCTGTTGCTATTTGCTGCAGTGTCATCGGCAGAGTGTGCCAGGCAAGCGATACGTGCAGCACGCAGGGTACCTGTCTCAACCACACCAACAATGCATCTAAAACGCACCGGCCATCAATTCTACGAGCCGGAAGTAAACAAACCAGTTTCAGGGTTTTTGGCAGCAGGGAAGCAGCAGGGAAAACTTTTTTTTTTCACAACGTGCATTGGCGCGACCCTCTAGGTGGAACTTGTCTGTTGATTCATGTCATCGAATCATACCATGGCGTGTGCGCAGCTGGTGGTGCAGAATTTTTAGGGGACATCACCCCGTATTGCGGCTCGCTACAGCGTCCTGGGGGCTGCTGATGGAGGGGGCTACTGGCTAGCTGGCTCTAGGGAGGAGATGCCCTGTTTGGTAATATGGACTGGCCCAATGCATGGTGCCGGAGTAAATTACGGGCCAGCACCGTACAACGAGCCTCTCCGTGACCGGACCCGTCCGTTGCGCAATGGCCTGGAAGGATTGGTGGTTGGATGGAGGGATTGTAGTGTTTCCGTGGGAAGTGCGGAATCCGCGGAGTAAGCAATGCAATGCTGCTCATGGCGCTCACGATGTAACATGCGCTGGATTGAGTTGACAATTGGATGTTGTGAATTCAGAGTTGACGCCAGAAATCAATAGCTGTGGGGGATGCGCCGCTTACAAGTAAGCACACAATGCCACTGACGGGGTTTTTTGATTACGAAGCCTTGATGACGAGAGCCCGTTTCGCGTCTGTCTGCCCTCGGATGTCGGCAGATGATTTGATGTGAAGATAAATAATATCGTGCTGGGCTGAGCACGTTTACTGGGCTGTCATTAATCGCGATACCCCAACTCAAAATCGCCAGAGGTGGTCAGCCCGTGAGGCCACTAGTGCGTACGAAGCACTTACAGGTCGTTCGTATAATTAGATGACTAAAAAAAAGCAGGTCCAGATGACTCCTCGACGCCTCGACGCCTCGACGCCTCCCATGATGCGTCCGACAGTCGGGCTCGGTTGGATCAGCGCTGAGGTAGTGCAGTGGCAGCAACGCGGCGTGAAAGGGCGCTGATGGCCTCATTGCACTAACCGGTTGCGAATCTTGTAGGTTAATACGGCTATGCTACGGTTCTTGGTATTTGCGCCCTGAGATGGACATGGAGCCTCGCTTAAGGAGCGGCTGGATTAGGCAAAATGAATTATTAAGAAGTGACGAAACGAGTCACTGCGCAACATAGCAAGTGTGGCGGTTGGCTGAATGTAAAGTACACTCACAATGAGACACCGTCATGACATTGACGGTCATGGCGCAGTTCCGCGCTGTGAAAGAGGCGACGACATGAAGGGCGTGCATGAATTATGGGGTAATACGGCGGTAGTGTACTATACCAGACGGTGTGCTGTAACCTGTGACATGCCCTGGGACTTCGTTCAGCTGTTGGCCTGTTCCCCCCGCCACAACTAACCTGAATGCTCCTCACAGACTGTACGTAGTGACATACAGGTACAGGTGGCAGCAGTCATTGGAAATACAAAACACATGGCCTTAATAAATGCCAAGATGACAAAGCTTCTGCTCGTCATACAATGTCCAGGACGCCCTACCAGCCCTAGCGTTGTCATCTGGCGGCTCTCGCCATGACAACTTGGACGCCATTCAACGCCCAAGGCGCTCCGACATGGCTCCGATCCACCCCAGGCATGGCGTCATGTTGGCGAGGCCTGGCGAGACGGCTGGACGACGTCGGCTGCTTGGGGGTCGAGTATGTGCTGTGGCAGGCATTGATCCTTCCTAACTGGGGGGATGGCGTCGGCAGATGGGAGTCAGTTGGGGGTAGGATCTTCGCATTTCCCTACTGAAGTGAAGTCAAGTATCGATTATTGCCTGTAAGTTGGCTGGGGAGCATTCCTGGCAAATGCTACGTGGAAACGGAGCAGTTGTAGCTGCGTTTATGCGATGTAACGCTGCAGGACCAAAAGTAAATAACCTGGGAAAAGCACAACGGGTAAAGCAAATCAGCGTTCTGTGTAAATTTCTTGTTTGAGCCACCCAACGACGTTCAGGCATGTTTGTTCTTGCTCGCTGGAGAGGGGAGCCTCAGTAAGCTCCCGCCGCGAATGCGCTGTTGGGCCTCCGAGCATGCTGCGAGAAAAAGCCGACATTGTCGTCTGGTACGGAGGACCTCTCTGGCCTATTGCCGGGCGACGGTGCAAAAGGTACATGGTACCACACCAATATCCGAGTCATTCCCACTTATAATGGCCCTGGAGTAGCATTATTAATGAGAGGTTTGCATGATTAGTGGCTCGCCTCTGGCTGGCAGCTGGCAACTGGCAGGGAGGGTACCTACCGTTTGCCCACACCAGCTAGCGCGCCTCCTCTGCCTCCCGTTTTTGACATGCAAGTCGACTAGCAACACACCAAAAGAAAAAAGGGAACCGCGACGCCTGGCCGTGGCCGGCGCTGTTCCCACCCACCCACATCTGTCTGATCCATGGGGCCCATGGCCGGATGGATCCCTCTCAGGGCGACAGAGTAGAGGGCGTAAGTCCCCTGGGTCTTATGACACATTTCCGAGAGAAAAAGCGGACCGCATCGCACTGGCTAGTTCCGGCTGGCCATGGGGGTGCGTTGTGACGGGAGGAAAGCGAAGGGCTACCAGGGCCAAAAAAAAAGAAGCTGGTTTGTTTAAATAGTACTTGAGGTTCGTGACACCCTCTTTCTTGGAGCTGATTTGACATCAAATACTGGCTTTGTCTCGTCTTGCCTACGTTGCTTGAGCCTCATTACTGCTTAACCTTCTCAGTATCCGTGGTTCGACTCGATCCTCCACCAAACAAACGATCTGACTTACACGCATTCCTCACACACAGGACGCAAGACAACGGCAACACCACGCCCTGCCAGCCACGCTCAGTCTTTTACTCACAGTAGACGAATTGTACCCAAGACGTCGAAACGACGGCCGACCCAAGCCTCCAGAAATAGAACACAGATTTTTTCGAAAGAATTCCATCTGTACATCACCAGCAAACCTTGGCACCAAGAGGCAAGCAACAAACGCCTTGCTGCACCGTGCACCCACCGTTGCATCTACAGTCCGATCGGCCGACTACAGGGTTCCCTCGTACCCAGGCACGCCCAGCCAATCAGCCCATGCGCTGCACCAAGTTTTCTTGAGCAAGCAATTTTTTCTTGAAAGTGTGCGCCGAGCGCATCATTGCACCCTGTACAGAGAGCACTAGCGCCTGTTGCTCTCTGACGTGACTGCCGGCTCCTCGCTGTCGATAACGTCACTGCGAAGGGGGATTGCTGCTAGACAGCCACTGAAAGGAGGGGGTCTCGAAATTGAATTGATCTAGATCCCTTGCTTATGTGGTTTATTGCTACTCTTCCTCAACCCTCCCTCCCATCTCTCTGGAACCACTCGAGTTCGTTCTTGCTGCTGTTTGTTTCGTCTTTTGATCGAAACACCGACGTCTGCTGCATAAGGCCACTTACACTCAGCCTTCGCTCCAACTACACGGAGCCCAGCAAACACCGCCACCATTCTCTCTACCACCACCAGAAGTCGCCTGTAGAGGCTTCGATTCACTCCCTCCCGACTTCCAAAATGCCCCACCGCGTCACCAACTTCCTTCGCACCTCCTCAGGCAGCATCCCCAGCATCAAGAGGACGGCTGCCTCTCGATCCGTCACGTCGTCCCGCAACACCTCGCGAACCAACAGCCCCTACACGTCGGACGGCGAGGACCATGCCCCGGCCGTCAGGATGCACGACCTGGCAGACGCCGTCAAGAAGCACCACCGCCTAGGGCTCCCCTTTGGCCGCTCCTCCAAGGAGGCCAAGGAGATCAGGGAGAACCCTGCATTTGCGTCGGTGGCCATGGACTGGAGCATTGAGAGCCCTCCCATTGTGCTTCACGGCAGCCCCGAGGAGAGCACTGGTGCATTGATGTCGGGGCAGATGTTTCTCGATGTCAAGGACGAGCTGGTTGAGATTGATGGCTTCTCCGCCACCCTCAACATGAACATCACCCACAAGCGTCCATTCCACGGCAATTGCGTCGACTGCCAGACCCAAACCACCGAGGTCAAGACGTGGCAATTTCTAGGCCAGCCCACCACACTCTCTCGCGGCAAGCACCCGTTCCCCTTCTCGACCCTCATGCCTGGCCACCTGCCCGCCTCCATGGACACGCCCATCGTATCCATCTCGTACGACTTCAAGGCCGTCGCCGCCGTGACACGAAACCCCAACAGCAGCACCAGCTCCTGCGTGCCCGCCAAGTTCGAGCGCAGCCTCAACGTTCAGCGATCCCTGGCGGAGCCGCTATACCCCCACCACTCCGTCCGTGTCTTCCCCCCCACCAACATCAAGGCCAGTGCGCACTTCAACAGTGTCATTCACCCCACCAGCAACAACAAGATGACCCTCAAGCTCGATGGGCTCATAACCCACTACGATCCCGCCAAGATGGTCGATCTGTGGAAGCTCAAGAAGGTTACCTGGAAGCTGGAGGAGACCATCAAGACTGTTGCGCCGGCCTGCGACCGGCACGCCCCAGCTACAACGGAGGAGGAGGCTGACGGCGCCGCCAAGGGCCAACCCCGCACTGAGGTGCGTATCCTCGGTGAGAAGCATCTCCATGAGGGATGGAAGTCAGACTTTAGTGGCCAGGACGGCACTGTCGACTTTGAGTTTGACTTCTCGCTCAACCAGGTGCGGCCTAGCTCCCATAGCCCCAAGTACGCCTGTGACACCAAGACGCCCGATGGCACAGAGGTCACGCACTCCCTCCTCCTCGAGCTTGTCGTGTCCAAGGAGTATGCACCCGTGGGAAAGCCACACCACTCCAACCAGACCGGGACAGGACGAATTCTGCGCATGCACTTTGGCGTCGCCTTGACCGAGCTGCCTGGCATGGGAATCAGCTGGGATAACGAGTCACCGCCCGTGTACGAGGACGTCCCGCCTAGCCCTCCTGGATACCCTACCGAGCCGCCTATTGAGTACGACGACCTGGAGGCTCTGGATGCTACGAGCCGGCGCAATTCTGACTCGAGCACATCGAGCTGAGGATGGGAAACACTGTCTTGAATATTACGACGAATAAGCGCTTTTTTCTTTCCCATTTCTGTTGCAGCACACTTTTTTTTTTGGCGGCGCATGTCTGGTTTGGGCACTCTCACGACTCACTGTTTGATTTTCACTGTGGAGATATTGTTATAGTTATACCCCGAAAGCGATGGGAAGATAAAAAGGATGGGATTGAGCATACGCATAAAACACGAGCATGGGTAACGATGATGGGCAATTTGGCATTACTTGAGTTTAATTGTGTGGGATTTACCGGAGTTATTGAGTTATTGGGATTGAGGTTGTTATTAATACTCGGCAGTGCCGAAGCGTTTTATCGCTGTGAATATTTAATACCTAGTCAAAGCTGCAAGCAGCAAAAAAATAAGAAACTGTTGAAAACAAACATCTCATCCCGTGATGTGTGTATGAGTGAGATGGGAGTCTGATTCTTTGCTGGTTGACTTTTAGCATTCACAGGCAACAGGCGACCTGCAACCATGTTGAGACTTTGGTACAAGCCATCTGGTTGGTGTTAGTGCCTCGAGGAATTGCCAATCTTCGCACCATAGATGTCCTTCAGGTCCAGGCATAGTTTGTACATCCATTCACCCGAATAGCACACATATGTAAAAGACATTCGATACCCCTGGCCACTGATGTAATACCTATTTTCCCCATCATCCCCAGGTTTGACGGGGAAGTCTCATGCAGGTTTGCCAATCTGGATGCTTCTGGCTTCGATGCTCGCCCAACTTGCCTGGCGTGGCGTGGCGCCTCGTTGTATCCTAGCCGCGCATCATCAAGGACAAGGAAGGTGTGCGATTCGTCGTTCGTGATGGCTTTTGTAATAGGGGGTTTCTTTCAGCCCTGAACCATGGAGGGAAAAGTCAGGCGTGTAGTAATCTGTCTGCCTCCAAGACAGCCTCAGCCTCTTTAGCATACGCTTCAAAATCATATCACCTCCCCTCATACCCCATCCCATCATCATCATACCGAAACACCCTCAACACCGCCGCCGCAACCTGTACCCCATCGTGCTCCAAGTGTGCCGTCTCCGCCGCCCGATCGGCATGCTCCAGATCGGTGATGCCCCCGCTCTCAACCCGCATCTCAATCTGCCTCCTTACCATGTCCTCATCAAACGCGAGGTGTGCCTGCGTCGTGAAGAGCCTGTTGGCGACGTACAGCCCCTGGAAGGGTGTGTGCTCGCTTCGGCCCCAGCACTCGACTTTTTCGTTATTGGATAGGAGGCCCCCTCCGGATTCGGCGGAGGGGGGTTCTTTGACCTGGTCTTGGTGCATTTGGTGGAGGAAGATGTGGTCGTTCTCACTGCGGAAGAGGCGCTGGCCAACAGGGTTGAGGTCGATGCGGCAGTGGCCTAGTTCCCAGTCTCCGGTTGGGGCTGGGCTGATGGCGGCGCCGAGAAGGCGGGAGAGCAGCTGGTGGCCGAAGCAGACGCCCGTGAAGTGAAACTCTGGTCGCTGGATCCAAAGGTCTATTAGCTGGTGTTAGTCGCTTGCACTTTTGAATGTCAGTATTCCAGATGTGCACACCTTTCAGAAGCTCAAGAAGCCCCAAGATCCACGGGTTTTCCCCGTGGGCATCAAACATGCTTCCCGTGATGAGCAGCCCATCAAAGCCCTCAAACTCCCTCACTTCCGGTATGCGCCCGCCCTGCTCGGTAACAACAAAGACCTGGTCCGTCTCGACACCCAGGGGCGGGTGGTGGGCTTTCCCGGCCTTGGCAAAGTGCTGGTGGATGATCTCGCCGAAGGAGCCGCGCTCAGAGTACGTGTCTGGGTGGGGCATGTCGGTCTCGAGGACCATGAGGCGGAGGACGGGCGCGGAGGGGGTCGGACGGGAGATCTTGTCCATGTATCTGGATTGGGTCGAGACTGTTTGCGTGGACGTCATGGTGAGGAGGCGTGATGGTGTGGCTGGTTGGGACTGGGGTGTTGTGAGGCTGTCGTGTAAGTGGGATGAGACGTCCTGTCGCGATGTATGAGAGACAAGGAGGGATGTAAAGAATCTATTGGATTCGTCTTCAATCGTGTAATTACTCAAAACACGCAATGATTGATATATCTTGAGATTTCCGTAAAGTCTCATAAAATTCCAAAATGTCCACTCACCCCAATATATAGCGACACGACTCAATATTAGAGAATCTCGCAATTGACGTCAGGCAAGCCACCATACACAGTGGGCCCCTGACCCTCATCGTGGTGGAGAAAAGTGACATAACTTTAAAAATGGGAAGCGTATCATCACTCAACGACACCCGAACAGCTCCGGAAGATGGGTGAGTCGATGGCTTGCTGGGTGGGGATTGGACGGCATGGAAACGGTATGGAAACGGTTTGATCTTGGCTATCATGTGGGCTTCTTCTGCAGGGTTTGCTGGCTTGGCATGACGTGGTGGAGTCTTGTGTGGCGCGTTATCTTTTGTCAAATGCCAGCGCGGTGAGTATCAGGATGTTCATCGAGGTTGCGAATGCGACGAGGTATTGTATTGTACTGCAGCAATGGACGCATCGTGATTGAGCGCGTTTGATAAGGATACATGATAACGATTCATCACTGCCCCCTCCTCGCTCACAGGTCTTCCAACTTACCCAGCACGCAAGGACATGACTGCCACCTATAAACTCTTCTTATTCCACTGGTTCGGCGCCCCAGTAATACGTGAATATCTCAACTCCCGAATAATCGTCCTTGTAGTTATGTGCCGTCTCGTCGCCAGCGGCCCCAGCACACACCACCAACGGCATAAAATGCTCGCCTCCCCCAATTGGGTGCATCGCATTGGCATGTGGTAGCCGCCTCCACTCCCGCAGCCCCTTCCATCTAGCCTCCTGCTTAGGTGCCGAAACGACCTCCGTCAGAGCCTTGTTCCATTCATTCGACTTGGCCTTGATGGCGGCTAGCTCCCTGGGGTCAGCCGTCCTCAGTCCCCGAAACGTGTCGAAGTTGTGCAGGGACGCGAAGCCCGAGCCGACGACGGCAATGTTTGCGGCGCGGAGACGGGCCAGCGCCCGGCCCATACGAAGGTGCGTTTCCGCGTCCTCGGACTGCAGGACGGACATTTGCACGATGGGCACGTCGGCCTTGGGGTTCACCAGCAACAGCGGAACGAACACGCCGTGGTCCCAGCCGCGCTTGTCGTCCAGCAGGCCTTGCAGACCTTCATCCTCGAGTGCCTGCTTGATGTCTGCGGCGATGGCGGGGTCGCCTGATGCGGGGTACTTGAGATTGTAGGACTCGGGGGGGAAACCGTAGTAGTCGTAGTAGAGGTCGTGTAGCTGGCCGGAAGAGATGGTGGGTTTGGAGGTGGACCAGTGGGCGGTGACGAGGACGATGGCTCTGGGTTGAGACGGGGTTCCGAGGCCGAGGAGTTTGGGGACGCGGTTCTTGAGGGAGTAGACGATGGAGTCGTGGTTTTTGTCGCCGAGGAGGGGCATGGGGCCTGGATGATGGGTTAGCAACCAGGGCATTGAGAATGCTAAGCGGTAGAGTGTGAGTAACGTACCGCCGCCGTGGGACAGCGCGATGACGGGCGCCAGGGTAGTCATGTTTGAGACGATGGATGCCAGGGGGAAGAGGAGTGAAGCTGCTGTGGCTAGTGGAGCCAGCGAAGACATTCAGGTCGCGGGTTGCGCAGGTATATGTCTAGTCAACGTGTCTGTTGTTGTTGCATTCACGATTCGCGGCGTCTCGTCCTTGGTGACGGGACATGCGAGGGGTGGATGGAGCCGGAGGATGCTTCTTGTCAAGGCCATTTTATGTTTTCGTCCTCTTGGTGACAGTTGACGAGGAGTCTGAGCTTCGCTGACGGAGAGGCGTAGTGGCAGATTCGGCAGGTGGTCGGCAATGCGGCGCCACCGCTTACAAACCGCCTGTTTCTCTTATGCTATGATCGCTAATCCACCTTGGTGTATCGCTCTGTCCCTCTCTTCCTAAGGTACCTATGTATTCTTTGTCCCACTTGATGATTTCCTACAGCAGTTAGTCCTTGGTCCTGGATTTCGTGTAACGCGTGTCTTAGTTGACCGAGTACTCTGTAATGTCTCTTTAGTGATGGATGGGCCGGCGCCTGGTAAGCATGGCAGGCGCTATTTATAATTTGGAGATGTAACAGGATAAAATCCAGCCACATTGATGATCGAGATCGTGCTTGGCCTCAAGTACCAAGTACCCTCTTATCAATCTCTGCTGACAAGGGATGAATCAACATGATCTGATAATCAAAAGCGAACCAGCAACTATCATCGCAGAGGATTGGACACTCTTTCTGGCATATTCTCAACCGCCAAATCGAGGCCCCCTAGCATTGCGTACTTACACCTCGGTGATCGGCGCCTTTTACCGAGCTGAACGAACCCTGGCTGGATGCCACCCAACTGACAGAAGGCCGACAATCGCAACCTTCTGAACATGCTACTTACTGCCCTTGCACCCAACCGAAAAAGTGTGAAGAATACGGAGTAAATCGCTGATGAACATTGTCATATGTTATGAAACTCATTCTACCCAGTGCGTACGAAAAATCAAGTCTAGTTGGTAGATGAAAGGGCCACATCTGGCTGAGACGAAATGTGAATCCCCTCGAGATGAAGAGGCAGGATTCGATCGACCTCGTCTCGGCCGAGAGTAACTCCGCATCCCAAAGAATCCAACAAGTTTTCCCCGTTTCTCTTTCATGTACAAACATCAAACCACGACGAGCACGGACATTCTCCCAACAACCTTGGAGATACCAGCGATAAAGCTGTGCTCGCCGAACCACTTCGCCTGTCGCAATGATGGCATGTACGTATCCGAAACGGACCAGGATTGACCCTGATTGTTTGCTGCGAAGAACCTGCAACGGACTGTAGTAAAGCCCTTGACAGATGGGTGTCAATAACGGGGATAACGACTAGGGTCCCGCAGACTCGCCTGGTCTGCAGAATGGTGGCTTGCAGCTGCAAACGAGCATTTCATAGCCATCTTCCCGCGTCGTGACGTTGCGTAACCTTGCACAAACACATCGCCGAACCGCCGTCTTTTGCTCGTCTCTGTGGTGCTGTGTTCGGTATCACTGTTTCATCATGAGCATCCCAGATGCCGAAAAGGGAGCTTCGAGGGCCGACAAAGCTGCGTATACGGACCCTAACACAAGCCATGACTCAACCCTTTTGCATAGTCCGACCCCAGAATCTGGAGATGACGGCATCGAGGATTTCACCGTGAAATGGGAAAATGGTGACCAAGATCCGCTGTGTCCGCGCAATATCCACCCAGCGAGGAAATGGGCAATCGTCCTCATTGTCTCGAGCGCCAGCTTCTGCATGTAAGATCGATTCAACTCGCAGACATGTGTACACCCAAAGCTAGGAACGCTAACATGCTAGAACCTGCGCCTCCTCAATCTACACCTCGACCTATCACCAAATGGAATCCGAATTCCATAGCACCCGTACCGCCTCCCTCCTAGGCCTCTCCGTCTTCGTCTTCGGCATCGGCCTAGGCCCCCTCTTCCTATCACCCATGAGCGAATTCTTCGGCCGCCGCCCCATCTACCTTGTATCCTGGCCTCTGTATATTATCCTCATCATCCCGCAGGGTGTAGGACACAATATTGAGTCCGTGGTGGTCACACGCTTCGTCGATGGCTTCGCGGGGAGTGCATTCTTGACCGTGGCGGGCGGCACAGTGGGCGATCTCTTTGGCAAGGATGAGTTGCAGGCACCTATGGCACTGTATGCGCTCACGCCGTTCGTTGGGCCATGTGCGGGCCCGCTGATTGGGGGGTTTATTAATTATTATTCTTCGTGGAGGTGGACGGTGTGGTTTTCGCTGATACTGGCTGGTGCGGTTTTTGTTGGAGTTGTGTTTCTTGTGCCAGAGACGTACCGTGCGTTGTGTTTCTTCCTCCCCCTCTTCCATCGCCAATCGTCGAAACGCCATGATTGCGGACCTCTCCGTTGAAGCTAATCGGCACCAATCACGCAGACCCCGTCCTCCTCCGTAGAAAAGCTCAGCAACTCCGCCAACGGACCGGCGATGAAAGATGGACTGCTGCCGGCGAGAAACCCCAACACTCCCTCGTCCGCGCGCTGGCATACTCGCTCCTCCGGCCCTTCCAGCTCCTCATCCTCGCGCCTATGTGTCTCAACCTCTGCATCTACTCCGCTCTCCTCCTCGGCATCCTGTACCTATTCTTCGGGGCCTTCCCGCTCGTCTACACCACGGTATACCACTTCAACCAGTGGCAGGTTGGTCTGACGTTTATAGGCCTTGTGGTTGGTTTGCTCACTGCTCTGTCGATGGATCCAGTGTGGCATCGTATTAGAGCCAAGTTAGTCCGCGAGCTTGAGGAGGAGACGGGCATTGCGGGAGGCAGTGAACCCGAATTTCGACTGGTGCCGTCTATATTAGGCGGTGTGCTTGTGCCGCTGGGCATCTTTGTGTTTGCATGGACGTCGTATCCGTCCATCCATTGGATTGTGCCTCTTATTGGAAGCACTATTTTTGCATCTGGGTGAGTAGCAGCTCATAACCTATGTGATAACGGAATTGACTTACTGAGATGACGGATTCACAGCTTATTCCTTGTATTTAGCAGCATCTTCACCTTTTTGGTGCGTCTGAACTTATCACCATATACGAACTTCACAAACTGACGCACGACTTAGGTCGACGCATACCCCGTCTACGCAGCGAGTGCCATGGCCGCCAATGCATTTCTCCGGGCCTCCTTGGGCGGTACGCCCTCTACATCCCCAGTGCTGATATCTACATGCACATGCCTCGGCTAGTGGCTAACTCTCAATCAGTGAAATAGGTGCCTTTCCACTGTTTGGCGACAGTATGTACAAGAAGATGGGGCATCACTGGGCTACTACCCTCCTGGCACTGCTGACTTTTATGATGATGCCGTTCCCTTACATCTTTTTCAAGTACGGCAAGAAGATACGAGCAAAGAGCCGCTTTGCAAAACATTAAGAAAAGTCCTGAAATTGATCCGGTAGAGAAGCATCTGTAGTACGATATGACGCCGAGGGGGGAAGGGGGTTGGGTTGGGTTGGGTTGGGTTGGAGTTTAAACATCTTAGCGAAGCATTATCAGGACATATTAGACTGGAGGGTATTGTTTTCCCTATATGGTAGGGTGTTGGCGTTAAATTACATGGAGGAGGACGTATCCGTCTACACAAACACAGCCAACTTGCCCATGCCCGTGCCAACAGCTTTGATCCGTGATCCAATTTCCAGAGGGCTACCCTCCGTGACAATAAAGTGGCCGCTCTTCTCGGCCGTGTCCACTTCCGCACCCAGAATCTTGTGCGCATTCACGCTGATAAGATCAAGGGCCGCCTTCTCGCTCAGCCGCCCGTTGCCGTTTCGAAACGCCGTTCCGGCTTCAAAGTTGAGGTGTCGGGCAATCCAGTCCTCCGGAAGACCCACAGCCGCCGTCACACCTGCGTCAATGAGCGCGTCGACAGTCGTGCCGTTGGTCAGTGGCGCGCCTGTGAGAGAGCGGCGGGCATCCCAGCTGCTCCCTAGTTGCTGCAGCGGCAGCAGAATGACACCGACAGACTCGGCGGCTAGTTCATTGGCGATCAAATGGGACTCGGCGCCGCCAATGATTGCCAGGCGGATCTTGGGGGAAGAAGCCGATGTCGTCTTCAAGTGACTCTCCACCTCAGACTTGATCTTGAGTGCTGTAGCAATTCCATCGACGCTGTTAATCGTCAAGGCGAGAACAGTCTCTCCATCGACAACCTTCTTGAGATAGGCTTCCTCAGAAAAGGGATCCTCGACATCTTTCTTGTTGACGCCCGCTGCTTTGAATAGCTTCTTGCGGAGCTCACCAAATGCTGCCGAGATGCTGGTGCCATCGACGTTGTGGACGCTAACGTCAAGTGTGTAGTGCACCGCCACATCGGATGCAAATACGGCTCCCTTCTCAAGGCTGTGCTTGGCGGAGGTGACGAAGCCAACGCTGGTGCCGTGATGAGACATGCCACCGGTAAACTTGGGGGCGGAGATGGCCCGCGTAACACCGTACTTGGAGGCTGCGTGCAGCTTCTTGCTTTCGAGCGCTAGGCCGTCTGAAGCACGCGAGAAAGTTCTTGGGTTGTTTCCATTGTCGGTGATACTTTCGGCGTCAATTTCGTTGAGTCCGAGAGTACCAGCGACACCGGTAAATGAGTTGGTGAGATACCCGTTCTTCAGAGAGATGGGTTCAATACCAGATGCACTGGCAGCCTCGAACTCGGCTTTGCAGGCGCCGATGCAAGAGATTTGTCCCTTGGAAATAACAACGTTGAGAGGGCGGCCGTCAGACGTGAAGCTCTTGTCGTCTGAGAGCAGAACCTTGGCGACTCCAGTGAAAACAGCATTAATGAATTCGGTTGGCTCTTCGACAATATGTGCAAGTGACTCATCAGGCTGTTGTGCCCCGGTGTGAGACTTGACAAGCTCGACAGGATCCTTGAACTGAGCAGTTCCGTCGATCCACACTTGAACAGGCGTGGCCCCCGACGCTCAACGGATCGCTATCCCACACGACAATATCGGCATCAAAGCCAGCCTTAACCTTTCCCAGCCGCTTAGACATGCTTAATTCCTCTGCTGGGGCCGTTGTCACACTAGCCAAGGCGACATGATAAGGAAGACCCCAGTGGTAGGCTTTGGCGGCCTCGAAGAGGACATGCTGGGCGTTGAGCACTGGGTTGTCGCTCACGTAGATGGGTGTAAGGCCCGCATCGTACAGGTATTTCCCGGCAAACTCGGAGCCGATATAAGATTCGGCTTTGTAGTACATGTTGTCAGCGAAGAGGGCCGAGGCAGGTGCGCGTCCGCCCCAAGTTCTCTTGAGAATCTAGATGTTGCTATGTTAGTCTTCGGCTTTATTTGTAGTGCAAGAGGTTGTGCCGGGGAATTAGGTAGAGACTCACTTCTGGTACGAGAAAGGTTTGATGAGCGTGATGGAACGCACGGATGGGGAACTTGAATTCGTTGCTATGGTCAACCATGGCCTCGAGATCAGGGACAGTGTAGCAGTGAGTGTTGATGTGGACCTGGCCGCGCATCGCAGCGGATAGGGATTCCCATGCAATCTCCTGTGGCAGATAGCTGTCCATGTTTTCAACTCCGATAGCATCTGCCTTTTCACACCAATCGTCCTGCTTCTGCACCTGCTCACGGGCTTGCTCAAAGGCGTGGCGGAAATCATAACTCTCACCCATCCGGCTGAACGGCCGCTTGCCAATACCACCATGCGCACGCTTGGCGTTTTCTCCACATGCCATCTTCATGTATCGCCAGTTGCGATCCGGATCAGCAAGCATGTCCAGGGCGCTGATTTCGGGACGGCCATCAGCCTTCCCGACGGCGTGTTTGATAACAAAGGCTTCGCCAGCAATGTTGTTTCCGGAACCAGGTAGAATGAGAGAAGTGGTGACACCACCAGATTTGATGACTTGGATTTGAGGATCCAATGGGAGGATGCCATCAATGGAGCGTGCCCAGGGTGTGACGTTGTCTGACATCTCATTAACATCAGACGAACCCTCGAGTCCTGGCAGTGAGTCAACACCAGCATGGCTGTGCATGTCGATGATACCACTGGTAAGAAGACGGCCAGCTGCATCAAAGACCAGTGTGTCTTTGGGAAGGGAGCTCGGTGAGATGTGCTTCTCGACCTTTTGAATCAGACCTCGCTCGAGCAAGACGTCGCCGGCGACCCATTCCCAACCCTTGCCAGCTCTTGCATCTGCCTCGCTTGTTCCTTGCACAGGCTCACCAATCCATATGGTGGCATTCTTGATGAGCGTGGGTTTGCCTCCCTGAACGTATCGAGCATTTTCGTGACGACCCAAGCCGATGGGGTCCTCGGGCTTGGAGCGAAGCTTCTGGCACGTGAGTTGGTCCTCGCTGAGCTTCTTCAACGAAAGCTTGGGAGTCTTATTGTTGGCATTCAAAAGCTGCTTCCATTGCGCAATGGCAAGGAAAGCCAGGCAAGCGAGGGCGAAGAACTTGAGAGCTTTGGAGCGGCGCAATCCATGCCGTCCCCGAAACCGGAAGCTAGTTGGTGGACTAGGCGTCGATGGCACGACGGCGCTATAGGGCGGGAGACTGGACTTTTCGTCCATTTCGACTAATGTGAAGCTATTCCTGTGAATGGATGGGAGGTATCACAAGGCGAATGGAGATGGAAGAGAGAGAGCGAATACTGGGTGAAGAGGGGGGAGGGAGGAGACAACGAGATGTCGTGATATCCCAGCCTCGGATTTACAGCCATTATGGATCCAGGTACGGATACAAGAGCACGAAGTACACAAAAGTCCCTACGAGGTGGCCGCTACTGGATGGGTACACGGGGAAGCAGATTTCCCGAAGCAGCAGGTCAATGGTGGTTCGATTGGGGAATGATGGATGAATTGCCCGCTAAATAGTAGCGGTTACAGCAAGCCGGTAGGTCATTGGGCCGTGGTTACAGGGGCAGATCAGTGACTGGTCGTGAGGCTGTGGGGGCGGCTCGCCAACGTTTTAGTGGACTGGGATGGAACGGATAATGAACCCGAATCGACGGATTCATGAGGGTAAGTTTACTAAAGACGACGATGGGTAAAATAAAGACACACACCCACACCCACACCCACACACATATACATGCGCGTGTGAATGTATGAATTTAATTGTGCAATCAATTCAAGCCATTAAAGAGCAGCAAACAGTTGAACCCCGATCTTACGATCAGGACGCTGTCCTGGCTATCCAGGTATGACCTGCCACATCTAGCACCATCCAGTAGTTCCCTACCTAGCCTTGTGGCGCCCGCTGGGTACACACACCCAGACTCCATCCTGGATCGGAGGCCGAAGCCGTTCCCCCCGCGGACCTAGTACGGAGGCTAGCTGGCATTAACGAGCGTCTTCAACCTAGTTGATGATGACTTGAAAAGAGTGAGGGCAAAAATTGCCGCGATGTATTGTTTTGCCAACTATCTGGCCCAGCTATTGAGAGCGTCAAGATGGGGTCAGCCAACCAAACTTGATTTCGAAATTCTCCAGCAGTCTGGACCACAGGTTACCCCACTCTGGACACCTGCGGCAGGTACGAGTTACGATAGGTAGGAAGTCACGACAACCCCGCGTCATTCACGATTCACGATTATTACCATCCACCTCACTTTGAACTTAACAATCACCCGTTATTTGAAGGATTTTCTCTTTTTTCATCTCTATATACCCTAAACGAAATTCTGTACTGCCTGCTTTCTACCCTCGTCATGTCTGAACCAGGACCAAAGCGTACCACTGCCAACGATGATGCTCCCTACGAGCTCATCTACTGGCCTGGCCTCCCCGGCCGTGGTGAATTCATCCGCCTCGTCTTCGAAGACGCTGGCGTGAAATACACCGACCATTCCAAAGGCGACAACGCAGTTCCCACCGTCTTAGGCCTCATGAGCCCAGAAAATGTTGGGGATGCCACAAACCCGCCCATATTTGCCTCTCCCGCCCTCAGGCATGGCAACCTGCTCCTCAACCAGACGGCAAGTATCCTTCTTTACTTGGCGCCCAAGCTTGGTTTGGCTCCCGCAGACGGAAATGAAATTTTCCATCTCAACAGCATTGTGCTGACTATCCTCGACGGGCTGTGCAACGAAGTCCATGAGACGCACCACCCCACTGCTACGTCTCTCACTTATGAGGAGCAGAAGCCCGAGGCGAAGAAGAGGGCCAAGGCCTTCACCAGTGAGAGGCTGCCTAAATATCTCACAATGTGCAACGCGTGCTGGATGCAAAAACTAGTGATGGCGGCCCATGGCTGTACGGAAATGAGGCTACGTACGCCGACCTGGTGCTCTTTCAGGTAGGTTGCCATTCTTGAGGCCGCGGCGTGTATAAAACACGACATGAAAGCTGGTGGCTAACACATCACAGGCTCTTGACGGCACAACGTATGCATTCCCTAAAACATTGGCGAATCTTAAACGGTCAGGCAAATACAACGGTGTCTTCAAGCTCTACGACGCCGTCAAGGAGCGGCCCAACATCAAGACCTATCTTGCCAGTGACAGGCGGTGCAAGTACGATAATGGAATTTATAGACATTACCCAGAGCTGGAAGAAGACTAGGTGAAAGCCTAGGTGCTCGAATATTTGGCACTACGTCTCATGCTCAGCAGGAAACAAAAGTTGGAATCGTTTGCATGCTCGTGCCTGTCTATTCACCAAATCTTAATGCGCTGCTTCCCGTTCCGGAGGCTGGGTTTGTGGGGCTTACTATCATGGAGCTCAATGAGATGGCAATCTTCTTGTACTACACTGGCCAAATATGCCCTGTGAATCATTGAAGATTATTCGCTGCTTCAATCATGCAGGCTAAGCTCTACGTACTACTAAAATCGATACATCAGAAGACCAAGCCACTCACTTCTTGCTGTTTGATACAATCTTGCCCCGAGGCAATACTAGTGAATACTGTGCAAGATTCGCTGGTTCTCTGTGCACTATCATAAGACTCTCCCGCCTCGACTGATTCAAGACTTCCCAGGTAGAACCCCCCAAAGTATACATCCCCTCCCTGTATACCCATCCTTCCGAGTTCACACACCCATACTCTCTCACATCGTCCAAGAGGCTAACGGAGCACATTTCCAGTAGGTAGCCCCTCACACCTTGAAGGAAAAATATGTGCATGAAACTATAGAATCAACACGAACAGAAATAACAGTGACCCCTTGCTCGCTGCCTTTGTCATATCGCTTGCCGTCTTGCACTGGCTTGCTGATTACCAAGAATCGCAAACCGATCTACATTTGCCACCTATATCTTTCAACTTAACACATAGACCGCGACACTATGCGAGGTCTTCATGATGCATATTCGGACCTATTTATAGGAGGGTCTGTTGCCACCTTACGATTCACGTCTAGTGATATCATCAATTCCGACCGCCTATACAAGCTGCCCACGCTGGTTAGGGACAGGCTACTGTTACCGGCACCAAACCATGGTCTTGTTCTCTTAACAGAATTGCCATGACTCCAAGAACGCCGCCAAGACACAACTTTACAAACTCGGATCGCCCTGCGTACTCTGCGATAAGAGTAACAGTACAGCCTCCAGTTCCCCCCCTAGAGATCATCCCAAGAGCCTCACCGTTCTATCAATTCATAACCTTCCGCACATGACAGAATAGGATAGCAATTCTTTTAATCCATGCCTACGTGGGGGTCAGATACATATTCTTGATTGATTTTACTGGCTTACTCTGTTATGCAGGTATTCGTTGGCAATGCTCGTGGACTTGAACACTACAAGAGGCCGCCAGCACAGTAGCAAGCCATGCAAGGCCATGGCGTTGTACGAGGCTGAATCCTGGATCAAGGATTGCCAATCACTTGTGTCTGCGAATAAGGATGTCTAATTCTCCAGCCACGAGCAAACATCCTAGTAATAACGGCGCCTGACATCACCGTATGGTGCTTCAGCTTATGTGTCGATGCTGTGGGATATGCAGGCCAAACCCATTAAGCAAAGCGTTGTCGGGAGTCTGATAGGTAAAGCCACCTTTTCCTACTTGGTTACACTTTGAGGCCAACCCATCATAGCCTGCCACGTCAGACAGCGGGGGTAATTACCGCGAGGCTATCCTTGACTTCCCGATGAGGTCCTCATTTTGGGCTGCGAATAGGTACTTTGTACACATTTGTTTGACAGGGCTCAGCCGCCTGTCTCGTGGTCGAATGAGGCTGTCCGGTACTCCGTCATATGTGGTTGTTGAGTGGTCGCATTGGCTCATTTGCGATGTACAGCTAGGTAGCGGCGTCAAGTGAAACCCCGGCCAGTAGTTTCAGGGGAGCGCAAATCCAGGGCAAAAGGGCCCAAAGGCGAATAAAAAACTATCAATCTTTGATGAATATTCTCTGTCCCTTTTTCCTACTCTAACATGCTTGTTATTTGAAATGCCATGGCCTACAATCCTGGGAACAATTTGATCGAGATAGCCTCACTAACAACGCTGGTTGGGGGGGCCACTGCGGAGTCGCTGATCCTGGCCAGTCAAGGTGCAGGTGGGTTGCCATGGGCAGCTATGAGTTGCTTTGGATCCATCTTCCTGGCGAAAGCGTGCATCGCGGCCGCTATGCCGAGTTGGCTACGAGGGAGTGCTGGCGTCAATTCTTCATTATCTGCTTCGATTCTCGGCGTATCGGACCCGCTGGACAAGAGGTCAATGTTGAAGCTTGCTCAGGGAAGTCCTGCTGGAATATCCGTGAGCCTGGTATGTGGCCATGTCGTGTTGGCAAGTTGTAGGATGGCGCTAATGACGTGAATTCAGCACTCCAAGCCGACGATTGACTGCATTTATGCGTTTGATAAATATACGTCGGGCTTCATTCAGTCTCGTCTCTCATGTCTGGATGACAATTCACATCGCGTGTTTGCTTACACTGAGGATGGGTCCAACAGAGTGGACGCGCACGATTGGATTGCCATCCTTCTCTCTCTAGTCAAACTAGTCGAGACAACGGTCCTCTGGACCCGTACAACTTGGCAACTGAGCGCTGCCTCCACTGGTAGCTGGGCTTTCTTTTTCATTGCGGCGCTCTTTCTTCAGTCATTTGGAATGTCTCGCGAGTTCAAAAACCCTTCCGATTCTCGACGAAGGGACATCATCTCGGGCGATTTTCCAACAATGGATGCCGGATCTAAGAAGCTCAACATTATCCTAGGAGTTCCCATTAATGTCAGGACGCACCTAGTTTGGCGACTTGTTTGGACAGTGGGGGGGTATTGTCTCTATCACTTGCACAGTTGCAACCTACATGCTTCTGAGAGGAGCAACCACAGAGCAGTTCTACCTCTGGGCATCTTTCCAGTGCGTAGGACTCATTTTTCGCACCATCTTTCACCATGTTGCTGTTGTAACGGACGGACGACGACACCCTATAGTTGAAGTTAAAGCCTCCCGCCACCAACACCGCTTACTGTCCCTTTGCTCAGGGGTTTCCCGACATCTCGCCCAGCAGCACCCTCGCACCCCGGAGTCTTACGTACAGGACGTGCACGATATTTCTGGCTTCCAACCCTACGTAAGTGAGGTCAAAACTCGATTTTACTGGGAACAGCCGTTCGTGAATGACAGAAGTACACCCCATGGTGTCTTACTCGATTCATACCGCCTAGGAGAATTCGTTGACACAGAAATCCTGGCTGTAGTCGGCGACACAATGTTATCCAGCTTGTCCTGGATCCATGGTTGCGGTATGACCAACTTGGACCTGTACGATTCTTGTCTGGTTTCTTTGAAGATCAACGACAAAATCTTCATAGTGCCATCAGCTCGAGTGCTGTCTGGGAATGTGACCCAGGCCAAGTCACAACTATCAGACACTGAAGCCGGAACTGCCCCGACATTTATTCCCATCAGTGGCCCATGCCGTGGGCCAGACAATGGTTGGGTTTTCTGGATACCAATAGGGTTTGAGCGGTGGCTGTATCTCATTCCCGGTGGTCTCGACTTCCTCGGGCAGCAGCGGGCTGAGATCGTGGATAGCAGAGAGGTGACTCGAAGGTTGATGCTTGGCACGCTTTGGGTTAGCCACAAGAGTGTAGACGACATCAAGGCGATGGTTGAGAGAGGAGCCATGATTGCTCGCGTTCTTTTCTCATATTTGGACTTCATAGAGCAACTCGACCAGGAGTCGACTGGCGGTTAGAAGTGAAATAGTCAAAGGATCAGTTTGAGGATTCGTCGGACTTTACGACTCCTGCTTCTCTATTTCTTGAATATACTTTGCATTTGTGTCAATTCTGTAGCTTAGTTTTCATGAGTCCATAACTAAACCACCATAGCAATAGGAGTTGGGTCCATTCTTCCTTGAAGATTTGTTCACTCCTTGGTGAGGCTGTGGCCGCTGGTTAAGGATGTCATGACTCGAAAAACTGGTCACATTCGCAAGCCCACTTTCAGGCTGCGTCTTTGGCTCTCAGCTGCGATGAGTGTTTAAGCGAAATAAATGTACTATTGATAGCCTTGATCGGTCTCAAGTGTGGCCAATTTTCAGGGTTGCGAAGGTGGTTGGTTGTCCGGACTTGAAAGTTAAAGCTACAATGGGCGGGCCGCTAAAATCCAACCCCTGTGACCACCCAGACAGGGCGTCGTGTACTGGGAGAAGCGAGGAAAACACTTTGGATAACTCAGAACACGGCAAGTTTTGTAAGCTACTGTTTCAGTACTATATTATCATGTATGTTTTTTTTTTTAATTTTTTTTTTTCGGGGGGTGATTTTTCATTTTCAAATTTGCCCTTATAAATATATAAAATTAGTGGTTTTTAGGGAGGCGCAATGCTCATGGTAGGCAAGAAAAGAGCGAAATATAATGTTATATTATCATATCATCATAACTTTCATGGCCACCGTTGTTGTGTCATAAACATTAAAAAGTGCATGTATAATAATACCAATGTTATCAATGTAGCTAAATAGGTAGCTGTATTACTAAGTAGCGCTACCTAAGTAATAAGAACCAGAATAGTGGGGCATAGTACGGTTACCAGGCGAGCCAGGCTATATTAGTGTCGACTTTCCTGCCTAAACTAACCGAAGCCTGAGATCACCCCATTGTTGCCCCACTCAAGACTCCAGACATTAGCATGAGCTTGCCCGTTTGACCAAATATCAAAACACCAACACATAACTAAATGAAGTGATTACATTCTCAATGTTTAATATATTCGGCTTCCTGGCAAGCTTCCTGACTTGGAAGCAGTCACCATCCATTGTTTGGCGGGACGACAAAGACGCCTACGAGAAAGCACGCACCAGCAGACTATTCAATGGAGTTGTCCCCAAGAGATATCCACTTGCAATTGTGTTTGTGAAGACAGAGCAAGACATTGTGCACGCAGTTGAATTAGCGGCCCAGAAGAAATGCCGTATCTCAATCCGTGCCGGCGGACACAGCTATGCTGCATGGAGCGTTCGGGACGATGCTCTGCTCCTGGACCTAGGTGGTTATTCTGAGCTTGTCCTCGACGAGGACAGTGGCATCGTCCGCGCATCCCCAAGTGTGACAGGGAGAGATCTGGATAACTACCTGTCCACGAGGGGCTGCGTATTCTCGGCGGGACATTGCCCTGATGTGGCGCTAGGGGGATATCTCCTTGGCGGGGGTATGGGTTGGAACAGCAATGTGAGTGTCTCCTGCTTCCCATGACAGGCCGGAACTGATTGGTACCAAGAACTGGGGCTGGGCATGTGAGAGCGTGGTTGCCCTTGACGTGGTGACGCCGAGTGGTCAGATCATTAGAGTAGACGCGACGCAGAACAGCGACCTTTTCTGGGCTGCCAGGGGCGGTGGTCCAGCGTTTCCCGGAGTTGTGACGCGATTCCATCTTCAGACTCGCCCAGCTCCCCAGGTTATGCGTTCGTCTGGATACGTCTACCCAGTAGAGCATTACAAGGCCGCGTTTAACTGGGCGTTGAAGGTACCAGGAAGCACCACATATTTAAAGCTACCCTTGTGTATGGAACTGTGCTGACAGTGGCAGATCGTTTCGGGATTCGAAGATACCATTGAGACAGTTGCCATTGGGAGCTACCAAGAGGGCATCGACCATCCCTGTATCACGATCGCTCTACTCGCATTTGGCGACGATGAGGGAGCCATCCACAAGCTTTTGCAAACCGCAGAGCAGTCTCGCCCCGAGGGAGCATTATCTCAGTGGTTCTGCCAAGAGACCAGTATGCAGCGCGAGTTTGACAATAAGGCTAAAGCCTATCCAGTCGGCCAGCGCTACAGCGTAGACAACGCCTTTCTTCTAAACGACGTGGATGTTGCGGACATTTTGCAACCCGCCTTTACCACACTACCAACTAGACAGTCATTAGCGCTTTGGACTTCAATGATACCACGTAGCAAGCGCGAGCTGGCCGACATGGCTCTTAGCATGCAGTCGGACCACTACTTTGCGCTGTATGCCATCTGGGAGAATGAAAGCGACGACTCGAAGTGCCAGTCGTGGATGTCAAGTACTATGAGAAACGTCGGACAGCAGTCAGTCGGCAGTTACCTAGGCGAATTTGACTTTCGGGCGCGCCCATCTACTTTCTGGGGAAGGGAGCAGTACGACAGATTGATGGACGTCAAACGGAAATGGGATCCTGAGGACCGAATTTGCGGATGTCTCGGGCTAGAAGACTTCAGCCACGAGGCCTCGACGGTTGCATAGTCCAACCGCCTGTATACGTTAGCTTTGTATATTCATGGGAAGACGCGGACTGGTTATATATGTAATAAATAACTAAGGTCTTTCGTTTTCCCTCTTTCGGAATTTTATGCTCGCTCAAGTGAATCACGGTAGCGGAGGTGCGAATCTCGTCGGGTTGACGAATCCATAGGAGCGGTCGGATGTGGGGGCGGGCTTGAGAGGCCATGACTGGCCACGAAGCAAGGATGACTCTATCGCAAAGCCATAGCACTATACCCTCCACAGTCCAATACCCTTTTACTTAGTGAGAGTTTGAAATATAAGAACGAGGTGTGATAAACAACAAGGCGGCGTGTCTAGATGGGGATTTGTAGATGAGCCAATGTATTAGATGGGCACACTAGGAGGGAAGGGGTCAGGGAGCAGAGTTCTCTGGCGGGTTGAAAAAGCAGCTGTCCCATTAGGCGCCATTTACACGAATACATCAACTAATCAGCACGGCCCCTTCGCCCCCTTAAATAGTCTCCGTCTTGGAAATCTCCAGAACCTCATCCACAGTACGGAAGTGCACCCCCCCGAAGAACTTCTGCCGCTGCCTCTCCACCACATCCAACGGCAGCCCCTGACCGCCCAAAGCAGTCCACTCATCAATCTGGCGCAGCGCCAGGTCGGACATGCCTGCTTCGCCTGCCGGGGTGGCGAGCTCCGCCTGGATTTCAGCGAGGGATCGATACTTGCGCTCTACAAACTTGCGCTCTAGGCGCTGGTCAGCATGTGATGGCAGCGAGAGGTAAAGCATCAGGGGCGAGGAGGCGTACTGTAAAATCGCTCCATCTTCTCACTTAGCTTATTCCACGTAATCTGCTCTCCCAGGGGGTAGGTATGCTTCTCCCACGTCTCAGACGTAACGCCCAGCCTGACAATAGACTTGGCCACGTCCCTCGCCGACGTAAACGCCGCGGGCTCGTCGCCTGTGCCGGGGATGGAGATTTTCCAGTTCTTCATGTCGATGCCCCAAATGCCTTGCTGCGCTCTCATGTAGCTCTTGCTGCCGTACTCGTCCTGCGCGCCAAAGAGAGCGACGTAGTCCATGAACCACCCCTGGTTGATGACCGTCCACTCAATCTCCCCGGCCGTCTTGAGAATCTCATCGTGGAAGGCCTGGTGCACGGGCTCGTACACACGCGGGTACCCAGGGAAGTCATCAATGTTTCCGGCAAAGTAGCTGGGCGAGTAGCGCTTGCAGATTTTAGACTGCTTAGTGGCCTCCAGCATGGCACGGTGAGCACCGAAATAGACCTCTGGGTCGAAGCTGTGGATCAAGCTGAAAAGGGCGGTGGCGCCGGTCGAGTCGAGAATGTCGCGGACAGAGGCGACGGTGTAGTCGGTGGCGTGGATGGACACGTCTGGCGAGCGGTTCTCGAACCAGGCCTTCTTGCCGCGGGAGAGGACGACAACCTGGACGTCCTTGTTTGCGATGGCCTCGTCAACTACGTACTTGGCCAGATCGCCTGCGCCGGCGATTGCGATGATGGTTTTGGGAGACATGGTAAGTGTCGCTGGTGAGTTGTGAAGACGAAGGTGAGATGCGATGCGATGGAATTGGCATTTTTTGTTTCATCACGTCTGAGGTCTTGTATTTATATCTACAATCACTTGAAAGCCGAACATCTCTACGCATATTCGTCTGCCCGTCAGTCGGATGTGCCTGTGTAAGTCGTAGACAACATCTCAGTAATCGCCGAGTGTATCCAAATCCTCATTTATAATCACCACATTTATAAGCTCACATTACAAACACAAGCAGAGCTCTCAAGACAGCCTCGTCCACACAGGGCCCCCCTTCCGCCCATGTCGAATGCCAATCCCACCGAGTACGCGTATCAATCTCTACGACGGCGACGGGGCCAGTGGAGACCAGCGGACTTGCTGACAGGCCGTGGGGCCGCCTCCGCGCCTCCGGACTGCCCCGAATAGGCCTAGACAGCCCATAGCTCGGGGAGACCCACTACGTCTACCGCTGGAAAAGCCGAACGGGGCCTCTGAATATGGGTGTTCCGTGCTTCTTGTAACGGCGATGAGGTGAACTGCCAAGAAGCGGGCGGGTTAGCTGGGGTATCAGTAATGACGTTGGTTTAAGGTTAGATGACAGTTTATTTATGGCATGTTTTCTAATCAATCGGTTAGATAGCCTGTGGACCATGGAGCTACAAGTCACAGCCTTGGTATTGTCCGCGGAGTGCGTCCTGCACCACCAGCAGGCGAGCGATGTTGATGGCAGGCATATTGCATCGCCCGAGCTTGGACTTGACCCGTCGAGGAGACACTCGATGTATCGGCCTGGGCAGCTGCACTTGAGTGGCTCATGGCGCTGCTGCGTTCGGTTCCTCGCCACCGTCTGATTAAGCACAAACTGCTGACGCTGCGTTTGCTGGGCCAAGCGCGGTGATGAGGCACATGTCTGGCGCCGGCTCGCTTGGGTTTGCCTCATGGGTATAGGCGGGGTTGAGGCAAAGCTATCGACTGCTACATAGGTATGCATCAAAGATCTCTGGCTCGGCGGTTACCATTTTGTTGGTACTTGTGTTTTCTTGGGTTGCATCCGTGAGCGATGTGACGCAGAATGGCGAACTGCCTCACAAGCCCATGTATAGTGCCACATGCAACGTAAGAAGCAGCATTCTGCGAGCCATTACGGCGAGTGTAAGCAGATTACTCACGACATCAAATCAAGTCGCTTGCATTTCTAGACGGTCCATCGCCACTCAAACCCTGCACGCAAACCCCAATTCTCGGCTACACAGAGTCGCACCTACCCCTCCTCCGCTCCCGACGAACGCGTCTTCATTTGCCTCATTGCCGCTCTGCCATCCCATCCCTCGTCATTCGGTCCTTTTGCACCATTGGCCACACCTCGGCATTCTGGTCACGGCGAACTGTAGGCGACCATTGACGACCAGTGATATTCCCCTCATCCGCCTCGCTTTTCAAGAGCGAGGAACCCGTGGCGTTCACTCGCGGTTCTAGACTACCAGACTCCGCCAGCGCTACACCTTCGTGCAACCTCGCCCTGTCGATTTTCGCTGCACTGCGGTCTTCTGATTGACCATCGGTGTTGCATGAGGGCTCGGGTCGCCGAACCAGATGCCGACTCGATAGTCCTAGCCTGCCGGTGTGCTCATCCATAGAACGCAGCTTGCGGTCGATGCCCCAACGCCCTTTATATAAGAGGCAGAGGAAGAATCGCACGCGCAGTCCCACCAGGTATACCATTTCTCACCTCATGGACGGCGCCACAAAGCCATGAACCAGGATTACTGCTCAACCAGACTTCGCATCAAAACCTCATCATGCGTCTCTCTCCCGTCGTTGCCCTCACGGCTGCCATCGTAACCCCCATAAGTGCGGCTGCCCTCGCCGCGAGCAGGACCGTCACCAGATTCACCGTCACCGATTCGTCATACTGCGTCAAGGGAAACATCACCACCATCTCCGTCCGCGAAAAGGACCTCACCAACGGCCAGAGCGATGAGCTGGACAAGTGCCATGCCTTTGACAGGAGTGATATCAAGACAGCGTATCTGACGACTGAGCTGCGGGCGGGCTGCACATGTAAGGACTCCATGCACGGTTTTCCTTTCCGCCTCCCTCCGCCGCCAATGGACTTGCAATGAGATGCATGCTCACAATTTCAGTGTACTGGTACCGCGACTTTGAATGCTCCGTTCTCGCCCACTGCCCCATCTACGGCGAGTGCATGGAAGACGCCATCGGCTGGGGCTCGTGGAGGGCAACCTGCTCGCCCAGCTACCAGCCCCAGTGCAGCCGCATTGGTTAGGCGAAGTGGCCTCGGTAGCGAGCGTCTCGGACGGCTGTTTATATGAAACTGATTATGGAATACATCTTGTACTGACGTATTTCCGTTTAATACAATCTCCAAGTCTCGTTTTCAACGCTGCGTTAATAGTTCGTAGGTCCAGCCAGAGGGTCCTTCTCGTGCACTCCCTCCATCAAAGCTTCACACGACAGCGTCCTTTCAAGAAACCTCAGGAAGCAAAGGAAACCAGGCTGATTTCCTGGGCCAATTTGTCCGTTAGGGGCTCCATTCTTAAGTCCCCAGATTGCCTCTTTTGGACAACTTTGGTCAACGAGCCAATCCCAACACCATCGACGATTTGTAGAGATCCTGAACGACCCATACGTAACAACGCCAATCAATGAATGGCGCATGCGAATCTCGAAGCAAGTGCGCCATACCAAAATCACACTACCATAAAAGATGCGGGATTCAGTCACTGTCTGAGAAATCTGAGAAATCTGAGAAATCCGTCGCCTGCAAATCGAAACTTTAGAAAAGGCTCCGCCGTGTTCGCCTTTGATGGCATCCCAGCCCACCGATTAAAAAGGCCTCCTACACGCACGGTGCCAAAAAAAAAAAAAGAAATAAACGAGGGCGCGAATCCCCCAGAGATGATTACTAGCCCATCACAGTGATTCATCAGAGTCTGTCTATCTATTTGACACTCTTCACAGCAATAATTACGCGCCAAATGACATCTTCAGGCCAGGCTGTCTAGAGTATCCTGACACCTCATCATCGCCTCAAGCTTCCAGTTCCACAACCTTCCAACAGACTGCCCATCCTTGACTCCATCTATCAGAAATTCCACCGATAGGCAACAACCCAACCCCCCCCCCCCCCCCCAAGATCGCGCACCAACTCTCATCAGCAACCATGCAAATACTGCGCAAATTGTCGCAAGGGGTGGCGGCGATGATAATCCTCGCTACAGAAACCGCTCGCCACATGCTGATACAGCCCACTTATGAAGCGGAACCCTACCTGGCAAGACGGGCACTGGTACTCAATGCGCGAACTGCTGTTGATGTATTCCCATATGTGTCCGTAGTCAACGGCACAGCTGTCAACCCAGGAGGTGTCAGCCCCGTACTCGCAAGAACCTTGGTCGATGTGGAGGAAAACGGCGGCCAGGGTCCGGAATATTCTGGGACACTTTGGGCATTCCTTGTCTCTCGGTTCGTGAGTTTGTAGATGCTGTTTCGACAGTCAGACATTGCAGCAACCGTGCCTTGACCATTTCAAAAGGAAAAAGGAAAGCAGCTTGTGCAGGAGGGGGGTCAAGGGAGTCAAGCAGCCGGCCAAGCGATGCTCACCCCATTCAAATTCGCCCTCGTCAGAAAAAACTTCTTGCAATGCCGACACATATTATGCTCCCCAACCTCATGCTCAAGCAAATCATCGGCATCATAGAACCCCTCCCAACAAGCAAGACAGTAGTTATGCTCTGCCACAAGATGGCCCTCCAGTGCCGCCCTCGAAATAAAATCCTCCCGAGAGTAGTCCTCGCAGTCGAAGCAAGGGTTGTGGCTTTGGGAATCTCTCCTGTGCTGCTCCAGCGCCGCTGTTGAGCGGAACGTCCTCTGGCACCGGAAGCAGTAGAGGCACTCGTCGTAGGAATCTTGGCGGTGGGTGGCGGCGTTGATTAGGTGCTGCTCTAGGGCAGTTACTGTTTTGAACCAGCGGTCACATAAGTAGCAACAGATCATGGTGACACCAATGAAGTGCTAAGCTGTGATGACGGGGGAGGGTAAGAGTTGTCGAGGACACATAGCGTTGTAGGCTAGATGTTGAGGTGAGAGTGAGGTCGAAGATGTCCAGGTCGCTGACATTGCTGAAGGAAATTATTACTGTTCGGGGCGCCATCAGCCACACGAAGAAACGCTCGGATCACACACTTAATTCCCTTCAGAATTGAGTAGTTCAGTCTCAACAAATTAACCATTGGATATTCGTCATGGCACTCATTGACGAACATGTGGAAAGCTCCAAAAGACGCCCAGGATACCATTCATGTTCTCCAATGCCTGCCACAACCTTGCATTGCCCGCTTTTGATGTATGTCTACTTAAGAAATAGCGACCAATTGCATCTCGTTCATCAGCTTTTGCCCCCTTACCGATTTCTATTGAGACCCCTGCTCCCGGCCTTTGACTGCCTTCTTCTTCTTCTTCTTCTTCTTGTTCTTGCTTGTGTTGAGTATTTCTGAGGGTATAGGTGAAGACTTTTGCTTCTCCTCATACTTGATTTCAGCCACTGATGACTCTGTCACCCCGACATCACCGACGCTCACGCTGGCAACACCATCACCATCAATGTTACCATTGCCTTTACTGCCGTTTGTCGCATCCCCATCTAACCCAAGTTTTTCGTAAATATTGAGGCGGTCTTTGATAAGACCAAGCTGTAGCCACTTCTGCCACACCTCGTCGTCCAGATCCTCAAACTTCTTCCACTCTAGCCAGCGCTCTGGCTTGTTGTCTGACCACCCTAACCAACGATTGAAAGCCTGCTCAGTAGGGACGTCTTTCTTGCCGTGAACAAGTCGATTTGGCCATCGACGCGTCACAGTATTCTTCGGCTTTACAGAAAGCCCAAGAAAGTCCCATCCAATGACACTTCGAATATATTTGCCATCATCAGAGTTGACGAGAGATCGAAAGGCAAATCTCTCTGCCGAGTTGAGGAAGCTATTATATATTAGATACCAGTGCCATAATAATCTAAAGAACTTACTGGTCAGAGAATTTATCCCAGTTTCTCCACACGAGCAACCCAATCTTACGACGCATGATGTCTCGGATGTCCTTGCTGTCTTCCGCGCATGGCGGCGCCAATATGTCCAGGGCAGTTCCGATTTCGCTGTGTATACATTGAGTCTCCTTAATGAGGTCCTTTTGAACTGAATCCAGCTTCCCGACAACGGACTCTCGAGAAATAGTAAGTAGAGTCGCAAAGGGGTTCTCGTCTTGATGTCGCAGCAACTTGGTCATACCCACGAGGGAGAGAAGTGGATTCTGATCCCAATTTAATCCCACCTACACAAAAATCAGCTTTTTCCGCTTATATGCATGTTCATAGCTTCCCACCTCGATGCGGTCAAACGGATAGTGGTTGATGCGGGACGGAACTGTGCATGGTATCTTCCCTATGTCATCGGTGATGACTTGAACCGACATTGTCATATTCTTGACACGGAGTTGGAATTGAACGAGCATGTTCCGAACATAGTAGAACATTTTACCATACACATCGTTCGAGGCAGGACAATCAGAGTAGTCGAGAAGCTCCATTGGCCACTCCGAAAGCGGCTCCGCCGTGACGCCGAGAGGGAGCATCTTATCATTCTGGAAGAAGAGTCTGCCGAACTTTAGAAGAAGTCTTCCAAGGATAACGTGACTCTCTTACGGATTTGGTATCTCAAAATCATCTCGCGGATGACCAAATGGCAGAAGAAGCCCATCCCGTCGCCACTGCAGCATCCCAAGTGTTCTAGTTCGTGTCATTCGTCCGACCAATACATGCAAATGCTCCGAGGTTTTGTGCAAGTCCAGACCTCTCATAAGGTCAATTGTTTCATCAGTGATATGATCTGACACGACAAGGCGCTCGATGAGAGTCATCCACTCATCCTTATTCAAATCCACTCTTATCTCAGTACCCCATCTGTGCCAGTATAATCTGCAAGGAATATTTCTGGAGTGTTGGTGAGCACTGTAAAAGCTATCGATTTGGTGCGTGACATTATGGAGATAAGTACGAGCCACGTCGTTAATGTGGCCAAGTAGGGCCTGGGGAAGTTTAGCCGAGTACCAGAGATGAGTGACAGCTTCAGCGTTTAACAAGGGGTCGTGTTCGTCGTCGAAGAGAAGGAAAATTGCGAAGACTGTGCGAAAGAGTTGAGCGGATGACATATCGCCAAGAGTGATATCCAGTCGGGGGTACACGGTAATGGGCTGTTTCACGACAGAATAGATCAAGTGGCGTAAGGGCGATTCTAAACGGGTCAGTTGGACAGCAACGTAACTAGTATCCGACAAAGTAAATTACCTCCAAGGAGAAGAATATTCAACTGCCCATCGAAGGATAGTCCTTCATTCTTTTCCAAATTCAACACATCAGTCGCGGCGTATTTCGCCCAGAAGCTTGTTCCACCAGACGTAAGCACCGAAGTTATCTCGAAATTGGGATCGGGTTTAATAGCTATGTCATTGAGGCAATCTGATTTGTGCTGCTTCCGATGGGAATTTTGGCACCCGTCGCCGCAGTACTTGCATCGAAACTGTTAACTTGCATTATCAAAATAGGGACTGCACATTAGCACAAACCGATACGAGCAAACACTTCGTACAAACAATGAAGGGGATGGCGTGGCACGGTTCGCCATTATCCTGACGAGCGGAGCAAGCAGGATAGACAATAGGCGGGATCTCTTCCAAAGCCATCGTCGAGGAGCAGAAGCTCGAGTGGCAACAGGCTCCCCGGATGCAAATCTGGGGCCAAAAATATGATGGTTAAAAGGTCAAATAAAGGTGAGATAGAGTGGCCTGAAAAGAAGAACACTACACACTTGAGCAAATGGACGACAGGTTGCCGGCCGAGTGCATATTTTCAAAATTGCCAGCGGATCGAGCAGGCAGCTGGCGAGAATGAGGCAGACTGATTTCGTTTTGGGCATGTCACGTTATCGATTGTCACGTCTGCTTGACACCTTTGCCAGAGGGGAACGAGAGCAAAGAGAGTGTGTTCTTTATACATCCAACCTGATTTTAAATACATATGGGTACCTAGAGACGATGTACAAGGAGACTGTCAACGCGATTCTCCTGTGGTAGCTACTGATGCACCAAGTTCCATACTTCATACGACATCAGACTTAGCAGTAGTCAGACACAGGTAAGTCCAATCATCAATAGATGCTTCACTTGAGATGAATATAGAGAGAACTTGGTGGTCTGGTCAACACCATACAAACAGTACGTTGAAAGTTTCCTTCACGCATATAATCTCCAGGGGTCCTGTAATAGACGCCATTGAAGCCCATTCATATCATTTTCTAGCCCTAGCTCAAAATTCCGGGTATCTAAATAGAAAGAAAGTGAGCATGCTTGTTTCCAGTGGTCCCGCAAAGCACCACTGACATCTCACATCAAGGCAAACAAAGCAGGGCATCGAAGCCATGTGTCCATCTAAGCCCTCCCATAACAGCAATCATAAACGCCAGAGACACCACAACACTTGCAACCCCGTAAATATATGCATGCTTTCTTTGTAAGGTGCTCAGCTCGGCAACCCAGGTGGAGATAGTCGTCAAGCACCCACAAAATCCATCCTCGACGCCTTGCAGCACCTGGCAGCCGATGACACCCCCGCTCTGTACGTGAGCAATATCCCATGACATTCCCAACACGACTGTACCCAGTACGTTTGCGGCAAATGTTCCCACCGGGAAGGAAGGTACCTTTGCGTTGAGATAAATTGCTAGGTAGAAGCGTGCCAGGCATCCTAGCGGTGCGAACACCAATGAGAAAGTTACTCTTCCACGCCAGAACTGGTGCGGTGGAAATATGCAGAGCAGCACTGCCCCAAGCCAGCAGCCCCAACCTAACACCACAGCAACACGGTCCAGAATCTTCCTCGTGAAAGGGTAAGGCATTGATGGGGTAAAAGGCTCCAAGGCAATGGCTAGGTGGGCGCCGGCGAAGAGTGCGGAAAGCGATAGGCATGCTGTGGTAATAATGACTGCCAACATCGCCATAAAGGAGTAGCCCCCGTTCCGGCTCTGGGGCGAATCAGGAGACCCGGGGGTCTCCATATCATTCGACAAAGCAAGGAAGGCGTCTTTGATGAATGTCGAGAAACTGGTGAAGCTGCCACAAAACCCAGTAGCCAGCCCAATGTATAGCGGGATGGTCTTCTTGGTGGATAGATGAGCCTTTTTAGCCGCCGCCAGGTTCACCCCAGACCAGTCCGAGGGTTGTGCCCCTTCCTCCTCCCTGTCCTTTTGTCTGGCTTGCGCAAGCAATTGATCATAAGTTGGTGTCCCCCATTCGTGCCTGAATAGCATGCGGTCTTCTGCAAGAAATCCCATGATCATGCTACCAGCAAAGTTGGCCCAGATGGTACTAAATATGACTGGGGTGCCAGGGAAAGTAGTCAGGGCCGTCAATCCCACACGAGCTAGGGTACCGAGCAAGGAGAAGAGAATCAAGTAGGAGAACGTATACAGTTGCGTAACTGCATTGCTCAACTTTTCTGTCTTCTCCTTTGGTTTATCTTCTATATTGCCAAGTCCTGCGCCACTTGCCTCTTCCAGCAAACCACCCTGATTAGAGTCAGGATTCCGCCTGCGCAGGTCTTGTTCGTAATTTTGTGTTCCTTCCAGACTCTCGTGTGTGTAAAGGGGTCTCTCGGCGGTATTCTCAGTTGGGATGGCGTTCACTTCATTCAAATTCGTCCACCGGTCGGGCATCTCATAGGTTTCGCACCCAGTGACGGGTGCGCGTCGACGCGCTTGTGGCTCTTCTCCCGAGGCATTGCTCGCAGTTGGGACATCTTGGTGGCTAATTTGAGGATTCGAAGGTTGGGATATGTCCGGCTGAGGCGCTTGTAGCTCGGTCGAACCGCCCAGCTCGGGGGCAGGCATCGTGGATAGGTCAAACAATGATGCGTGCGACGCCGTGCTGGACCGCCACTCTCACCGCCAAATAGCAATCCACCAATCATTGGCGACTCATGACGTAAAGTCAACACTGGTGCACCGCTTTATGAATTTGTTCCAGTTACGCGAAGAGCGTGAGGATGTTCTGCACGAGGGGGAAACATTGAAGTAGCGCGCGTCATTCCAGAACTATCGCCTTTCAGCAATTGTTTCCGAAAATATGCCGTCAGTTCCGCTAACACCCACAGATGCTATCGGGGTCAAGCGGGTCAGTTAGACATTAGAGGCTTAGATGACTGAAGAATGGAACACAGTGGTGTGTGGGCCTTGATAACGACCCAGCATTCGGAGCTTCGGGGAGCTCCGACACTTTCCAGGTCCCGGAGCTCCCCTGTCAACACCCCGCCTGGCTACTAACCAACCACACAGCGCATCTCCCACAAGCTGTCATCGCCCATCGCCCCGCCCCCGCCGCCTCATGACCCCCTCAGATGGCACTTATCTCACTGGTTACAGGCGGCGTTTAACACGGAGCTCCACGGGCCCTCTATCTCTAGCTGCAGGTTGGCCTTGCCCAGGTATTCGTAGGGTGCCTGGGCCTAAACACAGGGTGCAATTCCGGTGTGGCACACAGGGAAGATAGTGTGTAACAGCAGCTCAGGTCTCAACAGTTTCCTCTTCTCTCGTGCCGTCTTCTCTCCTGGATGTCTCCCAACTTCTACCATGCTCCGAAACCTGCAACCTGCAACCAAACCCGAAATATCCAGAATCTTTCCCGCCCCTCCGTAGATCTCTCCTTGGATCCCACAATCCACAATGTCTTCCTCTCTGCCGTCCAACGTCCACGTTTCCAAACACCCGTCCCTCCTCGCCAAGCTCAGCCAGCTCCGATCCAAGTCCACGGGCTCCAAGGAGGTCAAGTCGCTCATCAACGATGTCTCCCTAATCATTGCCTGCGAAGCTCTGGCCGAGGCCATTACGCCAGTCGATGGACCCAAGGTACGAATTGCAGAATACTATGTCTCCCGATACAGCCGACTAACTATGCGTACTTTCCAGGACCAAACGCCGCTAGGATTCGAGTACACTACAGTGACAACTCAGCCAACTACGATTTCCATCGTTCCCATTCTGCGGTCCGGTCTAGGCATGGTTGAAGGTTCGTCGCTACACCAAATCCTAGCTGGTCTCTGACAGTCGAGCCTGACATATCACAGCTGTTCAAACCATGCTCCCATTCCCGGTCCCCGTCCATCACCTAGGCATGTATCGCGAGCCCACAACCCTAGACCCAGTCGAATACTACAACAACCTCCCCCACCACATCCCCTCCTCCAAAAACGACAGCGAAAACGCTGCTAGCAGCCTCGCCATCATTGTTGATCCCGTCATCGCCACGGGAGGCACATGTGCTGCTGCCATTCAGACCCTCCGCGAGTGGGGGGCCAAGAGAGTAATCGTACTGTCGGTCATTGGGGCTGTAAACGGCGTGAAAAGGGCTGCATCCGAGTGGCCTGAGGGAACGGAGATTTGGATCGCAGGTGTAGATCAGGAATTGACACCTCAGGGTATGTTGCAGCCGGGGATTGGGGATATTGGGGACAGATTATACTTGACGATTGGCAAGTGAGGGGATCAGTTTTACCATTCACATTCCGAATTAGAACTGCATTTGTCCAAAAGCAAATATACATTTGGTTGTAGCACAATTTCCGCGAACAAAGCCACGGTGCTTCATTCTGATGATGAGGTGCAGTCACTCAATCGTACACAAAGTGTGTTTCCAACAACATAGAGACATGCATGTCTCGTCAAGTAAGAAGCAAACGCGTCAAATATCATAAAATCCAGGCCCTCCCAATGCAAACCCCTTTCATCATCACGCATTACACAACGTACTGCTCTTCATCCAACAGCGTCTTTTCCTCCCAGCTGTCCTCAATCCATTTCCCACAAACAACCCGCGGCATCTTACGTCTCGAGCTGAGCTCCCTGCGAATCACATCTCCAGCCTCGCCCATCTCCATTGCGTCGTCACCTACAATCACAACATGTGTTACCGCCTGTTCCTGCATTTCATCAGCACACAAACCGCCAGCATACTTGACGTATCGCTCCAGTCTGCCAATGAGTCTCCTTTGTGGCTCAGTCGCGGGGTGGAAGTGGACAACACAGCGTCGAAACATGAATCTGCGGAGCAATAAAAGGTCCTTGCCATGTTTTTCCAACTCTTCCAGGAATTCGCTTTTGTCAAACGATTCCAAAATTTCGAGCTTTGGCATTTCTTTGAGCATCTCACCCAGTTCCTCCACCGACGAGTTCCTCGCATAGCTATCCCCATACGGATCGGTGTTTTGGGCTGCGGTCACCCTCAGAGCCTCCGTTGCGTGAAATAGATGAGCTTCCTCAAACGGAAGCGGAGATTCCCCATCTTCTTGTTCTAGACAGTCCTTTATCCATCGTGGACGGATTAAATCCACGTCACCCCCTTTTATCAGGCTGGCAACCTTGACAACCTTTTTATCTGCAATGAGAACCATGTTCGTTCCCGCCGCCGCTCGCTGCGAAACTGCCCCGCCATTTTCTTTTATGATGTTTTCAAGCTGTGTCTTGGTCTTCTTGTAAGGTTTCAGTGACTCGGATAGCACGCAGAACTCAATGCCCTCAAAGACCTTCGTCTTTTCGCCCCTAAACACTACTGGGGCGGTATCATCCCCCGCAATGACCAGCTCCTTCTTGACGCGTTTCGGGTTTCGGCGTTTTCTGTCCTCCATAGTCATGGCCTTTTCCTTAGACTCCTCGTCTACTCTCTCTCTCAGGTCCTGGAACTCGTCAAGTGATAGACCCGTATCCCAGCTACGATCGAGCCGCAGCCGTCGGAAGCGAGGGAAACGTAAAGTGAATCCACGGGCAAACTGATCCGACGCGCTAACACTCGCCGCCTTTACCGAAACCACAAGGGAGTCTTTGGGGCGAATCCAAACGTCCGGTCTTTCATACTGCCTTGCCTCTCCTCCGCCCAGCTCAATATACTCCGACGGAGGTTTCTTCTGATCCCAGTCAATCCATTTACCATCTGTACGGTGCCGAATCTCAGCGTAATCCTCGACACGAAACCCGCCGCCTACTTTGAAGAAACTAAAGCACTTCTCTGGGTTGGCGCCAGCTTGGATATGATTCTGTGTAACTCGAAGTCCGCAGAGGAAGCTAGATAGTATCCCTCCACGCTTTCCCGAGCCGTAGTACCCGCCAATAATAACACAATCCAGTGATTCTCCAAATTCTGACATGTACTCCGGTTTGACTTTAAGCCAGTCGTCGTTTCTGCTATTTAAGCGATACATCGACCTCGGGTTCTTCAGCACAAGACCCTCCGAGGCATTGGCTACGACCTCTCGTAAGAGCGGCTCGATTGCATCAGCAGAAGTTGAACATGTATACTCGTGGATCTCGAGCCGTCTATGCACAGGCTTGACGACTTTTTCGAGCGCATTATGCCGATCACGCAGTGTATACTGCGTGAGCTGCTTGTCGTTCAAGTACAGGATATCGAATACTCGAAACAGGGGACGGTGACCCGCAGAGTCAGAATTGGATTTATTCTGCTGTTCTGCAAGGGCAGCGGTCTTCAATGTACCAAATGGCACGATTTTGTCAACTCCCATATCCCAGGTAATCATCTCGCCATCGAGAATTAGGTTCCGTACGCCTGAAGCAAAAGCGTTCTTAAGATGACGAGTCAAACTTGAATTGTCATCAAGCAGCCCGTTTCCGTACAGGTATGTATAATCCTTTGCCTTTCTCGACCAGAAACAGAATTTTCGTCCACCTGGATGATCCATGTCTTCTACCATATGCATCTGCATACGCTCGCCATCCAGTTTCTCTTCAATCCAGAATTCCTGGTCATCTTCTGTCGGCCGTAATAACTGTGTCATTTTAAGGAAGGAAGCAGGCATCTGGAACTGCGCCAGTTGCGGCTGAAAACACTGCATCAAAGCAATACCTGCCTCCTCCTGCTCCAGCCTGACTTCGGGGTCGTAGAGCTCCCAACAGACACGTCTCAGGCTCGACGAAACGTTGAAAAGCGTTTCTCCATCTGGATGCCAGAGATAGAGGAAGGTCTTCTCTGTAGCCCCCACCTTCATCTGCTTCAAAATAATTCGTATGAGCCACATGAGCTCTTCTGCATTCATAAGATTGTAGAACGTCTCAAAGATGCGCAAATTTTCTGCTTCGCCCGCTGAGGCGGCTAACTTATCCAGTTGCTCATTGACCTCCGCAATAGTCATGTTTCCCACTTCAGTTCTCATGGGGCGCTTCGATATAGCCTCAAAACATCTCCCAGCAAAGTCACCAGCGAGTCGCGAAGACGTCGTCTGTCCAGGGAGTTTCCAGTGTAGAAGATTGTAGCCATCCTCGGCATTTTTGTCGATCTTCATCAGCTTGACCAAGAGCTTTCCTATCGCATTCTCTTTCAGGCCATAAACGCCGCGATCGCGATCCTTGTCAGGGAGGATTAAACGCAGAGCCGGATAGAAATCGTTGCCAACTTCTTTGCGCCATCTAGTGATGAATCGGTCAATGATGTGCCGCCGCTGCTCTTGCGGTGAGAGCTGTGTAGCAGATCGGGAGCCTTTCTTTATCACCGGACCACCTGTTGGCTGTTTCTTGTTCTCATTCAGCGGATTGAAAAGCTCTCTGAACAAGTCGGAGAAAGCTAGAGTCCTGGAATGGTTTCTGGGTCGGTTTGGGTATCTTGATCAATGTCAGGACGAAATTTCCAGCACGTAAACCACACGGGGTAACTGTTCTTACGACGTATCCAATTCCTCTTTCGTCATTCCCACAGATCCATACTGGATCTCTTCTTCTCTAGCCGCCTCCTCATTAGGAGCGCGGCTAAGTTGAGACCTACGCTGGCTCATAGTTCATCAAGCAGTGCTAATGCACTGAAGTTCCTCGCAGACTCAATACTTGAATATGACAGCCATGAACAATATATTTTTCATTTGAATGGGACACATTTGTGAAAAGATTGAAGTTTACAGAAAAGAGAGGGTTCTTCATGTATAAATGCTCCTGCGTGAACTTGAAAGTGGGACGTTGATTGGTGGTGGAGAATAGGCAGCCAGCATCTCGGCCTACACGTTGGGGGATTATGTAACTGGGCAGAAAGCCAAGCAAACCTACGAGGTACTTGCAACTCACCGTTAAGTTGTATCTCCATATCCACAAATAATTGAACAATAAACATCATCGACGATAGATTTTAATATAAGTACCGGGAATAACTATTATGAACAAAGTATAAAAATCAATGTGCTTGTAGGTCGCAGCCACTAACAAATACTTCCAGGGTATCCGATGTAAAATGCTAAGACGACCGAATCTTGTACTACGGCCAATACTAAATCTCCCCAACTCGTCAAACTCCGAAACAAGCACACGACTATTGCATCCTCCGTTTCTTCTTCTTCTTTTTCCGTATAGAAAGAATTTTCTTCCTCTGCACAACACGCACAGCCCAAGTGTAAATCATGTCTCGCATCAATATGATAATCGTGGCACACACGGTTGGTACAGCACATGCCCAGCTAAAGGCTCGTCAGTCAAAACGCAAATACAACGAATGCATGCTCTTCTTGATAAGACGTAAATTCCAAGAACAAGGGCAAAGAATAACACCATGCATATGATGAGGGAGAACCTACAAGTACCATATCCCATGTTGGATCTCGGGAAATTGATCCTCCACAAAATTCTGTCCAAAGAAACCAGTGATAAAGGTCAGCGGCAAGAAAATGATAGTGACAATCGTCAGCTGCTTCATCGATTCGTTCTGGTTCGCCGAGATCGTATTGAAGATGAGGCTGATCAAGTTCTCAGACGATTGCTTCAGCTGATGCAGCGCCTCCGTTATGATGATACAGTGGTCGAGCACATCGCCGAGATACGTATGCGTCATTGGCGTGACGATGACACCGCTTGCTGGATTCTTAAGCTCCGTTATGGCTTGCTCCTGGGACATGGATGTCTTGTGGTCGCGAAGGACGTTGACGAGGTTGTCAATCGGATTGAGGAAGCGAAGCATCTTGTTGATTTCACTAATGCAAATGTAGAGCCTCCTGCTTTGCTTCATACTCGGGGAGGTGAGGACATCGAGCTCAATATCGCCCAGTAAATCGGTGTAGACGGCTGTCAATGGTATGGCGAGGTCAATGATGGCATCTATAATAGCTTGAACGAGTAGCGAGGCATCACAGGATTCTCGGAGAATCGTTCCTTTGGTATTGAGGCGCTTCATAATCGGTCGCTCCACATCAGTTGCCGAGATCTCAAAAAAGGATACAACTGTATTGTCAGATGTGAGGAAAATGGAGACTTGCTCTGCCGAGACAGCCATCTTGTATGGTGCCAAGGACGAGTGCATCTCCATGTATTCAGTGCGAGCCTCATTTCCAGATGCATGGTATCTCTGAAGTGTCCGCATCATAGGCGTCTCTTCCATCTCCATGCTTTGCGCAAAGGTCGGAAGTTTGCCATTGCCCATGTGCTTCTCCGCGTCGCCACCATTACGTGATTCCCTTTTGAACATGCCCTTTAGAAGATTCTTCAGTGGAGTTGCTTTCCGCGAGAACATGCTACTGGAGTCTGAAGAGGAGTCGTCATCATCGTCATCTAATCGCACAAGCTTCTGCAGCGTCATGATGATGAATGCGTGATTCGGGTACCTGGATTGAGTCAGCCGGTCAGTTTATTTTCAACCCGTCACTCCTCACATTGGATAGCTTGAGTTGGAAAGAGGGTCCTACCAATCTGCTTTGGTTCGGTTTGTTAGATTCATGACATCTTCCAGCGCCAACTTGTGCAATTCCTTCTTATCTCCAACGGCTTGAATAACGTCCCAGCTCAGTCCATTGATATTGATCCACCTGCATTGAGCCCACTCTTCCTGAGGCTTCTGCAAGAAGTCGACAAACGACTCGTTATCAAACCGACGCGGGCCGTCTATTCGATCGAGCGAAAAGTCCACCACGGTAATATCGCACGGCGCGCTCAGTGTGGGCACTGAGGCGTGCCCTCCATCAGGCAGCTTCGGATCATAGCCAGGCTCGGAGCCAGGCTGCCACCCAGGTCGAGCGCTAAACGTAGCCTCGAATTCATCGCAGTCCTCAATCGTTCGAAGCGTGTCGGCTCTAGTGCGGCGCCGCCTCAAAACGGGCGAATACGTGTCGCGAACAACGTCTGTGTCGGAACGGGAGACCTGTCGTGGTTCTGCACGGGGAGGTGAGAGATTCTGGGTGTCGACATTAAGGTCGTAGTGAACGTGCATGTTATCGCTTGCCCTGCTGCCTGATCTCCTAGACTGGGAGTCTGCTTCCAGCGCAAGGCTCGAGGGAGGAGGGTTGGCTTCGTTCGACATGATGTGTGACGAGAGGTGACGCAACCGGTACAAGAGTCGATTTCAATCGAGTGGAAGCGTAGATGCGCGCTACGAGGCGGCCATCGCTATTTAATGTACAGGATCATGATATTGAGATGGCACGATGCGCCATGTAGTTGGTTGTAGACAGGTTGTTGGTAGGTCAGCGTTTAATTTACTGGATGTGCTGATCTTGGTGCGGGAAGGAGGGTAATCAATGTACAATCACGGGTCTATTAATTCGGAGTACGTGACAATGGAGCAAAATATTACTATCCTGGCTGACGAATAGTAGGTGCTTCAGAGCTCAATTCGGCGGTAATTTTCGCACAAGCACTCCCTACCACTCCATATTGCACACTCGTATATTAGCAAACTACTCCTAACTCATAAACGAAATGTTAAGAAATACACCGTACCATCATCCAATGGTGGTGACTGCATTATTGATTTTTGGCGCGAAGCTGAAACGTTGCGATGCCCATGACAGACAATGGGAGGGGAACGTACTTGGTGTGACGACGCACTGACAATTGTAATTACGGGTGGGTCGCTATTGGTCACAGTTCAATCGATCAACTGCTTCGATCTACAATTTCACGAGGAACGAGAATACACAAGATTTTGAATTACTTAATAGCGACGGTCGCTGCACCAAGCGCAAGTCTGTAGTTACATTGAAGGCAATAATATTTAGTTACTGTACACACGAAGTCGGTCCAGTTGCATGGCCATAATTTTCTACTACTCCACCAAAGAAAGTCCCCAAAAAAACAAGCTTTGAAGCTTCAGCCTTACAGCACAGCCACAATGTCAAATTCTTGGCTGTTGTCACCATTGCAGTCAACAGATCCAAGTTTGTCGGCGCCGGCGACGAGGCAGGTCTTGTCCTTGGCGTTGAAAGGATTGAGCAAGATCTTGTCGGATCCAGCAACAAAGGGGAAAAGCTGGCTATCGGTAGTTCCGCTTTCTGTGATGTCATTGTCAGTATCCATGTCTCAAATTGTACTTGCGAATATGGGAGTGAAACAGATCCGGGAATGTAGTTACTCACCACCGTCGGCGCGACCACCGCAAGAAAACATGATGACAGTATCGTCCTGAGCCCTGCGGCCGTCAAAGTTGAGGCAGCCGTTCATCAGCACGTTGATCAACAGGGCACCGCCGAGGTTGCCGTCATTGTGCTTTCCCTTGGTAACAATGTCGAACTTCTGGTTGGGGGTTTCGTTGCAAGCAGCGAGCTGCACGGGGATCAGGTTCTGGCGGAAGTCGCCGGCAGTGGGGTCGATGGACAGGCAGCGGCCATCTGCAGCCCGAAGGTTGACGCTCTCAACATCGCGCTTCGCAGTGGGATCGAACTGCTGGGACTCCTCAGCGGCCTTCCGGTCGAGCTTGCCTCCAGCAACGGGACCAGGTGTTTCCATCAGCAGGGAGATCGGTGGGAGGGGCATTGTGGGGGGAGCAGTGGTCTGGGAACATCAGCGGTGGTCACGTCGGCAAGCGGCTGTGGTGCTTGCAATCTTCACAGATGTAGCAATGGGTAGTGGCTACAGCAGAAGTGGCATCGGCAGAAGTTGTAGCTGCCGCGGAAGTTTCCGTCGCAGCTGCGTTGTCTTCAGTTGTTTTCACTTCCGAAGCGACGGGTGGGATTGCTGCCGAACCTGAGTTCGCAGTAACAGTAACTGTGTTGATAACTGTCACGGTGTTTGGGACACCGCAGGTGCTTGGGCCAGCCGACTCAAAAGGGTTGTTCTGAGCAGGTGCCTCGGTCTTGACGGGTGCTGCTGTTGTGGGTGCTGCGGTAGCTTCTTCCACGGTCTTTCCGGGCTGGTTGTTTCCACCGGTAGCACCGCCGAAAGTAAACTGTTGGGCAGCCGCGCCAGCGTTGCAGTTGGCGAAAGAAATGGTGTTGCCTTGAACGGTGAAACAGGTACCCTTCTGGTTTTGAGGCTGCAGGCTCAGGGGCCCTGCCTTGCCGTCAAATGCAAAGAGCTGAGAGTTGGTGACCTCGCCGCCTCCATCCGCACGTCCACCGCAAGAGAATAGGTGAACCTGTGAATCAGCGGGTCGTCGAGGATCGAAGCTGAAGCAAGCCTGGGTAAGGGTGCTGACGATGAGCGCCTGGCCCGGCTGGTTGTTATGCTTGCCAGCAGTAATGACGTCCCATTCCTGTCCATCAGTGCTTCCACAGTCGGCGACCTGAACGGGGGTCAGGTTGGCCCGGAAGTCACCTGAGAGCTTGTCGACGAAAAGACACTTGCCATCTGCGGTCTTGATCTGGACATTCGAGAAAGCCCGAGTAGCCGTATCGTCCCGCTGGTGAGCCTCCTCGAAGGCGGCTTCGTTAAGTTCTTGGACCGCGCGACGGAGAACGGGGTTGGCAGTGGCCAGGGTTGCCGAGGCGGCGAGGGTGGCGAGAGATGTTTTCCAAAACATCTTGATTGGAAGATTTTGGGGGGGGGGTTTTTTATAAGGAGTGATAAAATCGATCAAATCCGTAGACAAAGGACTGGCAAAAAGTTGGAAGAGTACGGAGTAATTTGAAAAGAGAATGTGAACCGGCACAGTACTGAAGCCACGTCAAGTGGAAAGAAAAGGAAGAAAGAGAACTGAAAAAGTGAATGAAGCTATTCAGAACAATCAGTAGACCATGACAGAGAGTACTAAAAGGATCCCAACCACTCTCGGTCGGATGACCAGAGGTTATATACACTGACGGGCATGTTGCTATCGCGCCAGTGTCCACAAGCGCCAATACCCCTTAGATGGGACCATGTCCAATACAGGCCAGGAGGCTATCAACCGTCCCTTCATCTCTCCTGTTTTAGTTCCAGCCAAGTCGGCCAGACTAGGCAAGCATCACCAAACAGAACAGCCAGGCGTTAGCCGTCCATCATCCTTCGTCCAGTAGCCGAGAGGTTTCAATCCGCATTCGAGATAGATTCGATCCACTAGCCTTGGGGCCGGGGTTGTGAGCGCTTTCAGCCGCATCTCGAACGCACATGGTTTCAGGATGCGAGGTGACAGTTTATATACGTGGACTGGGGGGTTGAGAAGGTTGAAAAGGTCGTACAGAGAAAGGTGAGACGCGCAGGGGACATTGGTGGGGTTTGAAATTATGCTTCAGGCGGCAAGTACCCCCGAACGCCAACCCCATAGGGACCCGGGGCCAGTATTGGCGTTTCGGTGGGTGGCGGTTCACTAGCCAGTTGGTTCCTCACATGGCCTGCACATGCCCTGTACTGACACCTCGCAAAGCTCTTGGAACTCCATCTTTGTCATTTACATGGCACTCCCCCACTTGAGATTGAGACGAATTATCCCGTCATCACCTGGTCGCTCTTTCCACCTTCAAGCCCCAGGCAGGTATCATGAGCATAACGTCATTTCGGAAGGTTCTCTTCCTGTCCCTTTTCATATTATACTTCCTATAATGGAATACAATGGGATATGTCATATCATATATTTCCTACTGGAGGCGTTCTTCCCCAGGACCCAGCACAATCCCCAACGTGCCCAAGTTTCCCGACTCGGACTCTGTAACTTCCCTGGGGTTGAAACAGAACCGGAGCTCTCCGTTTCACTTCTAACGCCCCCCATCACAGAGCTGGAAAGACGAAAGCCTCTACTGGAAATTGCCCATCGGTTTGCTGTCTATTTTACTGGAAAGGTGCAAGGGGCGGTCATTGACATTCATTGATGAGATGCCAACATCGCAAGCTCATCATTTGGGGAGGGACAGAGGTGCGTTCCAACACAATTACCTCGCTATGCAACTACGACACCAGTTCACATCTAGCTCCTTGCAGAGTATTCTTCCCAAGATGAACCTTACAGACACACTAAGTCAAATAGGGACCAAAGAAACATGGTCCAAGCGTGACGTTTAGGGTGGTCTTTTCCAGTAAATAACATGTCAATGTTGGTGCGTCTCGCTATCAATGCTCGTCTAATATCAGCATCCAGCACTATAGCTAGGTTCTACCAAATAACGACTAGGAAGGTTCGGCCAAACTCCCATAACCCAAATCCATTCCCCTCCACGATAAACACCAGCCTTTCCACGCTCTGATAGCCCTGGATCAAACACGTGTTTGTGGTCCATTCACATTGGAGGCTCTTGGGGTTAGAGGCGGCCAAGGCGGGCATACGAACATGTCTAGTCCAACATCACAGAGCAGTCAAAAAGATAGAAGTAAAGCTTAGTGCTGTTCCACCCAGGAGAGCATTCATCCGGCATGTTGAATGGCACTTCATTCACGGCTAGGCCCTCCCATGCCTCTAGTTGGTTGATCCGGTTGAGCTGCTCCCAGATGAGGTGGCATGATGTATCCGCGACTAGACGTGGGTTGCATCCACAGCTAAACCTGTAGATGACATACGTACACATGTTTAACGAATGATATGGTTTTAAACTGTGCAATGAAGTCGCATCACTCGCGGCCTGGTCGTTTTCTGTACTGAGCACCCATCCACACAATGCTGAAGTCGATGAGCAACCCATGATTTAGTCTTTTCGACCCATCTATATCTGATCTGAATGGCTGCTGGTCTAAGCAATGAGCTGGTATCGTTAATTTTACAGTTTGCTTGTCAGATGGTACGGCCAACTATTCAACGAGTTTAATATACAGAAGAGTCGTGGCGTTGCAAATGGATAGGCTTGCGCAAATCTGCCGTTGGCTGTATACCCATGATGCAAAGTCTCGGATACAGGGTAGCTTGCAGTGTTGACACGGCGAAACATAATGAAGCAATTGCTTCTTAAGGGGAAAGCATTTGTCTGTTTGTAAAATGCAGTTCAACAGAGGCGGCGCCTGGTGATGTTGAGCGCCAGCTTCACCAGTTGTACCAGGTAACATAGGTTACATTCCGTTGCTGTGCGACTCACCACAATCACCACGACCTCAGCTCCGCCACACAAAGCAACACCAAGAAAACAACCATCACGCGGCTCATGACTGGATGCTGCTGGCAGGGTTACACGCAACCTCTCAGAGCCACCAAGCTAGCGGCCAGTCACCTGCAAGCTTCTCAGACCAGCGGGACGCAAGCGGCCTGTTGGCGGCCATTGGCGGCCTATGGAAACTCGTCACAAGACGATGAGTCTCGATCTGCTAAATCTTAGCTCTGCAGGCTCTCAGGCACTGTAAGCACTCTCTTCAGCGCGTGATCGACCCTCCCCCCCCACCACGTTTACCAGCCCAGAGCCCCAGAGCTCACAAGTCCAGCCAACCACCGTAGTTAGCTCTCGATGCAGTTTAGTCCAAGTTGGCGATCCAATGGCACCATGGACATCAACGCTACTTAGGTAGATATGCTGCACTCTCTCAACAGGCCCGCCATTTTCTCCAACCTCAATCATCGTCTTCTTCGGCTTCATCAACTCGACCTTTCGGCTTATTTGGGCGAGTGAGTTGGCAACATGGTACGTGAAACATACAACACAGTTCCACCAAGACTTTCGCCCCATCAGCACTCACGTCAATCCAGGCTGCAAAGCATCGTGAATGCCATTTCTTCACACGCTAACCTGCTCCGTCACAGGCGTCCGAACAGAGCCCGCTGCTCTCGAACCGAGACGAGGGAAACGATGCCGCACCGACCGATTCCAATAAGACCAGTCGAGGGTCCCGCCTTCGCGGTGCCGGTGTTCTCCTTGGAGGTCTCGTAGCCACTGCCGCCTTCATCATCATCGCCGTCTGGTACCAGCACAGTCACCAGACCAGGCCGAAACATGACTCTCGCCCAGAGAAGCGAAATCTCGTCTTCATGGTCTCGGACGGCATGGGACCTGCCTCGCTCTCCCTCACACGCAGCTACCGACAGTTCATCGAAGATCTCCCCGTAGACGACACCCTGGTTTTGGATCAGCATTTCTGGGGCTCTAGCCGCACGCGCTCCACCAACTCTCTCGTTACAGACAGCGCCGCCGGTGTGCTACCGCATTTTCCTGCGGTAAGAAGAGTTATAACGGTGCCATTTCTGTGTTACCAGACTATAGTCCTTGCGGAACTGTTCTAGAGGCTGCAAAACGGGCTGGCTACATAACTGGCCTTGTAGTCACAACAAGGGTTACAGACGCTACGCCTGCATGTTTTGCCAGCCATGTTCTCCGTCGAGAGATGGAGGACGAGATTGCCCTGCAAGAAGTTGGTCACGGCCCTCTCGGCCGGTCTACCGACCTCATTCTTGGAGGAGGTAGATGCTATTTCCTGCCCAACACCACTGACGGTGGCTGCCGCCAGGACGACATTGATGTAACCAAGTTAGCACAGGAAGAACATGGCTGGACTTATACCGACAGCCGCGAAGGCTTCAATGCTCTCAAAGGTGGTGACAATGTTGAGCTCCCTCTGCTTGGCCTCTTTGCCCCCGGCGACATCCCCTTCGAGCTCGACCGACGCAACTTTGATGATGTCTACCCCAGCCTTCACGAGATGGCCGCGGTGGCACTGCGTGCTCTCGAGAAGGCCACCGCTGACAGTGACAAGGGCTTTTTTCTCATGATTGAAGGAAGCAGAATCGATCACGCCGGTCACATCAATGATCCCGCCGCTCAAGTCAACGAGGTCCTTGAATACGATCGAACGTTCAAGTCTGTCATTGACTTCATTGACAACAGCAAAACCGAGACGGTGCTCGTTGCCACTAGTGACCACGAGACAGGCGGCCTAGCAACTGCTATCCAGGAACCCGGCCATCTCCCCGTTTACAACTGGTATCCCAAGGTCTTGGCCAATGCCACAGCCTCTGCCGAATTGCTAGCCGCCAAGCTGCAAATTAAAGTTGCGTCCATCGCCCTTGGCAACTCCGTCAAGGACCTCAAGCAATGGATCAACGAGCATCTCGTCATCCCCGGACTTGGCGTTTCCGACGCCACGGACGAGGAACTCGCCGCCTTGGCCACGAACCCCGAAGGTGCCACTGAAATTTTCGCTGCCATCATCTCGCTTCGTGCACATGTGGGATGGAGCACCCATGGCCATACTGCCCTGGACGTCAATGTCTACAGCTCCGGTGGTCCGGGGACAGACAAGATCCGCGGCAACATTGAGAACACTGAAGTTGGCGATTTCCTGCATCGCTACTTGGACGTAGACGTGGAGGAAATTACTCGGGAGCTCCGGAAAGTGTCGAAGAACGATATGAAGGCTACTGCCGAGGCAGTCTTGGGGCCGAATTGGGAGAGTCTTGTTGGGGATGGGTATCACGCTACAGAGGGCTTTTGAACAGTGACGGAGTGTGTTTGGCATTTTGTAAATGGATTGATTCTCGGTCTCGTATGTTTTGGTGGTCGCATGGCGTAATTCATCCTGGGCGCGGAAATGGCATATTGGGCGATGTGGATATGATATACTTCTTTCCGTACGGCATGAGGGTCGCTTGATCCATCTTACACTCATTGTGATTATATAACAGTAACTGCTAGACTATCGAAATAACCCTCATCATCATTATTTCATCCCAGCCATGACAGTTCTCTTCCAGCCATCTATTCAAAGTTCAGCCCGGACGCCTACATACCTGCTCGTCTTTGCCCCAAAACTCCGGAAAATCATACATAGGAAAGGAGGGGGGGGAAAGGAGGCCGCTCCTCCTCGCGGCTCGACTACGTCTAGCTGATCGTAGCCTGACTTGGCACATCCAAATTATACCGCACAAACAACCTATCCAAGAATGAGAATGGCGAATACCGTTCGGGCGCGCAAGAGCAAACTCGTCAATCGCATCCTGGAGGGCGTACCCGCAGCGCTCAACGAGGTAGCACACGAGGAAGTATCCAGTCCGATTATAGCCATAGTGGCAGTGTACGCCAATGACACACTGTTGAGGGTTTTCCCACCCTTCCTCTTTTGCTCGCGTCTCTCGTGATGCGCGTAGTTTATCAACGAGTGCGATGAAGGCGTCAACCTCGTGCGCCTGGGGTGGCACTTTGGAGACGGTGGGAAGCTTGTGATAGTGAATGCCCGCGCGCTCGAGACCACGGGGGTCGTAGACTGGTTGGTCAAGTGAAATATCAATAAGGTCTTTAACTGTAGAGCCCCAGCGCGTAGCAAACTCTTTGGGGGAGTGCACGCCGTCGGCTTCTCGCAAAGTCTTGGTGGCGCGAAAGATGGGAGCGTCCTTGGGGCCGATAGTATGTGAGACAGGCACCACGGCTGTCCATTTCTTCAGATTCTTCACATCCCATTTGCCTTCGTGTGAAAGGTATTGTAGTTGCCATCCTAAGGAGTACCTCTGCGTGATATTGGCAGCTAGAAAGTCGGATACCAGTCCCGCGAGAGCGCGTGAGAGATGAGGCATGTAAAGAAGGGCGTGGTTGGCTGGCCCGGGTATAACGATGGACTTGATGACTTTTCGGGGATGCAGTGGCTGCGGCGGGATACTCGGTGTTGTATCTTGCGGTGTCGATGGAACGTTGTGAGACTCCTCGTCGGGTTCTTTAGTCCAAAGGCTATCCTTTGGACGGAAGTTGTCTTCGCCAATGGTGCTGATGCTCTGGGTTATGTGGTCGGGAGGCTGTGATGAACCGTTCACGGGAGTCGATGCATCGGTGCCTAGAGCCTCCTGCTGCTGCTCAACTGCAGACTCGCCAGGGCCATTGGTTTGCTCGCTTGACGACATGGCTTCAATGATCTTGTCCACCTCTTTCGGAGAAGTAATGGTATCCTTTTCTCCAGCAATCAGGTATACTGGTATATCTAAGCTGGCCCAAGTGTCCAACCCAGGAAGACCGCCAACGGCTCTACCATCCTGATATGTCGCTAGTGTACCATTTACCATACGCCGCCACACGGGTGTGCGGCTCTGCACGTTGAAGCGATGCTGTAGAATCCTCAACTCAGGATCAGCACCTTCACCAACAAAACGAGAAACGCTTGGGCTCTGGGGGCCACCCATTCCATCCCAAGCACGCCATAAGGAGAACAGCCATCCCGGGACCCATAGGAACTTTCTGACAAGAGAGGTCTTTGTCTCATCTAGTGGTCCCGCAACTGGGCAGATAGCGACGAGACCAACAACATGGTCCGCAAGCGATGTGGTGTGAGAAAGTTTTTTGCTCGCAAGGCCGGCTGACAAGACTGTCCCCATACTATGTCCGATCAAAACAACATTCTGTCCAGCCTCCTTGTCGCGATGATCTTCTATTATCGTCTCTAGCAGCTCTATGAGTGCCTCCGCAGTATACGCTTCCCAAGACGTCTGCTCAAACTTAGATCGGCCACCACCAGGGTGGTCAATAGCCAAGCACGGAGCCATGTCAACAAGACTTTTCAGCAGTGAATGAAACTGGGCGACAGAGCCTCCCAGTCCGGGGATGCAGACCAGAAGCGGCAACGGAGCCGGTGACTTCGGCAACTCTTGATCTTTCACATGTTGGCGAAAGAAAACACGAATGTCCTTGTATTCGAAGCGACTAGTCTTATATGTCTTGAGCTTGGAATTCTCCTTGAGTAGTGGCGGATCTGTATCAACAGGATCGGTCGAGCCAACTGGCTGTGTTGCGCGGGGGACTTGAGATCCCGCCATCTTGTGCAATGAAGATGAAAATGTATCGAGCAAGGCCAATTTGTGTGATATCGTAAATATCCCTGCCAAAATCTATCGCGTCTTGTGAAAGCAATCGATATCGAGGATGGGGTGATGGGGGGATTGAAATCAACCCGAAGCGAAGGAAAGCCTCGGCTGTCGTGGAAAGCCTACCAAACCCTCAAGGTAGATGATCGAGAAGCTGACCGGGGTTATTATACACTGCCTAGGGTGGGTGATTATCCAAGAATCGTAAGAAACAACAATGCCTTGTGTAGCCAGCACAGCCACTAGGACATCGCAAAACTAAGCAGAAAGGCGAAGCAAGGCAAGTTGTATCACAATGGTTTCCACGTGAGTCACACTAATTGGGAACCGCGATAAGCAATGATTTGTTGTCAGAGGCAGAAGTCCGGATTGCGCGACGAACCAAGGGTGAACAAGCTCATCAAGCAACACGGAGATATCTCCAGAAAAAGACTAGATGTGTGCAATGAGGCTATAGAATATGATGGTAATAGTGATCCTCAATAGGTGTAAGTCTTGTGAATCACTGTATGTTTATTCGGAGATGAGATGATGGGGGGGAGGTTGGAAGGGACAATCGTTCAGATACCAAGACTGGGTACGAAATACTTGGCAGTGATGTTCATCGTCTTACTAACACGGCAGACAACCAACCCATCACCACAAAGCTTGGTCTGCAAGACACACAAAGCGTGCTACCCTGCACTTAAATCTTGATTCTTCCTTGCAAGCAATTCACAACCATTTAAATATCTCTTTGTAGTTTACTCGTCTAACGTAAAGAGTGTTGCTTATTATATGAGGTGTTTTTGTTAGTTTCATCCTTGACTAGCTTCGTCATGCGAACCTCGAGAGTTAAACAGAGAGCTCCATACCAGGGCTTCCCCTGTACTACCACCCCGTACACTCAATAATCAGCGCAAAGGAAGATTATCAATAGCAATCAACCGGGCTAGAGAATTTTGTTTAATCAAGTCCTTTTATCATGTCGATGGTGACAAGAGTCCACAGTTGCTGTGTATTGTGTCAATGCCAAACTGAGAATCCTCTGTTATATCCATTGATACATAATCCGCCTGCTGCACTCACCAGTTATCGCTTTGATGATACAGTAATAATGCCAGTTGATTCTAGATGCTATGATACAATCAAGTCATAAAGGGTTGTACATTGAGATCGTAGACCATTCTCAAAACTCTCCAGCCGAAATTCAGTTATACCGCACCGACTCCCTCCTTCCATCCGATTGGTATCAAGGCCGCCGCCACGTCCAATACACCTCGCTCGGTAGCCAGCAAATTGAACTGTGCAGCTGCATTCCTCGTATCGAGAACTTCAACTCGCATCCCCAGCCTCGAGATATGCTGTCGTGTCTGTGGACTGAGCGGCATGTTCTGCTTTCCAACACCGATGACTAGAAGATCTGTGCCAGCGAGCCGTTAGCCTACAAGCCCGAAAAGCGTGTCGCATGTACCTCTATAAACGCTGAAAAAGTCAGCAGCAGGAGAGAAACATACCAGGACGAGGCCACAAAACGTCAAACACCCCAAAGGCTTCGGCAGGAATATCAAACTGGCCCTTCTTGTTGACCAGCTCGCGCACACCCTTCGCCTCCCATGGTTTCCATGCAAACGCCTCCCCATTTACGAGCAGAGCGCCATTCCCATTACGGATGGTGATGCCGCTATTCAGTCCAAAGCCATCGTACATGCACACGTCTACAGACGTGGATGGCGCAGGCGTGTTCCCAAGCACATCTAGGTCCCCGAAGCTCGTGGGCCCTGGGCTAGCCGAATCGTTGCCTTTGCTGCGCGCTCGTAGGATGGTAGAAGTGTGAATCGCTCGGGTAGGGTATCTGCTGAATGGGCTGTGCGTTTGCGACGCTCGTGAAGAGGGCAATCGGGGTTGCGAAGTAGCAGCGATTGTGGGACGGCTGCATGGTATGGTGTCGCTATGCAGAGATTTGCGTAGGACGCGAAGGTCTCTGTAGTGTCGACTGAAGTTGCGCATATTTGATTAGAGTTTGGGAAGAGAGACAGGGAGGCAGAGGTTGGACATTGATTCAATTTGGCAGGGCGATGTTAGGGTAGAGTTCGTTGGTGGCGGTGACTTTGCTAGTATAGTATAGTAGTAGCGTGGTGATGTTGGGTATTTAGATGTTGGAGTATTTACACGGCCAAATGTACGTCATGGTCTCTCGCGCCATTCCAATCCAACACTAAAAAATTATTAAGACAGGCTCTTATTCATCATAATAATTACTTGTCACATTATGTTTTCACACGATACTTCAAGGCTGGCGGGAACAGGTGTCTCCGTCCTCTCTGGAAATCGTGAACACAGCCTTGGGCAATGGCATGCACTCAACCACACGCATGGTTATTTCACATTACTTATACCCTCATAGCGGGCCAAATCCATGCCAACTTGATGTTTGTTTCATTTCAATCACCAAGAGGAGGTAGCAGTCGTATAGACAGCAGGAGACCAGCCGTTCCGGCCCGGCTCCAATGTATCATGCAGTCCCTTTTGCCCTAATGAACACCATAGCAATGAACCAAACCCCCCCAAGTTCCTTGCCGTCCCGCACAGAAAGCCAAATCCATCAGTCGAAAATGTTTGCTTAATTTATTTCTTCTTCTGGCCCTGCTCCTGCTCCTTCAGCACCTTCTTGACGATCTTCTGCTCCTCGATCAAGAAAGCGCGCACAATGCGGTCGCGCACGCAGTTACCGCATCTGGATCCACCGTAGGCTCGCTGGACGGTCTTCTGGGGCTTGGAGATCTGAGAGTACTCGCGGGGTCGGAGGGCGGGGATCTAGAATTAAGTGTTAACAACTGATTTGGACTTGATATCAAGAGGAGCGACTGCGTCGATAGTGACGATCTGGAGTAGACGACAATATGCGTGGCGTGTAGGTATATATGGTCTCCCCACAAGGAAGCCGCTGAAGCCCTCAACACTGCAAAATTATCTCATCTCCATTCCCAGACCGTCTTCTACCGCCCGATTGCTCGTCGATTTCGTGGCAAGGCACTTACGCCAGAGAGCTTGGAGCCGCAGTCACCGCACTTGGGGACAGTGCCGCGCTTCTTGATGTGTAGAAGTCGGAGGTCGCCACCGGGAGTCTTAACAACTCGGGTTCGGTTGGACCGAGTGTTGTAGCTGTGAACAAATCCAACGTCAGTCTTCTGCGCCGCTCAATTTGTGTGTGATTTAAATTGGCCGGGGAAGTTCGAGATGATGAAGATGTTATCGTCCAAGAGAGAACTCACGGGTTGCGACGGCGGTAGGTAACTCGTTGGGGCGCCATTGTTGCTGGTGATGCTGGAGTTTGCGATGAGGATCTCACAGAGAAACGAAGAATTTCGGATTTGGGCAAAATTTGTGTGGGTGGAAAGACGGATTGTGCCCGCTAAGCCGGCGAATCAGGGAGCGAGGGGTTCTCGAAGTCCCACTTTTGACGCACGTGACCACTATTCTCGCAGGGTCACCAGAAAACCCTCCCTCTCACTCTGGGTCCTGATTGCTCCACTTATTATACGCCTGAACAAAGAGGTGGTTCCTTGCACTTGTCTTGAACATCCTGTCCTGACAGTAGTTGAATGAGTTGCTGATGACGGATGCTCCCGTTCCGGATGGTCTCGTAGATACGTGGAGCAAAGAGGAGCAATTGATCTTACAACTCGGCTCATTCGAATACAATAGTTTAGCAAACATTGGAAAGAGAAATCTGGCTTTGTTCGCGTATTGGTCCTATTTGTACATGTTGTCTTGGGTCATTTCTAGTATTGAACTGTGAGTGTAGATAACACATGCTCGAGACGTATATCTGCGTCGTTAGATGTTCGACGTTATTTCTCTCATTCGTGCTCTTGTAATGATCATGGACTCCTTCAAAATGGGAGATAACGGTTTCAAATATTAGTAGTCATGTCATTCAGTTGTCTCGTTATCCCAATATGAATACAGATGGTACAAAACGCACAAATGAGCGTTATTCCTTGTCCATATCAAACCAATCCGGGTGGTCTTTATGCTTCCAGGGTGTGATGCCAAGTGGATTGTCCTGCCGACTCTTGTCGGCCAGCGCAAACACCTCCTTGCTCTTCTCATCCCTCATTAGCTCGGCGAAGTCCTTGACATCTGTCTGTGCCTCATTCACAGCCTTCATAAACGCCTTGAACATGATATCCGCTAAAAGCCTGGTTAGAAACACTTGTCTAAGGCTAAGGCGCTGGTTGTGGACTCACGAGTCGGCTGCTTTTGAACTAATGGATCAATCATCTTGGGGATGGTATCTCGTAGAAGACGAGACTGGGGACCCAAGTTTGGTTAGCTCATAGATTCAGGCCATGTGGCCTGTAAAACTACAACGGCGAAGACGAGGAGCACCAACCTTGATGTGCAGAAGCTTGAGTCGCTTCATTGCTTCGTTGAGGCGCACCTCCTCGGCGGAGGGTTCGTCGCCCGCAGTGGCATCAGCCGGCACGAATTGGCTATCGGCTTCCATGGCAGCAACGCCAAACAATGAGGCGATCCCTGTAACTATGAATGAACAGAGGTTGCTTGAAGTCAACAAGACAGGTGTTGGCGGTGCCGCCGATGATAGACGACAGCAAGACGGCGGACTCAGCAGCGAAGCCGGAAGTCAATCATAGTCGGTCGGTCAGCAGGTGTGGTAGCTCTGTATTTTAGTAGAGTCTAGTGTCAGAGAGACATAAATAAAACAGCAAGGTTGGGTCACAATGGCAGTTGACGGTAAAGGCTTTCATTTGTGAGCTATGCGAAGAGACCCACCATCATTTAGCGCAAAACTGGACGGTGGCGGATTTGAGCTACCTAGGTACCACGACTAAACATTTCTTTGTTTTCCTGCAATTATCACGTCTCTGATTTTTTTCATAATTCCTTAAATTTCTAAAATTTCCCGTATTCTCATAAAAATCCGTAGCTCTGATGAATATGCTGTATAGGGCCTCAAACTTTGGAAGATCCATATCTCGGCCATCTTCTCTTTCTCCCCGTCGGCAACTTGCCATATAGCACCAAACTGACCCGAGATGCGATCATCAAACTCAACTTAAAAAAAAAATGTTGACCGATGGTAATAAACATTGCCTACCAGTATGTGCTATGTTGTGGACTCATTTAGTCATGTCACGATTGCTCTTACGTAGACAAGAAACCGAGAGTCAAGCTGGGCTTGGAGCTGTTGATCCGGTTTACTCAGTAATTAAGCTTCTTAGACTACATTCACTAGAAACGCTCTCCTGCCAACATGTCATTGAGACATGTTTCAATTTAAATGCGTGGGTTTGTTTGACTTGGAATTGTATACAAGGAACACATCTGCCCCGTTTATCATGTGTTTTTGATCTCGAGCTCGTTCCAAGGCTCATCGCGGGGGAGTCGACCTTGCTCTAGATAGAGCAAATCTTGATAGTTCGTAGGAATATATTTTACTCCACGAAGAAGAATACGCGGATCTGAGGCATATAAGGCACATCTAGTCTACCAGCATCAAAACTATCGACAACTACTGTGATATTGCAGTCGGTGCTAAGCTTGGCCGCCGTTTTGTGACTAATAGTCAGGTTGTTGGAGTTGGATGTAACCTAGTGTCTTGACGGGTATTATGGTTAAGTGTGCTAGTTACCCAAGATATCTTTCTAATTAATCAAGTATCGGTGTCGAGTTTATACACTTTTCGCTTAACGCACTACTCCCGTCCTGGTGTTCTAGAAGTTGTTGATCATGGCGGCGGTTGCGTGACGTGGGGCATCTAACCTTGAGAGAACTCCAGTGACTAACCAGGTAGAGAAATATGCAGAACAGCGCCAGAATGAGGTGGGTCTGGTGCCTGTTGGGCTGCATTTTGGCCCTGCAGCACAGTATAACAAGCACGGAACATTGACCGTCTGGAAACGAACAGTCAAAGTTGACTTTATCATTGGTGAGGGAGTTTCACCGTTGACCCGTTACAAATACACATGCCTTTGAATCCTGGGCAGTCTTTTCCTATACTGGGAAGAGAACCCAGGTCGAGCCTCAGTTGTTCCCTCAATTGCAGGCTACAATGGATCAATGACTTCGGATGCCGCCCGCAGTGCCACACCCAACATGAGCCTGGACTTGACTTGGACCATGCCCCAGAATAGATCACAGAGAGGAAGATCACTTACTGGCATGTGCGAACTCCATAATCGTAACCGCGCCTATTCATCCTGGGAGATGGAGTATTCAGAAAGATGGTGGCGCATCGCATCTAGCATGTAAGTAGCAAGCTTGCGGGCGCATCAAGACTAGATAGATTGGGACCATGGAGCAGCGCTCGCCAGTGGTCTGCTGGATTAGCTACACATGTTCCCTTTAAAGCGAACACAGTCCGCATATGGAGTACGTCGTGTTTCCAGCACAGCAGCGCATCGCATCGGCGTGTGAAGATTATTGGTGTATCTTCCCAACACTTGTGTCTGTGAATCCATGAATCCATGAATCCATTGCCTACAGCGGACACTCCAGCGCCCAGCAGCGGCGGCTCCTGCCAGCAGCCTCCAATCCCAACAGCACTAACGCCGAACCCCTGGTCACAGAGTCTCAGAACCGCCTTTGATTGGTCCGTGCAGGTCGGACCGGATCAACACCAAACCTTAAGCTCTCAACAGTGCGAAGAAACCTCAAACCGTCACAGCCCAGCCTCTTGCATTCGTACTCCGGCTCCGTCATCCATCGATTTCGACGCAAGCAAAGAACCCGCGACATACCCGTTCAATCATTGCAACTTCATTCAAGATAGCCTGTGTTCCTCTCCTCCTCTCAATTCCCCCGCCTCAGCCGCCTTTGCGCCCACTTCTGTTTTTAATTGGCTCCCCCGAGAAACCGCCACCGTGGACGACTCTATCGTAATGCCGAATACACCACCACCGGCGCTGCTGCCCCCACCAGAAGGCATATTCAGGTCATTCGATGACTTGATGGCCTCGGTGCAGCGCGTCGCAAAGGACCAGGGATACGGCATCGTTAAATTGCGCGCCTCAAACTATCGCGACGGAAAGCCAACCCGGTATGATCTCGTCTGCGACAGAGGTGGCGTAAAGTACAGCAGCACTGCCAAGAAACGCAACCCATCAACGCGCAAGATCGACTGCCCTTTCCGCGCGAAGGCTGTTTGCGAAGTCCAGCTCGGAAACCAATGGCGATTTGCCCTACAAGAACAGCGTCACAACCACGAACCACGCGTGCCCTCGGGTACACCGGGACAAGAAAACGCGCCGCTGGCGACTTCGATCCGCTCCTTTACCAACAAGCTTGATCGGCTTGGTCATGACCTAACGCAAGGCATGCTGCGCATCGAACAGCGCCTGGAGAATATTGAAAAGCGGATGGACAACTTTGAAGCTCGTTCGGGAGGGTACGAGCCTCGCTTTCAATCCCTGGAAGGCCGGATCCAGGGCCTGGAAAGCCAACGCATGGACGCTATGGGTATGGATGATGTTGAGTCACGCCTGCTTGCCTCGACTGTCATGTAGGAGAATGACCGTGAAGGCGGGTGAGTTTGTGTGACCGAGGCTGGGAAACCTCGAGTCTAGCGACGCGAGACGACGACACAAACGCGGGCAAATGCACGACTTTCCTTCTCTTTTCGATTTTTTTTTTTTGACTTTGTTGATTTGCCATATGGATGCCATGAGCAAACCATTACGAAATTTAAAGGTGGATTCAACTCCATGGCAACCGCCCATGGTCCTCACGTTTTCCTTACAACGAATAGACACACAAAACCGCACAGGGGCAGTCATTATACGTCGCGTCACGAACGTTGTGTTTTATATGAAAATTTCAGAGGATCAGGGATTTCGGTGATATATTACGGTGGAAGAAGGCTGTCAATGGCGTTTCAGGGATGGATCACAGAGTCTGGAGCTCTTTTTCGAGAAAATTTCCTCCTTCCTTTTCTTGTTGTTATTCTTGTTGTCTCTTTCTTTCTTTTATATATGCTTTGCTCAGGCGCAGGCAAAGGATGTCCAAGGAGCTTTGATCAGTGTTCATATGTTTGGAGGGGAGGGAAAGATTGGCGCCAGTACGGCAAATGGGAAGGGATAGGGAACGGAGTAGGCTGTTTATGTCTGCTAGATCTGATTTCGTTGGCATGCTGTTCTTTTCGAGAGTCCTCTAGCGATGGACTCTGCGGGCTGTCTATACACAAATTGAGGAAATTAGCCATACACGTGGACGATGGAGCTGCTTGACGAGCCGCCACTTTGTGAGTGCCTTCAGACCATCCTCAGTCTGCAACAACAACTGGCGATGTACAACACGGAGAATAGCTGGTGGTTACTAGTTCCCAAAGCGGAAAGTAGCTAACGACGTCCTCGATCGCGTCCTCTCGCCGAAACATTTTTGCATTCTGCCTCTTCGCGAGAAAGTCACATTTGTCTGACGGCATTACCAACGAGAAGTGGTAGTAGTCGCACCGAAGAATCCCCCTCGTTGTCAGTTGGTCATCTCGAGCCGCAGCATCTCACCGCCCAGCTAAAACGAGATGCATTGGCTAGACCGCCAAATGTCTACGCACTGTGACTGACAAACGTCGCCCTTCTAGCGGTGGGGCCTAACGTGTACCTACAAAATGCGTAATACCAACACGCTCCTATTCCTCTCCGTGATATATTTCCCGGCTGTTGGCGCTGCGCGGTTGATTGGTCGTGATACTTCCGGCGATGAGAATGAGGCGCCAATCAAGATTTGCCACCGTGGCACCGACAGTGATGAAGCTGGGATGAGGCTTGTTTGAGTCCGTGACCCCTATTCAGAGAAAGTCATCTATTCGTTCTTCGCCTCCCTCAACCGCTCACCAATCTTTCATCACCGACACGGTCTATCCGCCATGTGACAATGGGACAGTGGATTTAGTGCGCATGAACATGTTTGTGCTCTAGACCCTGGCGTCCGTGCTGGTAGAGTTCCATGGCGGGTCGGATGCGAAATGCAGCAAACATGAGGCGTGTTGCGCCCGCTTCGGCTGGCTTGGCCAACTGCATGGATCGCCCTTCAGGTGACTCGATGCGGACCCGGGAATCTGGTTACACAGGCAATCAGGAGACTTGGTTGCGATGGGTGGACTTGTGTTTGTACTCGGAGTGCCCGCATCATGACAATTACACTTGCTATTCCGCGGACTATTGTACTAACTTAACCACCTGCCAATGAGCTTGCGATGTCCAGCGCCTCGATTATGTCTTCTCCATCCTTCTTGTCCTTTAACCTAGACGCCAATCCAGTGAGGATAATGGTCTCGATGAGAGAGCTGTCACACTGCACCAGAATCTCCAGCTTCTTCACCCCCGTACCCGCGGACTTGATATGCGCCAGCTTGACCTTTGATTGGTCGTATAGACCCAGAGTCCGCGAGAACTCGGGCTTTTTCCACTTCAGTTTCCCGACAGCTGCGCCGTGGACGATGTAGTTCTCCGTCAGGTCATCGTGCCTCATCTCGAGGGGCATGTTCCGCAGCGTCAGCTTCTGCTTGGAGGACCAGGAGGAAAAGGTTGCGTCGCCGATTACGTTTTGTGGGAGCGGGTAGCCATAGTGGAAGACGAGGTTCGGCTTCGCTGACTTGGAGGAGTGGATTGTGTAGAGAGGGGTCGCCTCGAGGGGATAACCGTCTGGATGGATGTAGACCGTGTTCGTGTCTCTGGGGTTAGCTCGGATGAGGAACGTGTGGACGGCTGGTTGGTCCGGCGTTTTTGACGACGAGGAGCCAAGGAACTGTGAGAGCAGGTTGCTCATTGCGGCCGTGGTGTCTGTGGCGGATGAAGATGTGTGAGGTTGGCGATGCTGACTGAATTGCCGTGAAAGAGTACACCGAGTTTCTTCGCAGAAGGAATGCCTTTATTTTTGGAATACAGCACTTGATGGTCTTGACACAACCTCGAAAGCATCCGGTCGCTCGATTGCCATCCGGGGAACATTGTTGTATATATAGACACATGAGGCCATTCTACAGTTCAAATAAACGCATTCCCTCCGAGCAGTACCAGTTTCGCGAGCGAGGCTGTGATGCACTTGCAACCTTAAAACCACACGAGTCTAACCAGCCTTGGCTTTTACCACGGCTGCTTGGTGCGAGCAAACGCCGTCATCGTCACCACCAACAATTGGGCTGCAGTGAGCAATCCGACGGAATACGTGGAACGGGTGGGTCGACAGGCTGGCCAGGGCTGGCCAGAGCTAGCAAGGGCGGATCAGGGCTAATGAGATGCTAAGCCTCTGTTGAGCGGCCACCGTAATTGCCGTTTTGGGATGCAGACGGATTTGGTGACAATGGAGCATTTGATTGAGTTGGTGTGAAGCTGGCCGCCAACCGCAAATCGGGCATTGGGGATGGCGTGGTGAGGGGGGAGGGCATAATCCCGGCGATGCTATTGGTGGCTTGCCTGTCCCCCTTTTGCCTGCTAACGAGTCTGACTCTCTTGGCCTTTTACACTTCAACTGCCGAGAGGAACTAGGATGCATGTATGATTATCGCCGATTTATTGGCTTTGCAGCTCGTCGGCTGTAGAAAGCCAGTGCCGTCTGTGGATGTCAAAGTCCACCGAATAACTAGGCGCCATTGCTCATCTTATTGGAAGGATGGGCTCTAGTTGCTGAGCCTGGCACGAGGTATGGAGCCAAGGGCAACTGAGTCACTCTGTTTCAAGTCTTCAAGACCTTCATTCGCATGCTGAGCCACCTGGATATAGTACATCTAGAACGTAGGATGGCTGTGCTCGCCTTCAACAAGGCAGCCTAGGAGGATCATTGAGACCTGTAGGCATATTCGCAGGCGCTGTAGCTTAGCGCCGGTAGCCGACCCACCATTGAAATGCGCTGCATAACCGTTGCGCATCACTCACAAGCCGCCGTCCGCTAACTTTGGTGCCCCGTACACTGGCCCTGAGTCCCTGTCCAGGTACTCCGTAGGCAGGTAGGTATTAAAAGGTAGGTATTAATAAGGTACGAGGTACTCTGTACTTAACTCATAATGGAGTGTTCGCCAGTTTCATACCACCAATGGTTCCCAAGGCCACCGCAACATCCATCCTTCTTCCATCACATCTCCATATATCTATCTGCAGAGCGTCGCTGCCACCTGGCCTGAATGACCTGCTCTGCATAGTGGTTCCATTGTCTGCCAGAACGCCAGCGTCGCACACAACGCACGAATATCCCAGCTCTTCCCTCCAAGCTCGCTCGGCACTTGCCCAAAGGAGTCAAACGGAGCGATTGCAGTTGTCATCGAGGTTCTAAACGCAACGCACACGCCTGCCAACCACAGGGCAGAGCGTTTCGTATTTCGTGATGCCGGGCGTGCCGTCATATCGCGGCTGTGATGCCTGCCGAAAGCAAAAGAAGAAGGTATGCGTTCCTGCGCCGTACCTTTCTGTCATGTCCCTCCCGGGTTTCAGCCCTATGGATGTATGGGGCGACATCGCGAATTGTGGCCCAAGCATGAGCAGGTCTAGGCTTGCGGCCAGCCTATGAATTGGCCATGATTGAGTAAATATCTGCTGTTGATGCATAAGGCCCTGCTTGGGGAGGGGTGTCTGTTCGACGTCGATGCCGTCGTTGGCGTTCATGATCTCGTCTCAGCATCCCCATCCCCTTGATTCATTGTCCCCGCCTGTAATCAATACACCGTCTTGGAGAGCCCCTTGTCTGACTTGATCCTACATAGTGCGACCAAGGAAAGCCCGCATGTGCCAGATGCGCTCGATTAAAACTACCATGCATCGGTGTTGGTCAGCAACGATTCAAGTTCAAAGATGAGACTGAACTTGTGGCTATTCCGAAAGGCCAAGCAAGGGACCTAGTTAGGAGTCGCAGCAGGCTTTGGTCTGCTTCCCAGAGTTCCGCCTCCTCCCCGAGCCTTCCCCCCAGCAACTCAGTCACTGTCACAACAAGCTCGCTCATATCCCTGCTCAACATCGGGGACCCCAGATATGACGTGTCTACGCTGGGAGGCTTTATTATCTTCATTCCTCAGCGACTGGGCGTAAACTCTGCTTTGGATGCGTCCGTCAGGGCCTTTGCTAGTGTTGTCCCACTGGCGAGCAAGTCTGCCCCCGAGCCATCACGGGATGCTATATCTAAATGCGCCAACTCTCTAACGGAACTGAGGAAGTGTCTCCAAGACCGGAGAACTATGCGAACGCCCGAGACGTTATGCGCCATTTACTTGGCCACAATTTCCCAGGTACGCACCAACCCAAGGTCCCCATGCCAGTTGCCTCGGGTCATGTTACTAACCTGGGGGTTAGGGCTTCGTAGGAGGATTGAATACTTTTGGCGGGCTCAAACACTCCGAGGCGATAGCGCATATCCTGAGTACTTCCGATTTTGAGTCGTGGCGAGGCGAATTTGAGCAAGATCTTCTTGTCTCATTATCAACACTCGTGGTGCGTCAACCTGAACTTCTGTCAAAACCCGCCGATTCCGTTGCTTACTCGTGAATTGTAGATTTTCGAGAGCATGTTTAATCCTAACATTCAGCTGCACCCCTGGCTGGACCGGGTGGCCGCATCTTACGGCTCTCTCTATCCCATTGACTGCAGAGATGGTGACCCCATCGGGGACTTGGACCTTCTGACCTTTGCCAAACTTGCCGGGCACTTCACGCATCCCGAGAAGAACATGCGTGATGTACAGTTGATATATGAGCAGATGCGAGAGTTTTGTCCCAAGTTACGAAAGGCCATAGAAGCGATGGATGAGCCACCGCCTCCAGGTGCGAGACATGGTGCCGATGCATTGTCGGCATTACAACTTGCAAGAATAGCAACGCGCTGCCAAATCTGCATGGCAATGACCCTGACCGTTGTATTTATTTTCAACAGGTTCATCTGTGTAGCTGGCGGTGACACCAAAATCCTGGCAGAAGACCGAGCGGGGTTCGTCGATGATTTGGCCGTTCTCAGCAGGATTGCGGCGTCGCGATATCCTCTTGGTGCTGGCTGTATGCCCATCTGCTTGCTTATCGCATGGTGTACCGTCACCGACGTTCAACAGAGAATTACAGTACAGCTCTGCTTTGGTTATTATCTTATGGATTCTGCGAAGTCGCCTACTAGAGAGATGCTTCAATCTTTACGCGCCGGATTCAATGCTGCTGTGAACAACATCGTAAAAGCAAAATCTCAAAGACTCTTGGAACCGCTGAGGGCGGATGGGGCAGCCACCGCTAATAGTGAGGTGTCTCCTTCAACATTACCGGGTGCATGCACCGTCATGTAGGAAGTACGGGTGGTTTTTTCACGTGGATATGATGCATCCTCTCCAAGGAGGGGTCATGTCTGATGACTGGCTGCATGAAATGACGGTCTGGCATAACTGGCAACAACTACGGCGATACATGATACAGGCAATATATTACCATGCTGAAAGGGGGCATGGAATTCAGGGATGGAGTTTGGGGACATGATATAGCGAGACACATTTGGATGCGGCTTGTAGAATACCAAACATGAGAGTAATTATGCCGCTTTGCGCTTGACTAGCTCGCACCTGTCGTTTCTTTTTAGTATCCATTGAACAAGACGGGTTCTTGCTTGTCGACTTCGTGAGCACTCCAAAGTCTACCGTAACTGCCCCCTAGGTTTTGAATGTAGACACCTTCTTGATAGGTATTTAGAAGACTCTGTATTAGTTTGCTGACTAGTGTCCCTCGGAAGCCCTTACATACCATACCCCCCCCCCCCCCCCCTCTTTTAGTCACAGTTCATCCAATATTGGTGCTGAACGGCTTTGTCAGTGGCTCAGCCATGTCGGCCACCTGCGACTTTGCAGTTGCGCTCGCGCCATTTGCCCCCCCTAGAACAGTCACCCTGGTGATAACAAGATCTGTGTCATACCCGAACTTCCCAGACATGGAAAGTTTGCCGCCCTTATACTCGAAAGTAATCAGACTAACGCCCTTTTGCTCGATGCTCTCCCCATCATCCAGGTACAGCGAGCCGCGCGCCTCGCCAGCCTTGTCTAACGGCACAATGAGCTCAAAGTGGCTATTCCGAAGAGCGCGTGTTGTCATGCTTGAATCGGTGCGGAGGGGGATAATCACGCCTCCTCGCCAGAATAGCGGAATGTCAGTCAATGTTTGGTTGGTCTTGGTGATGTTCTTGCCCTGGCCTTGGATCTGCTCGCCCGTGTAGAAGTCGTAAAAGATGTCGTTTGGGAGATAAATATCTACGCTCGTCGCCTTTTCTTCCGTCACAGGAGCAACTAGCAACCCAGGGCCATAAAAGTACTGCAAGTCCAAGCCATAGGTGTTTGTATCGTTGGGGTACAAGTAAAACATGGGGTTCAGGGCCGGCACGCCAGAAGTAGACTGCTCCTGCAGCGCAGTGTAAAAGTAGTCGAGCAGCCTGTACCGGATATCAATCGCCTTCTTAGCCGCCTCGGTGACAACAGGCCACCTGTAAAACTCCTGTGGGGTGGACCCCTCAGCGTTGTGGTTACGGTAGAACGGCTGGAAGGCGCCCAACATGGCCCAACGCGCGCAGAGCTCCTCGGTAGCGTTGTCGCCGAAGCCGCAGACGTCGGAGCCCACGACAGCGACTTGGAATATGGCGTTGAATTCGAGCATGCCGCGGATGCTGAAGCGGTAGTCTGGCCAGTTGGAGCCGTTGTCACCAAGCCAGTGGCTTACATGGGCGCCTGCACCGGCAAATGTCGAGCGTGTGATGATCAGGGGTCGCTTTCCAGGGCGGCGGGCGATCATGGCGTCGCGGGAGTGGGAGCCCATGAGGGAGCCGTATAGGGAGTGGGTATCGTACATAGCTAGGCCGTTTTCATGGAACACATCTGTTCTGACCGTCTTGCCGGAGAGGACGCCACCACCGTTTTGAATTTTGTATTTGGGGTCTAGGAGGTTTCGTCCAGGCAGACCCCGGTGAAGGTTCTCATCGCCTCGTAGTGTTAGTTTTGAGTTGTAGTATGTCTCTGTATCTCGCCCTTGTTTCATGAAACCGTTGTCCGAGGTGACGGGTAGTCCAGAACGCCTGCAATCCGTGCCCTTGGGCTGAAATTCACAAGGAAAATTCGGTAGAGGCCGCGGCGGACTACGAACGGGAGGCGGCTTTGGTGGAAGTCCATTCTCCTTCGCCCACCCACGCGCATCATCACACGGAAACGGGCAAAAGTTGGAAGGCTCATTCATATCAATCCACAAGAAATCGATATCAAGTCCGTTCTTAGGGTCAAAGAAGATCTTGAACTCCTCGGTCCAGTACTCGCCGGATTTCTCAGCAAACCAGTCCGGGTAGGCTGTGGCGCCGGGCCAGACGACGCCATTATATACCGAGCCGTTGCTTTGCAGGAAGATTCTCTTTTCTGCGCCGCGCAGGTACGGTGGGTAGTCGCGGGCGGCGACGGCGGGATCGACCATTACGGTGAGGTGTTGGTCCTTATCGTGCAGGTGGGCTGCGAGGGCGCGCATCATAGAGAGCGGGAAGCGGTCTGGGTCTAGACTGAAGATCTAGCTCAAGTAAGCTTAGTGTTCTCGTAGCAACAAAAAGGGTGTTTCGGAGAAGAAAAATTGGGTGGTGGCAAGTTCATTCTTGTAACTTTGTTGCTGGTACTTACAGAGCGTTGATCCATGTAGTCGATATCAGCCCACATGGTCTCCAGCGGAATGGCAGCCTTGCTGTAGTTGTAAACCACTTCCGCAAGCTCAAACGCATCCTGGTATCCCCAACGGCAGTTGTGGAATCCGAGGCCAGCGTAGGGTATCATGGCGGGCAGGCCAGCTACTTGAGCGTACTGTTGCGCAACCTCGATAGGAGATGGGCCAGCGAGGAAGTAGAAGTCCAAGATGCCGCCTATGGTGTTGTATTCGAGATATTGGTCTGAGACTCTGTCTACACCAATATCAATGTCCATGCCATTCGAGTTGAGAAAGAATACACCATGAGACCCAGTCTCGCGGTGTTCAATATAAATGGGGTGGCTCCCGTAAAGGTTCCTATTGTTAGGCACGCCATCGTCATAGTTCCATAGCGTACGGCGGTAATTGTCTGTTCCAAGGCGGAACGCATCGGTAGTCTCCCCTAGACCGTATAGGTTTGGGTTGTCCGGTAGAAGTGTGCGGAGGCGTAAATATTGCGACTGAAAGACGAGGGAGGCAGCAGAGGTGTCAAAGAGGACCTCTCCAGTGGAGCGGCGGGAGATCTTGAAAGAGAAGGGGCTGGATATGTGCTCGAACTTGAGGTCTGAGTCGCCGTCGAAGGGCTTGGGTGAAGGCCGTGGGAAGACAGATTCGGGAACTTGGTAGACTTGCTCTGCTGGGTCGTAGATTTTGACGTGGAGGCGTTGTGCTAGATGCAAACACGCAATTAATCAATCTGCATATAGACTGACAACTTTATTCGCGTCTCTTCCACTCCGAAAATGGCCAACGCACCAGTTTCATACGTCACCTCAAGCTTGAGCTGATCAAGGTCCGTTCCATACACGTTGCAAGCCTTGCCAGCAAGATGTAAGTCGGCAGTAACCTTGGTGGGCGACTGTGTCACATTGAACGCCTTGTATCCGGGGCAATTGGCGAGCTTGTCCTCGTCTCTGGACACGACGGCTGCTCTGGAGGAGACGGCTGTGGAGAGGAGCAGCCAGGGTATAGCTGACGGGCCCTTCATTGTGGAAACGCTCACGATACGAGAATGAGACTAGGTTTTGCGGATTGACATGTAGATGATCTAGGTGAATGTCAGGGAGAGAGGGGGTTCAGGGGTCAATATATACTCACATGGTTTAAACTTTTTAACCTCATGGCCCAACCCCTCAATCGCCATCCTTCGTAGCCACAGGCAACATGTCGTTGTACATGGTACTGTAAGCCACGCCTCCGCACCAAACAGTCGCCGATCTTTGCGGGGTTGTTAGACCTTTCACGACGATGTAGTATCAGTCACTATGCAAGTTAGACTTGATTTAAGCTGGCGTCGTGGTAGAGTCGCATGCAGGTGGCGTGCGGCGGAGAAGTGCCCGCTTGACGGGGATAACAGTCGGGCCTACTCCATTTGACGTAGGGACCGAGTGGTATGTCGGTTCAAGCATGTCGGTCCGAGAAACCGGTCGGAGAGAAGCCGTGGATATAATTTTATTGTGAGGTTATTTTAGGGAGTAGGAAGTAGCTGTAGAGGGGTTCTTTGTTGTTGAGAAGGATTAGCGGGGGAAATTGTGTTTGGTGTGGCTGGATGTTTGCTGTTGGGATGGGAAAATAAACAGTTTGGTAATTGCTGCCCAGGAACAACACTACACGATACGTACGTCAATGATTAATCGACCCTGAATTATGCACGTCACATCATCGTTGGCATATGTGAATGGATATAATCGGGCATCAACCCCGACAGCGTATCTGGGTCTCGAGTTGCCAACACCATCGAGTCCTACATCCTATAAATTGTGTCAAGCCAAGACCGGCCAAGATATGACAATTTAACTTACACAATTCTCATTTGATAAGGATAGCAGCTGCAGCTGCAATGGCAATGGTGCAGACAACCCTCGCTGCAGTCACATATCCCCTTCCAGCGTCACACAGCCTGAGGCTGTGCATTCCATCTTGGCCAAATCGCTGAGTGTGTCCGCTGCGGGGAAGTTATTATCATGGCCATGGCCATCTATTCGTCGCTCATTTCCTTTCAGATTCGCCTTTACCCACTATCTCCCCTTCGTTCTTGAAAGTCAGTCAAACAGGAATCTGTCGGGTGAACGATCAACGCAGCCAACATGGCTCGAGAATACGCAAATGTGGCATACTATCCTTCGTGGATGGTGTACAGGGGCAAGCCGCCATCGAGTCTTCAGATCTCAACCATTACCCATGTTCTTTATGCTTTTGTCGGGTAAGAAACAGGGCTGTAGCCCAAGGAAAGAGCCATATTAAGAATCAATATGCTGATATTTCTTCTCAGTGTGAATGAGGATGGAACACTCCGTGTAAGTTATTCACCGCACAGCATGCATGATACGCAGTACTCATGCCACGTCGTTCAACAGCTCACAACACGTCTAGCCTCTCGACGAATGGGCCGACCTACACAAGGAAGTCGACGGCGAAACGGGTTGCCTCTCCGCCCTCTCCAAGTTGAAAAACGAGAATCCCCACATCAAGACTCTGGTGTCCTTTGGAGGGGGCACCGCGAGTGCCGAGTTTCCAGCGCTTGCAGAGAATGCCGAAGCTAGAGAAACATTCGCGGGGGAGGCACGCAAGTATTGTGACCTCCACAACCTCGACGGAATCGATAGTACGTCTCCACATGGCACATGGTAGGATGCAATTCTCTGACTCCGCGTGCTAGTTGACTGGGAGCATCCCAAGACGCCAGAACAAGGAAGAAACTATGTAGAGCTTGTTCGAGCCGTTCGAGAAGCTCTGCCGTCTCCCGAGTATCTCGTAACAACTGCTTTGCCAGTCGGCGAATACTGCCTCAGGAACATCAATCTCAACGATGCTGCCGAGGTGCTAGATTTCTTGAATCTCATGACCTACGACTTCACGGGTAACTGGACCGAAGTTTCGGGTCATCATGCACAGCTGCGCCCACCCCAGGGAGATTTGAGCACTATGCACGAAACATTCTCAGCATCCTCCTCCGCCGGCATCAATCACATTTTGGCAAACGACTTCCCCAGCCACAAGATCCTCTTGGGGTATACCAGTGTACGCTAGGTACTTTCCTGAAGCCACGGGTCCAGGAGAGCCATTCTCAGACGCAAACGAGATGGAGTACTGCGACCTGCCAGACGAATGGGTCGCTGGCGCCGACGTCGACAAGACTGTAGTGGCAGCTTCTTTTGTAGATGAAGAGGAGAGAGGGTTTGTATCGTTTGACGTGCCTGGCACGGTTTCGCTGAAGGCCGACTACGTCAAGGCGATGGGGCTCGGCGGTCTGTTTTACTGGACTGGCGTGGGGGATAGGGACGGCGACCAGAGTCTGGTGGTGACTGGGTACAATGAGTTGAAGGCTGAGGAGTGATGACTTGATGTTGCGAAGTAGCAAACTCGCGTTTGATTCGGCTCATCGGCGGCCTCTGCTTCTTTGTTAGAGAGCAAATGGAACCACCTGGAGGCAGACTAGGTGCCTTGGATAACCTATTGTTCAACGTTACTCGTCTCCCAAAGGCTAGACTATGCACCGCCATTGCCTCAGTGGGATGAGCAAACCTGTCTTATTGCAGGGGATGTGGTGGCGGCTGAACCTGACTGGCGCAATGCAAGATCGACGTTTTGTAGAGTGATGATGCTGCTGAGTTTCTTTCTCCCCACTCAATTACTGCCATGAGCGTTCCAACTTGTAATAGGTAATAGTAGGTCTTTCGTACCACTACGTCATGCCTGTACGCAGCAGCGCAAGCGCTGATCACTGTTGTACCTGCTTTACTGCACCAACTTTATGGATCATCATCACCCTCCGCCATCTTCTTGTTGAGGAAATAAAACAGAGATGAACTCTCTCCGTATTCATCAACGTCCTATGAATATCCTCACGACAGCCTCTACTTAAGATTGTACGTGCCTGTCCTTCGCTCCAAGTTGACGAAACTGCACTAGTGCTCCGCCTGCCAGCCAAACAGCCCTCCCTATAATTAGCGGCTGCTTCAGTGCCTTTGAACTGCTTCTCACTCCCTATATCAACACAGATACAAAACCACATCATGGGTTTATTCTGGTCCAAGGGAATCGGCGGTCGCCACGTCGGCACCAGTGTCCAAGTTAGCCGCCATGGAGTTCGACGCGGACCTTGGAGATTCTCTCTGGGCAAATTTAGCTGCTTCAAGCGCAGTTAGCCACCTGACGTAATAGCTTGGCTCGCTGTCTACGAAGCATGTTCTACGGAGGATCCACGAGGGCATCAATCAGACTTGGAGTTTCGCGGTTATCAAGGAACGAGGGGTTTTCATGAGCTTTGGACACACTTTGTATTTCGAATGTTACGAATAAGTCTACAATTGAACTTGTTGAATAATACACTTTTTTTGTTTTTGCTTGATGGTTTTGGTGACTGATGGAGACCGTCTGGCGATACACGACCACTGAATATGCACTTATCGGGCCCACTACTATCACCGCGCTGTCACCATCCACCAACGCCAAACATCCAGCAAAGCATCGTCTGTTCCATCTACTGTCGGTTTGCCAATTGCGGCCAGGACTGTAGATTGAGTTCCACATGGCAAAATAAATCAGCTTTACCTCACCTACTAAGCTCTAGCCCAGTGATATTCTCCAAACCACAATGCACCCCACAGCATGGCAGTGCTGACCTTCACGCTCAGCGACGAGGGCGTCTCAGCGTTCCGAGACGCCCTCATCTGCATCAACAAGTTCAGCGACGATGTCTCCCTCGAAGCGCGAAAAGATTCCGTACGTCCGAGATTCCTAGTGGAAGCATTGGGGAGTCCATCCTTACATGTATATGTTGCTAACTTTGGCACAAATACTAGTTTGTCCTCACTACCCTCAACAACTCCAAGTCTGCCTACGCGAGCTTCAAGTTCGCCACGAGCAAGTTCTTCTCGCGCTACCAGTACCAGGCCACAGGCCAGTTTCAGGACCGTTTTTACTGTACACTATACGTCAGGGTCAGTGTTACTGTCTCCTTTCTTGTCCACCCCTTCGTCTCGATGTCGTAGCATCTAAAAAAAATCAAAATCGTTCGCGTTACTAAATCGTCCTGACCAGGCACTCATCTCACTCTTCCGGAGCCGATCAGGTGTTGACTCCCGTGGTGACGCTGAGAAACAGGCGCTCATTGACCGCTGCGATGTAGTCATCGAGGATGGAGAGGGAGTGCAGAGCCGCTTCATTGCGCGTATGGTCTTCCGGAATGGCTTGACGTCTACACACCGTCTCCCATTCGAGGTTACCATGCCCGTGCATGCCAAATTCAGTAGGTCAGACGCACCGCATCACTGGGAGATTTCGTCGAGGACGCTGCGCCAACTAATGGACCATTTTGGTCCTGGGATCGAATATCTCGATATTAACACGGACGGTGATCACGTCAACTTCACCTGTTTTAGCGAGAAGACAGTGAGCGAGGACGGTATGTTGTGACTCTGGGTAGTTCTATATTTCAGGTATCTTTCTGCTCTACAGCTGACAATCCACAAAGCTGTTTTGAAGAAGCCTCTTCAGACATCAATTGCCGTCGAGGCTGATGAATTCGACGACATCGACGTAGAAGACAAGCTACACATTGTAATATCAGTCAAAGACTTTCGCGCCATCATCCAGCACGCTGGTGCAACAGGGAATGCTTTATCGGCCCGCTACTCCCTCCCCGCTCGCCCCATTCAGTTATCCTACTCCAGCGATGCTATATCCTGCGAGTTCCTCATTATGACCGTTGGAGAGAGAGGTACTAATCCCAACCAAAAGACTAAGAAGGGGGGCAAAAAGTCTGCGCAGAATGACGGACCGCGACTGGAGGCCACATCTCGTAAGACGAGCGTGGCCCCCTCAGAGGCGCTACAGGCCCAGCCTCGGCCTTCAGCACCACCGCAGCCAGCATCGAGAGCTGTACCGCCGAATCCGACGCCACTCATGAGTGCTGCTAGAGCTAGTGCCTCACGCGTCGGCGCTTTTGATTTAAGGCCATCCACACAGATGCCGCCACCGCCAACACTGCAGTCAGAGAGCTTGTTCGTTGACGATGATGGATGGGAGCCCGTCCGAGACGAAGACGCCGACGAAGAGAATACGAGATTAGAATGGGATCACAGTCTTGCTCCTGTGAGTACTGTCCTTGCAAATATGTACACTGATCCCATGCTAACATAGCATAAGTCTTCTGCAATGCATCTGAGCCGTATGGAAGATAGACAAACCACCGACGCTGACGATGCGGACGATACGGGAGCTGGCGGCGCTGAGTCGACCTATTTCGAGCCGACACAGAAGCTCTCTGACGTAAAGGGGCTTGCCCTCTTCCCCGACTGACCATGATGAGTTCCTCTTGTTAGATGATGTTTTGGTCGGCCACAGTATCTGAGCTTAGCCACTTGAAATAGATATCCAACTCGTCGCACAGCCAGCACCTATGCTGTTTATCTCACAACCAGGAGGAATAAGCTTTGAAGATGCAATGACGTTCCATCGTCCCTTAACATCGTTATTTTCTACCTTTGGTCCGCAATTGCCGTGCTCGCCCCATCCCCATGATATCACATCGCCTTCCTCTGTGAGAGTTACAACGTGCTCACTACCGATAGCAATAGTTTTGAGCTTCGGAAGCTCAGGCGGCGGTAATTGGCCGTGATCATCTCGGCCCCAACTTTGCAGACTCCCGTCTTGTTTCAAAATGTAGAAGTTGCCCCAGCTCGCCCCAACATCGAGCCATGAAGGTGCTTTTTCTGGTGCTGTGGACGATAGACCCCATTTATCCGATCCTAGCACACGAATATTTCCGCTGTCGGGTTCACCAAACAGACATGTAGACTCCTTGGCAGCAATCGCTCTCGTCACCTTGAAATCGACGCCTTCAATCTTGCGGGGCTGAAATACAACCTCTCCAGGATCTCCAATTTGCGATTTCCGACAGTTGCCCCAACCGTAGGCATCTCCATTGCTGAGTACCGCGACTACATGTCCCATACAGGCCGCTAAATCCACGACATTGGTCCCTAAGGGAGGGAAGTCTTTCAGCATTGTGGCAGATGGCGTCCTCACTATGAGTTGCCCAGCACCGAGTTCGCCCTTCATACCCATCCCAAGGCTGTACACTGCTGTGCTTTGATTGCCATTCCTATTCTGCTTCGTGACAATGAAGGATGCCTCCCACGTAGCCGCAACCAAAAACACAGGCCCCAACTCTTCATCCTTCTGCGTCAAGCGAAGTTCCTGAAAGGCTGGCAAATTTGTTACTGGGCCTAAGCCACAAGCTCCACTTGTGGAATCACCACTCCAGTATACCTGACCATTTTTACTCAGAAGAAGAGTATGGTTGCCACCTGCAGCTACTTTAACGATAGGTGTTGAGGGAGGGTTAGGATGGAAGACGATAGGTTTCGGTACTGAAACGTCTTCCTTGTGTGTTAGCCCGAGTTGGCCGGATCCGTTAGAGCCCAAAGCAAAAACCGCGTCCATGATGAAGTGTCTATGCCGAATGATGAGTTTAAAGCAAAACACTAAACTGTAAATTGTACGATGAGCTGTCCAAACTCTTGCTGAACTTATAATATGGAGCTGCCTGTACCTAGAAAGGTTCAATCCGGTTATACACATATATCGCCTGACTGCATGAGAGACCTCCGGCCCACTGAGAGGGGCCAACTTACATAAGCACCCGCTAATATAACAACCACTGAAGCTTCGCTGATATTTTTTCTCTCATTCTTCTTCCCACCCAGTCTGCTTTATTTCTCCATTGCGCAACCGCCAGCTAGGTCTGATTGACTGGAATAGCACAAGAGGAATCACTTGCATGATGTAACGCATGGTCTTCTCTTGCTACTTCATTCTCGAGTAGCAAATTTGCATCATGGCTTCCTTTCCAGTTCCCGTCCCAGCCGGGATGGAGGACTTTGTCGTTGGGTTAATTGGCATGGGAGATATGGGGAGGATGTACGCTGAGAGGCTATCCGCCGCCGGATGGAGGTGAGTTTGGTTCATCAGCTGTGACATGTAGACGATTCATGTCTTGCTCTATATATGGTAAGCTCTTAATCTTCTTCTACCTCCTTTCCCCCCTCCCTTTGCTACTGATGACCAGAGCGCATTTGGCTCGAGTATGGTCCAGGGCTGTTCTGCTACCGTTCCGGTAGTAGGACGCCGCCCTGGATTGTCAATGATGAAAACGCTTGCTACCTTATAACAACTTGTCTGAAACGAAAACTTCATCACCAACAGTCTGCACGTCTTTTCACCGAATATTCTGCTGACTTGAACAAAGACAGGATATATCCAATGATACCTAAAGTCCAATTACGCCGATGCCGTCATGAGTCGAGTGACTGACGAAAGGCCGAGTAGAATTCTAGCCTGCGACAGAGAGGATAAATACGATAGTTTAAAAGAAACATATTCTGCAAATGTACGACTTGCCTCGTCTTGTCTCCTTCATCTTTGCCATTTGATTTGCCTTGCTTGCTATCCTTCTCCCACGCGCCAAGCCGCTCAGAAGCTGAAGCCTCCTGTGCTAGAAAAACATTGAAATCTGTCGCAATGGCCACCTCGTATCCCGCGGCAGCGACTACATCATCTACAGCGTGGAAGCCGCCGTAATAAATCGTGTAATTGAACAATACGGACCTTGTATGCTCCCGCCATGTCCCTCTCATCGTCCCAACTTCATCGCCGTTGCCAGATCTGACCGTTCTCCCCAGCTACGAAAATGGGCGCCATAGTAGGCGGCCAAACCTCTTGCAAATCCCCCGAAATCGACGCCTTCGAAGCCCACCTCCCCTCCGACGTCTCAATCGTCTCCTGCCACTCCCTCCACGGTCCAGCTGTCGACCCGCACAACCAACCCCTCGTCCTCATCCAGCACCGCGCCCCCGACTCTGCCCTCCGCAAGGTCGAGACCGTCCTTAGCTGCCTGCGCTCCAAGTTCGTCTACCTCACCGCGCAGGAGCACGACCGCATCACGGCAGATACCCAGGCCGTCACGCACGCTGCTTTTCTCTCCATGGGTAAGGCGTGGCATGCCAACCAGCAGTTCCCCTGGGAGTTGAACCGTTATGTGGGCGGCATTGAGAATGTTAAGGTGAACATCATGCTACGCATCTACGGCCAGAAGTGGCATGTCTACGCTGGACTCGCTATCCTTAACCCCGAAGCCCGCAAACAGGTCGCACAGTACGCAGAGAGTGTAACAGATCTGTATAAGCTCATGATAAAGGGCGACCTGGACGGCCTGCGCGAACGTGTCTACAGCGCAAGGGACAAAGTCTTCGGCCCCTCCACGACATGGGACACAAGACCCCTCCTCGAGCCTTCCATCCTCTCTTCATTCTCCCTCGGCGCCCCATCGGATGCGCCCGCCCGCCCAAACAACCACCTTTCCCTGATAGCCATGGTAGACTGCTGGGCAGCCCTAGGTATCGTGCCGTACGACCACATGCTGTGCAGCACGCCGCTATTCCGACTGCGCCTAGGCGTAACAGAGTACCTGTTTCGCAGTCCCGGCGTGTTGGACGAGACGATCCGCACTGCCGTGGAGGACAAGGAGTTTCGTAGTGATGACCTTGAGTTTACGTTTGCGGCGCGCGGTTGGGCCGAGTGTGTGTCCCTCGGCCACTTTGAGACGTGGGAAAAGCGGTTTTTGTGAGTACGCAGCGCTTCTTTGAGCCTCGTTTTGCCGAGGCTAAGGTGGTTGGCGATCAAATGATGAAGCAAGTCCTTGAGAGCATGACGAATGGAGCCAAATGAGCGTAATTCAACGGTCAAGACAAAAAACACACCATCACCTTGTGGTGTGCTTCCGTATTCGTTGAATAACTTCAAGAACCGAGATGATTGATTTGATTAGAAGGCACTTGTACACCTTTAACATAAACAAACACAACCCCATGAGCTATATGTCGGGCCACTCAGTCGCCGTGACCACAGATTTCAGTTCCAGTCCAAGCAGTGTCAAAAAATACAAACTTTGTAATAAGCTGATCCTTAAACCCAATGCCCCATACATGTTCTTGTCACTCACCAGTCCTAGATATCATTTACACGCGTAGCTCCGGCGTACACCATCTATGAGTAGGAATTAGTATACGCCTATAGCTGTACGATTACTGACCTCTACGGACACAAAAAACTCCATGGCGGTTTGAAACTGAGCCACCTGTAGGCATCGGCCGTCTAACTCAATCAGAGCCCCTCTATCGCTTCTTAATATCCCCAATCTACTCTCTGAGTACAATTAACATCCAACTTAGCCCAACTTTAGATAACGGGTTTCCAGGAGTATCGAATGTGGAGGAGAGGGCAGCGGCCTTGGGAGAGCAGTTTGGCGTAGAGCTGAAGGAAGAGGAGGGTCACTATAAAGGCCCCTTTGACAGAGCTGAAAGGCCAGCTGGCCTAGCTACTGGAGGAACCATAGCTACTTATTGTTGTTTCATATACCTAGCCCACGTCCCATGTATTAGACGCGGCGCGAGGAGGCAAGAGGAAGACTGTACTACTTGCCATGCGTAGAAAGATTCTCTGCCAAAGGCAGCGACTTCGTGCTCCGGTGAGAACCTGGCGAATATTTGAAGAGCTCACAGCACTTGTATTAGTCTCCATGGCGATATTCCACTGCCCGTAGAGAAAGGCCAAATACCAGTAAATATCAGCCTTCAGATAGCAAAGCAAAAAGGCAACAGTGGCGGTAAAGCGAAAACGCTGTTCAACAAGTCAGTGCCCGGTTTTTGATCAATCGGCAACAATGCTTGGTTACCTACATATAGCACGGATCAGGTACGAAACTCCGGATGATAAGTCTTTGTATAGTACTATGGAGTGATTATGGAAAGCTGGATTATAAGGTATAATATTTATTTGAAGTAACATCGTGTGATACTATTTGGGTGGCTAATTACCTGCTTCTTAAGCTTTGAACTGCATGCCTCGCTATGTTCTGATGTCAAGCATCCCGCTACGGTCGGAGTGCAGGTTCCCTCAAGCCTCGTACCAGTTTGACTTGGACAAATTAGAGCCAATTCTATAGACTCTCTTGGTGGCGTGTACGACTATTCAGTTCGTTTAATGATATCGGGAAAACCAAGCTTAACACTTTCTTCCAGCACGGCGACTCCATAGCCAAGCCTCAAAGGGGCCGGCGTGAATCTGCCGTCATCCTCCTCCGCTCTTGCTTCTTTTCTGGGTGTTGGTGGGAATGTAAAGCCAGTAGGGGGGTATGGGAGAGGCCGTGGCTTCGTTCCATGAACCGTCTCACTTAGTGAGATGTCGCTATCGAAATGATGACAGCTCTCAAGTCCGGGTACGGTTTTGTTGTCAGAAAAGGCTGGAGAACCGAGGGCATCCTTCAGAAGTACTGAGAGAAAAGCAGATGCTGATTCAGTCATTTCACGAGCAGCCGCAGGACGTGAGCTAAATAGAAATGGAAGACTCTGTCAGGAAAAGTACAGCAAGAGCAGGCGTTTGACATAACATTACCTTTCACTATTTACAGAACCTAAAGCGGCCTCATCCGAGGTATCGCAATACCGGAATGACGGCGGTGGCGTCCGACGCAATCGTGGGGGGAGAATCGCCGTTATCAAGGTCAGCAGGATCAAGAAGGGCTGCCAAATTGTTAACTCGGGGAGAAGGTTTAAGTCGACCAAGCGTACCCCCTCTGGGGTGGTCAGTTCCCGACGAAGACCCATCATTGGCGTCGACTAATCTATGCCGCCAGTTACGTGCTTTAGGTGTGAGCTGCTCATCAACCGTCGAGCCAACACTCTGCAACTCGGAAGACGTACCATAGCTTTGGCTACAGTTCTGTTGTCTAGGCTGGGTCAACATTAGCTGGAATCCAGTGCTCAAAAATGTATGTATACAATATCTTACCGTTGGAAGAGGTCGACAACCTAAGTTGTTCACAATTTCAAAACTAGCTACTGGGCGTTCACCCATCAGATGAAACCCAAATCCTGCGGCTGCGGTCGGCGGCGTCTCTCCATTAACCACAGCGTCCATGCTCAAATACGCCCGATCGGCAGACCCTGGGCGGCAACGAGAGCAAACACGATACTGACACTCGTCGCGATTGCTTCGGACCCAGGGCTTTGGCATTCCTTTGCCGTACTGGAGAATATTTCCATTGACCTCGTTTGGCTGGGCCGTAGTATGGAGGAAAGTGGTGCTGTTCTTTGGAATTTCGTCTCGTTGGATAACAAGCTGAACCTAAAGAGGTATGCTTGTTAGCAGTTGAGCAAATAGGCATGACGCAAGGGCTTTTGACGCACGTTCTCACGCTGCCTCAGAATAGCAGCAAGCTGACTAGGTTTGTATTGTAGCATGTCTGCAGAGCTCATCTCATTGAGAAGACTCAACTTGTCCTCACGAGCAGCTGGACTACCCTTTCGATATCTCATCTGTGATGTTAGGGAGCAGCCGACCTGGTCGAAACTAGACTGTATAAATGTTACCAATTCCCGTTTTGCATATATTAATCATATTGAGCAATACTTACAAATTCACCGGTGCGCAGGGCATGTTCAATCATCTCCTCGCGGTCCTGGGTGCATTGATATAGCCATCCAAAAGGCCCAGGGCGACGGCAAGCATTACAAAGCAGGTCAGCACTGTATATCCGGGTCATGGTGATATGAGTGCATTGTGGCTCAAAAACAAGCCGTTTCGGCATGCCAGGTGGGCTGCGAGAAGGCATATTGAAAGCTGATGGCCGAAGGGGGTCTAGATGGACCAACTCAACTGGAAATGCAGGCGTTTCACGCCTGATTTGACAATTTAGACTGAGAAAATTCGTATTTATACTTTTGTTGATGAATACTTGTCTAAAGGTACTGCACGAGAAAGGGGGTATTGCAGAGGCTTATATCATTGAGCAAGCGGCTTTAGGGAGCAGGCGTCTCATATCGAGCCGCGGGTGAAGTTTGCTTGTAAATATGACTTCAGGAAGGGAAACCCAAAACTAAAAATCGGAGCAGTGTAAATGTTTATAAATACACCGGCTTGAGAACTCTGCGTGACCAGCTGCGAGCATCAAGCTGAGGCGTGCAGCTGTCAGAGGCGTTGCCAGCTGTCAAAGCAAGAACGACTCTACATCGCGACCTCCCACTAAATCGTATGTACATTGCTTATACGTTATGCTGCAAGGAGATACTATGTACGTCATGTAAGAAGCTGCTTCTCTTTTGGCAATTCAGATTGAAGACAATAAGACAAAAGAAATAGAAAACTTTTCACATATATACAGGCACTCCATGTGAAGAGCCGTCACTGTTTGGCGATGGGGCACAACATACCGTGGAGGCATTCAAAATGTCTCAACTTTTAATATAAGAGATAAAATACACATATTCAAATAGGGTGATATATTTCTACTATATCGATGCTCAGCTATATCGTATGTCAAGCTTTATCATGGTACAGCCTCGTCACGAATATTAACACGAGCCCCATACAAACAGTACGGCGAAGGCAGGTGCGGAAAAGCACCGGAAATCAGCATCCACGAACTAGCACTCTCGAGTTTCACGCGCAATTACCATTTTATGGTAACTTAATCGTCTTTATTTGATTCCCAATGGCGTACGTCTCCTGTCCCATCTTCTAGATGCGCATGAAGTATGTTGACTTATACTTCGTAGAGCCGATTCACATGCTCAGAAGATTGTAGCCAACAGAGTAAGACATGGTTAGACCTGTCTCACAGATAGCTTTAAATTTTGTGTGAGGAAAGAAAGTCATGTGTAGAATACAATGGTCATCCCTGAGCATCTACGATATATGACTTATTATTATTTTTTCAACGCTGTTTGGGTAAAAGATGCAGATTATAACGTTACATGTTGCCGAAAGATGTCAATGCCATACATACATGGGCCTTTCGTTTGGTGTATGGACTGCTACCATATCAAGTATATAGTACGCCCCTATATAATGGTGCTTTTACCTTTAGCTAGTACTGTCTACTTTCAAACCTGAGGCCACTTTCCCCCACCTCACTTCGGCGGTTGCTCTGGAGAAACAACCTCGGGACAACACACAGCTAGGGCCAATCACAGCGGCCGCAGCCACACCACCCTGGCCCCCTACAAGCTGTACCAACTGTTGACCAACCTCCGCCACCTGCAGCTAGCTTCACTTGCTGCGTCGCGACTCGCTGGATCCCCAGGCGCGGGCTTTTCCCTCTCTCACTCTCGTCATCCTCGCACACTCCGCCTCTTCCTCTACTTGCGTCCTCTTTCCCCTCTCCCCCATTAACTCGATCGCGACCGCGAACAAGAGTTGAAGCGGACAATCCAATCTTCCTGATTCACGTGAGTTTCATGTTCCGTCAAATTTCTTTCTTCATTCACGGTTTAGTCTGCCATTGGCGGTTGTCAGGGGTCTCTTGTCCCACTGCTGCAGTCAAATCGGCTCCTCTGGTTGGATAAGCGTGTCTCCGCGTGTAAACAATCAATTGGCCAACCAACCCCGATATCCTCAAAGCGCGCCCAAATCATCTCATTTGCCGCCTGACTCTCCCCTTGGCCTTCGCTGACCTAGGACATCCATCTAGTTAAAGAGTCGCCTCGTCGTCGGTCAAGACAGAACTCGCCAAGCTCCACTACTCCGCTCCGCGACATCGCCCTTCCCCAACATTAATCATGTCGGTCAAGTTCGAGCGGGACACCGTCAAGCAGACGGTGCAGGGTGCCGTTTCTGGCGCCACCGAGCGAGGAGGCCCTATCCCAGGTACCAGCGGGAAGCACCCGCTAGCTGCGAAGATCGGTACTGCTCTCACCGGTGGTGTTGAGAATGCTGGTACCAAGGGTTATCTTGCTGTACGTATCAATGCATAGTCGGATGGGTCGAATGAGCCACCTCGGGCTAGTAGGAGGGCCACAAGACAAATGATATGTCTGTAGGCATATGTACATGGAAATTTTGAAGCTGACCATAAGTTCAACAGGCCTACATCAAGCAGCTTGAATCGAACCCTCTCCGAACCAAGATGCTCACAGCTGGTTCCCTCGCCGGTGCTCAAGAGCTCATTGCCTCATGGCTAGCCAAGGACCGCAACAAGCATGGCAACTACTTCACCTCTCGCGTTCCCAAGATGGCAGCCTACGGTGCCCTTATCAGCGCTCCGCTGGGTCACGTCCTGATCTGGTTCCTGCAAAAGGTCTTCAAGGGACGGACCAGCCTCAAGGCCAAGATCATGCAGATCATCGTCAGCAACTTATTTGTACGTTTTGCCGTTCACTGTTACTTCTGTAGTTGAAAGACATACGAACTAACATGTTCTCTCTGTACCCTCTAGATCGCACCCATCCAGAACAGCGTATACCTTGTCGCCATGGCCCTCATCGCAGGTGCCCGTACATTCCATCAGGTCCGCGCCACTGTCAAGGTCGGCTTCTGGAGGGTCATGCGCGTATCATGGATCGCCTCGCCCATCTGCCTGGCCTTTGCCCAACAGTTCCTGCCCGATCAGCTGTGGGTCCCCTTCTTCAACCTGGTGTCCTTCATTATCGGCACCTACATCAACACTGTGACCAAGAAGAAGCGCCTTACTGCACTGCGCAAGAAGCACTTTGGCGACAGCCGCAACAACAACAACTTGGGCCGCCAAGATGACTACCCTCCCATGGGACCCAACCCCCCTTACTAAAGCAGGAAAAATAGTGTATATGACTGATGCCAGTGGGAGGAATTTCTTCGAGGCCCGGTGTGGTGTATTTTACGTGAAGGACTTAGGATTCCAAATCGCTTTGGTTTCCGCTTCTGCATCACATTGAGGTAGTAAACAAAAGACGTTCGGATAAAGGAGTCTCGTCGGTTCTGTATCACAGTCTTGAGAGGGCCTCGCGTGTCACGAATCCTGCACAAGACGATCTAGAGAGAGTCCACGTGTTGGTATATAAGGTATGCGGATCTTGGGACTGTATATGCTGGTAATGAGGGGACTGTATCTTTTTTGGTTATTGTTTTTTTGGGATTTAGCTGCGTCGTGTACAAATTCTTGGCTTGCCACTGTTTTATTGCGCGCTGTTTTGTGTATGTCTTGAGCTAGTTAGATGGGGCCACGGTGGTGTGTCGTGTGTACATGACTCTATTTTCCATCTCTCAAGCCGTGATGGCTGCCTGTTGCGGTTGGGTGTTCGTCCACGTCGTCTTTCTTCATAGTCCGAGTCGTCAACCTAGATATTTTGAGGTATCGCAGGAGCTGTTTCCTGTGGAGTGGACGCAAGTAGTACCCTGGCACCATCTATTCCGTCCGACTTATCCAATTCATCAAACATGACATGGGCCTCATGATGCTCACGTCCGTCTTCACTCCCCTCCCACAGTCGCACCTCCACCAGAAGCACCAAGATCCGCCTCCACCATAAACCCCGGGCTCCAATACTCCCACTCTCCTTCCGTCTGCTTATCAACCCACAACATTCCCTGCGCCAACAAATCCTCTATCACAGTCTTGCACCGCGCAGGATTCCACGCGAGGTTGTCCCTCAGCATCCCCACGCTCACGTAGCCCAGTACCTGTGCCGCCTCCACCACCGCAGCCTGGTCGTTGCTCAGCTCGCGCGGCACGCTGCGGACGTACTCTTTTCTACCGACTTTTACTATGCCGTAGCTTCCTCCCAGTGGGACGAGCGTCTCGACTGCGCGCCGGACATCATCTTCGCTGATGGAGCCTGCCCCTTCCATGCGGCCTTGGGAGACTCGCTCACGGACTTCCTTTAGGCCGATGAGGCCGCCGTTTTCTCCGCGCGTAGCACTACATACTTCTACGACGCGGACGGCGAGCTCAAAGTAAAAGTCGTTTACTGTCTTGCCTAGTAACTGGGCCCACACCGAATTACTCGATGACGACGAGCCAGCGCCGTTCGTCCCGCTGTTGCTGCTAGCCAGCAGGTCCACGCCAATAGCGGTGCACATGCGCGCAAACTGCGCGCGAAACGATGGGTCAGATCGGATGTCTTTTGCATGTGTCTGCGCGAACTGCTGGAGGAGGGAGCGGAAGACGGAGAGTTGCGTCTCGAGAGCCGTGGCGTTTGTTGCGCGGAGGGAGGAGCCGTGGGAGGCGTAGTGTTGAGAGGTTAGGCGGGAGCGGTCGAAGGCTGCTAGGCCGACGCCTTTGCGGGACATTGTTTTTAGTGCAAGGGGTTTTGGGGGGGGGCAGTATTTCAAAGTTGAGGTTGTTTGTTTTGAAGGGAGGTAACAGTTGTTTGGGAATGGAGGTAGGTGGTGGACGTGATGTTAGATGGTAGGTCAAGAAGAGTGACGTTGGATGGGGGGCCTACATGCAATGAAGCACCCCCCCCCTTCTGTTAAACTGGTGGGGGTTCTGGAATTCAACACCTTGAATTCCAGTGCCACGAGGCAATCAATGTCTTGGCTATCTCATTTCAAGGTTTAGCCTCCTACCACTAGTTTTATCTGGTATGAAATCACATTTCAGTCATATTTGGGCTACGACAGCAGAAGGGTAAGAGCACATTGCGGTACCGATAGATGGATATCGCAAAGGTCACACAGTAGTCACGAACCATGAACCACAATTTATATTGTTATCCTATAGCCCCAGCACCATAAAAATCAACCGTTTCAGAGTAGTGAATTTTCTTCTTTATCTTGTCGGCTTCGCCCCTCGCCTATCTCTATTCCACATCATCGTCAAAGTCGTAAAACCAAACGGCCATCCCACTTGCCACGCTGTGTCCGTCCGCTGGCTTCTGCGTCTATAAAGTCTTCTCATTCATTGTCGAAATATACTCATCAACTACCATAGTGTCCCCACAAATAAAAACTCGCATCGTCGATTATTGAGTCTGACATTGAGTTTGGCCATCCTCCGCCTCGTCGTCTTCCCACTCATTGCCGAACCGGGGATCTCCAGAATCCTCGCCCATCTGCACAATTGTTAGTCTAAAACGTTTCCTTCTCTCTGGCTAGAAAAGAAAAGACTTACCCTGTCGATATCAACATCATCTTCATACTCAACTTCATCAACCTCTTCGGCCTCTATCGGTGGCGGCGGCGGCGGCAGAAGCTTCTGCAGGGCTGCATGTGCAGCGTCATCGTTGAGCCAGCCATCCTCAGGGAACTCGATATTGACAATCAGGTACAAGTTGCCCTTAGCATCACCTCGCTTGAGCGGCATTCCTTCTCCCTCAACCATTAAACAATCTCCGGGTCGCAGAATGTGGCCGCGTTCCCGCGAGATGGAGATACCTCGTCCGTCAAGGTGTGTCAACACGACGCGAGAGAATCCTGTCAACGCCTCAATGAGAGAAATGTTGAGCTCTGCTGACAAGTCATTGCCAATGCGAGAATAGGTGCCGTGAGGCTCCTCAATCAATGTAAAGCCAATATCTCCAGGTATCTGATCGGGGTATTGGTCCGCCTCGCCCTCCAACACGATGCGCTCGCCTTGCATGGAGCCCCTGGGAATGTACAATTCCAGAGCCTTCTTCTCCTGTGTCGTGCGCTTACCCTTGCACTTCTTGCACCTATCCTTCTCCTTGTAAAGGGTTCCAGTGCCCTGGCAGTGGTCGCATACGACTGTCTCGCGTCTCATCATACCGGGTCCAATTTGACGGATGGCCTCTACCAGCCCGTTGCCCTTGCAGCGCTCGCACGCAGCTGGCTTCGCCTTCTCTTTGCCTCCCGAGCCCTTGCACTGACTGCAGAGAACTTGCTTGTTGGCGGCGAACTTGACGGTCTTGCCCTTGTACAACTCCTCGAGTGTAACCTTGTACTCCTGCTCTTCATCGGGGCCTTTCCGGGGCCTCTTAGGCCCGCCGGGTCCGCCGGGTCCTCCAGCACCACCCATGTTGAAGCCGAACATCTGGGACAGGATATCGTTGAGATCGACTTCGGGGCCACCGGGCCCGCCTCTAGAGCCGTCAAAGGCAGCCATGCCATGAGTATCGTAGAGGTGTCGCTTATCTTCATCGCTGAGGATTTCGTATGCGGCTGTAATTTCCTTGAACTTGATTTCGGACTCCTCTCGCAGCTCTTCCGGAGCCTTGTCAGGATGGTATTTCAAAGCGGCCTAAGAGACGGGGTAAGCAGTGCAAATTATGGTATCAATTTACAATTAGCTTAGGGTCGCAAACCTTTCGGTATGCCTTCTTGATCTGTTCCTGCGTCGCAGTTTTCTCGATTGAGAGTGACTCTGCAAAGCCGTTAGCACTTCCTCACGACGACGATGGTTTTGTCTCAAGAACATATAGAAGACGGCAGTCAATGGAGAAACAGAGATATTCACACACCATAGAGATCGATGTCCACCTCGCCCGTGGCGCCGGGACCTGGGAAGCCGTCCATTTTTGGGCTTTGAAGGGAGTGCTGGTTGTTGTGCAGACTCTGCAATGCTGCTGCTTGTGACGAAATGAGGAACAACAGTAGGTGTACAGGTAGGCAGTGCGACTATGGGCGATAATTAGACCCTGCAAAATTATTTTGGCGCACAGCGCACGCGGGGTCACTGTCATTCTACCAAGTAGTCTATCGTACACAAGCAATGTCGTCTGCCTATGCAAGACAAGCCCCTCCGTTCAACAATAGCACCAATAATAAGCTCCAAACTGAACCATGCAAACAAGACTTAATAGCTTGACAATCCAATATCCTTCTTAAACAATAAAAAGGTTGTCTCTTGATTTTTTGAAGTTGGGTATCTGGCAATTTCCACAGCATCTAGGGTAGGTCGGTCGTCTAAACGGCTCCTAGAGTGTCATACTCATTGTACATAAAGAGTGAGAGACCTTTGCTTTACTTGCTACCTTTCAGTCTGGGGTATTCTGTATATTGCGCTTGTTCTTCTCTCTTGTCTTTCACCGGCATATTCACAAAGCCGAGAAGCTGGGGACTAAGTTACGTTGATTCAAGGGTCAGTTCCTAAAACAACAAAATTGGTATGTGGGCCTATAAGATGCTATTCGTCGTAATAAAATGCTAAGTAATGGGTAGCATATTGTTCAATATGTACCGACTGTTAATTTTATTAGGTATCTTATTGTATTTACTTGATTCTACAGCTGCGGATGGACTCTAATTCCTCAATAACGTACATTAACGACCTAACAGCCGAGTCGCTCATTTCGCTTGAAATTATGATAATTTAAGATTCGACATCCTTCTTGGTTGTTCCATCTAAATTATCGTCTGTGGATATTGTAAACTCTCGGAGTCCATGGTCAAAAGGCGCTCCTGTGTGTTTCGCACTATCTGATGCAATTATTTGAAAGCCTACCTTGAGGCATCAAGCAACATGCGCGAGAATTCTGCCCTAATGATTTAAATTTGGCCTTGTCTAGGATAATCACAGCGCCAGCAGCTCGAGACATACACAGAACAAAAGTCGTCAAAGCCGGTGCGTTGGCTGTGCCCTCTCTCAGGAGAAATACTTTGATATATATTCCTCGTTCGAATAGCAGCTCCACTTAGCCCATAACTCTGTGATGACAGCTTCAAGAGCACCACTGATTCTTACGAGCTCTTTTCAGAGGCCCGCAAGGAAGTTTCGCAGAACTGCGGTAGGAGTCTCAAGTGGCTCTTCAGCAAATTACAATACAAATGCATCTAAATCAAGTGCCTGCCAGCCCGCATCAAGACGATAACCACAGTGTACGTCGTTATGACAACGACTGACTGCAGTTTATTTTGGATATTTTGCAGTGCTTGACATAGTCCCCTCATTCCCTAAAAGCTATCTCAAGTGTGGAAACCAGAGCGAAGCTCCTGGAAATCCTAAATTTAGCGATCCGGAAGTGAACATCGAAGCGCTTCACCATCAGCATACACAAGGCAGTCTTGCGATATCAAATCCGCCAGTCATTCTAGCTGTTAGAACCCCTCCTTACAAACGAATTCATAATCAAGCTGAGAATGCGCATTCTCTGATATGTCATATTCGAATCCATATCCACAATCACGTCTGAACGCGTATGCCAAAGAGAATTACTCACCAACCGTTGGGTATTATCATTCGTGGCATTTTGGGGCTCATGGATGCCGTCATATGTATTCAATGAATCGGCTAGAATAAGTATATAACGAGGAAGAACAGAATCAATGCATTCCAGTGGCTTGGGACATCTTCCAGCTTCCTCAATAGTCTGAATGAGCAATGTACATTATTATTTTGCGGTCCAATTTCGGGTACGTCGGATATGATAAGTTTTACCTGCATATCCAACATCAATCATCGGTCGCGTGGCCAAATGGCAAGGCGTCTGACTACGAATCAGAAGATTGTGGGTTCGATCCCACCGTGACCTTTCTTTTTTTTTTTGTCTTTTTGCTGGAATTTAAGTATCTTCATTTCGCCTCTCAGTAAGTTATTTGTCTATGTGTGATTCCTGTTAGTCTTTTTTTTCTTTCTCAACTTGTTTCATTTTGTTACCTGCATTTTGACTGCTTTCTCCTGTGTTTCAAAGAAAGGCCGCCGGAGCTTAATCGTGTGATTACTGCCTCAGCCCCTCAATCCATCCCTCAACCCCTCACTTCCAGGGCAGGTTCTTCTCGAAGTTACCTCTTATACTTGAATAATCACCAGCTTAATCAATCAATGTGATTGGTCGCGTGGCCAAATGGCAAGGCGTCTGACTACGAATCAGAAGATTGTGGGTTCGATCCCCACCGTGACCTTCTTTTTTGACGTTTTGCAATAATTTTTACCCTGCAACTCTTCCAGTAAGCGTACAGGAGGGAATAATGAGCCATCGTTCCAATCAATGTGATTGGTCGCGTGGCCAAATGGGTACGTTTTTCAGCATCCTCGAAAATAAATCAAGATTCATCACTAACAGCCAACAGCAAGGCGTCTGACTACGAATCAGAAGATTGTGGGTTCGATCCCCACCGTGACCTTCTTTTTTGAACGTTTTCCTCATTTTTTCTTCTCCTAAGAGGATGCAGGGGATGTTCTGTTGTTTTCTGGCTCACTGCTCGTGGTGAGTGGTGAATATTATGTTCTAGGCGGGCTTGGTGATATCCACTAGGGCTTCTTGTTGCGGGACGTGTTGTGCCTACATTCACTTTTTATCTTGTTTGCAATGAGAGTAAAATTTAATGAAAGCCATGCATTACTTGCACGACTTATATTTGTAACATCCTCATAGAGTGTTCCACAGTGTATGTATAAGTTTTGTCCTTAATCGAGATATCATGCTACGGCGGCTTGATAGGTGAAGCCGAATAAGTAGATACATACCAGAGACTGGAAACACAGATAACTTGATGTGCACATTGCTCAAGTCTACAGGTGAAAACAAAATTACCACCCAATCCAAATAAACATCAGGAAACCAAGCATTAATTGGTCTGCGAGTTGTTGGTTTCTTCCCGTATATTGATAGGTGTGCGCTACCTAGGTGGGTTAACTTATGTCGGTTACATGCATCTACAAACGCCACACGTGGCGCAAGCTCAACCTCGACTCAAACACGGCGTTTTATGCCTATCTGAGCCTGTCTTTCATCACCACCTCTGTGTGTTGTTTTATACAGTACTTGCGCTTTGCTTACAATTCAGGGCCAAGGCTGAGAAAATGCGCCTTTGAAGTCAAGACCTTGGTTCTGAATTATGTTCTTATCTAGCAATCGTTCGGGAGCTACAAGACTTTTAATCTGCCAAAGATGTAGCCATCTCCGACCCCTTTCACCCGGCAACCGCCCGTTCGCGACAACTTCAAGCAAGAAAGATGCTACCGCTCAGCAAAAAATCAGCGGCTTGACGCAAGGTGCCAAGAATGGAAACAGCCCCAAACCGGATCCGGCTACCACTCAGCTGAAAACTGGCCGCGCAGGAGGCTTCACGTCAGGACTTAAGGGACTGAGAAACAAGTCTCTAAAATCTGGCGATACGTCACACGGCGGTGGTGTACCTCGCATGATTCTTGGCCAAAGCGCCGATAAACCTATTAGAGCACGTTTTGCGCCCTCGCCAACTGGATACCTGCATTTGGGCTCTTTGCGGACAGCTCTGTTCAATAACCTGACGGCAAGTGCCTCGAAGGGAGGCGCATTCATCCTACGGATTGAGGATACAGACCAGGTACATTGAAGTTCTGCCCAGCCCCCGGCTTGGCAACGAAATGAAATATGCTAACCACATCCCCATAGAGCCGGCTCGTTGCCGATGCTGAGGAGCGTTTACTCCAGGACCTCAAGTGGGCAGGACTATCATGGGATGAAGGCCCTGACTGCGGCGGCCCACACGGTCCTTATAGACAAGTGAGTAAACACATTAACACTCCCTCTTAGCCTGACCCATGCTAAATAAAGGTAGTCTGAGCGCCTTCACATATATAATACACACCTTAATGAGCTCCTCCACCGCGGCCACGCCTACCGCTGCTTCTGCCCACCTTCACACCTCGAGTCTCAGAAGCGAGCCCTCCATGAAGCCGGCAAGCCAACCGTCTACCCGGGCACCTGCCGCTCCGTCGAAAGCATCGGAGTCTGAGCGACGCGCTGCAAACGGAGAACCACATGTCGTACGCTTCAGGAGCGAGGACGTTTGGCAGACCAAAGCTCCGTGATGCTATTTACGGGCCGTTTCAGAAGAAGGATGGTGAGGAGGATTTTATTTTGATGAAGACGGACGGGTTTCCTACGTATCATTTTGCCAATGTCGTTGATGATCATTTGATGGAGATTACGCATGTTATCCGCGGGGAGGCAAGTCAATAGCAGACACACAAACAAGTAGAAGACACAGCTAACACATGATAGGAATGGCTCATCTCAACGCCCAAGCACGTGGCTCTCTACGAAGCCTTCGGCTGGACACCCCCTACATTCGCGCACCTAGGCCTCCTCGTCAACCCAGACGGCAGCAAGCTCAGTAAGCGTAACGACAGCGTCAACCTCTCAAAGTACAAGGACGACGGCGTCTTCCCCATGGCGCTGCTGGCGTGGTTGGCGAACTTGGGGTCGTCATTTAAGCGTGATGCGGGGACGCCGCGGAGCGTAGAGGAGGTTGCTGATGCCGTATGCTAAGCTATGGTCCCCCTTTATTTGGTGGACTTTGCTAATATTGTGGCGTTTTGGCAGTTGACGTTTAAGTTTACCCGGGGGGGCATCAAGCTCAATCTAGGAAAACTAGACCACTTCAACGTGAAATACCGCGACGCTCTACTCCAAAAGCCGCTCACAGATATAACCGTCACAAAAAGAGAAGACCACCTCATCGACGACCACCTAATCCAACCAACCCTCCAGCAAATCGACGCCATCACAACCGGCAAAGCAGACATCAACAACGCAGACTGGACCACGCCCCTCGAGCTCATCCCCAACTTAACTCCCTCAAGCGACACACGAGGCTCTTACATCCGCAACATCTTCACCACACGCAGCGGCGGCTTCCAAAACCCCACCGATCTCGTACGCCACCACCCTTATCTCTTCTGGCGCGTTCCTACCGCACTTTACAGACGGTCTCTCGCTGCCTCCTTGCCCGACGTACGGATTCTGCGCGCTCTAGAGCAGGCCATCAACTCGGATGACTGTTGGGATGATGTACACGGCACTGAGACCGTGCAAGATCTACGCTCTAGACTCGGATATGGTGATGCCAGTGGCGTAGACGAGGTGCCCATGCATAATACCCTGCGGATCATCGGTGCAGGAGGACAGGATGTCATCTCGCAGAGCAGTTCGAGACTACTTGGCTTGTTGGGTCGATCCGAGTGGAGGCACAGACTTGGTGTCGTGCAGGGACTTTTGAATGAGATGAAAGGTGGTGGCCTAGGTGCACCTACTGTTTGATTGCATTTGAAGCCATCGACGTCAAACACTATTTTTGGTAGATATGCTCTGATGGCGCATTTAGGTAAGCGCTCGCAAGGGAGCATGTATGAGTGAGAGCGGTGAGGGATGAGGGATCTTGAATGAGCCTTTGCTTGTACCTGTGTGCTGTAATCATCATCTTGTGAGATAAACTGAATGGAAATATAAAATAGCAGAAGTGTATGATATATATTCAGGAGGGTCACTTTGCAGAGTCCACGTAGACGGATTGAATGGTTCATGATTGATTGACACTCAGTTCTATAATAATGTCCAGCACAGCTAGTATCCACTCATCTGCCCGAACCTCCCTTCATATTCACCCCATCCTGGAGTCCCAACTCCCTTCAGTATTTTCGTGTAACTCGCTTCAGAACGATAGAAAAACAAATGCCATCATTAGGTATAGTCACGGTAGTTGTGCGGAAGGCGCTGTAAGTCCGTGTGCCCGAGGCTAGTGCCTTGCACCTGGAAACAGGGCGCCGCATCGACCAGGCCGATATTCACTCGCTCGCTCCGGTATCATTCCTCTGGGCTTGGCCCCCCCTCTCTTTCTAATAGCGTAAACCAAAAAAAAAAACCAAGAACAAAAAAAGGGATATTATAAAAGGAAATGCGCTCCCCATGACATGGACAAAGGAGATGTAGGTAGATCAAAACAACAACGATAATGAAGGAAGAAATGGATGGCAAGCCACTTCCTCCCAAAAGAGAGGCGGTCGACCACCTCTTAAGCAGATGTGGCTTTGCCGAAGCCCATAGCTATGCAATAAATTGTGTGTCTTCAGAACAAACAAGAAGTAACAGCACGAATGAAAGGAAGAAAAAACCGAACGGCATTTGTAACCGGGATGTGAGACCATTAAGACGTGACATGGTGCTGACATGCGTCGTGTTACATCTTTCGCAACGCTTGGAGCGTTGCGGGGGGTATTGATAAGTCTATACTTCGTAAATCCAAATCTGGATGGTCATATCGTTAGTCAAACTCAATTGAACACGGCCGACGTCATCGTCTGAAATGTACATGGTGTGGTGAGGGAGGGGATGAGAACTGCAAGGTTGAAAGATAAGACACTCACCTCCATCTTGCCAATATCCTGTCTCTGTTTCTTCGCAACACTCTTGGAGGTCATGATGGCCATGTCCAAGTCATCCTGGTCGCCCATGGTAATCATGTCACCATCGGGAGCGTCATCGTCCTTCATCTTGATCTTGAACCTGCGCTGAAGACCAAACTTATCCCTGACTTTGTCGACGAAGTCGGAAAATTCGATGGCAGTACCAATCATGATGTATCTTACGTCGTCAGCGTGTACCTTGACACGCATCTTGCGTATTTCTGGTCGTCGCGATGAACCCCGTACGCTGCCGTATCCAGAGCTAGGCCCACGACGATTGTTCGATACCATCTCGAAATCACCCTCGTCAAGAGAGTTGTCACCGTAGTCGGATCCCTCGTCGTCGTCTGTGTATCTCTGCTGCTGTCTCATCCGACCATTCTGCCGACGATCACGCGATTCCCCTCTGTAAGGGTTGTACATCTCGCCGTCATACCCTTCGTCCTCTTCGTCGATCCGACGAGTAGGTCGTCTTTGCACTTGAGGTTCCCGCTGTGACACACCCCTGGTCGGTGCTGATGCAGATGCAGACCGCCCGGGTCTTGAGCGTGAGTCCTGAGGGGATGGGGCCTTCTCATACTTGCGGTTGGCGTCTTGAGTCTGGATACTGAGCTTTGCGGGCATCGGCTTTTGACCATTGCGAACAGAAGCGCCACGAGATGGACGATCATTCTCGGGAGGTGGTGTGGGAGGGAAGACCATCGCGACTCGTCGGCGGCTCTGACTGTTGTCTCCGGGATGCGATGCCGGGCTTGACAAGATTCGTGGCGGCGAAGGAGATGTTATCGGGGGGGCGGTCATCCTTAACCTCGACACGACCGGCCTGGGAAGCTATGTGAGCGAGGAAACAGAGGGAAACAGATGATTGCAGCGACGGCTTACGTTTTTGATTTCGGAACCAGCAAAGCCAGTGAAGGCGTTGGCCCGGTCTGAGGCTGCGACAAGCCTGGCCTTGCTAGATAATCTTTTGTCTGGAGATTGCGGACCTTGGCCTCGTTTGGCCGATAAACAACGCCGACGGGAATGGAGAATTACGGTTATAACCCTGCAGTATTGTTAGATCGAAATCAATGGACATTAGCGGCCGCGGATCGAATCACTGACTTCTGCCTGCTTCCCGCTAGCCTCGTCGATGACATTGTGGGTCCTCTACCACCTTCTCCTTGACGGCATACCTAGGTCTGGCAGACCCTGCATCCTTCTGCTTGGCAGGTAGATGTAGTAAAACACTCGATTGAATAGAACCTCGCATGAATACAGCTTGAAAAGAAGGCCCAATTGAGCATGTTCGATCATGGTGTTGCATCGGAGTACAAACAAGGTGTCGTTGAAATTGGCCAGGGCTCTCAAAGGTCGCCCCGCAGGAAATTGGAGACCACCTGTTGGAAATATGCGACGGCGAGATACTGGTCTAGGCGAGTGGGCTCGCTGATAAGCTCCACTATAGAGCGTAACCGATTAGTATGGGCGATTGCATACAAATGACGACGAGCCAGGATGCTAGTGATGGCAGCGGCGCCGGCTAAATTGACTTACAGCTTCTCGTGCATCACCGAGCAGTGGCGTGGATGACGCCCATGTTGAAGAGGATCTGGCTTGTGTCGCCAATCTTGTCAAATCGGCCAATGGCATCGTCGAATCATTGTTATCGTAGCGGCAAGGGCATAGACCCATGTTTCTATTCCTGTAGGTGAATGGAGGGTCAGCGTGGATCGTCGTAGGAATGAGTTGCGTTCAAACATGCGAGGTCTAGAGATGGAACAATAACTCACTTTTTTAAAGACATGGAATGCCGGTCGTCCACAGTCTCAAGTGGACGTGATGAAGGGCAAGTCAAGACGCAAATGGGGGGCGTCGTGAGGAGGATGAGAGTCCTGATAATGTTACAGGAAAGGCTGGCGATGGAATCTGCATGGACGGCGCTCTTGACAATGTGCAGAGCGGCAAGGTCTTGGTTGGTGGTCGGACAAACACAAACGCACTAGGAAAGTGTGTGGTTCCCCGACCGGGAGAGAAAGGGGAGAAGGCGAATGGAAGTGGACGGAGTCCGGGAGCTGGGTGAGGTGGGAACACTTGGGCGCTTAGGGGAATGATGGCACTAATCGGGTTGGACGGCCCTCCAACGTGCGTTAGAGGATGGGTCCCCCGCCCTGGGTGTGGTGTCGGTGGTGACCTGGGTCGGCTGAGTGATGTGGGCGGCAGGGACAGTCAATTGGCTACGGTTCGCTGTGCCAAGGGGTTTTGATTTGATGATTGGCAAGGTGGGGATGGTTGGGTGGGGTGTGGTGAATTGGCGATGGCGTGGAACCGAAAGGCGGTCGTGCGGGGTACGGATAGCGAGTGGATAGTGGCGCAAATCGCTCGAGGATCCCGTGAGACAATTCGGCAGAGTGGCTTGTCTAGCCAGGACGGAACATATTTTGCACAAAGGACGGTGGACCGGGATAGATATTAAGAGGGCTCGATCTGTAGATTCCCTGTGTGGGCGATGACTGGCTGCAGCGGGTTATGTCGGGTATAAAAGAATTATAGTGGCTGAAATTGAACTTCGACGTATGTGGGTGTGGAGAAGACGAGAAAGAGAAGTAGCGATCGGAAAAAAACAAAAAAAAGTAGTGGTTGTCGTAGCCAAGCAAAAGCTCCGGAGGATGGCCCAAAATAAAGAGGTGAGCAAAAGGTAGGAAATCGCCAGCGGGACAAATCAAGGACGGTCGGTTCGGTTTTTCCGCGCAATCATCGGCCAGCCGAGATGGATGAAATGATTCTATTTTCGTTGTGCTGCCCCTCTTTCATGTACTGTTATTCTGTCTGAGGGACCAGGGCCGTGCAAAGTCAGTATATGCAAAGTAAGAAAGAGACAGAATAGAAGGCGTACTATTGATGTTATCAGCCTTGGGCCGCTGGCTAGGTAAGAGAGACCCCGTTGACGAGACGTTGGGAGAGAAGATGAGAAAGAGTGCAGGGCGCAACAGGGGAGAGAACGCACGAATAGCAATGGTGGTAATGGGAGGGCGGTTCTCGTTTTTTGAGAGCTTATCGAGGTGCCAAGGTGACAGATCTATGATCATGCACCATGCAGAACTTCTTGTAGTCTAGTTCCGTGGCTTTCTTTGGCAAAAGAGACGAAAGGGGAGAGATGGAAGAATAAATGAAATGCGAAGACAGAACACTCGCCAGCCATGACAGTGCGGCGGCCGCCCATCGGTAAGAGAAGAAAAGAAGAACGTTTGGGCAGGGACAACGGTTTTCGAATCGACTTGATACAAATTGCGAGAGCACCCACTGTCTAGTGTCCTTCCTCATAGCCGCTACATGTTCCGCGGGCAGGGCAGAGCCTGCATTCTCCATCACATCTTGCATTAGATCTTGACTTGACGCTTGGTACTTCTCCTTGCTTTCCTAAAACGTGGCGAGATGAGACTGACCCGTCGCCTGTTTGTTGGTTGTTCAGGTTCTGCTTGCCTGGTTCATCAATACATGTCCAACGTTCTAGGGGACAGGGCCCTGGAAGGGTGTGGGTGTGAGGCTCACCCCAGCGTTGCGGGTTCGTTCCAGGGGCTTGATCCTCAACTGCCCACCCACCGGGAAACCAGGGTGCAGCCACCAGTGCCAGCTGGTTGATGTAAGTGCTGTCCGGACTAGCCGCTGTAAAACAGCGTGAGGAATCTTACTTCAGGGGAGGGACAAGCAACTCCGCACACGCAAAAGCACACGTACGCATTGTAGATGCAAAACGAGACAGCTGAGGGTGCTCAGGGACCAGGGGGATTGCCATCTGCGACCTCGAGCAGGCTGATGTGTGGCTCCGCAGTCGTCATGGCATTTGGACCAGGTCTCTTGACAAGCTGTGAGTGATGCCAAGCAGCAACTAGTGCATTCAACGTCGTGGCGACACCTAGGGCAGTGAAATGAAAGGGATCCTCTTGCCATCAAACAACTGGCAGGTAGCCGTCACCGTTTTTGCCAAGATTTTGTTCCTCACTTTCATCTCTTCCTCCTTGTAACAGGTGTCTACCTAGGTAAGGCAGGCAAGTAGTCATCTACACGCATGAATCAAGTAATTGATCACTAAGGCTGGCCAAATGACCCTGCACATTTCACAACGACTGGGCGACGCACCGTACCTGCTTTTGGTTGGGGCTCTCAGTGGGTGCAGCCCGACCTGCATGGTGCAAGGCACCGTCACCACCAGAACTGCTGGGCGCCTTTCCATCTTCTCTTCTATTAATAGAGTACGTGGCAGTTAACAGGCTATTATTAGTTATCAACAGGATCGTGGGCATGCAGCTCTTGGTGGACGTGGAGGCCAACACGGTGTGATAGAGCTGCCTTGCATGCATATGGACAGGAACTGAATGGGTGAGAAGATTCATCACATCTAATCCGATGCCGTGGGGATGATGTGATGGATGTGTTGGAGGTAGCCATCGAACACCGGCTAGCTAATCATCTCTACTCCGCTAGTCTTTGCTCTGACATTGCTGTAACTACACCACATGTCAGACTGGTAGACCCTCTCCCCCCCAGGGCTTATTGTTTGACTCCAATACCGACTTGGGAACTGATCGGCCAGACTCTGAAATACGTCAACCTTGCGTGGTACAACATATAGCATCACCACTTGTGGAACCAAACACAGATAGACTGAGATGGTCTACGGAGTCCCTACGCATTCCACCTCTCAAACGTTGCAGCAGTCCCGCCCTTCGTACCGCCCAGGGGGTTCAAGCGCTGGCCAAGCAAGCTACTGCAGCCATTCCATCTTGAGGCACAAGGCGTTGCACAGGAGACCCTGGCCCGCTGTTGCCATTGGCCGCAGCTGTAGCTGCATTGGCGGCGGCGCGTACCAACCTGGGGGCCCGGTGGGGACCGTGGGGTTACAGGGGGGCAGGGGCAGAACGGGTGAAGCTCCAGCGCCCCTGGGACCCCGCTGCAGTATAATCCGATCAGACGTTCGGTTCAAACGTTCAGGCATGGCCGGATTGGGTGCCCGGTGCTTCCTAGTTGGCGCTTTCCCCTTCCTATCCGATCGCGAATACGGCGATGATGTCTGACCAATCTGATGAACCCTCGAGCCTGTGCGTAGTTGGACCACTCTCTCTTCGACTCACGCGAACGTCGACGGTGACGGGGAGGGGGGAAAGTCCGTTCAGCCAGCGCCTCTTGTGATCGGGGTTTCTTTGCACCGCTACTGACAATGGTGGCTGTTGAGGAAGGGTGTCCCAGACGCTCGGGAGTCGGATGACGTTGGTTTAACTTGGTTGTTGGTGTCGCCACTATCACCGACGCCACTGATGCATGGTGACGGCGAGTTTGTCGACTCAATGTGGACAGGCTGGCCGCGCCCGTCCACGCGGGTTCCTGTTCGTGACTAGCGTCTACTTGTGACTATCCAATTTGGAAGAAATATAATACTCTTTGACCCTTTTCCAGCGTCCAATCTTGGAATGGCCATGGGCGATTCCGCAGAACAACATGTGAACATGTTCAGGATATTCAAGAACAAGGGGGGGAGCCTCTGAATGCGGTCGTTTTTAGTCACATTAAGCCAAAATGCACCAAAAGAAAGTTGTCGCTCGGGCATCATCACTCAAGCCAGCATCCTCTTCCAAAACCACGTTCCGACCGACAGGGGAGAACAGAAGCGCTAGACAGCGTGGGCCATACGTAGAAATGATTAATTTTTAAAAGTAGCCGTGCCCTATATCCCATGCAGCCGGGATCCAAGCCGCCATACGATTTACGTTTCGTGGGTCTGTTGATATTCATCCACAGGCATGAGCCGTTTGTCTCACCGCCAGATCCGACAAGTTAAGAGAAAAAAAAAAATTCAAGCCATTGTCACAACACCCTGGGAGCAGCGGGTAATTCGGCGGGCCAGACCGGCATGCCAAGTTTTGTCGTGTGATGGGCCGTTGAGCTGTCGGGTCGACCTGGCCACGCTCACGCCACTGAATGTCAGGTGCTCACGCTTACAGGCTGGGCTCGAAGCGATGTGGGATGATGGTGGCATGCCAGCTTTCACATGGAGGGGGAAGACAGCGAAGAGGGGAGTTGGGTGGATTGCCTGTTGGGATACGGGCCGAACCATGATGGGAGCTCGTGCTATCCCGCCCGTCTGGATGTGGTGGCTTTGTAGAAGCCCGGCGGTGGTGGTTGGAGCTCCTTTTTTCCACATCGTGATGGCATCAACCCTCGTCAAGTCGTCTAGGTGGTGACGCTGTTGGGCCGTCGTCGAACCGACTATGCAGGGCATTCCGACTCTTCATAGGCCATCTCTGGGCTAAGCACTCTATTCTTAGCCATACTCACGTAGAATATGACCAACCATTCATACCAATATTGCATTGGCGTTTGCCAAACTCTTCTTCATTCGTCCAGCATGGTGCCCCCGTAGACATTATGGGTGCCTAGCTAGCTCCGTCACCTCACAACATGCCCTTCTTCTTCTCAATCTCCCTCTCTTCCCACAGAGTCTTGCCAGTACACGAGCACACTGTCTTATCATTATCCCATACACCCGCGCTTCGCGCAATGACGCCGACGACGGTGTTGTCGTCATTCCTCAGCGGCTGTGCATCCTCGTCCTGTCTCGTGAGCACCATGGCATGTCCAATAACCTCCCAAATCTGAAAGGGGTGGTCGACAAACGCGGATCCTCGTCCGTCCTGTCCGACCTCGACAACACCCAGTGCGCCCTTGGTCTGTTCCTTGGCGCCAGACCACACTGGCCCTGTAGACTCGGCTCCGTGCTTGAGGTCGCCGTACTCACGAATGCTTGCTCGGTATGACCCTGGCTCAACACCACGAATGGTTAGGTCCACCAAGGTCCGTCCCGAACTGACCTGCACCATACGCGCGAGTCCGCGCACCTCCCGGCTCTGGTCTTCGTCTGGTCTCTCAGTCTTGTCTGCAAACGTCTCAAGTATGCTGACCGCAGCACCTATCAATCAATGATTCATGTCAGCCAAAACGCCGATCTCAATGAGTCTCCTCGGCCACCCAGATCTCAGAAAAAGATGGGACGTTTATGGCATCATGCAAGGGGGAGATGTTCCCAAACGAGGACGTGCGGGCTGTCAGAGTTGCCATGATACGTACTGCTGTCTGATGCGCCAGATCCACGCAAGATGGCATCTCGCCCCGTGGCCTGTATGGCCTCAACGATCGCTGATGGTGCGGCTATGGCATGGCCCTTGGCGTCAGCATTGGAACTGGGGGCGCAGCTGGGGCGGGTTTCGATGAGACGAAGGCAGTGCTCACCGGAGCCCTCGACGGATATCAACTGATCACCAACGTTGCCCGTTACTTTTCGGACACCCCCAAGTTTGTAGAGTGAGTCTGAAACGGCCTTGACACAGCCGTCACAGGACAAGGGCACGGCGAAAAGCGTCTGTTTGCCGAGTGTTTCATCAGTATCCCTAATCTTGCTGTGTGGGTTTGCCACCCGCCAAAAAAAAAAAATTCACTTCCTCATCTTTCTTCCCCTGCAACACTCGCCCTTCATCTTTAAAGCAACAGGAAGAACATGAGTCAGGCGCGCACCTGGAAAGAGTGTGAGACTGCCATTTTGTCTTGTTGTAGATGGTTCAGGCCGTTAGCCCCTCGGTATGATTGAACAGGCGGCACGTGACAGGCGTTGATAGTTTCACTCTGTAGGAGGGTCGTATTCTCAATATTTCGAACATGCGAAGTTCTATAGCGATATGCACAATAGCCAGCCAGTGCGCAGCTTGACGATGCCAAAATCCGGGAAGCAGTGATATATCTAAGCGTCATTTATTAAGTGGTTAAGTGGTCGTTTGCTTTGAAATCGAAGCCCCCGGACATCACGGCGGCGCCCGCAGTGGGGCCAGCATCACCACCAGGCATGACTGTCGCGCAGTCAGGTGACTCTTGATGATGCTGAGTCAGCTTCTCGATTGGCATCGAATCTTTCCTGGTGGTGAGATGAAGCTCGTCAGGGCAGATGCGTGATTGATCGCCCAGGCAAACAGAACGGCTTTGGCACCCATTGGTCCACTACAACGTCAAGATCCGAAGGGATCATAGTCACTTGGCGTCATCATCATATAGTTTTGGGAGCGTCTTCCCCTGACAGCTACCGAAATGTCCCAAACCCTTGGCCTGGTATGTCCCCTTAAATCACATACTTTTTCGTGGCCGAAATCCTAACCACGTCGATGCAGTCCCGCCTGGGCTACTCCCGAGTATGGCATCAGATCTCGGCCTCTACTCCTCACCAGACCCTCTCTACACAACCAGGCGTGACGCCGCCCTCACTCGGCCGCCTGGCTTCGCGAATCGCCGTCATACTGATGGGCAAGCATAAACCCATCTTCGATCCGTCGAGCGACTGCGGCGACTACGTGGTGGTGACGAACTGCGCCGCCCTTCACACCACGGGGCGCAAGAAGTGGCAAAAGACATACTACAGGCATACGACAAGGCCTGGTAGCTTGAAGGCCGTCACGATGGACGTGTTGATGGAGAAGCACGGCGGTAGCGAGGTGCTGCGCAAGGCGGTCAGCGGCATGTTGCCCAAGAACAGGCTCCGTGACAAGCGATTAGCTCGGTTGAAAGCGTTCGAGGGAGAGGCGCATCCGTACAAGCAGAACCTAATACGGTTTGGGGGTGTTACGGTGGGAGCGGAGGGGTGGGAGAAGGTAGTTGCCGATATCCGAGAGAACGATAAGGAGAGGCTATAGGCGCGAAGAGATGTAAAGCGTGATGAAATTTGAGGAGGCTCATTGGGAGGAGCGGGAACCGAATCACTGTATTATATGTACCATATTGAGGGCGTCTTATGCCCTCGAACAATGAAGGCACATTGCAACAAGCATCTGGTTAATGTTGAGAGAAACAGAGTCACATTACCAGTCGCGTGAATAGGTCTGAAATGTAATTACAGTGCGCGAGAGATGGAAATAATTTCCGACACGGAATGAGATGTATTTCTGAGAACCGGGCATCTCCACGAAGATGCCGCCTGCGATCCGCTCACAGAGTTGACCCAGGAGATGCAATCGCAAAAAAATCATGTTGTGTATGCTACCAAGGGAACAAAAACGCCAGCGCCAGGGATTGGCGCAAATGGAACTCAGTTCTCGCATCTGCGGTATTGCCAGAGCACTAGTTTCGAGAGACCTCGCACTTGATGAGGCCGTTAGGGTTCGACTGAGGTGCATATACTTCGGCGTCCTTGCCTTTGTTTTGCAGGTCTTTGTGCCAGCTGAGGTCTGCGTACGTGACATTAGTACGGCAGACTGAAGTTCTCATGCGATGGGGTGACTTACCAATCTCAAAGAAGTGGTTATTTGGGAGCGAGTAAGAGACGCTCTCGGTTTCGGGAACGGCGTCCAGAATCTGCTCGCACATCTTGTACATGGTGTTTTGCACGCTGGCGCTGTTATCCTCGGCGAAGCGCTTCAAAGTGATCCCACGCGCCGCATCCCACGCCTTGTCAAATGCATCGACAGTTCCGTGGACAGCCTTCAAGTCTACGAAATTGTTCCACTTCCAGCTAGCATCCACATCGGTAGAGAGGATACGGTCCCACGTCTCCGGCAACGTCGTATACTCGTCTCTGACGAAGCCATGGAAGGCGGAGCATGTGCTCTTGAGTACTTTGAGTCCAACAATCGCACTGGAGAGCGATATCCCTTCCTTTCGGCTCACGCGGGCCTCGACATTACGCGTCTCCTCTCCATCGCGGAGAAAGCTGTGCGGGTGCGGTTTCCCGTCAATCTCAATGCGAGTCCACCGGTGCGTGATGATCTTGACGTTGGAAACATGGATGTGGCTGTATTTTTCAATGAAGTGGTTTCCGATGATGGAGGCGAAGAGCTCCGGTGGCGTGACGGGATGCTGCTTGGCTAGGATGAAGATGGTGTTCTTGATGGAATCCGTGGCTACGACGACGCTGTTATCAGCCTGTGTGTAGGAGGTCTCAATGTCGCCCTCGAGGAGGCAGCTGACGGTCATTTCTGTGACGGTCTGGGTGCCGGCCTCGGCGTCTCGGTCGACCTTTAGGACGCGGACATTGTCCTTGCCGTAGCGGGCAGCTGATACACGAGGCATGGCTGGTTTGGTCTGCAAAGAGAGATTCTCTAACATGGGGTGTTGTGGCCGTAGAGGGGGACCGTCCTGGCTAGTGTTACTGCCGCTGAGGTTGGTGTTTGGGAGAGAGCGGGTTGAGCTCTGTCGGAGAGGAACCGTTATTGCAGGTATGGGAGGGTCAACCCGTCAATTTAAACAACGGAGGGTAGCGTTGGATGCCAGGAGGATGCCGAAGAGATGTAGCACGTAGCCTGAGTGAACGGGTGCGCATTGCCGGTTGACGCCACGGCGGGATCACCAGGGCAGGCGGCACGTCTATATATACACTCTACGATCAGATTGCGCCACGACGGTACACCGGCATCCAGTGAAGATAACTACGCTTCGTCTAGATTGTCACTAGGCGGCAGGACCCCATATTACCAGTAGACTTTTCCGCGCCCCTCCTGGACAAACTTGGTTTGGCTACCTGAAATTTACTTCACTCGCCGCGGTTGACAGCGGACCCGTCCGCCTAGACCCTGCGCGGGCTGCGTCCGACATTCCAGGCCGGCATGCGTACGAGCCTGGTGGCGTGAGGGACGAAGCAGGCAGACAGGCCAAGCAAGGAGGCTCCGGAATCCAGCGAGTGATGGAGGAGGCTGCGACGAGATAACAGCCAAGTGTGAGGCGACGGGGCGCTGCGAATGGCCGGCCGATGGGCTAGTGGGGCCCTGGCCGCCGGAGCCCGCCGATTCCCAGCGACGCGGCATCCCGGGCAGCGCATCGCGTGTGTTTTAGGGTGGGTGCAGACTGGTGGGTTTGATTGATTTTGTATTGTTTTCTGGGCTGAGCAGGGCCGACATGGTAATCCCGAATCAAGTCACAAGATCTGGCATTTGTGAAGGGTTGGGAGCTCGTCCTCGTCAAGCCGACCAGCGCACTGCGCGAGACGCTCATCGGCGTCGCAACATGTAGTACTGCGTGGTGGCATCGCCTTCACCTCGGGCACTAGGCGATCCAAGATTTCATGTGCACCTGTTGCATCAAGACTGCGGATGTGGCGTGATCTGCAGCATCGTTGTTCGACTTCGTAGAGTCGCCTGCAAGTCTTCTGTCGAGTAAATGTGTTGCGTCCTGATACCGTTCTCTGCCGTCCTATTCAGTCATCACTGAATGCCTTTCAGCATACCTATGGACTTCTATGTACTTTCATTTTGCGTAGTGCAGTCATCGGCACACAGACTGGTAACTACTTGACAGGCCGACTGTCGTTTGTCGCTCGATCCATCTCTGATGAGACGGAGGGAACGCAAACACAACCCAACCACCAGGCAGCCTAGAGAAAACGCAACTATCGTCGGAGCTGAGAGTCTTGGTCGTAAGACCTTGATTTGGAAGCCATTCATATTAATTGATATAATGGGATTTGGATTCATTTTATAGAGTGGTTAGTCAAGCTTGAACACTCAGTTAAGAGGCATAGCAAAATTAATTAGTAAGGAATACAAATGCATACGAGAAGAGGGCCTGCCTCTTACCATTAATTATGAAGAGCAGCAAGATGTTTTATACTGCGGCTGACTTCCACGTACTGAGGGCTACTCCCATCCGGGTCTCCGCCGTAACTCGGTGTAATAGACTGGCCCAAGGGCTACTGCGAATAGGCGTCGATTACAATATTAATACACTCAAGGAGAAGCTTTCTATATTCCACGCGCGGCCTGCGAGCGGCTCCCTCTTTGCTGAGGATAGCCCTGGCCAAAGCTAGAGTCCATCATCGTCTTACAACCAAGACTCAGCTCCAGCCATGCGAATGTTCTCGCTGGGCCTGCCTGGTGATTGGTTTGTGCGTGTACGTTCCCTCCGCCTCGCCAGTCTAGGCTCTTCAATAGTTAACCAGTGTATAACGGGCTTTCAATCCATCATAAACTTCAGCTTGGATGTTACAGGGTAGCTGGGGGTGTTTGACGAGCTTGGTGGTCTGCCTAAGCTAAGCCACCATGCATCGTATCGTTGACGACAACAGGCATTAGTACAGAGTACGCGATGCAGTGCTTGAGACTGGATTTATTAGTAGCTTGGACTTATGCCCATCCATAGGAATTAGCGTGCATTGCCAGTACTAGGTACGCTACGCCCCTCTCCACTTCGAGGTAGCAGACGTGTCGAAGCCTAGAGGTGGTTTCGATGTCGCCGCACTGCGTCACCGCGGGGACGGCCCACCAAGGCTCACCAGCTGCCAGCACTGCCAACCTGGTGGGCACTCCAAGGACCCTTGGCTCTTTTGGTGGAAACAATTCAATATTGACTTCGCCCATTCCATCGCAGCTGTCAGAACTAGCTCCTGGCAAAAATATCCGACTGCAGTCTGCCTTGGGGTTTTTTGAACTCTCACCGAACACCTCAACCCTTCGATCTCTTGCTCTCTGGAAGTCTGCGCAGACCGAAAGTGGCTCTGTACCTACTTACTACGGTTGGTGCCTCGTTTGTTGGTCTGTTGAGTAGGTCAAAATGCCTTTCACTCTCCCCGCCGTCTCGACAAGCCGCCCGTCGGATGAAAGAGAGCAAATGCTGTCGCAAGTGCGAAATCTCTTCAACTAGGCTCGCTCACCTTGATTCATCCTCACGTCACTTGGCACGAAAACCCGCTACACGCTCCCTGCGCATAGAACATGAGCTGAACCGCTGCCAAATCGCTTTTGCTTCAAGAACTAACCTCCGCTTAATTCAGTACCAGCATCCGTTCAAAACGTCGCCTCGACCTCCTCTACCCTGATCCGTCGCTGACTAGTTACGGACGACAACATTCGAACACCCGCAAGCCGTTGCTCCTGCCAAGAAGCGCCTCTCACCTCCTAGGACACCATACTCCCGACGAGCAAACCGCTCAAGGTCGACATCTCGCCAACAAAGTATCCAGTACGAGTATCTCCACCCGTCGCTACCTAGGGTGCTTGATATGGTGATTGAGCCAATAAATTTGGCTACCGAACCCATTTCCCCATTTAGCAGCTACTGGTGACCTGTCATTCGTAGTTGCGATGGGAGAAACGAGGGATTATTACGCCGACTTGGAGCTTTCGCCCTCGGCAGACATCAACGAAATCAAGAAACAATTCCGAAAACTAGGTACGACATCTCACTTGAATCGCCCTCAGTCACTATGCTAACCCGCTCCCCAGCCTTGAAGTACCACCCTGATCGCAATCCCGGACGAGAGACGGAAGTCAACTCGCAATTTCAGATCATCCAGTCGGCGCACGAGGTCCTCTCAGATCCCCAGCAGAAAGCCAAATATGATACCACCCGGAGTCGGTCCGGTCGGTTTCCAGGAGCATCGGGCGTGAGAGGCAACCCTTGGGCAAATGCAGGCGAACATTTCCCCCCTCCTCCACGACGCAACCCAAATCCTTCAACCCGAAAGGCTGACGCCAGCGCCACCTCAGGAGCGCGGAGATGGCAAACTCGATTTGCTCAGAATGGTCCTCCTCCAACCGCCAAACAGCAAACAAGGGCAGATACGGAAACTAAGAAAAATGCGGCAAAAGCGTTTGAGAATATGCGTAAGGGCCAGTCACAGAGCAACGCCCAGGGTGGTCAGCAGCCTCGTCCAACACCGCCCCCTCCACCTCCGCGGGCAGAATATGCAAAGCAGCGCGCTGAAGCGTCCTTTGGGGCGAGGAAAAACGGATTCTACCCACGCTCAACTATGGGTGGCGATGAGCCCCCAGTTCCACCAAGGAACTATTACTCGTCCAGAACTAACACAGAGTATCCTGGCCCGGAGGGAGCGGCAGGCGGGGCGTCTCGACCTGTGCCTCCTATCCCGGACCCCTTGAAGCAGTTCAGAGAGAGCGATAGGGATGATTATTCGGACTCGCGTCAAAGCACTCCCTACAGCAGGCATGGAGGCGAAAAGACCGACCCCTTCGATGGTGTGTCAAACATAGCCCGGGCTAAGAGCACGAGAGAACCATCAAGCCAATTTCAGGCAGATGATGATTTCTCCTCGAAACAACGACACCGTAGCTCTAGTCTTCCACGAAGAGCAACCGACGATAAGAAAAGCAGCCCGAACCTTGGCGTACCGCAGAGCGAAAGGCGGCCACGGACCGCCGATGAGTCTGCTGATATGTCCTTTAAATCTCGGGCTGCCGATGCCGCAAATTCCTCCACTGGTAATTATGCCATTCTTAGCATATTCAATGATGAGATTCTCCATGACTAATGCTATTGATAGCCCATCAAGGCGGAGACCTAGACCCTAGCGGGCCTACAATGTACGATGCACCTTATAATAAACAATCGCTTTCCTTTCCAAGTATCACCGCGTGTGATACATATCCCGAAAGCTCAGCGCCGTCTTGGACAGTTCCTCGTAGCGGCTATTCAGCTCATAAGACTAGCTCAAGTAACGAGCCATACCCCAACCGGGCTTCTAGTGGGAGCCAAAACTCAATCCTTACCCTTACATCCTTCGAGAGGGAACAACGCCAGCTTCTTGATCGCCTAATCGCCAACATAGGAGCTGGCATGTCTCCCACGGAGAAGGCATCACCGTATAAATCCATCAACAATAACATAGCTCCTCGAGATTTTGCTGACGATAAATGTTCCACTAGCTTCAACTTTGCTGTTGACGACGATGCGTTTGAGAATGCTTCAGCAGGCCCTCGGGGATTTGGTAGGTCCAGCGTTGATGATATTAATACCCAGTTTGTAGATGGGCATGAATCTAGTGCGTGGGAGTTTAGCGCCGGCAGCGAAGGCCAAGAGCCTCAGCAACCAAGCAGTCGGACCAAGCCCAGGAGTAACCGTGCCGGCCGTCGCTCACCCCTGAAAAGGCCCACGATGTCGCGCACCGGCAGCGCCAACCAAACTCCTGAGGCTGCTTCACCCACAGGAGCATTCGATGCAGAAGGCTGGAGCGATAAGTTTGGTCCACAGACGTTTGTTCCCCAACCGAACCCTACCGGGTCTGCATCGCCGACTCGGGCCTCCCGCACAAATTCTAGGAAAACAAAGGGCGTGAAGGCTACAGCAGGAAGCGCTGCAGTCGTCGATGATAGCAGCAGTGGTGATGATCTTTACGATTGGCGTGGGAGAAAGGCACAAGGTGGCCCTGCTATGGCCGAAAGCCCCCAAGCCATGGATATTGATTCTCCGCCAATAAAGGTAGAGATACCACCGCCAGAATCTCACGAAGCACGAAAAATACATGTCGAACCTTCTCGGCCAGATTGGCGCCCAGGAAATGTTGACGGCGTAAATGGAAACACCAATCCACAGCCGCCGAGCAATCCTCAGATGAACCCGAACACCGTTGGGTCAGAGGACAGTGACGAGTTTCGAGCAAGTTTTGCAGACTTGAAGAATGTTGCGCCATTTGCACAGCCTAAGACTGGACTCAAGTCGTTCACAGATCTCAAAGACAGTCTTCCCTTTGAGAGTAGATCCGCAGAAGAAGTCTCCATGAAGGTACACAAGGCGCAACTTTTAGCCTTGCCGCCTGTTCCAGAAGCACCGCGACCACCACCAATTCTCGCCATCGAAGGCATGAAACCAAATAGAGCCTCTTGGAGCAAGTACGTCGAAGATTTCGAAAATTACTTGAAGCAGTGGGATGCCTTTAACAAGCTAGTGGTGGAACATTTTTGGACGCGCAGTGTTCATATTGCACAGACTAGAGATGCCAAGGGATATGCATTTTTGGTAGCTCGTGGCGAAAGCGACATTCAAGAATACTATAACTGGGTTCAACAGGACAATGATGTCCGGAGAAGATGGAACGAGGCTTGCGCAGGACATGAAAAGCACTTCCGCGAGTTCTTGGCGTTTAGGGCGAAGATGAAATGATTGATGCAGGGCATAGCTCTTGACTTTGTTTCAGTGCTGTCGAGGAGGGTTGGTTGGCTGGCGTTTTGGGCAACCCGTGCTGCATCTTTCGAACACTTGATCGATACCCACCCACATTACAGCAGCAGGAGTGGCAATTTGTCTGAAATGTATAGATTGCTTTCACGACGATATGATCAACTGGAGGCATAGTTTGAGACCGAGATGAGCTACACTACCGGCGCTTCACAGAGCCGGGCTGGCGAGTTTGAGATTTGGTATTTGCTGGTTGTTTATCGAGCACAACGTACTGCCTACTTGGGATGATGTATGCTACTATACACACTACCTATGTACCCTAGTTCAATGGTATCTCTTACGATGGACTAACCACATCTGCATTGCTTTCTCTCATCCTATAAGTACGTTGTCGATGCACACATGAATCGCCACTTGCGGTACACTCACTTGAGAGTCTCTCACATCAAATAACAATATTTTCAAGGGATCAGTATACGAAGTACTGTGAAGCTCAATTCTCGACGTATTAAATAGATAGATAGGTTTCCGTACCAGCTGTCTATTAAATCACCTTCAAATGCCCCAGCCACAGTCGGTTCAGATTCGTGCAATTCTTATTGCCTGAGTAACTAAAGCCTTTCTCCGAAGATACATCTAAGTGAATGCATTCTGAGGACCTTTTGTTTCTGCCTCAGGAGGTCGCTGTTATGCCTCACCTGTTGGAATTAAGTCGGGGTTGAAATGCTGCCCCCCCTTACACGTTGTTTTCACTTCTTCATCAACCTGCGTTACTAGAATAGTATTGTTCGGCAGTGCACTTCCCTGGAACCAACTTCACGTACTCTCCACTAAGCTGGGGCAACGAGGAACTAGGAACACGTTTCTTCCACTTTCTTGAAGCAGTGAAGTCCTTGATATCTTGCGTTCTTCTCTCATACAATTCCCATCCGACTTCTTTCATCTCAAGTACTGCGGCTACTTTGACACAACACGAATTTGCAAAGCATTCCGCCTAAGAATCTTGACAACTTCAGCGCCTCCACTGCGGTATTCGCGAACAGAATCATAACTAGAGCCCACCAAGCACTGAATTACCAGCTGTTTGTTTCTTTCACCTGCCATCTCCCCAGTCGTTTGAGTCTCCACGCACAGCACTTCGACAACAATACCCCGGCAATGTCTGACGGAGAAAATCCTAGCAAGGGCGAGGGAAAAGCAGGTGCCTGGACCGAGGAAGCCAAGGTAAATGTTTACTATTTTTCAAACTACTTTCCTATGCTGTGTGTACCTTGGCACGGCTGACATATATTGAAGAATGAATTTCTCCTCCGTGTCATCTCGCAGCTGCAAGAAGATGGCAAGACAATCAACTGGAATCGTATCAGCATGGCGGGTCGCACCACAAAGTCCCTCCAGAACATGTGGACCAAGGTCAGGAAGATCATGGGAGAGATGGAGGATGGCGGGGGTGCCATGCCTACCACGCCTACCAAGGCGACGCCTAGTAAAACCGCGACCAGGAAGAGCACGCGTGAGTTTACTGCGTCTTTTGATCCTCATCGCGGGAAATCTTTTCAGCGTGAACCGTGGTCGCTGACACTTTTATTGGTAGCTCGCAAGCCGCGTGCTAAAAAGTCAGAGGCTATTGTCAAAGCGGGCGATAGTGATGATGAGGACGTCAAACTGGCTCTAAAGCGCGGCGCTGAAGGTAAGTGATGTTACAAGTCTATTGATATGCTCATGTCTAACTGAGATGTATAGAAATGGCTTCATCATTTACGGCCAAGAAGTTCAAAGTTGAACGCGACGACATGACGAATGGTTTCCTAGGGGAAGAAATTTAGAGCTACTCTGACGCTACCAACGTCTATGCTACGCTCTTGCAAGTGCAAGGGCAAGGGGGAATACTCGAGTCAGCCAGGAGTGGGACATTTCGCTGTAAAATCGACTATCTTTGGATGCAGTACCCGTAGTCTCGGTTGAGCTTCGAATGAGGCGGACTGAAACGAGTGCTGAGGCTATATCGAATGCGAGGTATAGACATATTTTGCTTGTTAGGCATGGTCAGATTACCAAATAACAACAGCAACATGGACGCGAATCTATTTCGTAAACATCATCTCGGCGCTTGTGGCAGAGATAGCTTGCTACGGTTGTCTTTGTTAGTCAGTTCCCTAGTTACTTTATCTATGGTAGCTATCTCACGCCCTGAACTGATGTTAAATACTATTTACGACCTTCCGCTGTACTTGAGTCATCCCGGTTTAGCAGCTTGTTTGTAGTCGTCTCGGCGAACCTGGTATGACTACCTAGGTATAAGATTGAAGGTATTGAAGTTCGTGATAGCTTCATAATTATACTCCTTGAGCCACCCAAGTGGCAGCAGCAACACCACCAATGAAGGCGATAGAACCTTTCTGTTTCATGGCGTGGATATAGCGGGAGCAGCCCTCTCATTACCACATCATTTCCAATTAGTAGCCGTGATATGGCTAGGCAAATACGACGTCGTGCGCAAACCTGTTACGGCTGGTAGGGAGTCGTGTCGGCATGGCGTCATCAACTTCTGTAGGATGGATGTTATTACTAGTATCCTGTTCTCCAAATCTTTGCAGATCGTCCATGATGCGACTAAACTCAGAATAATCTAGACTCGCTTCCAACCTACACGCCTTCCTCCCAAGACGCGTTTGCGCCGAGACAAATATGCAAACACCATCGCGTGACTTCTCGGCCGACTCTCTCGCATGCAGTAGGGTCGGATCGGACAACACCACGAGCGACCGGCGGGGATGCCATCAGCTTATAATACGCACAGAATACTCCATACGTATCGTGACCGCGACCATCATACGAGCCGCCCTGCCTGCTGCTCCGTTGCCAAATGCGAAAATGTAAGACATGTGGTGCAGTTTGAGGCTTGGAGGCTTGACGACTTCAAGGCTGGGGGAGCATCCGTCCCTTGGCACCCCCCTCTAACGGGGGTGGTGCAGGACCTGGGAGGGGTGCAAAAGAAAAGCGCTAAAGAACCCCGGTTGCTAGCATGGCGATTGAGCCACTTATTATTCACCCCCGGGACACCCACTCTGGGGCGGGAATGTGGTGGGGATGGGGGGTTTGGTGCATGTGTACATGTGCATTGCGTTAGTAAAATGGACATGGCAGGTTTACGCGTTGGCGTGGGACGGCCTAATGTAGAAGTTTTAATTGCACTCTAGTTTCTGCAGTATGTATTCACCCTAGATTATTAATAAGACAGAAAGTACGAACAGCACGGTATAACGCGGGGTGTTTACCGGGTTACACTCATTTGGATAGAGGACATCTTCAGATTAACGTCTTTCACCTTCTACTCCCAGTTAGTATTTACTACTGTAATTAATCATTGGACACCAAAGGAGCACTGGCTCAGCTCATGATGTAACCACTGTAGGCACCTACGCTGGTTGCGCACTCCCCATCGTCCAAGTGCCATCAACGCCCGAGGCCCGCTAAAAATCTTGACAGGGGAAGCCACAAGGGTGCCTATATTCGGTCAGTGATCCTGCTAGGTACACCGCTACCACTCTCAGTACTGCACGGTACTTGGCAGCTTGGCGCGCAAAGTGCTGGTGATCCACACCTGATCTCTCGAGTAGCATTGAATTTTCCCCAAACTCACCGGAGGCATCACATGAACTCCTGTTCCCTCCACCATCCCAACGACTTTGTCATCAGTTGCCCGTCTGTCGCTCCCTGCCGCTCTGTTGTCCGCGCTATCCATCCGTTTCTGGACGCGCTGCCACCCTACGCCACGGTGATATCACGAGTTCTACAGCCCCCGTCGCTCTTTTTCTCTGTCGGTTGAGCCAAGGCATTGTGCCTATAGGCTCGATTCGCCGCCGCACTTTGTAGCGACCCTCGGAAGGATCCAGCTCGATATCCTCTTCATTTCACGTCGAAAAACCGCGTTGCAAGCGCACGTCGACGTACTAAAGGAGGCTCCATCGCACCATTTTCACGACCCCTAGCTCGAGGATCTCGTTTGCTCTCGCCTCGCTGCTAGAGTTTGCGAATCCCGAGCCAGCTTCAAACGCACGATACCAGTCACTATGAGCGGAACACTAGAATCGGCCAGGGCTAAGAGAAAAGCTCCCGGGTCACCCGATCTATTGCGCCCAGCAAAGAGAGCCGTAAACGGCAGGCTCTCGACCGATGACAATACCCCCGATGTCGAAGTAGTCGAGTACGAGGACGAATCGGACTCCGCAGATGACCTTCATATCCATGATGGCATGTACATAGGTACCCCCGGTAGTTTGGGAGAGTGGCAGGACACTATTCAGAAAGTTGTCCGCAACGTCGTCGCCATTCGATTCTGTCAGACATGTTCTTTCGACACCGATCCAGCTCTGACAAGCGAGGCCACTGGTTTTGTGGTGGATTCCGAACGAGGGTAAGCATGCCTCTGGTGATATATATATCGATATCTATATTGCCCCTTTGGCGATGGTGGTGTTAACTCGTGGAGACAGGTACATCTTGACGAACCGCCATGTTGTTGGCGCCGGTCCTTTCTGGGGTCACTGTGTGTTCGATAATCACGAGGAGGTCGACTGCTACCCTGTTTACCGAGACCCTGTCCACGATTTTGGCATCCTACGATACGACCCGAAAGCGATCAAGTATATGAATGTTGATGGTCTCAGCCTCAGCCCAGACCAAGCCAAAGGTATGACGCAGTTGTTGATACATCGCAGCTGAAACGAAATCGGCTGGAAAGACGCTAACATATGCACCATAGTGGGAGTCGAGATCCGCGTTGTTGGTAACGATGCCGGAGAAAAGCTGAGTATTCTTTCCGGAGTCATCAGCAGACTGGACCGTAATGCACCAGAATACGGCGAGGGTTACAGCGATTTCAATACGTGCTACTACCAGGCCAACGCCGCCGCCAGTGGAGGAAGTTCCGGCAGTCCCGTTGTTAGCAAGGATGGCTCAGCCGTAGCTCTACAAGCCGGCGGTCGATCTGATGGTGCTTCCACCGACTACTTCCTGCCCTTGGATCGGCCGTTGCGAGCCCTTCAGTGCATTCAGCAAGGCAAACCTGTGACACGCGGTGACATCCAATGCCAGTTCCTCCTGAAGCCTTTCGACGAGTGTCGCCGACTGGGGCTTAGCCCAGAGTGGGAGGCCACCATACGCGAGGCGTTCCCCAGCGAGACCAACTTGTTGGTGGCCGAAATCATCCTTCCCTCAGGCCCGTCTCATGGCAAGATTGAAGAGGGCGATGTACTCATCAAAATGAACGGCCAGCTCATCACACAGTTCATCCGCGTCGACGACATCCTCGACTCCAATGTTGGCAATACCATCAAGTTCCAGCTCCAGCGTGGCGGCCAGGATGTTGAGGTGGACATTGAAGTCGGAGATTTGCACAAGATCACGCCTGATCGCTTCGTTTCCGTGGCTGGCGCCAGCTTCCACGACCTCTCCTATCAACAGGCCAGACTCTACGCTGTAGCTGTCAAGGGTGTTTACATCTGTGAATCAGCCGGGTCGTTCCGTTTCGACAACACCGATAACGGTTGGATTGTGAAAACCGTTGATCATAAGCAAGTCCCAGATCTCGACACCTTCATTGAGGTAATGAAGGGTATTCCGGATAGAGCTAGAGTCGTCATTACTTATAAGCACCTCCGAGATCTCCACACCTTGAACACGACAGTCATTTACGTCGATCGTCACTGGTCTGCCAAGATGAAACTTGCTGTTCGAAACGACATCACTGGTGTCTGGGACTTCTCTGACCTGGGCGACCCCCTACCTCCGGTTGCGCCAAAACGCCGATCTGCTTCCTTTATTGAACTCGACCATCTGCCGCACCCCGGCATCGCCGAGCTGATTCGAAGTTTTGTTCACGTCAACTGTACGATGCCCGTCAAACTGGATGGTTTCCCCAAGAACCGCCGATGGGGAATGGGCTTGGTCATCGATGCTGACAAGGGCCTTGTTCTCATTGCTCGAGCCATCGTCCCCTACGACCTGTGCGACATCACAGTCACGATTGCGGACTCCATCATTGTCGAAGGCAAGGTCGTTTTCCTTCATCCACTCCAGAACTATGTCATCATCAAGTATGACCCTGCGCTTGTGGATGCCCCTGTGAAGAGTGCTAGACTTAGCAGCGAGCATCTCACACAGGGCGCAAAGACGTACTTCCTCGGCCATAACAGGATCGGCCGCGTTGTGCATGGTGCTACGACTGTGACTGAGATTACAGCCGTTGCCATTCCAGCCAACTCTGGGGCTCCCCGATACCGCGCCGTCAATGTGGATGCCATAACCATTGACAGCAATCTAGGCTCCACTTGCAATAGCGGTGTCTTGGTGGCACCTGATGGAACGGTGCAGGCACTGTGGTTGTCATATCTTGGTGAACGATCACCCTGCAGTCAAAGAGACGAAGAGTACTATTTGGGCCTTGGCACGCCGACGCTGTTGCCAGTCATCGCATCGATCCAGAACGACGACACCCCCAAGCTTCGCCTATTGTCAGTAGAGTTCAGGGCTATCCAGATGTCGCAGGCTTCTGTAATGGGCGTATCTGACGAATGGATCAAGAAGGTCACACAGGCCAACCGTTCTCATCACCAGTTATTCATGGTGAGCAAGAGGACTTTTGAACGGAACAACCAGCCCGTGTCTCTTCTAGAAGGAGACATTATCTTGACCCTCAACGGCAAGGTGTGCACCACGATATCGGATTTTGATGTCATGTACACAAACGAATCTTTGGATGCGGTGATTGTTCGTGAATGCGAAGAGGTGCACCTGCCAATCCCGACGGTGTCTGCTGACAACCTCGAAACGGACCACGCTGTTTCGTTCTGTGGCGCCGTCCTCCACCGGCCACATCAAGCTGTTCGTCAGCAAATAAGCAAGCTTCACAGCGAAGTCTATGTCTCGAGCAGGATCCGGGGCTCACCTGCGTACCAATATGGTGTGGCTCCGACCAACTTCATTACCCATGTCAACGGAGAGCCTACTCCTGACCTAGACACCTTCATTGCCGCCACCCGAAAGATTCCGGACAATACCTGTAAGTTTGATGCTTATATGAAACTCAATAGATCGTGAGAGCTGACACAGCAACAGATTTCCGACTCAAGGCAGTCACCTTTGACTGCGTACCTTGGGTCATCACCATGAAGAAGAATGATCACTATTTCCCTACAATGGAATGGATCAAGGACAACAATGAGTCGTGCGGCTGGCGAAGAGTGACTTACGAGGGTTCTGAAGTCACCGAGGGTGAGCCGACGGATGGCGTACCTCGTATAGTGGAAGAAACTGAGGTTGGCGCGGATGTAGAGATGGATCCGGCGGCAGTCGAGTCATAGACTTGCTATACTCTACCTGAAACGTGGACGAGCGTGTGGAGCGAGGCCTTATTTACGGGTTTGCTTGCGGAGGCAGTTGCTGTACGATGATGCAACTGGAAACTTGGATAAAGGCGTTACATGGCTTAAAAGGCATTACGGAGTTCATTCTGGCAGTTTGCCGCACAAATCATGCGGTTTAATGGAAACGGCAATATACAGAGAGTGTACAGAGAGTGGTGGTGATCTGGAAGAATCCAAGTTGCATTCTGATGCCAGCAGATGGGAAGGGACTATGTATTGCATAAGGTGCCGAGTTTAGAGAGAAGAGAGGAGTGTTATTCTGAACAAGGTCAAGGGTCAATGGCCGCTGATGTTCTTGCAATGTGAGGAAGGATTCGCCATCCTAATGACGCAGCTGGCGGGGCGGGGTATGAACGAAGTGCCTTGTCATTTGGCCCTCGTATTATTTAAAACACCATAACCAACAACCAAACAGCAATCAACAGACAAGTCCAAGCACGACACGCCACAACACATTGAAACTAGAAGTCATATTCCGAACTACCCATCTCCATCTCCATTTGAGGCTGTCCAGCACCCTGCCCATGTCTGCTCTGTTGACTGAATTCACCCCCTTTCCCCGCCTCCCTGTCGAGTTGCGGGCGACGATATGGGAATTGGTGCCGCAGCCAGAACGCATCGTGGGACTTATGGGCCCAGAAGATCTGTGGCAGGCGAGCCGGTATTCGAGGCCAAGGAGCTTCCCCAGCAATAATAACCCCCACCCGGATAATCACAGCGATGAGGAGGTCACCCCAATTGACTGGCATTTCCGCTTCGTCGGGTTGCCCCGTCGCCACGCCGTCTTCCCCCCCTTACATGTGAACCGCGAGGCAAGAGCAGTGTTGTTGCCTCGATTCTTCAGACCCCAGCGCTTCGTCCGATTTTGCATTCCGGACGAGCTTCCCGGCCTTTTCAATCCCGATGAGCTAGGGAGCGGGGTGGGAGAGTGCGTTGTTAGATTCGATGTGCCTTTCATTGATTATGAAAATGATATATTTGCTCTTTTTGAGCTTTGGAAACCAAAGCACTACCTGAAGCCGTTTAGCGGACTGCAGCGATTTGCGGATTTAGAGCATGACGGCCACGATATTGACAGTTTCATCGATCCCTTCCTTGGGCTCGATCGCAACCGTATACAGCGTGTTGGGATGTGCGAAATGCCGCGCAACGCGGAGCTGTCAACCTTTGCTCTCGACTTGGCTCGTCTACCAGCGTTACGTTCCGTGTCTATTATAGTGTTAGGGCCAGACCGTCTCTTAGATACTCAGCATCAACCTGTGCCTCCCGAGGATGACCGATTGATGCGGACCAACTTTGTCCAGGGCTACCCGGAGATGCTCGCTGTGCAGATGCAGCACTACGACTGCGAGATGCGCTCGTTGGACTGTAGTGTCGTGGAATCCCACAATATGCTCTCGAGCTTGAGGCTGATGCACTACGAGGAAACGTCATCGATGATCCGGCCACTGCCACGCTACGTCGCCTTCATCAACGGCTGGCTTTGGCACGCGAGGGGCCGTTGGGCGGACATCTAATGATATGTGGCCGATTCCACTTGAAGAATGGTGGGAGTTTGCTGCCTATGCCATCGACAGTGATGATTTCTCAGGCGACCATCGTTGTCCGTTGCGGTTCGACTGTTGCGGTCCGGATGGGCATACTCGGGACGAGATGATGAAGAAGAATGATACTGAGACGGACTGTAAAATAGTGTTTGTGACCCAGTGGGCGAGGAAACTTGAAGATCTGGGGTTATTTGAGAGTAGGCGGCAATATCTTGGTGGTCCGAATGAAGTCCGTGAGTATGTCTGAGGAGTTGTGGGCTTTTTTTTTTACTCCTTGATTCCAACTCGGATTCAATATGGATTGGTGCAAGCCCAGAGTAGTTGCCCAACGACCACACGCCCCCTTGCTCCCTCCACGGCGAAGAACCTGCTATGCTTGGGAGGTATATGTGTTTCGTAGGGAGGTAGCGTTGACATATACGGTGGCACCAAGGCCAGGTCTTATTTAGTCATTATCTTCGAGCTAGATCGACCTCTCTATGCTACTGCTTTGTATCCGGAGGCAACTGGGTTATCCGTGCAAGCAGCCATCCACCTCGTAACAGCGATGTTCTCACGGGATTCTCGTCCTCAACGCTGTGCCTCAGTTTGCTAGACTGATCCGCATTAATCCACCGGTATCATGATGATGCTTCTATTATTGATTTCCTGCTCTATCCAGGCGATATCTTCGTCTTCGTTTTTGTTCGTTAATGATACACCTGGCGGGTATTTGCATGTCCCAGTCCCCCTTTCATGCTGCCATTGCATGCTGCCAACTGCCATTATTGGAACCCAATGAAATACACGACGATCTAAGCAAACCCAACAACGCCGTACCCATCATTGCCAGAACTTAGCATTATACAAAAGCGATGCAAGGGCGTATCTTTACACCCGGAACATGCGCTCAACACTAGACCCAAGCCACTGGACCTGCTCACACTTCCTCTCCTCCCTCCACTTCTCTACGCGGTCCTTGGGGTAGCCGGTCGAGAAGTCTGTCCACTTTTCCTTGCCGTCCTCTTCCCTCCTCTCCGCATCTCTCTGCTTGCCGTGTTGGAAGGACGTTGAGAGCTTGCATTTCTTTTCGTCGCGTCCCTGCCATTCGTACTTGAGGCACGTTTCGTCACTTTCGCAGGCTTGGCCGCACTGCTCGAAGGTCGTGATCGCGGTGTTGTCTTTGGGGTCGAAGAGATGGTAGCCGCCACCTTCCCAGTTCTGGTGTGTGGGGACAGAGCCTGGTTTATAGTATTGCCATACGTCTGAGTATATTATCGGTCGCTGTTGGTGGTTAGCCGTATTCCTCACATGATTCATTGTCGTTCTCGTTGATAAATTGGGAGGGGGAGGGGGGGGGATAGATGCCCAGGGCAGTGGAGCATGAATAATTGCGTACCTGCGACTTTCTCTGCTCGAATTCCCACTTGAACAACTTCACCATGTCCTCATTCGAGTTCTTGTGGAGTGTAATAATGGGTTGGCACCAATGCTGCTCGTTGAACGGAATCTCCGACAAAGAATAGGGCGTGAACATGGGCCACCGCCCGTCCATGGTTACCCCAAGACGGAAAAACACAAACCCCAGTACACTGTCGCCGCAGCACTCCCCATCGCCATTGAAGTGGGCCCATTCCTCAGACAGGGAGACGCCTACGGGTCGCTTTGGGTTTTTGGGGGTGTCGAGGTTGAGAAGTGTCTTCATGGCGCCTCGACTGATTACGTATCCGGGTCCGCCGTTGACGAACAGCGTGCCCTGGTCCTTTCGAGCCGGATCGCGACGACCGGGGCTTGCATGGCCCATGTAGATGTGGGAGTCTGGGTCGAGAGTGGCGAGAAGTCGAAAGAGGTTGTCCCAGAATATGTATCTGGAGAGGCGCACGGTTAGCAAACTGCGCTCTAAACCCCGCCCGAACAGCTGTCGATGTGCAAACTTACGTGTCGGTCTCGTAAAAGATGTAAAACTCCTTTTCGGGCCTCATTGCCCAAGTCTTGTCCATCATTGGCAAGAATTTGTACTTATCAAGAACCCACCCGTCAATACGCCTCGTCTGCGCGTCCGTCCCCAGGGTGCCGTTCGCCTGCATCTGCTTCTGCGCCTCGTACTCTCCCCATGGTTTTAGAAGATGGCTGTTGTAGTGGGTCTCGGGCATGGTGGATAGGATGTCGATGGTTTCGTGGTTGCGAATCTTCTCCTTCAGGTCGGAGAAGATGATGAGCTCGCTGGGTTCGAAGCACGCGCTGACGCTGTCCATCTGCGACGCGACCTTTTCCTTGCTGTCGCCATGGCCGGTCTTGAGGACGGGTTGGATGCGCGATAGGAGGTGTTTCGGGAACGACGCGCAGAGCTCACTGATGCTCTTCTTTGAAGCATCGAGCGTCAATGGTTTGAATTCGCTCGTGCCGGGGACGACATCGTAGTCTGGCGTCTCGGCATAGACGAGCTGAGGCTCGGCGCTTGGCGGGCCAAAGAACCATAGAAAGACACGGGCTGTGACGAAGAGGCAAGCCGCCGCCACAACATACCGGCGCAGGCGTCTATTCTGCACCAACGCCCTGAGGGGAGACACGTTGTCTTTGTCGAGCTGCGGCATGCTACTTGCTGCCTTTATAGGCATGGAGTCGTCCGGGCGCGGTTGCTAGCTTCGCATGGCGCTTGGGTGTTGCAGAGGTGGCTCGTGAGGATTCGACGTGGTAGGGCAGGGGAGGTGTTGCGCAGATTCAATTCAGGGGAAGAGTCAGTCCTCTTTCTACCAGTGGCATCCAAGGTAGGGGGACGAAAACACAGGACATGCAACCACACTACACCATACTAAGGCCCACTTGGTTGTCTCGATTTTTTTTCCCACCCAACTCAGATCAGCTCGTATAAGGTGACGAATCTCACTACGTGTATCTAGTCAAGTCCCTGAACTAGGCTCTATGCCGTGGATAATTGCGGCTTACCGATACTTCCATCGTGGGGCGACTTTATCTGCAAAATGACGGTGACGTCGTCAATACACCATCCATGGAGTAATTGGAATCCATTACTAGTCATTTGCCTATAGCATCCAAATGGGATCATCCATAAGCCCCTATGCCTGTGCCTGCCACCTAATGTGCAATCGTTTTGTCATATTCGACTAGATACCTGTCCAGGCACGAAGTACTGATAAATCTCAGAGGGTCACTACTAAGAAAGACATCATTCAACGGCGGCATCCTCTATTACCTGAGAGCTGCCGAGTGATGCATAATCAATCTCCCTTGGCCACTATTAAACAATGCTAAATGAAAGCTCCATCAGATGCAAAGAGTGGGGTGATGGAAATAGCTATCTCCCGGACAATAATCGTACATACTGGACTTTGATTCTCGACAAGGCTTGCCGCAAGCTAGAGGGTAAGCTTATGGCCCTTATCTACAAGTATCTTAAACTTAAATTTAATTGTACTCCGTAAATTCCAGGATTCGGTATAATTAGGGCAACTATTTCAGCCCGAACGCTGGAGCGGCATAAATGAGAACCCTTGCCTGGAAGTATCATGCGATGGGGTGATTGGGTCTCTGATCGACCCGGGGTAACAAACACGTTGCGCACTAGTTGGAGGGTTAAACACGTTTACTGCTAGCTCCGCTTCAGTGTGTCGCCTCAATTTTCGATACAGGCTTCTGCTCGTAAATGGGATGCGGGGTTAATGGTCAATGTCGTATACCATTGACATCTTGAATTACGTTGCATTTTATCGTTGTTTTATGTCGACGTGCTGTGGTCTGGATTTAGATACGGCGCGCGGAGGCATGTGCCAGACGTGAGGCGGTGAGGATCAATACAAAGTAACAGTAGGCAATATACAGTAGGACAAATATCAGCTATTGGTTGCTGACATATTGCATTTTCAGAATCTGTGATGCTTATTTAAATACACACCCATTTCTGCAATTACATGTCCGATGGCCCGGCAAAGAACCCCATTGAGTCGAACGAAGACGTAGCGTTCGTGATCAAGATAGGCCATGTCCCTCGCGAACAGGTTCCTGAGCAGCCAAGGGCGTTTGCGCAGAGTGGCATCCATCTACGCATGCCCAAAAATTTGGTTGTCGTTGGAGCCTGGGCAACGAATCGCCGCATCGGCAGCCTTATACTAGACATCACTGCGTACAATGCCATGGATGGCGTGGCCTTGTTCATAAATGGCGAAGATCTCATCGGCCGCCCCCGACATGAGAAAAACACGAATATCCTGCTGAGGTTTCCCATACCCACGAGGCATACGACCAAAGAGCTATGAGGATTGCAAAAGAAATTGGACGTCAGTTGGACGTAACAAAGGTGAGCGAGCGACACACTCTCAACTGAGTTTCCCGCCAATCCAACTTACATAGTAGTTCTTTCCTGGTCACAAGTATTTATATGACAGCGTTCCTGCTAAAAACGGTACTGTATTCTCGACGGTGATATCATCAAGCCGCCCCTGGAGCAGGTTTTAAGTCAACTCAACTCTACAGTGCCATTTGACCTCGGCAATGCGGTTGGTGACTACGGAGAGAGATTTGGTTACGGTGGCTCTGCCGTCATCCTTTCAAGGGCTACTGCTGACGCGCTATTCAAGAAAAACCGAGAAGTGGTTGCTGCAGCCTTCCTACAGTCACTAGATAAGACCATAGCAGACAGACTGGTGGAAACAGCGCTACAAAAGTTTAAAATTCACATCAACGAGCGGTACTCACACTTCTTCAAAGGGAAAACACTCGAAATAGACAAGATCACTCGATCGTTCCATGCACTCCACCAGCCTAGCAGTTGACGTGGGAAAGTGAATTGACCCCTTGAACACAGCACACTCCGGGGGTGAAGTTTAGAGCTTGTTTGGTAGAGCCAATGACAGTGCCATTGGGTTTCAAAAGCATCTTCAGCGCCAAGACTGCGTTGGCCGGTCGAGCGAAGAAGCACAAGAATGGTACTGATCGTACGGCGCGGAGATTCGCGACCAGACTTGCAACGACAATAGCGCATGGAGTTTCGCATGGACGTGTGATATACTGAAACACACATGTCGAGGGGCCGTGGATGATTCTGGGACAACAGTGACAGGTTTATAGTTTCGGGGGTTAATAATGCTGCATTTAAATCATAAATATACAAATGCAACCAATTGAAGTAGATAAAAATTCCAATGTCCATAGTTAGCGATATTGGTCAAAGAGATCTTTCAGCGTAGAGAGTTGTGTAGATATCATAGGCATCTGTAAATGCGGTCATTGGTGCTGTTTTCGCTGTTAGGTTTGGTTCCACACAGTCTGGACTCTTGAGTTTGGCCTGGGGATTTCCAACTAATTAGTGGAGGCCAGCCAAATTTGGCTAGAGGCTCAGGCGAACTAGTTAGGGCGGCATGGACGCGATGCGGCAGCCTGCGACAGTGTGTCACAGCGCTTTAGCGCATTGCTGACGGATAGACGTCACCTGAGTCTCGTCAAGCAAGAGTTGCCTAAGCATCATCATTACCACAACTTCACTTCGGCAACCGCGTAGTTTGGAGACTCTGTCACAGACTCGCGGATATCTGCTTGATAGACTATCTGACTTAGAATAGTATAACACTCCTACGCAGATCCCACCTACAACATCACTAGTGTACATCTTTCATAAGATCTGCCTTACATAACACCTACATCAACCCACCTACCTCCCTGCTACGCAGTTCCACGCCGAGGCACCGCGCTCTCCCAATCCCACATTCACACCTTCTGGCGCAATTATAATACCAAAGGATCCGGTCCGCGAAGACGCCTGTCATGGCTCCAGGAGCGTCTCTAGTGGTGAGTATATTATCTGCATCTCCCTGAGCTGTCAACCCCTCCATCGACCTAGCTCTAGGCTGTAGCTACCCCGCCGGCCGGTCCGCAGCGCGAGTGACGCAATGGTAACTAACGAACGGCATCGTGATCACAGACCAAACTTAAGGTCCAGCTGAAGCTTGCAATTGCACGGCTGCGCATGGTCCAGCAGCGCGATGAGCAGCTCGGAAAGACGAACCGCAGGGCAATGGCCCAGCTGCTCGAGGCGGGCAAGATCGACTCTGCGACGATCCGAGTCGAGAATATCATAAGATCCGACATTATCAGCGAGCTACACGAGCTGCTGGAGCTGTACTGCGAGCTGCTGCTTGCGCGATCGGGGTTGCTAGAGGGGTCTGTGTGCGATCCGGGGCTGGAGGAGGCGGTGCAGAGCATCGTTTATGCGGCGCCGAAGACAGAGATCAAGGAGCTGCTTACGGTGCGTACGCTGCTGGCGGAGAAGTATGGGAAGGATTTCATTCTGGCTGCCATGGAGAATACAGAAGGCAAGGTGAATGGCAAGGTTGTTAAGAAGCTGAGCGTGGAACCACCGAGGCAAGAGCTTGTGACGGGGTATTTGGAAGAGATAGCGAGGGCTTACGGGGTGGATTGGCCGAAGCGAGAGAGGGCCTCGCCGCCTCCCGATCTTCTAGACGATGAAGACGGGCCTGGAGGTGAAGACGACCCCTCTGGGGGCCAGGCGCAGAAGATAGCAGAGGCACCGATAGAGGCAGCAGATAGGAAGGCATCAGTGGGAGAAGAGGAGATTAGCAAGGCGACACCGCCGAGAGGGCTAGGCGGCCCTAGGAGTCCGTTGACGGTTACACCGCCGCGGATGACGACGGAGAACGTGCATCCAAAGGTGACGCTGGGGGCCGTGGAGCTGAAGCCGAACAGGAGGATGGAGGATGCGAATAGGAGGAAGAAGAATGAGCCTGAAGGGTCGGTACCGGATATTACGGATCTGGAGAAGAGGTTTGCGGCGCTGAAGAAAAGATGATGTGGGCTTCCTTCTTGAGCTGCTGATAGAGTTAATGGGGGTTTTGCATGATTGGACGGAAGTGAATCTTTGCATGTGGTGCTGTGGTTGCGAGTGTGTGTGTCTGTTTATATCGTAAGATATGGTCAGGAGACTTGATAATCGAGGAGGGTTGGCATGATTCTATTGTCCTTTGTATATACTCTCCCTGAATGCGTTTTTGCCAAATCACCACAGGGACCCTGACTACATGACATAAAGATTGCCATGCTGATATGTCTGGCACTATTACGACATGGTACCAAGCAAACTCCCTCCCTCTGGTTGCCCGCTGCAAGTGAGGATGAATGACACGGCTATTCAGCCTTGTTCATGCCCGATCAAATCCAACAACCAGTTTCTTGATCCTGTAGCTCCTGTGGCATCATACCTGGAAATCTTTTATAGAGGAAGTATGTCAATTAAAACCTAAGTGATGAACCAATGAGGATTTTTAATTTATTATAAATATATAAATTGGCCATGATTTAGGGGGTGGGCGATATGGGACGGCCGATTCTGAACAGAGGGACTTCGGTCCTCCTCAGAAAGTCGCCACCAACAGTCAGGGAGCTATCCCGCAAACCCACACAATCTTTCAGCAACCCATTTGCCGAGGATCCCTCGTTAAGAGTAATGAAAACGATTTTGTCTCTTCTCATACTCCACCAGTTAAGCAACTATACTGCAGGCCACGACAGCTAGGATTGAAAAGTCGGCAGACACGTAAACCTGCCCCTTCTCCTAATCACATAAAGTATTTTTGCGAGCCTGGATTAAACAAAAATCATTGTTTCAGCTGCCTCACAATTTCCCAAACCAGCCATGCCTCATCTACATCGACTGCAGGTCTACCTGCCCTCTTAGGAGCTGGTAAGTTCTCTGTTTGTATATCGCGATCCTGGCTGAGAGGTTCTAATTCATACTAGGGCAACGGCACTCACACTGCTCAGATCGAGGAAGAACAGGCTCTAAGAGAAGCTAACGATACCCTCGCCAAACTCGACATCGAAGTAGGCCTGCAGCACGCCATAAATGTCGCACAGCTTCATAGCCGCAAAACGCCGTCGGAGCTCGAGATCGACTTGCTAGTTACAGAGAAATATGTTGGCAAGGAGGCATATGGCCTGGCTGTCTTGGAGCTCTTCGCGAGCAAGAACAATGTTTGGGTCAACAAGATACCGCGACCGACGGCACTCAAGATGTGGGAGCGGCATAATGGACATCCTCCTTCTGAAAAGTAGATGGCCAATTGAAAACTCGGCATGGGAGTCCACGTCCACATCATATCAGGTGGCTCATTCTCCTTGAAAGTATGCGAGTCGCATGCTCGCTTATAGATAGGTTCCGCCTTTTAGGTTTTGCATTGCTTGCACCCTGGAACTATCCATGACTTGGTTTTCAAATGACCGGACGATTCAAGAAGAGTTTCAATAGGTCGCTCAAATCAAAGATCTTCAAAGATACTAAATGCCCCCAGTGCCTAGCTTTCAGCCATTGCATGCCTACCCTTTGAACTCCCAACGCCGCCAGTGCCATCTGTTGTGCAAACACGCAAGCGAAATAAAAAGGAATAGGCCATCCACACTACTTCTTCCTATCCTGTCATAAATTCCAGCCAATATCTCTGCCCCTCACTCCAGCTTATCAAGATGCTCCAGCCTCGTCAAGACAACTTGTTTACTCGTCTCCTCGATCTCCCCTGCAAGAAACACCTCATCGAGTATAGCGTAGACCTTGTAGAAGTTGAAGACGAGGTCCAGCTCGCAGACGTTGCCGAAGAAGGCATCGAGAACCTCGACGAAGAAGTGGATGGCCTCGAGGTAGGCGAGCTCGTTATCGTTGGTGTCGACGCAGACACAGAAGAAAAGACCGGCGTAGCGGCGATACACGATCTTACTATTACGGAACTCGACGAAATTGGACTGGTACTTTTGGTCACGGGGGGCGACAAGGCGGTGGACTTCGCCCTTGAGCTTGATCTTTTCGTCGTCGCTGAAGGGGGCGTACCACTTTGCGAGGCGGGTTTTGCCCCTTTGGAATGTTAGCATGTGTTGCGCGGGGGAGAGGCCGTATATGGGAGACTGACTGGCGGTTCTGGATGAGGATGAAGGAGAGCATGGTCGTGGAGGGTTGGCACCGGGGTCACCAGTTGTTGTTGGGTATTCCGGATGAGCTGGGGAATGTCGTCGAGGTGGGATGTTGGCGATGTATGACAGGTGGAGTAGCGCAACCAGTGCTGAAATTAGAGCCACTGCAGCGGGTGGTGGGCAGGGGCTGGATGCGCCTGCGGACGATAGATCAAGTGCATGGTGGCTGGTGTATGGGATATATTAGTACTCTAGGTGGAAACAATGCGACCACAATGCGAATGAAGAACGAAGGACTGCCATATCGTGTGTTATGCATAATGATTGCATCGTCTTGAATATCTCTTTTTAGGAGGCAGGCATTCTTCACATCTTTACTATGATGTCTTTAAAGAGAGTCACACCAAGTGTTGATGGAGAGCACTGTAATTGGACAGCTAACTGGTGCCACTGCGATACGCCATACAAAGTTCGTCCACTGGAAGGCAGGAACGAACCATTCGCAGCTTTTTCTACCACCTTCAAAGTCCTGATCCAACTGTCGCATTGCCGTTTTTCAACTCCTGAGATATCCGGGAGTCTCGCCAATAATGCCTCTCCAAAGTAGAGATTCACCGTTGATGCGTCGTTTGGTCACGCGCCCAAGCAAGCAAGCCCATATCCAGGTAAGCCCCACGCTCCACCCTCTCTATCTAGTTATCTCGAACGACGATCCTACGTCGACTGCCGACATTCGACGTAATGGCGCATGTTAACAGGATATGCCCTTGGGTGCGTTCTCGTTCATGAAAGCACCTACAAATTACAGCTCAGCATCACCACTCTAGCTGGCAGCAGGACCCGATTGTTCTTCTCATAGACTCTTCCAACGAGCCTAGTTTTCACCCCCGAGGATGACATGTTTCGCGCCGTCGTCAAAGACTGCCCATCATGGCATCCTCCCCCAATCGCCTTCAGAGCCTCATCACTGTCCTATGGGGTGATTGGCACACTAATGCCCTCTGGCAACGAATCGTCAAATGCTCCATCGCTTGCACCGTTGCTACCATCATCGCCATCTTACCTTCTTTGGCCAAAAGCTCTACCTTCCTGACACCTATGGTGACTGTCTTTGCTCACCCTGGCCAGCGTATGGGTATTATGATCGAGTCTTTACTCCTGATTCTATTTGGATCTTTACTTGGACTCTGCTGGTCGCTTTTTGGGCTTTATCTTGCTAGCCTCATGGCAAAGAATAATGAGCCCGCCGCTTACACAGTCCGCGGGCTGTTCCTACTGGTATCTGTTCTTATTCATGGATATGTGCGCTCTTCCACCCCTCGGCTATTCAATCTCGTCTTATTTCTGCTCATAACCTCCATTATGACTCTGGGCCTTCCAAGCGAGGCAACGAAATCTTTGTTCACTACCAATTTTGTCCCAGTACTAATGGGAGGGGCTGTGTCCATCGCTGTCAACCTGGCGATTTTCCCTGAGTTGTCAAGCAGTTGCTTGGGCTCTTCGACAGCTGAAACTCTAACTGAGACCATGGATCTTTTACAATCGGCAACTCGCTGGTTTGTAGTTCCAGGTGACGATGCTATCGACGGTAAGAAAAAAAGGCAGAACCTTGATACCTCTTCGAATAGAAAGGGTACAAAGACGTATATTCCACGCCTAAAAAGCTGGAGAATTCCTACCAAGGGGAAAATACACAACTTTCTAGCCGAATTTCCCAACCCATTTGCTAGTGGGAGCGACCATATCAAGTCACCTCATCCAGTCACGCTTGGTAGCTTGGCTGAACGCAAGGCAAAGCTTAGGGCTCAGCTTCGATCGTGTAAAGTAAACCAAGAGGAGGTCAACTTTGAGTTCTCTTTTTCGTCTTTACCCCCTAGTTCTATGAAACCAATTAGTACGTCTTACATGACTGAGTTGGTGCGAAACATTGTTGCCATTATCGGCTGCTGCGAAAACAAATTCGTTCTCATCGATTATAAAGACGCTTTTAATGAGAAACCACTGGTAAAAGAAGTCAGAGAGGCTCAAAGGCAACATGTGGTTCAAAGATGCTCAACTGAAACTCCCCACGTGAAGAGGACGGAGAATGAACAGACTGCGGAAAAGAAGAGAAACAAGCGCAAGCACAAGAATAGGCACTACAGCACGATTGAAAAGGTCAAACCTATACGAGAGATTGAATCAGGAGACACCGACCTTCTAGAATTACTGATCAGTCATATTCGTGAACCCGTGCAGAGCTTTGTGGCGTCATTAAAGGAATCAGAGGTTCTTCTCATATCAAGTTTAGCGTACTGCTTTGACTTGAAAAGGCCACCATCGGGAGGTGTAGCTCCTAGTGAAATCTCTTTAGAAGAAATCGACGTTGGTGTTGACTGCCTGGTTGAGGCGATAGCAGTCTTCGATGCCAAATCGACAGAACAGCTTAAACAAGCTGCTCTGAGCGAACTGGGACGATCACTAGATTTCATGCCTCGCATGGAAACCTTTCTGTTGTCGTCATTTCTCCTCGCACTTCGGCAAGGGGGGACACAGGTGCTTGATATGCTTCGCCATGCTAGAGCATTGGTGGAGAAGAGAAAAGAGTACCGCAACAAGTCGAAGTTGTGGCTACCGCAATACTTTAATATTCGGAAGCTGTTCGTTTATAAAGGTTATCCTAATCATAAATCTCTCCCGGACTTAGATAAGGAACCTCATACAGTCGAGAGCCACCTGGCGACTCCATTACAGGATTTTGATAGTCACTCAGCCCAGAGAACCATGGATGAAGAACCCACCACCTGTCATATGACAGTAAATAGCCCTGCCACCTCCAATAATATAAAACCGGACAATGGAGGAAGGGGAGTGAACGAAACGCCTCGAAAAGGTGCCATGGCTACAATACGACACATGTTAGCTGATACAATCGAGTGGGTGCAAAGCTCGGATCATGTTGACTACGCACTGAAGTTGGCTGTTGCTGTGTTCTTAGTTAGCTGGCCTGCCCTTGTGACCTCATGGGCTTCTTGGTATGACGAGGTACGAGGCATATGGGCTCCGCTACAGTTAATACTGGTGTTTGAAGTTGCTATTGGCACATCTCTCTTCGTTTTCTTCGTCCGACTTTTCGGGGTTGCTTTTGGCTGTATTATTGGGTACCTCGCGTTTGAGATTGCAAGAGGCAATCGGGCCGGAATGATTATTGTTCTATTATTCGGTATTGTTCCTTCGATCTACGTTCAACTGGGAACAAAGTATGTCAAGGCGGGCATGATCTCCATTGTTTCAATGGCAGTCGTGGCACTTGGTACGTTACTGCCACTTTCCTGTGAAAACACAGGAACTAATAGCATGTCTAGGTGCTGCGAATAGAAGCGCCCCAGCCTACGAAATCTTCTACAAACGCCTCGTAGCATTTCTAGTCGGTGGATTAGTCGCTATGCTGGTGGAAGTCGTCATAACACCCGTACGAGCTCGAGATCGCCTTGTGGAATCGTTGTCATCATCTGTTAGGCAACTCGAAAAGATGCAAACTGCAGTATCAGTCGGTGTTGACGGACCAGAACGGCCAGATTTCCGATCGCAGTCGATGCTATTACGCTTTAGTCACGCTCGCAACAAAGCTCAGAATTCTCTCGCCGCTGCCGAGATGTTTCTTCCTTTTTGCTCGACTGAGCCACGTCTCAAAGGGAGTTTCAAGCCGCTCGCCCCAATATATCGAGAAATAATCTACGTTCTCCACCAAATCATCGATCGCATGGATAATGTTGTTCAACTACGAAGATTATACGGGTCTTCTATTCTCGAGGACCTAAATGCGAAAGTCTATGCATACCGTCGGAACGTTGCTGCTAGTAGCATGTTGATTTTATTCTCTATTAATGAGGCGCTGACAACGTGGCTCCCACTGCCGCAGTTCCTCCCATCAGCTCGTTTATCTCAACTACGTCTAATTAATCGCATTCGCGGCATTCTAAACAATCAAAATGACGAGGGACAAAGGGGTGGAGAATCCCACCATTCTAGTAGAACTGTGTCCGTGGATGAGCAGGTTGCAGATCAAATCACGCAGCGCAATTTTCTCTCTTGGAATGCCAGTGCCGCTGGTCAAATGGAGGTTATCGAATACTTGGAGGAGCTTGTTGAGTTGGTCAAGTTACTTGTAGGGGTGAATGCCTTCCGTAGTGGCATGCTTGAGAGACCAAATTATAGGCAGTATATGCGAGAGATGGAAACCAACGAGACACCGCTGAACAAGGTCAACACAGCGAAAAGTGGTGCTTCAGCAACGCGCGAAGGAGATCAAGCTACTAACTTGGAAGCCAATATCGCTATGCAGTCAGACACAGCAATGACCAGAAGGGGAAGGGCTGCTACTCTTACACAACAGCTTGGGAAGATTAAGAGCAAGCTGCGCGGACAAGATACAAGCGAAGTTGAGGGGGGAGATGATGATAAAGAGGAGGATGACTTCGATATTCCAGCGAGTCTCCAAAGAGTTGGAACAAGGCTGCGCGAGGATAATTCAGTTGTGCGCAGGAGGGCTTTTGCAGTTGAGAGCTGCGGACATCATTGATGGAGCTTGAGGTTCACCAGGCGTTAGAGGCGCAGTGGAAACTGCGATCAAGGTACATAGGAGGATGGCCAAGCGTATGTAGAGGAATCTACGGGAAATAGCTTTGCTCAAAGTGGTTATTATACCGATTTCTTCTTTAAAACGCACGTAGTTGCTTGTCAATCCAGCTATGCCAAAAAGCTTTGTATACAGACGACACGAACTGGTTAGATGTAACGAGCGTCACATGAGAGGCAAGGCAAAAAACCGTCAGTACATTTCATTCATGCTGATTTGTCCCAAACACAGCCTCTTTAACTCCGTTTGGTTCAGACTATAAACCAATACAGCCAGTAAATCCAGGCACCAAGGTTAGCCCGTCGCTAGCTATAGATATTAGGGAAATTGGCATCCAAAAAGCTAGAAACGCAACTGCCGCCAGGCCATAAGCAATATTTGCTAACAAACGCCAGGCTGCCAGTCCTTATACAGACACAAAGTACACTGTCTCGAAGGTCTCTCCACATACACGGCAGACCCCTTCAAAATATGTTAAGCGCAGAGTGCTGCGGCAGCTTGGTATCATTTAGCATAGCACGCGACTTCTTGGGCCTCTGCTGGAACCGCCGAAAGCCCTCCTCCACGTGTCGGGGTTCGATGGGCGTCTTGCCTTCGCTGGGGGGGTCGAACAAGCCTTGTTGCAGCTTGCGCTTCTGGGTCCCCGCGTTGTCGGCACCGCCAACTTGGGCTTTGACCATGTCCTCTTGCTCCTTGGCCTTGAGGGCAATTTCAGTTAGCGTCTGGACCATCTCGAAGGTGAGAAAGCCGAGGATGTCGACGATGTCGTCGGAGGGTTTGCTGTCTGTTACTATGCCGAAGCCGGCCCATTCGCGGAAACGTTTACCCTTGCGCCAGGTGAAGGATGCTTGGCGGTACTCGGACCAGGTGACGTATTCTTCCTTGGTCATGACCTTTGTGCGCTCGTCGGCTTTACGAAGGCGTTGGAGGGTGATATAGTTCATCTCCTCTTCCTCGTCATCTTCTTCGTCCTCGCGCTCAGGGACCTCGACGGCGTAGAAAGAGGCGGGTTCCCAGGGGAGGCCAACCTTGGCCTTTTTGTTCTTCTTGGCCTGGTCGTCTACGGGACCGCCGCCTTGCATTGCCCCACCTACGGGGTCGTCTCCGCCGGCGAGATCAGCGTCTGCACCTTTATCGTCTGAGTCTTTTACGTTCTTCCGTACATCCTTCCAGGAGAGGAAGGTTCGTAGGCGTGAGACTTTTGCGGAGTCATGGCGGATCTGGAAAATGAGGTCGTTTGTGGAGATGGATTTGGAGCCGCGGCGGGAGGCGAGCTCAGTACAGTTTCGGAGCTGGGGTTGTGTGAGCGCTGGGGGCTTGATGTGGTGTGTCTGAGAGGAGAACATACCAGTTCGATGACTTGCTGGCGGACAATGTCCTCTATAATGCTAGTGGTTTCGACGGAGGGCTCGGCGGTTTCGCCGGAGACGTACATCATCTGTCGGATAGTGTTATTGAGTATTCTCTGGAATGGTGATAGGGTCACAGCATTTGGTTTCCGGCGGGTAGCCATAGTGAGGGGAGGACGCGTGGTCCGGACGGGTTGTTGTGGCGGCGCAGAGGTGAGATGCTCACGGCATATGAGCAAATGGCTGAGTGAGCGAAACATGAAATACACAGCGGTCATCTCCATGCTTATGGGTTCATCGCGCGGTTCACATCGCCACCTGCCGAGAGTCCTGCCAGATGTCGCGGTGGGTCGCCATCTGCCAGGTTTCACATTGAACCCTGCGGCGCCAGAGCCTCAACTGCCCAGGAAGTTGACCGCCACGCAGATGGTGGGTGACAACTCTTGACCAAGGCCAGCGGGTGAAGTGAATGAATAAGTCTCAGTCGAAGAGCGCGTAGGGACCCGGGTGATCGCCAGCGTAGGGAGCGGCCGGCCGGAAAGGCATGCTGGAGCGGCAGCATGGTGAATGATGAGTTCTTTTCTTACCTGGCTGATTTCTTGGCGGTATTTATACGCCTTGTTATCTTTGGAGTCGGCCATATTGACGGGCGCGTGGTGGGCCGGTCGCCGGGTCTGGATGAGATCTCAGTGGTGGTCGCGATGTGATGAGTCGCGACTGCAGCCAGCCCACCCCCGGGTGTGTCCAGAATGGCAATGCCTTTGAGCGTATATAAGAGCCGGATTGACGCCGGTAGGTGTAAAGCAACCGTAATCCAAGATGTAATCGTCACGACAGATGACCCGTGAGAGTGAGAGGTGAGGCGAGAGTACAAGGCTGGTCTTAGGCAAATAGAGTCAATAAAGAGAGCAGCGAATCAAAAATGAGGGATATCCAAAAAAAAAAAAGGGGGGGGGGGGAAAGGCTAGAAGAGGGTTCGGAGTATTCTGATTAGAAGAATGAGGGGGGGAGGGTGTTTAAGAGCAACGACTGCGGACGTGAGTTGTTCAGAGTCGATGATATATGGAGTTACGAGATGTGGTTGAACATGGAGTGGTGTCGTATATGGAGAACGCAAGTAGGATAGATACGTACCTTTGAGTTGTTGTGGGGCACGTGACGGTGGTAGCTACGCTCTTCTTAGTTCTTACTCTGTGTCTGAACATCACCGTCTCGGAGCTGAGTGATGCAGTGGCCTGGTTAGTCTGCTGGGGCTACTGGAGCTATTTATACTGTTAAATATAAGAGCTACTGGTGCCATGACTGTAGGTTCGCCTTTCTCTTGAAGCGACGAGGAGTCATCATCACGCTCTCATCTATGCCCTGTCATCCGCACCACCCTATCCGACATGGAACCAGATGAGATTGAGTGAATGGCGGAATGTTTACGCTAAATATAAACGTATTGTGATGGGACATGGTAAAGAATACCGGATTATATGTGTCGCAGGGCACAGTCTCATGACGCCAACTGCCCAAACCTCACCGTCCCCTTGGACGCCCATACAACAATGTAGTGGCCAGCCAACAGCTTCCACTCCTCCACCTCATCCAGCCCCTCTAGGACATCCAGCCTCTCCTTCTCGTCTACCGCAATCCACTTGTCCCAAATGCCCTCTATCGTCAGGTGGTGCACCTCCTCGAAGCCTGCTTGACGCAGGCGCGCCTCCTGATCTTTTCCGTCTCGGTAGACATCCACAGTAGGCATGGATATGTTGCGTGCCGCTAGATTTGACACCATCATCTTGCCAAATGCGTCGTCCGGCCGAATGGGCTCATATATCACGACAGCTATATCGGGTATGCGGCTTGTGAAGTAGCTGAGGACGCCTGCAGATTGCGACGGCGAGAGGTAGCACAGACAGCATTCCGACAGGAGAAGAGTGGGGGCGTCGGTCCGTAGAGCCGGGAGAGACTCTGATGCAGGGTCTGTAGATTCCGGAGACTCCGATAACTGGCGGAGATCCACGCCATGACAATGGTACTCGCGGCCGCCGGAGAGATGGCTGGACCATGACCTCTCGTCCAGCGTGGAGGAGGACGCGGGCAGCGTGCGGCCGAGAAGCGGCGTTGCCTTGACGGTGCGCAGCTTCCTCTGGCAGACGACGTGGTAGTCAATCTCGTGGTATATGACACTATGCCATTTCTCTTGTGCCATCAGACGGAGCGCACGGGTATCCGTCCCTGCACCTAGTGAGATGATCTGTTTCGGGCCATCACTGGATGCGAGAAACGAGTCAACCAGTGTATCCAAGGCGGAAGTCCGCGTGTACGTCCCTAATCGCCACACAGACACCACAAGGTTCAGCCAAGATTTTCCGACTTGCCGTCTCACAGATAACACAGGCACGCATATGCAGTGAGAGAGATTAGAGAGTTCAAGGGATGTGCGGTGACGTACCCCGATTGATGATGGGGAGTCGCCTGGGTGCCAGGCCCTCGGTGCTCGGCACGAAGAAAGGCGCGAAGGGGTCCTGCAGGTAGCCCAGCTCGACGGCGCTTAGTCGTGACACCGCGGCGTCGGTGTCTGTGCCCTGTATGGTAGCATCGTGAGAGGAAGCTGAGGCGGCGCCGCGCGTTGCCCCAGGTGCGCGGCCGCGTCCTCTAGCTGATCGTCCTCGTCCTCTGTCGCCACGCAGGGACAGCAGGTTTGGGATGGACGGCGCGGACATTTGAGGGGCTGAGGGCTGTCTCCCGGGGCGGGCTGCGGGACGGTATCGCAACCTAATCGATCCTTTGGTTTCAGGGGACAATTATGTATAGTTGCAGACTCGGTCCATACTGTGAGCGCGGAATGGTGGCCTGTGATGTTGGCGTTGGCGGGTGGTGACGGGGCGATGATGCTTGTAGAGGGGGGCAGTTTGGACTCTTTGGAGCCACTGGTCGTTGTGCGTGGGTCAGTGCAGGACGGCCAGCTGTCCGCCTGCAGCCTGCCACGCTCAAGCGCTGACACGTCGAAGCACGTTTCGCACACGAGGTTGAACAAACCCAGAGCTACTCGACTGCAGGGCAATTCAGCAATGCAAATGGGCAGAAAGGGGACTTGAATACTCAAGTAGGCACCCATCCATGCACTTGTCGCAACATCCAACATTTAATACGTACGACCTGTCCCGACTTCCTTCTTACCTAAATGACGTCATCTTGGACAGCACCTTTCAAAGCGCCATCTGTATGGATTTCATGCTTCTGGTGAATGCGTAAGTCTTAAAGTCTGCAGTACCAATCACAGTCGCATGCCTTGCAAACCCGCGCCACGCCCCAAAGATCTCTGGCGTCGCTAGCTAAGGCTGCCAGATGATTCCAGTGGCTGTTTCAGAGTCTAGGGAGGCCAGTGCCTGCGATCAACAGGGGATGGTGCGTTTTTAGGCCCGAGACATGCAAGCCTAAATCCGTCAAGCGCATGGACAAGCAAGCCACACCTTGAATTCTCCAACAAGGCGCGTTTCATTATGATTGTGGTCGAGGTGGTTCCCACGTCTATACAGCACCAGTTTACGGGTCATGGAAGTTATTCATCATTATCTAAAACTATGCGTGTCCAACACTGCGCTCCACTGTGGTATAAACGCCAATAATGCATCTCGTTCCAACTGCCCTGCAAAACGAAACAGCCAACAAACTCTACGATACAAAGAAGAAGCCAAGACTCTGCCTTCCTAGGCTTTACATTACACCAACAAGAGAGGGAAAACAGCTGCCAGAGCGGCAATGCCAGCGCTCCCCGTAAGCAAAACACCGGCTGACTTGCTATTTGAACCGGCTTCCTGCTTGAGCTTGGCCTTGATGATATCGACAGCGGCGTCCGTCTCGTTCTTTGGGGGGTCCTGCCTGTATCGGACGGTCATGTAGCCCATGACCTCGCCAACGCCTAGTTGCAATTAGCTTCAGGGTTCCTAATGGCGAGCTCAGCACATATTTGCTCTGCTATCGCATTGCATCCTACGCCGCGCCTACTCGTGCAATAGGTTCAGGGGAGGGGAAGCGGGTGAGCGAGACCCATCTCTCGACTTACCAGAGCCTCTGTCACTGCAGCCTTTTGTCACGCAATCGTTCATGTCGTATGCCATGTCCAGAACGTGTTCAGAGATGCAGTCCAGCTCGGTCGCAGCGCAGCCTTCCTTGCGGGCACCGGCTTCCCAACACTGCCAGCCGCAGTGGGCATGGCGTTGAAGATTTCCGGCAAGCGTGGAGTAGTAGCCGATGCTATGGACTGGGGCGGCGGCAGCATAGGCCGCGAAGAGCAGTGTTATGAACAACATGGTATGCGATAATGTATGGTCGGAGGCGGTGTTTAGTAGAATGGTCGCGTGATAGTTCTGCAGTCTCTTCGGGAGCGAGATAGAGTGTTGGAAATTGTGATGCCTAACGAAACTTTGTTACGAACGACGGAAACATTGACGAGGCCTTCCATCATTATGTAGGAATTTAAAAAAAAGAGGCAATGACAACCGAAAGCAGAAGGTCGCTGTTGGTCCTCGTCGTGAGCCTAACCTGAATGACTCTACTTAATTACTCCATGCACACAGCACACTGTCCATCTGACGAGAAGGGCGGCGGCTATTGGGTGCGGATTTGGCAATCGCCGACAAGGCGTACAGTCGCACGGCCTGTTGGCTCCATCTACTCGGGTCTTGGTTCAATTTTGTCTCCTTAACTGATAAACGCCTTGAGCCTGCCTGCCTACTTACGGAGTAACCTTCCTGCCTATTTGCGTGTTGGGCCGATGGAGAATGGGACGCTGTGCAGGAGCAACCGGGCGCTCAGCCCCAGATGCCAGCCAATACGATGGGCAAGTCTTGGCCAAGGAAGGCTTCGCTTGTGCCCGATGTGAGGCTCCTCGCACCTGCACAGGGAGTCCTTTTTGTCCTATATTTTCGAGGCAAGGCATTCTATTATTCGTCAAGTCTTCACGATGGCTGGATACAAAGCTGTCCAGCGCGGTATTTCTGCCAAAGATCCTGTTGAACTGAGAGCCTCGGCTAGTGTACCCGCCAAGACTGGTGCTCTGACAAGTTGCCGCGCCTTATCGCTCCGTGCTTCGTACAAATTTACTGACAGGCGTAGAGCTCTTTGCGAGCTTTGAAAATCCCTTCACTTACTTGACTAGCTTGCTAGCCTTACGGATTGACAGGGGCATGCCACACTAGACCACGCCAATTCAGGCTAGCCAGGCTAATCAATATTGAACTAGGAAATACGTATTTGCAGCAACCCCGTCTCCTGTCCGTTGCCTCGTGCCTCGCACATGCATCAGGCGAACCACACGTCCACAACCAACCGGAAAAGAACTCCATTTCGCTTGAAAAAAGCTATTAATAATGCAACAATACTGTCGTACAACTGGACGAATCTACAACTTATGGTTTTGTTAATAGTTTCCTAAGCTTCTATATTAACTTATTTATAGAAGCAGATATGAGGTCACAGCGCACTGCTAAGAGGGATGGTTATAATAGCACCGTTTAGGGCTACGTTTCCTCTGACTATCTCAGCTATCTGTGCCCAGGAAGGATAAAGGCAGCGGAGGTAAGGGCGAAGGCTTAGACAATAGAGTCCTATTAAGAGATCTCGCTAGTGGCCATCTTCGAGATAGTGCCACAACCTTATTCTATAACAGGATCAGTAATTGGCTTCAGCAATCGCCACAGGGAAGGTGGAGGTTGATAAATGATTCAGTATGCAAGAGTTATACCCAAATACATTATAACCATACTATGAACTACTACGTATGATTCATTATTTAGATATAGGTTGCATATTAAGTTGTGTTGCAGCCCAACTCTTCGCTATGAGGCACAGGAAGTTTGCATATTAGCCAGCATTGTAAGAACTGAAAATGCTGCTAGAGTAAAAGTTTCTGTCCCCGAGGTTGGTTACTACAGTTACATCCAATCCAATCTCTTGCTGGGGATTTCAGGGCATGTCTAAGCCAGCTTTGGAATATATATTTGGCCGAAGCGGTGACACCTACTAAGCTACGAGAGGTAAGCCCCGCGTTCTAGATGTGCATAGATAACGTCTGTACGGCTATTGTTCTCTGATATTGGGGAAACTTAGTGAGCACCGCCTTGGCAAGGTTAAATCCAGATACCCGAAAGCGTGGAGTACTTATTACCAAGTTGGAGCATCACGATGCTCGCGCAACACAATTTGTTATCCATCCAAATGGTATTTGCCTCTGAATGAACCGGCTACTTCTCGAACCTGGCAGTGGGGGCCATGATAAAGAGGTTCATGCTAAGCAGCCGGTCTTACGTGAGAACTTGTGTGCAGGGCAAAAGCGCTGAAAAGCTGCGCAGGAGACTGGGAAGCATGTTCATCGAGTGGTAAGTTTGTTGAGCAGAGGACTAGGACAGGGGCTTTATTTTAATCATGCTATTCGGTACAAGCAGCGTTAATCAGCTAGGAGGCGGCATCGGGAGGAGTTCTCCAACTCCTACGTGATTCTTAGACAAACACATGTTTGCCGCGACACGAGTTGCGTGCGTTTTGGAATAAACCAGGCAGAGGGCGGACGCTATGCATTCCGCAGGCCTGTTCTTGGCATTCAGAATGCCGCAGCGTGCCGATACAAGCGGAGGAAGCGTTCTCCACTCTAGACGTTCAACGCTATGGCACGTCCCTGCGCAACAAATCCGTGTCTGAATTAGCGATAGGCACCTCGGTGTCACTTGATATAGAGCTGCCATAAACCAACAGCAAAATTAGACTCGAGACATTCCGCATGGCAGCGAAAGATGTCAACTGTTGATGGCATCAAATTGCCACGCCTTCGGTTATTTCTTAGCCAGTGAGGGCTCCAACAAGGCGTGCACACGTCTGTGACTATGAGGATCTCTTTTCTGTCGGCTTTCCGTTTCATTCTTCTACGGGTTCATGGTGCTCATTGTAGCCGCTCACTTGCCGGCTTTACACGAGGCGTTTGTGAGGAGCATATGGTAGCCTGTCCGTCAAGTTTGCTCAAGGCAGGCAAACAGCCAACGTCCATGGATACTAATGACGTCGGACACTCGAATGAATTTAGCATAAATGCAAAATAAATTTGAAGAAGAAATAAAATAAAAATGCAACAAATTAGCATAGCGTGTTTACTTGATACCGCCTTAAAATGTTATACTCTTCAGAAGTATTATTTCCACAAAAAAATCAATTCATATATTGCACTACGTTGGAGGAGCATCAAGCAAGGCGAAATATATCCTAGGCAGCAGCAACGGATGCTTCTCTCGCAGGGTCAACTCAACTGCAGCAAGCGCGACCACACAGCTTGGACCGTGATAGATGCACAGGCACTGAGCTCCACAATGCTGGGCACTGGGTCCACGGCCAAACGTGAATCGGTGCACCAGCAGCTGCTCTGCGCACTTGTCATCTGCGCCCAGACCGATGGCGAACCACGCTGTCGGTTGGCCCCTCTCTCCGTAAAACCCACTAAGCCGGAACAGAGCAAGACTCGACAGAGAGGCTGTGCTGCCCTGTCAGTGAATCCCTGCAAGTCCCCTCGTCGCACCAGACCTCGCCAGACCTCGCGCATCCACGCCATGCCGTTGGTTCCGCGAAGCGCGAGCACTGCGGGCCCGTCCAGCAGGCATGAAGTACCCCGCCGTGGCAGCACCACGGAGAGGGTACTTCCCTGTCGTGTTGGGCAAGCCCCCCCAACGCCAGTCTGGTCGCTGGCAGGCAGTGGCAGCCCGAATGCGAATGGGTGGCTGCTAGCTTACGAAGCCACCTGCACATGGCTCAGGCTTCTGTAACCGGCCGCCACCCCGCCGCGCAAACGCTCCGTGCAGCCTGTAACTGAGTCGCCACCACTTCTCCGACGCTCTCTGCCTCGTCACCTCCGTACATAACACGCCATCGTCCTGCCGTGAGGCTTACTTCCCTCCACTTCCCTTCTTCGCTCCTCTTTTTCTTCTCTTCATCCCCCCCATCGACCGCATCGTCAAGCTTGCGGTTCTTCTCCATATCGAATATCTCTTTTGTTGTAATTTCACACCCGCAACGTCGCCATCATGCTCGACCATCTGGCCCCCGTGCTCTACAGGCGAGCCATAGGAGGCGGCTATCCGGTGGATGACCCCAATGGCGTCAAGCTCGAGATCCCCAGCTGGGCCTTGATCCTCATCCTGGTCGACTTCATCATCGCCATCCCCTTCTTCGTTATTGTACGTTCCCTTCCTGCCCATCTAGGCCTCCAAACCCTTGCCCTCCCGTCACACGCGGAGCCGTCATGTACTGACCAACCCAACAGCTCAACTACACCATCTCAAAGCTCTACCCCGTCTTCGCCATGGTCGAAAACGAAAACCCCCCGGCCTACGAGCCCCTCGCCCTTAGCGACGACCCCACGGCTGAGCACCCCGTCCGCGGCTCCAAGCCCACCCACGGCGAGAACAAGACCGTCACTTCCTCCCTCCGCGCCATCAACCGCCTCCTCCGCTCCACCGGCGGCTTCAAGGCCAACTTCCGTGGCATCTTCTGCGCCTTCGCCCAGGTCGGCCTCACCTGGTTCCTCATGGGCATCTTCTCTGCCTTCTTCGGCGGTATCTTCACCCCCGTCGCTACTCTGCTCGCCACCTTGGCTCTTGTTCAGTACAGCGCTGCTTGGGTCCATATCGTCATCTCGCTGCCTTCTCCTCTGCGCTTTTACCAGCGCCTGCCCCCGTTCAAGCGCACTTTCGAGGCTACCTGGAAGGCCGTCACCCTCAACTGGTTCGCCGTCGAGCTGACGCGCTGGGTCCCTACCGTCCTGGCCGCCGTCTTGGGTCTTGATCTCCCCCAGTTTGAGAATGGCCAGCCTGACGTCAACGGCATTGGCGCAGCCTACATCGCCAAGGCCCTCTCCATCGGCTTCGTTTCCGTCATCTTCTCCATCTTCCTCGTCGTTCCCTCCCAGGTCATTCTCGTCCGTATCCAGTCCTCCCTCCTCCCCGTCGAGGAGGACGTAATCATCCCGTACGACCGCACTTTCGAGGGCAAGGTCGAGCCCGCCATTGTTGGTGGTCTGGGATACGCCACCATCTCTGATGCCTGGTCTACCTTTACCAAGGCCGGATGGCGCCGTCTTCTCGTTCTCTACGTCAAGATCTTCCTCGTCAACATTGCCGCCAATGTCGTGTTCATCGCCGTGCTCCTGCCTCAGGTCTTTTTGATCATCAAGCACTCAAAGCAGATTGAGGACCCCAACTAGAGCATATTGGAAATTTCACTGCCCTTGACTCTGCTGTTTGTGGCCACAGATTGATACGGGGGGTGGACAGAGCGAGCGGCAGTCGCATCGAACGACAATGATGCTTATTTCACCACAGTACCCCGTGGCTGGAATCAAATGCGTCTTAGAATTTTTCTTTTGGGACCGGACATGTAGGGATTTGAAAGGTGTCACTTGTCACCTCGTAAGCGTTTTTGAATAATAATCCTCAGTCTGGAATTTAGTAGCTTGGAATGGATTATCATCCTCTCATCAATGACATTATCTGTTTTATAAACTTTACTTATTTTATAATTCGTACGTGAGCCTTGCCATTCATAACAATCATTCGAGCCAACTCCTCTGCTTCGCCTCTCCAGCGTAACCGTGCTGTTCTCCCCCACTCTGAAGGCCCGGTCATAAATCCAATAGGCGTCAATCATCTCGCATCCTCACTTGATGCTCTGTCTTCCGTCCTCCGCCCAAAAGCCACCAATAGAAGAAGAGAGAACAAGGTCGTGGCGAAAACAGCGACGAAGAGTAAGGCTGGAGAGCCTGGTGTCCAGAGACGCAAAGACTGATCTAATACGCGATAAAGAGAACAGAAGCGCAAAAGGAAGACCAAAAAGTTCCATGTAAATATGACTCGGACAGTCGTATATAGGGGTTTCAAGAGAGAAAAGGGGGGGAGGGGGGGGATGTGATTCCATCGATCGTCTAGTCTACCGAACAACGCCGCCCAAGGAGCAAAATAGCGCAGGGGGCATGTTCGTGCTTCCTTCAGCTTGTATTTATTTTCCTTTTTTTCTTTTTTTTTTCTCTTTTTTTCCTCCTCGGCCGTTGCTTCTTTACGACTTGTTGAAGAACCAGCTGCTTCGCTTGTTGCCGCCGCCCTCGGCTTGCTGGAGCGTCTGGATCGTGGGGACGACGGGCGGTGCGTCGCCGCCGCCACCGCGGAGGGGTTTGGCGATGCGGCTACCGGCGTTGGCAAAGTTGAAGCCGCTGCCGCTGCCGTTGAGGCCTCGGGTGCTGCCGGCTTTGGCGGCCTCTAGCCGTTCCTTGACTGAGGCGAGTTGGACCTCAAATCTAGAGACAGTGCATCAGTAGGGCTTCACCAGGTTGTAGATTAGGGGGGGGACATACTTGTGGTTGGCTGTCGCCATCTTCTCTTGGCTATCTTGCAGGAGGCTCTCCAGGCTCTGGATACGCTCGTTTCTCGCAATCAGCTTGCGCTCGGCAATGGCAACCTCCTTCTTGAGAGCCGAGTTTTGCTCCACGAGCTGTCGCTGCACTTGAGTGAGCTGCTCAAGGTTCCTCTCCAGGAAGGCCATCTTCTTCTGCTGGGCGCGGTTGTTGGAGGACCGTAGCACGTTGTTGTACTGCTCCCGTGTCTCGTCGAGAGAAATCTCCAGCTCCACGACGCGTTCGCAGCGGTTCTGCAAGTCGCGCATGAGGCTCTTCTTCATGACGTCAAACTCGGCAATCTGCTGCTGCACAGTCTTGCCATTAGCCATGGGCGCTGCTGCAGTGCCCGACTTGACGCGCTGCTGCAGGTCATCGATAAGCGTCTTCATCCTCGAGTTCTCAGATGCCTTCTGGGTAATGTCTGCCCTGAGCTCGTCCACGAGCTGGGTTTGGGTTGTCTGGCGGTTAGCGTATGCCTGCTGCAACCGACCCTTGACCTCCTCGACGTCAGCGTCGCCGAGGTTGCGAGATAGGAGTTCCTCGTATTCCTGCTGCAAAGTCTCCAATCTCTCCTCAAGATCCTGCCTTCGGCGAGAATCCATATCGCTGGAGGAGGCGCTGTACATAGACAGCTCAGCCTGACGAACGATGCCTTGTGTTTCGATCAACTTGGCCCGCAGTGTCTTAAACTCATCGGGGGCAATGTTGTCGCCAATCGAGCTTTGCTCGTGTAAGGCGTCAATATGCAGGATGGCTTCGCCAATCGACCGCTCATTATCGCTGAACACATCACCGCCCAGGTCAAACCCGGCCATCATCTTAGCCATCTTCTCAGCCTTCTTCTTCTCCTTCTCGTCAAAGGCCGCACCAGTCTCCTTAGCACTCATCTTCACATCCAGGAACTGCTGCTTGACATCGTCCAACTCGGTGGTGAGTTCAGAGTTGGCTTCTTTGAGTGCGTCCATGGTGATCTGTGCCTCTTTACTCTCAAAGCTCAGCCGCTCGAGTTGCATCTTGAACTCGTTGACTTCCGTCGTGAGCCTTTCGTTCTCCTTACCCACTCTGCTGTCGTGCTCCTTCAGATAAGACAGCTCCTCCTTGGTCTCGCGGAGCTGCTTCTCGGCTGCTGTGGCTTGAGTCTCCCTTTCCGCCAGCTGATCCTGCAGCTCATTCTCTCGTCGCAAAAACTCCTCCCGCTCGTCCTTCTCCAGGGAAATACTTGGTGTGCCGGACCGTTCCGAGGGTAACGGGGTTTCTGAGCGGCTCTCGGCTGTAAGTCGCGAAGGTGTAGACGGTCGCGCTGGTTTTAGGTCAGTTTTTGCGGTGAGAACGCCGTCCGATGTCTGGGTGGCCCATCTCTCCTTGGGCACAGACTCTCCAGCACGCCATAATTGGATTTCGCCTTCGAGGTTTGAAATGTAGGTCTCAAAATTGGTAACCTGGCCTTGAGCCTTCTTCAGCAGCGACTTGAGTTCAGCTGGACTAAGCTCGGCATTGACCTTGGCCTTGTTCTTGATGGACTTTGCTCTTGTGCCAAATCGCAGCGTGCCTAGGGTTTCTGCGTCGTTGTAGCTGCTGGGTGAGCAGTTGATGATGAGAGTGGTTCGACTGTTACCACCCAGAGATTCTTGTAGGATTCGCGTTAATTTGGAGTCTCGGTAGGGAATATGTGATGATTTGCCATCGGTCAATGAGTTGATGACCATGCCCAGGGCACTCAGACTCTTGTTGATTTTCTTGGCCTCCTCGAGGGTTTGGCCGCTTGCACCCGTCTTCCCCACCTTTTCGCTACCAGCTAAATCCACCAAGAATAGTTGACCGCTCTTCGCCGACCCCGTCTCGACGTTTTTCTGTGTGATGGTGACAACAAAAATAGAATGTGATCGTGATGACTCTTGATTCATGTTGGTGGCGGCAACAGCACGCGCGTTTCCTCCCCTCCTCATTACTTCGTATACCTCCTGCACGCTAGAGACGTAGATCTCCAGTAGACCCTTGACGTAAACCCCGCGGTTCTTCTCCTCATGGACGGGGAGGTTATCGTTTTGCGGTGCCAACAAATCTCGGATCCTTTCCATGTAGATTTCCATGTAACTGACGCGAACGGTGTATTCGATGGTGCTGGGACTCGACATGATGCTGGCAAAGATCTGCTCGACAATACGCGGGATAACACCCCTCCCCTCGTCATCGTCAATATTTGTCCCCATCATGGTGTAGGATTTTCCAGCACCAGTCTGTCCGTAAGCAAACACTGTTCCATTGTAACCGTTGAGGATGTCGTCGACGGTGGAGCGAATAGAGAAGTCGAAGATGTCGGATTGCTTGCATTCCATATCAAACACTCGGTCAAAGGTAAAACTGCCCTGTGCCTCTCTGGACTGTATCTATTGTTAGCCGGCGGCAAAAGCAATGCGGACCGTAGCAGCCAAGGGAGGGGAGGTATACATCAAGGGTACATGATTCCTCGCCATTGAATGACACGATAGGCTTGCCCCCCGCCTCCAGCTCTATTCGATTCTGGGGCCGGAATCGGGCAACAACTTTGATGCTGTTGGCGGCAGACATGATGACGTAGGCGCAGTTATATCAGAGGTGTTTTCATGGGGGCGCGGCCCAAAGCAGAGGAAAACAGCCGTGTCACGTCGGGGTCGGATGGATGTCAAGGGGCTGACGACCGCAAAACAGCAATGAGGCTGGGGCAGCCCCAAACAACGACGATGGAGAAGTCCCAGGGCGTAAAAAAGGGGGAGACGGCGAGATGGTGTGACGGAGTCAGAGAGGTACACGTATGCGCGAATGCGAGGCTGTAAGAGAGCAAGCCAAAGTAACCGTCCCGACGTCGCAAAAATGAGCGTATGTCGGTGTGTCAACAGCTGCACGCACCGAGGAGGTTATTGTAGGTGAGCGAGACGCGCTACTGATAGGTGGGCTTCGCGAAGAAGTGGGAGGGAAGGGAGGGGTTTTGGGTGGGCAGGCCGCTAATTTGCTCGCCTTTTAGTGGAGGTCAGGTAGAGTTTCAGCCAAAGGGTGGCTAGTTTAGGGCACTGCATGTGCAGAAATGCCTAGAAATGCCTCTGGTATGCGCTGTGAGGCCCTCCAATCCAAGGGGAATCCTGGAATCAGTCCATGGTCACTGTAAGATTGCAGGGACTAGACCCTTGAGAGGCGATAGGCCTCCATTTTACACATCGAGGCTTCAGTACATTATACTACCACTACGAAGACTAATGCGTATATGTAGTACACATGCAGGTCCAGCTGCATATACAGCCTGGTTCTGCCTACTTGGTTCTGTATTCGCTGAACTTGCTCAACAATGGTCAAAGAGTCGGCGTGACAAGTCTGCGCAAAGTCAAGCAAGCCACATCCGGTCAGGCTAGAGACATATCGCATTGAAAATAATGCTTCTTTGGCGGGCATAATCCTCAAATTAAGGCCTGTTACTTTCTCTAAATGTACGGGTATAAAACAGCCCAGACCTGATCAACACCAAAACGCCACCCAAGCCCCACCCCCTGCCTCTCCGATCAATAATGTAGAGTAACATGCCAGTATATCTCCTAGACACCCGTCCATTTCCTATAACTCTCGTTGCACTCTTCGGGTAGTCTGATCTGGAGGTGAACAACGGTGTTCTTCGAATCCTTCCCGTTCTGCGCCATGGTAGCAGGTGTCTTTTTAGTCCTCCCAGCTCTTCTCCACCGTTTCTCTCACTCGTTTGGTGTATTCCTTGCGATTGTCCTTATACAAATTCGATGCCTCAACATTTGCGGGTGATCCAGTATTGGGGTCATTGAGTAAGCTTTGCTTGTTAGCATACGGATACGTAGCAAGTGTGAGTCCGCTGCTCTGCATAACTCACCTTTGTATACTTGTCAAAACGGCAGCGACGTCGTATGTGGGACTCCAACGATTCTGTAGAATATCCAGACAAAGCTCTCCCGTGGCATACACGTTGGGGTGGAACATCTGGCTGATGAACTTGACTTGTGGTGGTTTATTTGGATATTGCTCCTCAAACTGCATAACTAGTCTGAAAGTGCCATCCTCGAAAGGCGTATCGGCGGGCCCGATTATGACGGCGTTCCTACACAAGAAAGAGTAAGAATCAGAGTCAGATACCAGGATGGCTGGCTAGTTGGATCGGTAGAGTCAACAGACCATGTCATGACATTGTCGGGGATGGGCGACGCAGAAACACCAGCGGGAGGATCTGTTTGCATTCGCTAGGGCCGTGTCAGCGCATCTGAAGAGGACATGATAACAGATAGCCCAGAAAACCAACCTTGAAATCCCGCATCAACCTTCGTCTAGCAGCTGTAGACATGATGGGCGGACGGAGGGGTTGAACTGGTGATCAAGGTACGAAACGGTCAGGGGGACTTGTCAAGAGAGGTGTCCAAGTTGGTATCCGCAAAGTCTGTTTGTTGACGTATTCGTTGGATACTGAGTTTATAGTGAATCGATGAGACACGTGAGAGTTCTTTGAACCTGGTTCTAGGAGGCAGCAAGTAGCTTGGTCATCAAACAATCGTCGAGCACATTTGAATGGGCAGCGATCCCGGCCTGCCAATCATAGAGATGGTGGTGGCGGCCCAATTAATGGGGAAAGGGTCCGCTGTTGATGGCATCACGTGAGCACGTATCATGACTTGTACAACACCTTGAATCCCCATTTGTGGAGCGACTCACATGTCTCTGACAAGATGGTCGTAGTCCGTGGAGAGGGAAATGGAAATATTGAAAAAGGTGAGATTCGGAGCCTTTTTAGGAGAAAGACAGGGTTCATGGCCAAAAACCATTCGTTCATAACCTACCAATACTTAGAAAACAGTACCCCGTAGATTAACGAGGATAAGTACGCAAGAGAGGGACAGTGACGCACATAGCCGTGACCCGATAGGCCGGCTTCCCCCTCCTTAAGCCGAGGCGGCCCGAGGAACGAGATGGGGAGCTCGTTCGCCGGCGCGAACGGCTCTTACTTGGGTATTTGACTTTGTTTTGTAGTAGTTGCACCATTCAGCCTCTCTTCTCACTATTTCTTTCTGTAACTACGAATTGCCACCCTCTTCCATTCCGACTCTTGCCATTTCCCCTCTTTGGGACGTTATTTTGAAATGCCTGTCTCACAGTTAAGGTCTCCCCGGCTGGCCCAGATCGCCAGCCATGTGCAGGCCAGCCGCCGCTTTTCCACTGCCCCGGTCCTACGAAAAGAGATCCAGGATGTGTATATCCTGAGCGCCGCCAGAACGCCAACCACCAAGGTAAGAAAAGCTCCTTTCTACTCTTTTGCTTTCTTTTCCATTCGTGCAACTAACACGTTCAAGTTCAATGGGTCCTTCCTCACCGTGTCAGCTCCCAAGCTCGGTGCTGTCGCCATCAAGTCTGCCCTTGAAAAGTCCAAGGTTCCCGCCGACAAGATCTCCTCTGTCTACATGGGCAACGTTCTGTCTGGCAGCATGGGCCAGGCTCCAGCTCGCCAGGCCGCCATCTTTGCAGGACTCCCCCAGTCGACCGAGGCGATCACCATCAACAAAGTCTGCTCGTCCGGACTCAAGTCCGTGGTGTTTGCGGCGCAGGACATCCAGTTGGGTCTTGCGGAAGCACAGATCGCCGGTGGTATGGAGAACATGTCCCAGGTACCTTACTACGTGCCCCGATCTAGCAGCCTACCGGCTTTTGGACATGCCAAGTTGGAAGACGGTCTGATCAAGGACGGCTTGACCGACGTGTATGACCAATTCCACATGGGCAACTGTGCCGAGAATACTGTCAAGAACCACAACATTACACGCGAGCAGCAGGACGAGTACGCAATACAGTCCTACAGGAACGCGCAGAAGGCGTGGGAGGAGAAGGCTTTCGCGGACGAAATTGCCCCTGTGACCGTGAAGAGCAGGAAGGGCGACAAGGTCATTGACACGGATGAGGGTTACCTAGATATCAAGTTTGAGAAGGTCCCGACTCTCAAGCCTGCTTTCGTCCGTGACGGCACCGGCACCGTCACGGCTGCCAACTCGTCGACTCTGAACGACGGTGCCAGTGCTCTGGTGCTGGGTAGCAAGGCCATTGCCCAGCAGTACGGATCAGGCTCTCGAGTCCTTGCCAGAATCGTCAGCTCCGCGGATGCCGCCGTGGCACCCATCGACTTCCCTATCGCGCCAGCCAAGGCCGTTCCCATTGCGCTGGAGCGAGCTGGCATCACAAAGGACCAGGTTGCCGTGTGGGAGTTCAACGAGGCATTTGCCAGTGTCATCCTTGCGAACCAGAAGATTCTCGGCCTCGAGGGAGCCAAGGTGAACGCCCTTGGTGGCGCCATCTCGCTGGGACATGCGCTGGGCAGCTCTGGGTCGCGTATTCTGACAACGCTGTTGCACCAGCTGAAGCCTGGTGAGTATGGCGTTGCCGCTATTTGCAACGGTGGAGGTGCGGCTACGGCAATGGTTGTTCAAAGGATCGAGTCTGTATGATGTAGATGAGTGGGTTCAAGCGTAAAAGGTTGTTTCAAAGCATTATTTTGTATGTAGCATGTATGTAAAGACATGATGAAATCATTTCGATGCTCCGAGTTGTTCAAGTTGAAAACGTGAGTCTTTGTTTGCGCAGTGCAATATCGATGCACCCAAACCATGTAAATGCGCCGAATTACCAATCCAAACTTCCTTTTCAACCTACTTGCAGTATTTCAATATTCTCTCCAATTAAGTCGTCACAATGCTGCTATAGTCGGAAGATGGATAGATGCAAACAAGACAGCTTCACCCCACCATAGGCACAGGTAGTAAGTATACAAGACAGTGAGTGAGTGCACTGAGCCAGCCACCGTGCAAATCCAAGCTTCTCACTCACTGCAATTAAGGTCTCCGGTCCACGATGTCAGACCTCCATAAGGGAACAATTGCTCATTCGTTTGCCCAGCAAACAATGAGTCTACCGTTCGTCCTCCTACCCTACAGCACTCCCCTTGCAGTTAAGACACCTTGCCTTCATAATGAATCACCCGGGCCAATAGAGCAGCACCACCTACATCATCTAAGTGCGACTCCGTCGGTTACCAGAGTATCTTCTCCGGACATATAATTATCAACGATATCAGTCGCTGTCAGATCAGCAGGGCGATCGACACCTCCCTGTGCGCTGTGGCTAACAGGATGAACCTAGCACTCCGTGCGAAGACATGTCCTTTATACAACGTGAGACTCGTATATAGTGGCTGAACGCTTACAGCAACACAAATGGGTAATTTGCCGCGTGCCCAGTTTGAAGCTTGTCGTACGTCATTGTAGAGGCCCCGAGGTCTAGTGATGTTCCTCGCGTACAACACTGATGGCTTGATCTGTGTATGTGCCTAGATGGCCGTAAGTCAGAGGGCCTGACTGGTGGGGCCTCGCGGTTCTGTTGTGGTGATGGATGTGTCAGTCTGAAGGTATATGAAGTATACTACTCCATACAGCCTATCTGAATTGGCGTAAGGTCACGTATGACACAAGACGTTTTGCATGTGAGTGACTTCGTAGAAGGGGAACGGAGTTACATGCACAAGGTCTAGGGACCACATACGATCTTTTTGTGTATGCGTTTGGGGTTGTGTGAAAGAGGGTAAGGCGCGTGTTAGAGTGTGAAGTTCCCTTAGCTTTAGGGCCTGCTCAGGCTCTCCTACTTACCGCCTCTCTTGGAATCGAAGACTTCGACAGGCCGTGCCGCGTGCCCAAGTCGTCCAGAGCATGCTGGCCATGTGCGATACACGCACTGACTGATTGATCTTTTGATCCGGCAAGAACGCACGGAATACACGATAGCTTAAGACATTACCCCAGAGAAGACAACAGAAGCTCCGACGATTAACACGAAGAGTGAGGTTGGCATGGCCATAACAACTCTGGCAAATTACAACTATCCCAACTGCCTTATAGTGTGTGCCCGCCTGGAGGTAAGTTCGCCTTCGGCACCACACGACGGAACTCGCTCGGCCGCATTTATCCTCGGCCCGCAGATTGTGAAAAGTGAGCCGCAACCTATGGCGGCATGCTCCTCGCACGGGTAGCTGCATCATGTCCTCTCAGAGTCGCTCGCTCCTCCCCTCCGCTTGGGGGTGCACTTTGGCGCTTAAAACCGCCGCCCAGATCTGACACGAGCGCGCCACCGCCTTCCGCTTCGGTCGCCGTCGCACGAGGACACGCCGAAAGTACTGTCAGTCGCGCGCATTCATAATGCGGACGTCCTGCGATGCGCTGGAGATTAGATTCCAGAAGATTTTGTTTAATTGGTTGTCGCTCTTTTTTACCAGTACTGAACACCTCTTTGCTTTGGACGTATCCGTACTTAGATGTAAAGGTACAGCAATGGGCCCGAGGGAAGAAAGACTTGGTGTTACATGCTGTCATATATGCGAAAAGCGCTTGCTGGCTAAGGCTCAATCTGCTCTTCGCCTATTTGTCACACGTCTTTTTGGGCGTCTCCGTCCCTGTCCTTTTTTCTTCTTTCAGCTCGACATTCGCCCAGTTGCTTGAGAGATGAATGAATTCAGTGGGATTTTTTTTGGCTAACTACTGCTCACGAGGGGCGTCAACAAAGTGCCGTCGAACAGGTCTGAGCGAAGACCTGATCTTCTCGACGGGCAACATCTCCACCTATCACATGCGTCTTGTACGCACTGTGTAATGCGCACGCACATTAGTCTGCTATCTCTTGCTATACCCTGTCTGCCCAGCGCGTTACATTACCATCTACTACCTAGGAACTGGCCGCTTCAACTTCAACTTGGCGAACAACTCACATCCCCAGTCAACGATCTCGTCCGCTTGCGGCATTAGTCGCCAATTGGAAGTCTACACAGCCTAGCATGTCCAGAACCTACTCCAGGGCCCCAGCTCGTTGCCCACCGCACAAACTGTCTTGATCTTTCTTATGCCTTTGCAACATCCTCCTTGGCCCCCCCGCTTTCCTCCATCCCCACTGACCTCCCTCTTACCAGCTGCCCAGAAAGCCAGGACTACTGCATCCCATCTTTTACCCCCTCTGCCAGGCCATCCGGACCGGAGACTGGAACAAATTCCAGGACCACCTAGCGCTACATGAGGAGTGGCTTTGGACAAGGGCCTCTTCATCGCGCTCACATATCAGCTCCGGCCTTTCTGTGGCGTACTCTTACCCGCAAGACCTTCATTTTCACTTATGTGCCGCCCACAGATGCTGCTTCCCGCAAGGCCGCCACTCTCGACCTCCATGATTTGCACGCGGCGGCTGTCTTTGTACAGCGACGACTCGAGGGATGGCTGCCTCTCAACGCAGCCCCTCGAATCAGACCGCCACATATCAACTCCCTCTTCATGAAGGCCCGTATCACAAACAACACACCCACCCCAGCAGATGCAACATACAACTCTATCGCCTCCGCCAGGAGGGCCGACAAAAACTCCAGCCAAACGAGGGCGTGATATGCGGCAACATGGAGGTTGGGTTTGACGACGTGGAGATGATGGTCGCGACGCTCATCCAGCAAGAATTCATGCACGGGTTTATCGCACATGATCAGGCGAGGTTTGCCATCATCGGAGCCAAAGCAAAGGGGCCCATAGCAGCCGGCTGGCCGACCGTTTGGCAGGCAATCGGGGATAGAGTGTATGACCAGCCGTATAATCCTGATGAAGTTCCAGGCTGGGTAAGGGATTAGATGATTTGGGAGGGGGGGGTTGTATATGGTCTAATTTTTGGATACTCTAGAGAATACTGGATGGAATTCTGGAATTAAAACAAATGATACCCTCTCATCACAAATTGCAAAACGACTCAGTTTCATCAAGTTTTACTATTGGCCTTCCCACCTACAACTTCAAAACACTTCCAGAAATTCGCTCTCCCATATGGGGACCATAAATCGTGAGCATAAACCCTCATCCCTCCAAACTTCAAATCAAACAACGATTCTTTCCTAAGAGAAGAGGATCGTGGAGGGAATTGAGGGAAAAGAAAAGCTAAATCCGATGGCTTGCCTCAAGAGGGCCATAAAACGCCATCTACCTATTCAAGAAAGAAAAAAAGGGATTCAAAAAAATCTCCCCTTTTTACAACAAAGTTTTTACCCCAAACCCGTGCGTCGTCCCATCACGCTGTGGGTTGAAAAATCACCCGCTACTTTCCCTTGCTGCTAAAACAGTCCGATGTTGCTTCAAATCGGTCTCCAATCCTAAGTGTGAGAAGAAATCTCCAATGCTGCAAAGGGTATCCCGTCATGAAATAGAAGGTTTGTTTTTTTTTGTAAAAGAATACGTGAATAAAAATGCCGTTCCCTGAAAAGGAGGGGGGCAGAGGTGAAAGAAAACGCAAATTCCCCAACAAGGCGTCACATGGTGAGGAAAGTGTTCGAAATGACACCATCCATCGGGGTCATAACATACTGCCATTTGAAACAAAGCTGAAAGGGAGCCCATGTAGGCTATAAAGGGGGTGGAAGAAGATTGCAAAACACCTCCAGCCGCAAGCCAGCAAAGCTTGACAGTGTGGTTTAGGCTCAAAAAGGCGACAAGAGCGGAGCCAAAAATCCGGAAGCTAGTCCGAAAAAAATCAAAAGAATCAACAGGTGAAAGATAGTACAAGCACGAGCTTGCCAGAAGCGAGGCGAAACAGCACCAAGCGCAACTTAGAAGAGACAGGCGGCGGCAACAATGGCAACAACGAGGCCTGCTACGGCGGCACTGCCTTGTTGTCTGCCTGCCTCGGCCTTCTTCTCTGATACCTTGGGGGGAGGGGTGGCATCCGTTGTGGAAGGGAGAGGCACCGGGACGGTTGAGGAACGAGCCGTGCTGCTTGTGGTGCTGTTCTCGTGGAAGATACCGGGCTTTACAATGGGGTGCTTCTTGGTCGTCGAGGATGTTGTCGGAGTTGATGAAGGGGTGGTCTCCGTTGTTGAGAATGGTGTGGTGGTGCTCTCAGTTGTCGAAGGAGCCTCAGGGGTCGTCGATGTCGTTGGTTCTTGGGGCGTCGTAGTTGACTCCTGCGACGAAGTGGTGGGCGGAGGCGGGGGTGGTGTTTCCTTTTTAGGGGGAGGAGGCGTGGAACTTGAGTCGCCTTCATCCGATTTCTCGTTATGAGCCGAGTTGCCAATATCTGATGGGCCACCAGACCCGTCAAAGGTGACGACGTGAGCAGTCTTGCCCTTCGAGACAGTGACAACACAGAAAGGAGCACCACCGGCACCATTGGCGGCGTTGTTGCTGTCTACGTCGGCGTTCAAGCTCGCGCCAATCTCGCACGGTAGTCCATTGCATCCGCCATCAGGACATTCGATTCTCACTCCAAAGCCAGGTGAGGTCTGGCTCAGACTGGAGCTCTCCCAGATAGGGTTCTTCCCGAGCTTGACAAACGTCTGGCCATTGCTGTCCGTGTTAGCTCCAGCAACGAAGGGGGTCCAGTTGCCGATGGGCTTAGAAGGGTCTCCCCAGACGCAACCCTCTTCACCAACTCCAGGGGGGTTGATGTAAAAGCTAAAGATAGGTTAAACCCTATTTCAACAACACAGATTACAGGCTGGAGAATTGACTTACTGTGCGGCGGTCGAGTCCCAGTAGCTGGTATCGGGGACAGCAATGCTAGCAATGGACTGAACAAGCGTCGGGATGAGCATTGCTTCGTTTCCAGGCAAAACAGTCTGGCACCAAGACAATTCCTTGGCACATTTGTTCACGGCCTTGACTGTACCAGCACCCTGAACACAGTAAGGGCTGTCGGGGATGGGTTTGTGGATTTTGCCGTTCTTGTCGCAATACAGGCCGCCGTTCTACACTCTTGTCAGCCATACTCCGCGGTCGGTCTAGCAGTTGTCGATGGTTCTTACCATTGATTGAGGGTAATGATACGAGGAATCCGGGTCCCATTGCGCCATAACCATGCCGGGCTTGCAAGCAATCGGGCAGTAGCTGTCGGGCACGCACTCCTGGTCGGGGCTCATAGCCCATCCCGCATTCTTGGAGCCTGGCGTGATCGCGACGAGATTGGGGTCGTCAGTGGGAAATTGGCATGAACCCCCGCGCTTCTCAACCGCCGTCGACACGCCGGCGGCGTGGTGGTGTCCGTGGCCGTGGTGGTGCGTCTTGTGTAGCTGATGCAGTCGTCGATGGGCGGAGGAGGCATCGGATCCGGGCAGAGAGAAGAGCGTGACGGCCGACGCCAGTACTGATTGAAACCTCATTTTTTATGTATGAATGTCCAAACAATCCCAGAGAACAGGTTCCAAAAAGAGCGATATGTAACGAGGGTGGTTTCTGAAGTCGACGTATTCGACGCCAGGTGTACTCGCGAAAACCCGAGATCGAAGTCGAGTTTTTCACAACCTAGCGCCGGTCGAGTTGAAGGAAGTAAATGAAAGTTAGTTTCGTGGCGAGTCGAGCCGCACGATAAAGTTTCGTTGATGCAGCAGCAGAGTGAATGTATATCTGTTGTATCAATCAATGTCAAGGGCGGCGCAAGGAGCTCGTCGAGAGCGATAGTCAATCAATTGACTTTAGGGCGGCGATTGAAGCAAAGAAAAGGCCAAGAAAAGGACAGGACGGGGTTAACCAAATGAATGAGTGAATGAGTGACAAAATGATGGAATAAATGAAAAGCAGGGTTGGTCGACGATAGTATACCGGGGAGAGTGAACGAGAGGGTCTGGCCTGGGGGTGGCCCGGGGTGATTTAGGTGGGCTTCACTCAGCTGCTCTGAAGTTTTCCCTACGGCACTCTATGTGTCCCCCCAACCACGCCTACCACGCCCCTCGGTCAATAATTACTGTAATGAGAGAGTGATGTTGGTCTCGGTACAACAAACTAAAGTTCCCCTTCGCATAAATTACGGTGTGCAAGTACCTCAACGTTGGTATCTGAGACTGCAACCCACCCCAGTTCAAATTCAGGCACGGATTGATTATTGACAGGCGTCGCTCTTTCTGCATCTCCGGTTCCTGACCATAACGGGGCCTTTCATTTCGTTTCGGCGCGGAGGAGGCACCGGATTGGCTGGGCAGGTACCAGGGGAGATGAGCGCTGGGGCGTGATTGGAGGGCCCCTCCATCGTGAATCAACCATTTGCATACCCATGCAATGCGACTGGGCGAGGCGTGCCAGGGTTCCATCACTTCATCTCCCCTCCCCAAAGCACTCGAGGCACTGCAGAGCCACACGCTTGCACACGCTTGAAGACGCTTTGACACAGCAGTTGCAGCAATAAGATGAGCGTTAGCCTACCGACTAGCGAACTTGGCCCTTAGACAATTCAACCAGTCCAGATGTGCAAGACAGAACTAAGCCTGCAACGTCGTTAGCCAGGGCCGCTAAGCAGGAATTTAGACTGCAATTTAAAAGGAAAACACCACACCTTAAAAATGTTCAACCCATCACATCTCACTCGCCCCCTTGCCATCGTTCATTTACCCGCTCCTTTCCCCACGAATCATGTCGTCGCTCCGAAGACAGGAAGAAGAAAGGAAAGCTGCGACTTGCGAATGTCTCCATTGTCCCGACTCACCACAATAAGACACCAGAGTAAGGGTGCTTCTTGTTCGTGGCAGAATTTTCGGGGTAAATTACCCAGCCAGAGACCTCATTTGCCTGGAGATCACGATCACTTGAGGCTTTCTTTACCAGACCCTCAATTGCAGGCCCAGTTCGAAAAGAAAAATTTCCTCGTGATCTCTTGAGTTCGTATTTCAAATATCCCATGACTTGGCCGCATGGTCGATCGACGCGTACGGAGTACCGAAGAATCGACTCGTTCTGCCCAGGGTTGCCAGGTCACCCACAAGGATCTGGCATGCACCTGCAGCCATCTCTTCACGGAGAATGCTGCGACTAGTTTCTGTTTCCTTTTACTATGGTACACATTCCTTGACCACTCCCCAAAGTTTCTGCCCATCGCATAAACACATGCTTCATGGGATATTGTAACCCGTCTTGTCTCTATCGTCGTAGAAAAGCTTCAAAATAGCTTGAAGATTCGAGTCCATGGTCTAGGAAGCGCCCAATAACGCCAATTCGACTACTTAAAGCATGCATTAAAGGAGAGCGCCAAGCTGGTCGAGATGCGGGAATCACGATTTGCGCTCTTGGCTCTAGTTTTTCTGAGATGCCTCTGAGCCCCAAGCAAACACGATTTTGAGTGGATGGGTATGTTAGTACTCGCGTCGACTGGATCGCCCAACATAGATGTGTGCAAAGTAGGCTAGCAACACACATGACTACGGACTGCATACCCTCGCCATTAAGACAACCATCTATTTAATTCCTCATGTGTTCCCCACAAATGTGTCACTTAGCTGTAATACTCCGAGTTGATTGTCACAACGTCGATATCCTTCCTCTTCAATCCGGAAACAGCATTCACAGACTAGTTGAACTTGTACCGCTTTTTCAAGCTGAACTCGACACCAGTCTTGTCGTCAATTCAGCTCTCTAATCTGCTACATCACATACATTGCTGCCCCCTCTTTCAAAACAATACAGTACTGTACAAAATTATATTCCTACAATGAACCTTCAATTCTTCCGAGACCATTGTAATACCCCAGATCTGATACATTTCACGCACATTCGTGTGGCTTGATCGCCACTCACAGGCCCTTCTCTCTATGTCCCACAACCTTTCCAAATGAATCAAAGGACATTGTCATGGAGTGTCGCCCAGCTGTCTTGCTCCGTAGATGGTTGTCGTAATCTAGCATCTCTTTATAAGGAACCTTTGCGACAATCTCAACCATTCGGGCGGTTGACTTCTTCCCTCGCAGAGATGTCACCGAATCATACGGGTCTGGTGGTGTGTAAATCTTGGAGACATCCATCCTTTCGTCACTATTCGACTCCGCTGACCGGTCATTAACTTCTAGCACCTGGCCACCGGCGCCCGCCGTAATGTCGTGCTGCACAGTGCCTGCTGCTGTCTCAGGGCAAGTGATATGAGCCAGCATGATTGGTTCCAGTAATCCAATTAGCTGTTTATTAAACGCATCTCTAAGTGCGTGTTGCACGCCTATCCTAGCAGCACCACTAAAGTGTCCGCCGGTCGGGCTTTGAAGTGCATCGTCTCCGGTGTCCAGGGTTATGATGACATGACAGCCGTGAATTGGTGAGGCTCGTCTGGGACCTCTCGCCAGACCCGCAATCGCTCCATTGAGGAGCTGCTCCCTTGCCTCCTCTACATCGAATGTCGGTGCTTTAGGGTTTTCAGGCAATGTTATGTTGATGCTATATATATTGCCTCCTTTGTCGACACCCGATTCCAACAAGGTCTGCCGATTGTGGTCCTCTATAGGCTCTAGTAAAACCGTACAAGAGACCCTTCCAACCTTGCTCGCGACTGGGCGATCAAAGACGGCATGCTGGAGTGGTGTGGGTGAAAGTACGCACTCTTTATAGTCGACCTCTATAGGCCCAAACTCAGCGTCAATCTTGTGCTTTTGTCGGATATTGTACAACGACACATCAAGGTGAAGTTTTCCCATGCCTTGAATAGTGAACTGTTCCGTCTTCGGGTCGCGACTCCATCGTAGACTGGGGTCTTCACGAGACGCATTTTCAAGTGCCAGTTGTAGCTCCTGTGCGGCCACATTTCCGTAAGGCTCAACTTGCAGAAAAGCAACTGGTGGAGGGATCTCGGGCGGTCTAATCTGGACATGGCGGAGGTGATCCGGAACTGGCTTCCCACCCACAGTCGTAATCAACGTGTCTCCAGTACGTGACTTCTTCAGGCCACGAAGAGCTCCGATTTGGCCAATGGAGAGGTCTTGCACGTCCTGTGCCGCAGATGCGGATATCTGCAGAATGCCCATTGGCCGTTCATTGACCAGCATGTTGGTATTGAAGCTCGACGCATTCCTCGTCATTGTACCGTGATATACCCGAACGAAGCTGATGACGCCCTCTTTCGGGTGATTGAACACCTTGAACACGGACGCGACCGAAGCGATAGCAGATTGACCTCCCTTTTTACCCTCACTGATGACCTGGCGAAGGTGCTGTTTATTTGCGCCGACCCGAACTTCAACTTCTGGCCGATCAGCGGGACTTGGCAAGTAATCAGTGATTGCATCCATCAACGGTTCAACACCGATATGACGAAAGCTTGAACCAGCAAAAACAGGGATAACGTCTCCCTTGCCGCTTTGGATGCTCCTCCGGATTGCTTGTTTCAGCGATAACCCAGAGATGTATAGGTTCTCGGCCAGAAACTCATCCATAATTTCTTCATCAAAATCAGCCAGACCTTCTATCAAGCGTTGTCGTGCCAGCTCGATCTCTGAGAGCAAATCTTGATCCGTATTTTTCAGCTTCTCTTTCAATTCCTCCGTTCCGTAGCGAATCTTCTGTCTCTCAGACTTCCAACGATATCCTACACGATCGATAATGTCGATGACACCAACGAAATGCTCCTTATCCCACCACGGGATCTGACAAACAAGTGGCCAGCCCTTGAGCCGCGTTCCAATCTCAAGGACGGCTTTCTTGAAAGAGGCGCCTTCACGGTCTAGCTTGTTGCAGTACACGATACGAGGAATTTTGAATTCTTGAGCCGAAGACCAAACACGCTCAGTGTGAGCCTCAACACCCTTGACCGAGTCGATGATACACACCGCACCGTCAAGAATTGGTAAGCATCGATCAACTTCAAACCTGAAATCCTGATGGCCGGGCGTGTCAATAAGATTAATTGTCTTTGGACTTGATCCTGCAGCACAGTCTTGTGGCAGCGGCCAGTTGAATGTTATGGCGGCTGATTGAATAGTGATTCCTCGCTCTCGCTCGAGTTCGAGGAAGTCGGTGACTGTATTTCCCGAATCGACATCTATTCAGGTCAGTATGATGCTCTGTTTAGATAGATTTCAAAGTCTGACAAAGCCTGGAAGCATTGTCATTAGAATGAAGTAGCGATTAACATACCTCCAACCCTCTGAGTGACGCCACTGTAATATAGCATGCGCTCTGTGGTAGTGGTTTTACCCTAGTCGTAGAATTAGCAATGCCTTTCTTAAACCGGTTATTCTAAAACGCACAGCGTCAACATGAGCAATGATACCAATGTTGCGAATAGCTTCGAGCTTCGCATCCACAGAACCGGCAGCACCACTCGCAGCTTTAGCCTGACTATAACACCTCGTCCGGGGTGGGGTCGATTTCACAGCATCGAGGCGCCATGAAACAGCGCACACGAATCTCAGCCTCAGAGGCGCTCGACGAAGAGTTTGTAAAGAAATCATCCCCATCTTGTAGACCCTGAGTGACACCTTTCACCAGGGAAGTTTCAAGATACGCCACACATCAGTTAGATGTAGCGCCTGATTTTCCTTTGGCTGTAGCAACGGTTCAGATTCCCACCTCAGAAGCCATGACCTTCTCTACTAGTCAGCAAGGCAGGAGAATAAAAGTTAGGTGGACAGACAGCTCAGGATCACGACTGACAAAAGCCCCATGTGCATCAAGTTTGAGAGCTTCTGAAACGGCTTCACCTGGCAGAATTTGAATAGCGTATTGCAGGCTACAGCATTCTCCACCAGAAGCTGTCCTAGCCAGGCAGGCGGTGAGGGGTCAACTAACATGAGCGAAGGTTTCCTAGGGTGATGTTTGCGCCAGCAAAGTCACGCACTTGCCCCTAAAGCAGCGGCATTCTCCCCTATTACGTAGCATGGCGACTTATGTACCTACGTAATTCCGCTCTGGTCAGCCAACCACCTGTCGAGTTCCAAGGTTGCAGCCTCCCCGTGTTTAGACGAGGTACGTAACACCACGACTTTTCATCTGCCAACTTGATCTTGTGGCCTGCGACACGCAACTATACCATCGCCAATTCATCCACCCCGAAGCTTAAGTCGCTGCCTGGAATCCCTCTTGCGGCGTAAGCAACCCTTAAAAGCCTCGTCAAATACCGAACATCGAGTATCAAGCATCCTCTCAATCCAAACTCGCCGCCCGCTCGTCAGCCAGTCAACAAATCATGGAGCTCTCAGACGTCTTGTATGTTGCGCTGCTCCATCGCCCATGGTCCCTCTGAGCGCCATCACTAACAGATGCTCTTCTTCTCAACAGCCGCCTCGTTAACCTATTTGTTGGCGCTGTCGCCGCCTTGGGAGGCATTGTTCACTTCTTCCCAATCGGCCTGTAAGTACCAATCTCTGGAGTGAGGGCCTCGTTACGCCTTGTGCTTCGGGCCCTGTTCGCGATCAGTCTCTTTCGCTTCTGTTTGCTGTGGACGTGGCTAACTGTAGGGTAAAGTGCCCACATCATCGTCGGTGTCTACGTGATCATTTTCGGCCTTGCGATTGCCCTCCTAGGTACGTCCCCTCGCCCTCGCAGCGTGCGGTGCAAGAGGCACAAGTCGAGCTTTCGATCCTGACGCAACACAGAGTTCCAAATCCCTCCCCAGCTTTCCCGCTACGCCTCGTTCCTATTCTCGTTCGTCGGACGTGGTGCCTTTTACATCTTCATCGGTTGCTTGCTCATCGACGACAAACTGTTTACCCAGATTCTTGGCGGTGTTGTTGGCGTCATTGGTTTGGCATACGTCGCTCTCGAATTCATCCCATCTATCGAACCCCCGAGCAATATGCGAGAGGCCGACGTTGCTGGCTGGGGCGCTGAGCAGGTTTAGGATATGAGTCAAGGCTCTTCATGACGGAGTGGAGGGAAGGGCTGTAGCTCTTCCCTTGCGTCGTGGCTTTAAATGCGACTGACGGCACCGCATGCTTTGTTCGTACTTCAGAACGGCTGGGTCGCATTGCATTTTTACGAACTTGATGTCAACAGAGCTGATGAGGGCTGCTTTCAAACGTCTGGTGGGTTTGCACGATCAGAATTGCAACGCGACTAAATAGGTAGCCAGGTAAACCTATTGCATCTTTATGTACTTGTATGAGACTCTATGCTACAGTGAGCGTTATTTATCAGTCAACTATCGATACGTGACGAAGTCTCTGCTACACATATTTCGGGAAAGTGAACTGGATCAAATACTATTGCTATTTCCATTACTTATTCATACTACATTCCATTATCATGAACGATTCTGTAAGATATCTCTCCCTTAGCTTAGGACCTCTTCCACTGTCCAGCATCCTCTGTGCCCTTGCCAATACTGTTCAATCCGCCCTCCAATCCCGTGCCGAGAGATCCTAGAGCGTCTCCCACAGGTCGGCCGGTCTCGCCCGTAGCACCAGTGAGGGTGTCTCCGACTCCCCTAGTTGCGGCTCCAGTCACATTGCCCGCCGTGCGGGTGACTCCGCCGAGGACATTGCCCAGTGTGCTGGTTGCGAACTTGGCGGCTCCGCCAGCCGTGTCACCAACAGTGTTGAGGGTGTTACCAGCGGCGTCGGTAGCGTTGCTAGACATGATGGTATTGGTTGTATTTGGTTGGTGAGGATATCAGTTGTTTAAATTGAAGAAAGCGATTGAGGTTGCTTTCTGAGTGGTATGATGAGATGTTGATGTTTGTCTGATTCAATGGTCGATATCATCTATAACCATTTCTGGACAAAGAGATTGTCGTCTTATATAGACCGAGAAGCGACTTCGAGTCCATTTTCGTGACGTCAAGAGCACAATCAAGATCGCGCATCGCCATAACGTGATGCGCCAAGATTTAATATACTCGACGACGCTGCTTGGCTAGCAGGCTGAACCAGTCTCCACATGACGTTGATGCTTGCGCAGCATGACAACGAATCTTGATTCGACATCCAGACTTTTCGGGCATACACAAATACCTTGAAAGCACCGTGTTGATCAACCTGTTTTCTCCAGATGGTTCATTTAACACGTGAAAATTTTGGGGAATGGTGAGGGATAGTGCTTCGTGTTGGTATTGTGGCAAATAACTACCCTAGGCTAGGATCAACGATTTCGGAACCGATCGATTAACCTGATACCAACTGACCTTCCATCTTCAATTGATGATTGTAAATATTTCCTGCCTTTCTCAAAATATCCGAGTATTTATACATACTTGAATATTTCTGGCGTTTCTTTCTACAAGGTATACCGTAATATAAACTCCTTGCGTCCTGATTTTGTAGGCCATCTTTGCTTAGAACCTTTTAGGGAACGGATAATTTTATAGCAAACTGTAAATGAGGTTTGCCATCACTTGATTAACCTCTAGTTTCACATCTCTTAGGGTGAATAGGTGACATGTGAAGATGTTGGAAGGTTGCGAACCAAGACGTCTCAATGTAAGGTTGGGTGGAATTGAAGGCTTGCCAACAGGTTACGTCTTTTTCCGCAGCCTCGTATTGCGTTGTGTAGTGGTAACCAGGTGATAATGAAAGCAATAGTATGAATACTGCTAATTTCTTTGGAACTGCGTGGGATATTCTCCAGAGTTGGACATCTTGGCATTGGAGTAACAAGACATCACAGCGATCTAAAGGATTGTCAAATCCTGCTTCTCTATTTGCCTGGGTGGGGGTAAAGGCCGCCGTGAGAACAATGGTTTGCTATTTGCACGCAGAGAATTGACCTGATTATTAATTGATGAGACTGGAGAAGATAGATACGTCGATGCCAAAACCAGTAACCAAAACGGAGTCAACCCCGGAATCATAAGCCTTTGGGCTTTATAGAGACCACTAAAACGATAGTTCCCCTGGATTCATGACTAGTACGGGATACTCCTCTTCTACCCTTGATTCACCCAAATAAAGAGAATGGCTGTCATGAATCAGAATAAAATCCCAGCTACTATACTCCAAGGCCACGTATTTGCCTTGATTTTCGTTTCTGGATTGACACCTGTTAGAGGTAAAGGATGCTTTTACAAGCCTTCAGATCAATCTTCACGGTACTAAGACGGCTGTCCCAACCATCATGGGTAACTACGCTTTCGTTGTTCATATCTGTCTGGCACGCCACCCGAAGAGTCAATATAAACAAGCTACATTGTCCCACCCCTGCTGGCTTGATTAGTATTCACAAGGGGGCCATCAGTGACAGATATCGTAGATCGTAGGACTAATCACCAAAGTACCTTCTCCTCAGAGCCTAGGCTATCCTGTATATATTACATGTATGCATGGGATGCCTTGGAATTTGTGCACTGCACGTGGTCTGCGCAGCTGAACTTGCTTAGACGGAACTATTTCGGCGACGCCGCCTATGTCATGTTGGGGTGGCTTTCGAACGAAATGTTCGTGAACTAGATGCAACATTGGAACGTTAATTGCCATTCGGCGTTTATATTATAATGGTTACTGCGAATGGATTATGCAAAGACCGTGACCTTTGATTAGCTGCAGGAAGATACTACCTGCCCTTGCCTGCACCACGATCTTGAAAGGCTGACTGACTGACGCATCGGTCTCGATCATCAATCAGTGTAGGATTGAAGGACTCTGGGCAGGCGGGAGGCTCAGGCAAGACAAGCTCATTGCACCGATATTAGATTGCATCGGTATCCTGCGTCATCGGGCATAAATGATGGGCGTTGGACTTGCCCAAGATGGATAAGGTCATGTATTACATTGCCTCTGAACCGTGGTGTTCATGATTAACGCTTTACCAAGTTTCATACTATTATTTCAACGACTACCGTGAGGTATGAATGGTAGATGGCCATAAATAGTTTGAACTCCTAATTATGCTAAACTCCATTTCATGTGCTAAATAGACGACGCTTTTATACCTATCCAATGTTAAACTCGTCAGCAGGATTCATCAACATTCTGCTCTTCTGTTTGATGAGATCCCTGGGGTTTTTATCCTGGGTGGCCCCGCTGCTCTTCCCCTTTGCTGCACCCTTCCTTGCTTTGCGGTCGATTCCTGAGCCGATTCCGCCGGGGGGTTCTCTTAACCCGAAGCTCTTCGCGACATGCCCCAGATGTAACTCGGAGATGTCGAAGTGAACTCGTTCATCTCGAATATGTGTGGCGTATGCTCTAATGTGAGACTTGAAACCGTTTCGAGCTAGCTCAAGTCGGTTCGGTTCGTTGAGAAGGCGTTGTTCAAGATGTAGTTGCAATGTTTCTGCTTTGTCGTGGTAAGACTGTCCCTCTGCAGGTTTCGCGTCTGTCTCCACCGGAAACTCCAGTTTGGTCATGAGTCCCTTCTTTAGAATTGCTTCATATGGTTCCGCTGAAGGGGGTGTGGATGTCTTCAAGAGTCCAATATAGCCCTCTTCGGTACCGGGGTAGTAGGAATATGGTTGCATCACCTGGACGGCCAGCACGAGCCGTTCGACCCACACGATGGATGTGATCGGGAAAGCTGAATGCTGGATCATACTCGATGACTAATTCCACAGAGGGAATATCAAGACCTCGAGAGGAAACATCTGTTGTTATAAGCACTGAGGGTGATGTACAGGCTGAAAATGATTTGATCGTTGCAGTGCGGACTGGTTGAGATAGAGATCCATGCATTCTGTGTAAAACAACCTCGGGGCTTGCTGCTGAAGTGAAGTATGCAGCCTTGGAGACCGTCTTCGAGATCAGCTCTTTCTCCTTCGACGCTGGTGAGGCGTCATCTTCTGTGCTTGCCGGCTGCCTTAGGAGTTCGTAGTGGAAGTCCACCGAGTCTGCGCAAGACATGAATATAATGGCCTTCATGGTTCGTCCACGTCGTGCAAAGACAGACTTGAGATATGACACAAGAGTGACAAGTCGCAGTTTTGACGGTACAACGATGTACGACTGATGAAGCTGGGCTGGCGCTTTCAGCACATCCTTATCTGTCCCATCCTTGGTGTCGTTTTCGGTCTTTTCCGCTGAAAGGAAAACAGCGTCGGCGAGACTTATCTCGCCAAGCTTTTGCACATTCATTTTCATGGTGGCTGAACAAAGTGCAGTTACTCGCCTCTCCGGAAGAGATTTGAGCGGTGTGCCATGTGGAGTAGTCATTGTAATGTCGACTGCCCGCAAGGCGTTGATTGCCTTCTTTAGATCTTCCTCGAATCCAAGGTCCATCAATCGGTCGCCTTCATCGAGAATCAGCCACCGAACTGTTCCTAGAATGAGTGCCTTGGTGTTTTCGATATGGTCAGCCAGACGACCAGGCGTTGCGACCAAGAAGTTGACGCCTTTGCGAATGCGGGACTTCTCTGCTTTCTTGGACTCTCCTCCAGTAATTGCAGTCGAAACGAGCCATGGAAATGGCCGAATTAATTGCTCAAGTACTGTGTGAGTCTGCTTCGCCAGTTCTCGAGTTGGCGAAACGATTATTGCGAAGATGCCCGAGTCTCGGTGGATCTGTTTGCCGTCGTTCTGTTCGCTCAAAACCAGGACGCGGTGAAGAATGGGAAGAAGGTACGAAAACGTCTTGCCTGAACCAGTCTCGGCTTGCACAAAGGCATCGGAGCTGCTAGACATTAGATGAGGGATGACCTTCTGTTGAATGGCAGTCGGCCGCTCCAGGTTCATTTTTGAGAGTTCCTCTACCAGACGGCTCGCAAGTGTCAATGATCCAAAGTTGGCGACGTCGCTTGGCGCGTTGGTAGCCTCTGGAGCCTCCCATTCTGGCTCATCTTCAAAAACTGTTTTCTGTTCCGGATTGAAGGAGGAAAAGCCGGGAAATGACCTGACGGGAACCCTTGGCCAATGTGTGATGAGCTCTCTGAGCATCTTTCGCGGGAGAGAAGTCGTCTTCCCAATCCGCAGGCTGACCCCCTTCGCTATTATGTACATAACCAGCAGTGTGCTTTGATCGTTGTTTTGAGCCGTCGTCGTCTACCCTCCGGCGCTTCGATGATCGATCCGCGTCGTCATGTTCCCCAGTCCCAGCTGGATGCTCGGATGCGGACTTCGCATTTCTCTGGGCACGTTTTCGATCACGCCAACTTCCACCAGTAAACTTGACTTGACGTTTCAGTGGCCCACTGCCCAACTCAAAGTTCAACAGCATGCCATCATCTGCCATGATTAGTCGCTGTCGTGTTTCGCTGCAAAGAAACGTAGGTGGGGCAGCGAAGATTGGTCTCTTAGAATCGCAAAATATTTTGGGCTTTTTTTTCTTATCGCCTAGAGCTGCCGATAAGATGGATAAGATAAGGTACCACTTTTAACAAGCCGCAACCCGACATGGGCTGGCTGTGTCAGGCGACTTGCGCGAACACACCAGACAGACAAATTCCATTATCTGTGAGATTGCCTACATATGCCTAGATGAATCAGGCTAAAACTGACGATACGCCAGTTCTCATTTTGTTGGTTGCGAATGCGCACCCGACGAAACGTTTGTTCCAACTGTGCAGACTTCAGGCAATACATGCAAACATCACTTGGGGACAAAACACTTCATGTCTATTTGATCAACGTGATGAACCGTTGTATAGAGGCAATAAAACAACAAGCAAGAATGGACATGGCAAAAATGCTGCTAGAATGCGTTGCAGACCCGACAGAAACAGTGCTCATGTGCAGCGATATCCTCTTTGAAGAACAAGTCATCGGTCAACTGTCCTGGTAGGAACAAACCATCTGACCGTTGCGAGATCAAGAATGCAAATGGGAACTGCATAGACGGACTTAGCTGGACACCAGGATTCGGAGAACATAATATGCCGAGTACATTATATCCGCAGCCGTGAGGATGTAAGACTGGTAGATATTAGGCTGCATATTGCTCTCCAGTTGGTGTCCGTAGCATCCGGAGGCAATGAACCCTGTAACGGGAGATTTTCGTGCCTGGGGCATGTGACAGGCAGAAATATCCAGTTGTACAGGTTGCCTCCAGCGGATCTACAACTGGGCTGATGCAGAAGGCGACGGCGCTAGTGGACTAACTACCCGTTTACAGCGCTGGGGATGATGGTTTTCAGGGCAATCAGTTACAGGCGTTGACCGTTTGGGGGGTTGATTAGCCAGCCCTGGTCCCGTCTTTTCCCAGGACCTGAAAACGGGCCGCGTGAGCTCTTCACTAATAATAAGCCCCATTAATAACATGTTTTGTTCTTGGAGAATGACCAAGGCGACCTTATTTGCTTTATCAAGCCAGCTGGACAGGCTCCGTCATATCTACTGGTAGTATTCTGCTTTTTTCGGTACTCTGCGATATCCAAAAGGAAACATGCACAAACCCGTGTTACATTTCTCAAGATCCGTGTGCAACTGGACCTTGGAAACAGATATCCATGTTCCAGCTGGTAACAGACTACAAACCCCCTGCTCTTTATCCCGAAGATGACAGGAGTCAGAAGCTTGTCAACCGTTAAATTGACCAGTGATTAGGACGAAACCCGACAGGCTGGCAGCTGGGCACCGGAGAGTCGGAGACTCCGGCTTCTCCCTGAACCCCACACCACCTCAAGCTAGAACCCCAGCGCCTTGGTGCCGGTTTCTTCTCGCCGCGGCGCAGCCCCAGATGGATTGGGTGTGAGATGCGACTCCTCGTATAGCCGACGTAAACACTCAGAAGAGTCGTTGACGTGAACGACACGTACGTAGATAGTGCCTGCCTGATGGCCTGGCTTCCATTCTGACGCGGGGAATCCTTGCGATTGCGATTGTTGGTGCCTCAAGAAGAAGGAAGCAAATCCAAGACATCGCTCATGATCAAAGGCAATACACTCACTTGATTGAACAGTGCACTAGACCTCTATTATTTTACATGATCAACAGCATGTGCGAACTCTAGATGGGGTAAATGAATGGCGGACAGAAATTTGAGTTAGGGATCCGTTGCAATCTGCTGTAGTTTGTCGCCCACTTCCATTCCTTATGCGAGAGCTTCCAGCACATTCTAGGTGGCTTGGCTTGAGGCACAGGCGTACGTGTCCACTGAAACCAAGAAGCAAGGTAGCCGTCAGCGGGGCCCACCAGAAGAAAGCTACGCCTATTCTCGAGTCTCGTCATTTTACGCCTTGGGACCGGACATACGGGGCGCATCCTACTGGACTGCCATGTGGCCTGAGTCACAAATGGTCTCCAATAGAGGGGCTCAGGGAGCCAAACAACCCGAATCCACCCTTTAGCACCCCCCTACAGCGTCAAGAATGTGTAATTACGTAGCCCTGGAGCGGCAGCCGTAGGGGGGCTGAATTAGTCGGACTCCGCTAAGGCATCCCATGGAGTCGGTACTTTGTGGTGTCGCCCGCTTGCAGCTCGTCACCACCTGTCCCAGCCCTCGTGTGAAGTACCCGGCCTGCCACTCCCCGCTATGATCGAGTCGATACTTTTGTAATGCTGCCGTGTTATCAGGGGGGGATCAAAAGCTGACTCTACCCGCCCCTCGCATCTCCCGCCCCCGTCATCTCGTCTTTCCGCCAGGTAGTACACTAATAATTTATCAAGGTCTTTTCTTCACGCGACACCATTTGAGTCTCTCCATCGTCGTCCATTACACCACACAACCCTTCAAAATTCCCCCTTCAACCTGGAACGCGCGTTTATTTGACGGCTTGAGCGCTGTCAAATGAACCTGCAATCGGCTTCTTGTCTCTCTTTCTCCGTAAGTTCTGTCTTTCCTGAGTGAGCGCCGCCGATGACTTCACAACGAGCCTCGACCAGAACTTTCTCGTGTGTGAAGCTTTTGCGGTCCCCCAACCAAACTTTGAATCACAGCACGCATCGCAGTTGCTAACAAGACGCCAATTCTTCACAGCCTCCTTCCTTTCACGCAATCTAAATGCCCACCATTTACTCGTCGCTTTACACGAATTTCATCCGTCAAGGATCAACATTCGCCAAATCCATCACCACCCACGGCTACGCACAATCTGTCGTAGCTGCCACCCATCCCCATGTTCTAAACTCCCAGAACCGCCCCGCCTTTGGGCGCTGGCACACCAACCGCCTTGGGCGACTGTCAACATTTCAGTTGCACTCTGCATTTCACACTGATCGATCTGGTCTCGGTCTGGTATCGGACCATCGCCATGTTCACAACCATGCTGGTCTAGATAACCACGGCGGTCTAGACGCCTATTTTGAGGCCCTCCAAAAGACGCAGGAGGAAGGAGAAGTTGATCAGGAATGGACACAGTTCGAATTTCCGAAGCGCATCGAGTGGAAGCCCGATGCCGAGTCGGTGCTTACTTCGGATGCTGCGCTTGCATCCAGCGCTGAGCATGCTGTGCTCGACACAGCCGATGCAGTGTCATCAATGTCACCGGAGGAGCGGGCTGCGCTAGCACATATTGATGCCGCTCTGGTGAAGGAAATCGAGTCCAGAAGGTTAGAGGAGGTAGCTGAAAATGCAGCTTCTGCCGGCCTGTCGGTTTCCGTTCCTCTCTCTAGGTCGCGAACCCCTGCTCTTGAGAGGACACAGACTCCGGGCAGTGTTGCTCGCACCGCAACGCCACCTGTTGACCCCCAATCTCAATCGTATGCCGACCATATGGGAAAGCTTGCCGAAGCCTCTCGATATGCTGAGATCCCGACTGTCTTTGAGGCCATGTTGGCTACTGGTGTGAAGCCGATAACCAGTGCTTATAATGCGCTATTGATGGCAGCTATTCACATCCCAACCCAAAAGATTGAGATTGTGTCCAAGGCCCTAGATGTTTACGCCGACATGCTCCGCAGGAAAGTCTCACCCGATAGTGATACCTTCAATGTTCTAGTCGGTCTCTTGGCTTCGAGGTCGCTCGAAGTTTCAGAAATGAAGACGGCTCTCAACGACAAGCGCACGCGCTTTGGTGGGATGGACGAACCCGGCAAATTCATGTTCGTCTCCCATGAGCTTGAGCATGCTATCCTCTGTGAGGACGATCGACTTGACCTCGCCGTGAAGCTTTTCGACGCCTCTGTCGATGGAGATGTGGCCATGTACTCGGCCGAGACCTACCACCAGCTCATCTCCGCCTGTGCGCAAGCTAGTCGCGTCTCGGATATGCTTCGCCTGTTTGAGCACATGGAGGCTAGTAAAATCGTCCCTTTCGCCGCAGTTTTCCCTACCATGATCTCGGCTTTTGCCACCACCGGCGATTTGATAAGTGCTGTTGAGTGCTACAACGAATACCGCAACCTTGCTGTCGCAAACGATGGTGGTCGAGCAACTCTGCATGACCGCCATGACGCTCAGGTTTACGCTGCTGTCATTAATGCATATGTCATTTCTGACAAAATCGAGGGTGCAATGAAGTTTTTCAAGAGAATCGTGGATGAGTATGGCGTTCGAGCTGCTGATATCAAGGATGCTCTAGTTAGCTCTGGATTTGTCAAGGGCTTTATCGCACAGGGAATCCACGAAGAAGCCTTCCACTGGGCTCAATCTGTTGGCCCGGAGTCCAAGGTCAAGGCCATGAGCCAGATTGCCACCGTTGCTGCAGACCAAGACGACAAGTCGGTTGCTATCGATGCTTTTGAAAGCATTACCACTAACTCGCAGGATCTTGTCGCCCCCGCTATGGCGCTCTTGGCCATGAGTGTTCGGGCGGGTGATGTTGGTTCTGCGACTAAGTACTGGAATGTCCTCTCGCGTCCTGACGTCCAGGCAACGGCATCTTTCATTGAGCCTACCACCATGTTCACCGTTGCCCTAATCGGTTCGGGTCAGGTGGCCGAGGGGTTGGCTCAGTCGGAGCTCATGTTTCAGAGAATCCGGGCGTCACAATCCGATACTCGCCCCCAGCTTTCTGAGGAAATTGACGAGGGTGTAGACTTCATTTCTCGCTATATGGATAGCCGAGGCATTGTAGATCCCCGGGACATGGCTTCTCAGGTGTCAAGTGTGGCACCACAGACGATGACTCCCTCGCCGTATCAGTCAACTGTCTCCAGCTTTGAAGACAGCTTTGATCCCTACGCTCAACAAACCGACTTCAAGGGATCGTCTCTCATTGCTGACGACCTCGAGGGTAGTCATGGGCGCAAGGGTCCTCGTCTTGGCGATGCTTTGAATCGATTCCGTAACATGCGTCGCGTTGGACGTCACCCGCGTTACATCACATACGCCAAGCTCATCACCGCAGCCGCCCGAGATGGGAAGATGGAACTTTGCCACGACATCCTGGCAATGGCCCGCAGTGATATGCCCCTGCTGCCGCAGTACGCTGTAGTGCGATACGGCTGGTCTTCTATTCTTGACGCGATGGTGGGTGCTTGCCTAACGTTGGGCAACCGTGGACGGGCTGAGCAGTACCATCAAGAACTTCTGGAGATGGGTGCTGCCCCCTCTGCCAACACTTTCGGGCTCTACATCACTACTCTGAAGGACTCGACCAAGACTTTCGACGAGGCTTCAGAGGCAGTGCGAATCTTCCACCGCGCAAGTACCGAAGGTGTCGAGCCGAGCTCATTCTTGTACAACGCTCTTATCGGCAAGCTCGGCAAGGCTCGCCGCATCGATGACTGCCTCTTCTACTTCACTGAGATGAGGGCGCTCGGCATCAAGCCCACGTCTGTCACGTACGGCACTATTGTCAACGCCCTGTGCCGAGTTAGCGATGAGAAGTTTGCTGAAGAACTCTTTGATGAGATGGAATCCATGCCTAATTACAAGGCTCGTCCGGCGCCCTACAACAGCATGATGCAGTTCTTCCTCACCACGAAGCGGGACAAGTCCAAGGTTCTGGCGTATTATGAGCGCATGATGGCTAAGGGCATTGCGCCCACTTCGCACACGTATAAGCTTCTGGTGGATACGCATGCGACGCTGGAGCCCGTGGACATGTTGGCAGCTGAGCAGATGCTTGAGACGATCCGCGCCTCTGGACAACGACCGGAGTCTGTGCACTACGCTTCTCTCATCCATGCTCGAGGCTGTGTCATGCACGACCTGGAAGGTGCACAGAAGCTGTTTGATTCGGTGGTGAAGAACTCGCTTGTTCCTCTCACGTCGAGTCTATACCAAGCCCTCTTTGAGGCCATGGTCGCTAACCATCGGGTCGCGGATTCTGAGCCAGTGCTCCGCCAGATGCGGAGCAAGCGCGTGGAGCTGACACCTTACATCGCCAACACCCTGATTCACGGCTGGGCTGCCGAAAAGAACATTGACAAAGCCCAAGAAATCTATGATGCAGTCGTTCGGGAGAAGCGCGAACCGAGCACATACGAATCCATGACGAGGGCGTTCCTCGCTGTTGAGCAGAGAGATCAGGCCAAGGCCGTTGTTAGCGAGATGCTCACTCGAGGATACCCCAATGCCGTTGTTAACAAGGTTGTCGAGCTACTGGGCGGTGGTCAGGAGACTTCCCTCGCCTAAATGAGGGGAGCTGATTTGTTGAGGTGAAGAAGTGCAAAAAAGTTGGGAAGCATTAAATTTTTTTCTTTCTTTTGTTAGCCAATTGTTTTGATACCCCGTGTGTTGGATTGAAGTTGTTTTATTCGGGGTTGTCACAGTTGGGTGACCGAGGGGCCCGTGACACAGGTTGAGTGCATGGTTTGTTTGTTTCATTGTGTTATGGTGTTCAGGGTGATTCTGTAAAAAAAGGAAAGCATTCGGATGGCAGCTATCGGCGTTTAGCTAGGGATGGCAAAGAGATTTGGGCTGGGAGCCCCGTTATAGACACAACTCCGCTCGGCATGAAGAAAAAGAAAAGGAGAAACCATTGGCAGCATTGGGGAAGGGCGCACATGGAACCGTGGAGACGGTATTCTGGCGTACGTGAGGCTGCCACCGGGGTGGACCACTGGCAGATGCAGCCACTACCTGTACTATATAGATCAAATATTACAAGATCTAATCGCTCTACCAACGCGCGAGGTCAAATAACCTGTTTGTGATGAGAACATGACGAGGAGTGCGGTGATTTGCCCCGTCATGCTATGCGGTGCTTGTGGCTTACCTCAGCTGGGGAAGGATTTCCACGGTGGGGTTGCTGCCGGCCTCACCTCTTACAGGTGTCCGAGAGTAAAGCGCATGAAGTTGTATCAGACAGAGTGTACGTACGTGGTGCCATTTCGCGCTTGACGGCAGTTCTAGGATATTTCTGGGTTGAGAAGCAACTTGGTCCTGGCCCAGCTTCGAGGAGTAGTCCCAAATCCACCTCAGGACTTCATCTTCAAAGATCTTCTCCGGTCCAAACCCCGCATCAGCTCTCACGTCCAGAATGAGTCGTACCACTCCCACCGTCGCCGTCTCCGCGCCAGGCAAAGTCCTGCTTGCCGGAGGCTATCTCGTGCTGGATAGGAAGCACACGGGTCTTGTCTTTGGCTTGAGCGCCAGGATCAATGTAGTTGCGGGCGACATTGCCACAGGGCCCGGCGTCCAGCTAAATGAGATTGTGGTGGACAGTCCGCAGTTCCTCGAGGCGCAGTGGAGGTATGGGTACCATGCTGCCCCTGAGGACGGCGGCATCAAGGTGACGCAGTTGCATGTGTAAGTCAATTATGAGCGAATATATGAGTCAAATTTATGCTTCTCTGCAACTCGGTAAGAGGTACTGTGAAGCTCTCTCCATGGGAGAGTTTAGAGGTCATGTCATGATGACCGGCGGAACTTGCGATATGCACAAGAGTGTTCCGCCATATTGGGAGTTTCGAGAGTTTCCTTCATGTCAAGCAACGTCTTAGTCAGTTGATAAGAGGACGTACTCACAATTCGTTTATAGTGGCTCGAGCCTCAAACTCCAACCCTTTCGTTGAGACCACTCTCAGCTTTGCCCTCACGTACATCAGCCACGTTCTGGCAAGCAAGCAAACCATGCCATAACATCCTCGCATCTGACCATTCTCGCCGACAACGACTACTACTCTCAACCCCAACCAAACCACTGCGGACACGGGCCGCTTCACCAAGTTCGCGGTACCACTAAAGAGCGCCAACAAGACTGGCCTAGGTTCCTCGGCTGCGCTGGTCACGTCCCTCACCGCGGCTCTCCTCACGCACTACTTGCCTAATGGAGCATTCGACATAGCATCCGAGAAAGGTAAGCAGGGTGCTGCACAACCTCGCACAAGCGGCGCACTGTGCTGCCCAGGGCAAGGTCGGTTCGGGGTTCGACGTTGCGGCTGCGGTGTACGGCTCCTGCACGTACAGGCGATTCTCTCCCGAAACCTTGAACAGCTTACCCGAGCCCGGAGCACCCAAGTTTGGGCCGAGGCTGGTGGCGACGGTGGATGGTGATGCGAAGTGGGACGTTGAGGTTCAGTCAGACGAGGTTGGTTTGCCGAAGGGAGTGGCGTTGCGCATGTGCGACGTAGATTGCGGCAGCCAGACCGTGGGAATGGTAAAGAAGGTCTTGTCTTGGAGAAGCAAGGACGCCGGTGTCTCGACGAAACTATGGGATGATCTTCAGCTCAGAAACGAGGCCCTGGCCGTGGCACTGCGAGGCGGCAACACGACAGAGCTACCGGGTAAGATTGCGAGCGTTCGCGAGCTGATACGGGAGATGGGCAAGTTGAGCGACGTGCCCATCGAGCCGGAGACGCAGACGGAGCTTCTGGACGCCGTGAGCGCGGTGGAGGGCGTTTATGGCGGTGTTGTCCCGGGGGCGGGAGGATTTGATGCCCTGGCGCTTCTGATGAATGATGACGACGAGACGAAGGCGCGGGTTGAGGCGTTTCTGGCGAGGTGGAGCGAGGAGAAGGGGTCCAAGGTGAAGCTGATGGGTGTGAAGGGGGAGACGGAGGGGGCTCGACGGGAGGAGTTGGGTGTGTATGCTGGGTGGTTTTAGGCCGACAATAGAGAGGAGGGATTTTTGATAGGAATAGAGAAAATGTCTAGTTTGAAGATATAGCAGGGATCATGATCGAGTAAATACCACGGTATCAGAATCCTGCACGGCCTTATGGTCTAGTAAACATCACTCAAGACACGTCTGAGGGTTGCTGCCCGAAGGCAAGCTGATAATATTATCACAACTCGTGCTATTTCGCCACCGATATTAGATACTAAAATGAGTTTTTTTTTTGTCATGACAAATCCGATAAACACGCTTATGAAGTCAATAACACCGTCCCAGTCTAAGTCACGGACTCGTCGCCGTCGTGTGCTATGTATGAAAGATCCCAAGGAAAAATAATGGTGATGATGATGTTGATGATTAGGTGGATGATAATAGTGATACAGTCCTGTCTTTCCGAACAGGGGGTGTGTGTACTCGTTCTGCACATGAGAAGTCATATTCATACTCGTATTTGCGGGTGACAGGTGTGCTCATGCTCGTCGTGTGAGCATTTACCAGACGGCCTGATCCGAGGTCATGCCAAAGGGAGGCAGGACCGTGATGTAGGACGTGATGGACTGGTGGCGGGCATGGCGCCAGGTGTAAGTGGAGGCGGAGTGAGGCATGGCTTCGGCGATGCCAATGCAGCTGGCGGCGGCCTTTTCGCGGAGGATGGCGATTCTAAGTGTGTTAGCTTTAGATGATCTAGTACAGAGAACTTGCTGACTGGAGTCGGGGGGGAGAGGGAGGTTGTACGTACTCCTCATCTGAGACGCCGGGGAGGGAGATGGGCTCGAGCTTGAAGTCGAAAGGGGCAGACTGAGCATGTTAGTTACTTGTTGGTTTGAAGGAGAGAATAGTGCACATACAATTTCAGCAGTTCTCTTGGCGCGTCGCTGACGGAGCATCATTTGCACGCGGGAGTAGATGGTGGTGAAGCTGGGCCTGGCCTGGGTGTCCATGGTGATGGTGTTTGACGGTGGTGGTGAGAGGTGTGTGATTGGTAAGGATGGATGTTGAGTTCTTGAGTGTACTCAGCAAGAAATGCAGAAAATGAGAGTAAAAGATGCGCTGTGAAAGAATATTGAGAAGGCAAAGTCGAGATTTGGTTTGTGAGTGAAATCAACACAACAGCCGTGCTGGTCCAAATTTCGTGGTCAAAAACTCAAAAACTCAGGATGCCAAGGCGGGTAAGGGTAAGGGCGCCGTGTTTCCGGCGTTGGAGATGAATGAAAGTGATTCTTTATTCTCTTGGGTTCTTCTCCCGCGTTTCCGTTTCGGTTATTATTTGCCTGGTTGGCGACGTTTGCGGTGCCGGACGGGGTGAACGGATGCGGAAGTGTAAGTGAATGTGTGATGCTTCTATGGAATGAATGACTGAAACGCGGGTATCGAAACTCGAAATGGAGGATAATGATGTCGATGAAGGCACTGTTAAATAATGAGTGAACGCTGACCAAAGTCGAGCTGCGAGTAAACAAAAAGATGAAGAAAAAAAAAAAGGACTGTGAATGTCTGTGCGATGCCGAGGCGATGATGAGAGAAGCACAACTCGACGATAGCGGATGCCGTCCCGTCCATATATACCAGCCGCCCATCACAAGGCAATTGCAGCGAGACACGGGGCAGCAGTCGAAAAGGAGGGGCCCTGGCAAGATGCATCTCAGACATTGCCGGGACGTGCATATGGACGACGCAGTGGCCGTGTGTCGTGTCACTGTGTCACGGAGAATGTGATACGTGGTGGTGCATGACACGGCTTAGTACATCTCATTTGCGGCGGCTGCGCCTGAACACGACGCTGCAGACTTCACGGTCAGTCCGTTGAGCCTGTTTGGGGCAAGGGAGGGATGACTGACGAGTTAGTAAGTGAGTGAGTGAGTGAGTGAGTACTACGGACTAATTACTGGATGGATCGTGTGTGACTGTGATGTTCACGATTTGTGGATTGAGTGGGTGAGGCAGGCGGGCAATCGCAGATGGGCCAGGATGGAGGTCTCACTCGTCAATCTGGCAGTCAATCAATCCATCGACTAGCCCGCCGACTAGCACCAGATAGCATGGACTAGCGGACAGCCAGAATGCGAACACACACGTCAGGGACGAACCCAACCGCAGCAGTTCGCGGACGCGCGCAGGCGAAGTGTCTCAGGACGCAGGGGAAGGGAATGCCACGCCAATGCAAGCACACGGTATCAAACATGCAGGGCCGCCTCCCACCCTCTGCCCCGTAGCGAAAGACGAAGAGGAAGACTGCGGCGAGGGGAGACTTCGAAACCGGCCATGTCCGCTGGAATGTTTGCACGCCCGCGGCTGGAATCTTCGGTGAGGCCTAACGGCGGTGGCGCTGTACGAAGTACGAAGCAGACGCCATTGGGTATTGCGCACGACGCATTCTGCCGGGCCAGGCCTGGTATTGCCCGTGATTATATTTGCAAGACTATCGGTCTTGTGCAACTTGTCCGTCAGTGTGTCCATCCGCCCAGTCAGTCGTCTCATGGCCCCCAAGGGCGGGCAAGCTGTCTGTCTGCGGCAGAGGCGAGGCCGTGATTCTAGCGCCGATGCTACCATGCGCGGGATTCACCTCAACGCCGCCACATTCGCAGAGCGGCCGCCAAACAAACAAACAATAACAATCCATTGCAGATGGCTGCGCTGGCGCCAACGACGGCCCCCAGTGGTGGTGTCGAAAAGCAAACACCAAAAGCACTCCCGAGAAGAAGGAAGAGGGCAAACGAGCCTGGGACGTCGCCACGGTGCATCCGCTGTAATCTGCGCCTGTGGGTGCCGACCCCCGCGCCGATTGGGTGCCCCAGCTGCAGGCAGAAGAAATGCTGCCCACTGGCGGTGTGGACAGCATGCAGAAGGCAGAAGGCACGAGGCACAAGGCAGTAAGTACTAAGTAGGCCGTAGGCAGGAGAGCCCCCAGGCTCCAGCGCATCCCTTGCCTTCTGAGACGAGCAAGGCCAGTCTCACGCCTCTCCACCTATTCTCCCCTGTCCAGCGGACAGGATGCCCCGTACCGTAGCTGTCAGGCACAGAGGCTACAGCGCACATTAGTGCGTTTGGTCGTCCCGTGCTACCGAAATCCCCACCAGTCGAGGCCCGTAGCTGGCGGCCCCAGAGCCTGAGTTGGAGAGGCCTAAACTAAGCGCTGTGGCAACAATGGCCCAAAATGACAATGGCCAATAGTCACGAGAAGCAAAGCAAGTAAATCGAAGCGAGGAAAAAGGAAATCAGCGTTCGCGAACAGTCTATATTGGGACACGGCTGTAAGCGCCTCATCACCTAGTCACTAAAAGAGAAGGCTATGATGACAGGCTCCGTGCACGAACCTAGAAACCGTGAATAATCCTAGGTGATCGTGTGCATCATGCTCTTAGCGGCTCTTGGTCGTCAAGAGAACCCCTGCTCCAGCGTCATAGATGATCTTTCTTCACCTCCGACCCTGGTCTTGTCCCAGTTCGCGGCTTACTTTTACAGCCGTCCATGGTTCGCGGCTTCGAGACTCAAATCTCGCACGCCACCACATCACAAATCACAAATCACACATTGCCCAGCATCAAGGGAGGGAGAGCCGAGATCTCATCTCGCTAATCGTCGATACGATGACGGCCAAGTCAGGACTGGGTACGGATTGTGTGCACCGTAGTTGCCATGTACAACAATGTTCGCAATAGCATTGTCAGTCTATGGCTTTGTCATTCCCCCCTTGGTTTGTCTTCAAAAAAATGATGCACCGAGAGTCACGTCCTACCTTAGGAGGCTCACTCAACCTCACCATCTCATTACGCCCTACCTCTCTCTCTCTCTCCCTCTCCCTCTACTTGTGACGACTCCCCAGACGCCGCTTATTTGGGATAGTCCTTGACGTGGAAGCTCTTGAGCTTGACAAACTGGTCGAATCCAAACTTGCTCAGCGTCTGTCCCTTGCCCGAGTTCTTCCACCCGGTCCATGCAAGATCCTACATGGAGAAACTCTGGTTAGCAACAGCGGCTCAAACATCGTCCTCACCATCGTCAATCTCCACTGGTCGCTAGGGGGGGAGGGTTGCTAGTGATTTCTCTTGTCTGTTTCTTGCTGAGACATACCGGGCTGGGGTAGTCACAGCGATTCACAAACACTGTGCCTGCCTCCACCTCTTCTGCTAGCTCATAGCCTTTCTCCGTGTCCTTGGTCCAGATGCTCGCCGTCAGACCAAACTCGCTGTCATTCATGAGTTTGATGGCCTCCGCGTCGCCCTTGACCTTCATGACTGGGATTACGGGACCAAATGTCTCCTCCGTCATGACCGTCATGGAGTGATCTACACCGGTCAGCAGCGTGGGTTTCACAAAGTTGCCCTTGGGCGGGAGGTTGCTAAAGCTCTCGTTTTCGGGAGTCGCGTCCTTGGCTCCCTTATCAACCGCGTCTTTAATATGTGCCTCAATCGTCTCTTTGGAACGCTTGGAGATGACCGGTCCGACATGAGTCCCCTTATCGAAAGGGTCTCCCAGCTTGTAGCCCTTGAGCACCTTTTGAATTCCTTCCACAAAGGCGTCGTGCACCTTTTCGTCCACGTACACTCTCTCCAGCGAGCAGCAGCTCTGGCCCGAGTTGAACACGGCACCGTCCACAATCTCCTCGGCCGCCCACTCGACGTCCACGTCGTCTCTCACGTACGCCGGGTCCTTGCCGCCTAGCTCGAGCCCGACATTGACGATGCGGTCGCCAGCCGCCTTCTGCACCGCCAGACCACCAGGCACGGACCCTGTGAAGCAGACCAGTGCAATTCTGGGGTCCCGCACAATCGTCTCGAGGACGCTCGGGGAGCCGCAGTGGAAGTACTGCAGAACACCGTTGGGCAGCCCCGCATCGGTGAAGATGTTGGAAACCCGCTCCACAATGGTAGGTGTCTGAGGCGAGGGCTTCAGGATGACAGAGTTACCGGCCAGGATGGCTGGGATGAGTGAGTTGACAAGAATTAGATAGGGGTACTGAAACACATTAGCAAGGCCGGCATTCCCGTGATGGGCAGGTAGACTTACATTCCAAGCAAAGAGCACGAGCACGGGTCCAACGGGAACTTTGCGAATGAACCTCTTGAAACCCTTCTCCTCCTCGCCGTCCGTGTCTTTCAGGACCTCGTCGCTGATCTTGAGCATGTACTCGCCGCGTTTTACGGCCGTGGCAATTTCCTTGCCGCCAAAGGCGATGGGTCGTCCCATTTGCACGGTAAGCTCCTCAGCAAGCTCGGCCTCATGGTCGGACAGACCCTTGAGGAACTTGCGAACAATTTCTTGTCTCTCCTTCAGGGTTGTCTTGCGGAAGCTCTGAAATGCTTGTGTAGCCACCTCCGGGAGCGAGTCCAGCTCGGCTTGGGAGACTCCATTCCGAGTGAGAATGGGCTCGTTGGTGGTGGGGGAGATGGTGGTGAGTACTTCCACAGACATGGTTGCAGAGTTGGCCAGTCAGTGTAGGTTTGTCTGTTGAATGTGTAGGAGTAGGAGGTTTGTCACTGGGTAATGGCTTGTAGATGGAAGAAGTTGATATGGCAGCAATGATCTAGAGTCCGTAGATAGCCCTCCAACTACGTAATGAATTGGGCCCTTCGCCCCACGTCACGAATGCCGCCCGAGGTCGGACGCATGAAAAGGGAATTCCTCCTTTCTTCAGACCACATACAATTTACAACCAATTCAAGACCAGAAGTTTTGACAAAGACAGTCATGATAAAAATAAAAAAAACCACTGAGAATACGAAATCGTGTGGTTGTGGATGATACACAACGCTGAATTCTGGTATTCCGAATCTGACTTACCCTAGATATTGTAAAATCAACTAACGACAAGCACCCCGCCATCCATTGAAGCTCACATGCTCCACCAAAACCCCTTATCGCCTTATCGTGATTTACCGCTTTTTTTTCTGTATCGGGAGGCGTAGTCTCAAAGTTGGCAGCCTTCATTCAATCCAGCCATAGTAGCATCCATCTTCCCCAGCACAGGAGCAATTGTACGCAATGGTGCCGCCAAAGAAGAACGAATTCCTCGACGCATCGGACAGCGAAGACGACAACATCGGTGGCTATGATTCTGAAAACGAAATAACAAAAGGCGGCCGCAGCGCCAAGCGCCGCAAGGTGGACAGCGACGACGAAGCCAGCGACTTTGAACAAGACAATGGAGACGACGACAAGGAGGGATCGGACGCAGATTCAGGAGAGAAGAAGGCCACATCTGAGGAAGGCAAGGATGAGACCAAGCAAAAGTCACAAAAGCCCAAGAAACCCGCCGACTTGCCGGCGATACAACGGCCGCTCACAAAGAAGAACCTGGTTGCAACGGAAGCCGCCATCAAAAAGTCAGGCGTGGTCTACATGTCACGCATCCCGCCGTTCCTAAAACCCGGTAAGCTAAGATCGCTGCTGGAGCCACATGGGACTATCAACCGCATATTCCTCGCTCCCGAAGACCCAGCCTCGCGCGCTCGTCGCATCCGTGGTGGCGGCAACAAGAAGAAGACATTCACCGAGGGCTGGGTGGAGTTTACCAGAAAGAAGGATGCCAAGGCTACGTGCGAGCTTCTCAATGCGCAGACGATCGGCGGCAAGAAGAGCAGCTACTACCACGACGACTTGTGGAACCTCGTTTACCTCAAGGGGTTCAAGTGGCACAACCTGACAGAGCAGATTGCGGCCGAGGATGCGGAGCGGGCAAGCAGGATGAGGGCTGAGATTAGCAAGACGACCAAGGAGAACAAGGAGTTTATTAGGAATGTGGAGAGGGCCAAGATGCTGGACGGTATGGCAAAGTCGAAGAAGAGGAAGGCTGACGATGATGGACCGGCAGTTGTTGAGCAAGAGGGCAAGGAAGCTGTGAGGAAGTTCAAGCAGACGCCTTTGGCGAAGAAGAATAAGGATGGGGAGCAGCAGCCTGAAAGGGTAACGAGGGTGCTAAGCAAGATTTTCTAGGCCAGTAGTTTGCTGGCCATGTACATATTGTTATCTTTATTTACGGCGTTATCGCATCATTGCGCTGAACAAAATCTACATGTTAGGCCCAAGGGCCCTTGAGGTTGACAACGCCCATCCTCCCCGAAGAAGACTCGATACACCCAGGTGAATATTCAGATGGGATGGCGCGAGGCTCACCTTCATGTTATTCCAAGCGATTCAACAGAAGCAGCGAGCATGATGTAATTGGTGAAGTCCAGATCATACGCCACCACAGGCATCGACCTGCGACCGAACCATACGGAAGGCCTCCATGAGTCCGACAAAGTGTATTAATGCCGCTACAATGACGGCAACATGGAAGATCTGGTGGCTAGAACCATACAAATCAAACCGATAAGCAACTAGTTTCTCGGGAATCTAAATGGCAGACTAGTCAGTGACGGCTTGATGCGTTCCCCAGCTCCTGAAAAGCTTACCCTCGCTACATAGATGACTGCACCCGTGAAATTAGCAGTGGCCATCCAGACCATCCAGACGAGTGACATTCGCGACTTCTGGAGCTCCCAACCGTGTAAGACGAGGCCGTGAACCACGAATATCACAGAGCTCACGCCGAAGACTGCGTAGAAGACTGCGCGCCAGCGTCTGGATTGGGGGGAGCCGAAGCGGGAGTTGAGAATGAAGATTGCGCAGAACAGCGCAGTTGTGCTTGTCTAACACCGTGTTATTTGCTAGACTTTTGAGGAGATGTTATAGGTTGACTGACTGCTGTCCAGTATAGCCGTTGGAGACTCGGGTTGCAGAGGAACCCGTAGTATATGGTGGGGATGCCTGCCCCCCACATCAGGACGAGGATGCCGAGGTAGTCGAGTTTATTGCAGAACCTGGCGAAGCTCTGGCTGTGGTTCCAAAAGGTATGGAATCTTTAGTTGTTAATAGACGTGGGTTTGGTGAGGAGGTGTGTGAGGATGCACTTACATGGATGAGAAGACGAAGCAGACTGCCACGCCGTACGAGTAAATGGATACTACCAATAGGTCACTCTTCTCGGCGTTGGGCTGAAACTTATATACATAGTGATAAAAATAAAATGGTAGGGCGCAGAAGACGATGGCGCCGATGAGGTGCGAGTATGTGTTGATGGATTGGTTGTTTAGATATAGCAGGCTCGTGATGGAAGTCCAAGCCGAGCCTGAAGTCGGTCTATGTCACGTTAGCAACGGTTACAGCCCATCTTGTATTGTCTCTTGTTTCTTCAGAACTGCTATTATTACCTATAGCCGGAGAGGATATACTCGTTGTCCTGCTGCCACGGTGGTATCTCAGGGAAGAAGAGCAGCTTTGGAGCGTGAGGCCAGGATCTCATGCTTGGCGTTTCAAGAGCCTCCTTCTCGCCAATAGGGTTTGTATGATGATGCTCAGTGAGCCTGGAAGTCGTACGTCGAAGCGACATCGCTAATATCAGATCTTCAACTGTGATAGGGATGCTAACAACTGACGACAGTTGTGGTGTTCTTGTAGATGAAAACGTAACACATAGATCATCTACAGGTTCCTCACCACGATGGCGACTACGTAATGGCCATGCTCCCCTTTCTTTCTCTCCGCAATAGTCGCATTCGGCCAAGCGACCGTTTTTTATTTCTTATCGACCGACTGTGGCTGCATTTAACCGACGAAAACTCAGGGGTGTCGGAGGGCGTGTTCCTTGGCAGTCCCCATCTCTCCTTCGAGGCTATGGGCGACTACCTACTCAAACACCAAGAAGCTACAGAGTACTCTATTGAATTCCCTCTTGAGAGAGGTCCATCCTTCTCCGACTGAGGTAGGTGTATGATAGACTCACTTCAAATCATCTACTATTTCCTTGGGTCTCCGGGAATTTCCTATACTTCTTCTGGAGGCCATACACTTATAAACTAGGTATTGTGCATGATGGGTTAATTTGTCGGGTCATGTTTGATTCTCCCTTTGCCTTTATTACAACAACAAGTCTTATAATTTCGACATGTCGCTCTTGTTGCGGTGTGGCTTACATGTCGATCATGCCTAGCGACATTCTTAAGCTTCCATCTTAACCATTTTAACATGGAGAGATCGGTCACGTACCATACTCTCAACAAAGTGTTCACCTATCATTATACTCATGAAATCAAGCAAATAAACCGCTTTCTCTTGCAACCTACTATTCATACTAAACAGAATACGTAAAATATTACCATAATACTTGGCAGATAGATGTAGGTAGATCGAGGCCACAACTGGAATGCTACATAGTCTGCCTACCCTATACCACGCAATGTCGTATTTCAAGTGATTGCCGGTTCTAGCCTAGCACGAAAACGATAAGAGTCATCGGCTTATCAAGCAGAGGGGCAACTGGATTTTTTTGTAAAAAAGTCTATTGAATGACCACCGCCACCATCCCACTTCTACGCTCCCCATACAACCATCATCATCAACACCCGTTCTAGCAGACATTTGAGCATCATTACCGCCAAAATGTCGATGGATCTGGATGATGCGCCCGTGCCGTTTACGGTAGCATCGCAGCAGCAGACTACTGCAACGTAAGTTGCTTCATTCTTTTCTTGTGCTCTGTCCCATAGTGACCCCGCCCCCCACTATCAATCAGATCACAACGGGGGGGATTGTTTTCTCTCACAGAGCCTCGACTGGACTTGAATTGATACTGATACTAAGCCGTGTCGTTTAGTATCCTCTGCTGCAACTGCGGTGCCCCCATCGATGGAACAGCCGCGACCGGCGCACTCTGCTATGACTGCATCAAACTTACCGTCGACATCTCTCAGGGCGTCCAACGCGAGGCCACCCTCAACTTCTGTCGAGACTGCGACCGATGGCTTCTACCACCCTCCAGCTGGATCACCGCCCAGCCCGAATCCAGAGAGCTACTAGCGCTGTGTCTCAAGAAGCTGAGGGGCCTGAACAAAGTGCGAATGGTGGATGCGAGCTTCGTGTGGACAGAGCCCCATTCGCGACGAGTCAGGGTCAAGCTGACCATCCAAGACTCCGTGCAGGACGGCATGCTGCTGCAACAGACCTTCGAGGTTATCTACGTCGTTGCATATCAGCAGTGCCCTGAGTGTGCCAAGTCATACACAGCCAATGTCTGGCGTGCGTGCGTGCAGGTCCGACAGAAAGTCCTCCACAAGCGAACCTTTTTGTTCTTGGAGCAGCTGATCCTCAAGCACGGTGCCCACAAGGACACCCTCAACATCAAAGAGGCAAAGGATGGTATCGATTTCTTTTTCTCTGCCAGGAACCAGGCCGAGAAGTTTGTCGATTTTCTCAACTCCGTAGTCCCCGTCAAGGTCAAGAGCTCCCAGGAGCTCATCTCACATGATGTCCACACCTCCAAATCCTCCTACAAGTTCACATATTCAGCTGAGCTGGTACCGATATGCAAGGATGACCTTGTTGCCATGCCGCTAAAGCTGGCAAAGCAGGCTGGCAATATCTCTCCTCTCGTCCTGTGCCACAAGATCGGCACGTCTATCTATCTCATGGATCCTCAAACCCTCCAAACCGCGGATGTCAGCTCACCTATTTACTGGCGTGCCCCTTTCACATCTCTTGCCGATTCAAAGCAGCTCATAGAGTTCATCGTGATGGACATTGAGCCAACAATTAACCAAAAGGGAAAATGGAGGCTGGCCGAGGCGACAGTGGCTCGAGCTGCGGATCTAGGGGTAAATGATAAGGTTTACTTTACGAGGACCCACCTCAGCCATCTCCTTCAACCCGGTGACACAGCACTGGGTTACCTGCTTTCTGGAACCAACTTCAACAACCCCGAGCTTGATGCTATTGAGGCGTCGAACACATACTCATCAATGATCCCGGACGTGGTATTGGTGAAGAAACAGTACACGCGCCACCGCAAGAACCGTCGCCGTAACTGGAAGCTCAAGCGCATGGACAGGGATGAAGGTGAGCTTCTTCCCAAGAAGGCTGATCAAGACCGCATGGAACAAGAGTATGAGATGTTCCTGCGGGACGTAGAGGAGGACGAGGAGCTCCGTGCTGCTCTTGCTCTGTATAAGGAGAAGAAGAAGAGAGCAGCCGAGGAAGAGGCCATGAGTGTGGCAGAGACGGAGGACGACATCGATGACGAGGATGGTGGAGCGCCAAAGGTCAACATGGACGAGCTGCTGGATGATTTTGACGAGCTCACAATGCAAGATGCATAGTGTATGCCCCGGAACCAAATTAAAAAAAAAGTTGATATGATGAATGAGCGCCTGGTGTTATAGCGTATACATGATTCATTGATGGTGTATTTCTTGTGATGTGTGATATCTGTTCCTCTTGTGAGCTAACCACTCCCTGTCTATTCTGGGTAAAGATGTGTCTCCTTGTGTATGTTGCAGCGGTATCGTTTGGCTGTGTAGGATGGCGACTGTCATGACAGGTACATGATTTGGATCGATACGGGATCGAACTGCGTGATTCACTCAGCATGGTCGCATTGTAAGTGAGAAGAGTGTATTTCTAGTGTAGCCTCGGCTGTGCAAAGCAGGGAGTGAATCAGCAACACCAAATTTTGTCTGGAAATGAGTGGAATGCGATCACAGCCACCGTTTCGGCAGTGAATGAGGATGGGAGAAGATAAGATGGAGTGCGTGAATCACAGTCAAAGGTGGATGTGTGGGATGACACAACCAGAGGACTCTGACGTTACACATATATTTATAGGCAGCACGCAGCTCAACACCCCACAAACATGAGGCCCCCTGCCTGTTGAGGCTCCTCGCAACTAGAACCTGTGGAGTATCGTACGTGGGGGTTGTGGAGCGATGTGTATCCGTAAGTCTTGGTTGTGTAGCACACTGGCCTGGGTTTAGCAACAACCTAACCTCTCTAGCACATCATGCAGTAGATGGGATCGTCGTCTCAACTGCATCACACTGAACAATGACGATGGTGCACGCCGGAATAGAAGGAATTGTCGTACAATGGTTTGTTGGACTGGCATTAAACTAAGGTTGACTTTACGTTTGTGCTTGGTACGACGTGGCTGAAGATATATATATTATGCCTGAGAACGCAACATGGATGTGTAGATCCCGTCTTCAACAGCATCGCCGTTTTCTATATTAGATCAGGTAGAGAATCTTCATTCCACCCTCTGAATACACCACGCGCATCCCATAGCCAATAGGACAGCCAAAACACCAAGAAAAAAAGCCAACATGTCGGGCCAATCGTCTGCATCACCTTCCACCCTCTTCTGCTGCAGAGCCATAGAGCCCTGCCGACCCTTCTGCCAACGTGAAGGAGGCCAATTCGCTCTTTTGGCCTTCATGAAGTGGGGCATGTACCCAAAGGTCCCGGCTCGCCCAAACGCCGAGACGAGCACCCAGGACGTGGACTCTCTCTTTGCAGTGTCCTTTGTTCGCCATGCCAACTTTGGGCCCCTGGAAGTGAAGAGATATTATATTCCTTCGCGGGACGAGGACGACGAGGAAGAATTTGAGGAGGTCACCGAGGCGGAATTGACCCAGTCCAAGTTTCAAAAGTCGTATGCGTGAGTGGCCACATCTCAAATCCGCCTGTGTTGAAGTAAAGCATTAATCACCGCATATAGATTCAAGCATTTCAGATGCAAGGCCCACGGGAAATTCTATGAGATGTACCTTTACCAGGAAGGTCCTGTAGAGTACCACTGCGAAGTGTAAATTTCAACTGTGCTTGCGAGTTATCGACATGAAGGCTGAGGGGTGCCATTTTGCGATTTTTCTGTTACCACGGACTGGAAAGCATACGTGTCGTATTCCAACGTCAAGGAGGAGCGACTTGTGAGGCCTTTCAATGGAGTGTGAAAGGTCTTCCCCAGATGGTAGTTTGTTGAGGAACAAGGGGAGATAAGGGGACAAAGTCGTGGTAACGTTGGATACGAAAATTGATATTTCACAACCACCGTGGTGTTTCGATTCATTTTGCATCTCGTGACGCATGTTTTGTAACGTAAATCTGTCGTCATAGGAATGACGGTATAGTGTCCGGTTCCTTCTTCACAGCGGTTTCTGTGTTGTGTTGTCTCCTTAATTGCTCCCGCGATTTCATTCTATGCGCTCGTCGCTGGTGAAGGCCAAATGGGTCGTCTTCACCAGCAACGTCACCGGCGGTTTCTGCACGTGCATCTCTTGGATGAATATTTGGTGATGAATCCTGGAATGAGTTGACTCGTGGTCTTGAGCTGTTTATAGAAGTCGCCCTACTCGACGAGGAGCCTACTGGTGGTTGTCTTTGGGCCCGAGGAGTTGAAAAAGGCCGAACTGCTGGAGATGGAGAGATCTGCCGACTGGATCTGGCGGCTATATTGGAGTCAAACCCAGCGGCCGCTCTAGTTCTAGATGGCCCGCCCGCTGTGAATGCCGAGATGTGTCTTGCCTCTTTCCTAGGGCTCTCCATGAGGCCGTACAAAGTCGTGCCGAGCCATGGTTTGTCGCTGCCATCATCGCCACCGGCCTCACGCAAAGCTTGTCGTTGTTTAGCGGCGCGCTTCTCTGCCTCACGACGGGTTCTAGCCGTCTGAGTCAACGGCATAGCGACAACTGGTCGCTCAATCTCCCGAATTGTTGCTGCGTTTTGGCGTTTTGCCAAGGCCTTGAGGCGTTCATACTCTGCACGGTGCAGGTGCGTGGTGAACTTTTGAGCTGTGTGCAGGAATTCATCCTCGACCATGCGGAAGCGATCATCGTGCTGGACCCCTGGGATCATAAACCTGGTGGGAATGTGAGTCGGGCTCAATGAATGCATCCTTTGAGTGCAGGTACAGAGGACGCACTGTTCTTTGGGGGCCTCCGGAGGAGGAGATGTCGAAGGACTACGCAATGGATCTATAGTCAAACCGTGAGCTCGTTGCTGCGAGAATGTGAACGTGGTAGTTTGGACCCGGGTAGCGAGTTACCTGAATCAAAGACTCGTCGCCTATTCGCTAGAGGCGAGCGAAGAACAGATGCGGCGGGCGCTGAGGCAGGGGTCGCGATCGAGGCGGCCACTGGAGTTTGCAGCCCAGATTCCGGCTTTGGTTCAGACCTCGCCCAGGGGAGACGCCTCGTCATGTCTGTTGAGCCGAATCCCAAGGCGAGTATGTCACATGATGGGTGTATAAGAAGCGAGGCTGCAATGTATGCAGTTTTGAGCGAGATGGGTGTTTAAATTGTGTGTGTTGGTTGTGGTCTTGTATGGTTGTTGACGCGCCGTTGCAGGCGCGCAAGGTGCAACTATTTACAGTATGACTGCACGTGCCTGACGGATGTCGTTGGTGTTTTATAGTGCTTGAGATACGTACCAACTGTCAACTCTTTCCAAACCATCACCCTTGGCCATCAGCTTGTCAAAGTGCTTCGTCTCTTATTCATTCATTTATGAATTTGACTGAACGACGAGCACCACAATGTTTTCGCTGAATCACCGTCCAATTGGACCCATTACGCTCTCTTGCTGATCCTGATTCACGCCTCAACCACTCACCATCGCTAATGCCTTCGGAGCGTAACTGCTGTCACCATCTGCTGTCACCATGACCTCTCCAAAAACTCAAACCACGCCCTTGGGGGCTTCCGACAGCATTCCACTAGCATCCTCATCTCCTTGCTGCCGGTTGCTGACCACCAAGAAACTGCAACAATGCCTCTTGAATCCATCATTTCCTGTTTCGGCGTCTTGGAGCTGCCTGGAGAGAGGCCATTGAAAGCCCGGAACTATGTTGTCTCGGGGCGGCAACTTAAGATGCCGTCCTAGCGGCTGGCTGCAGACCGTTCTGGATGCCCATCTGCTGTTATTGGTGGCACATCTACGATCAATCTGCCTAACCATTCCAGCTAGGACCTCGCACCTCAGATTTGGTCGCCGCCGGCTGTCAGCTGCCGAACCTAGAGATGAGGCCGGTAGGAGTGGGGAGGATGCGGTGATGAGAGGGAGATCGACAGTTCCTGGATCTCGACATCTTAGCCGAACTGAATATACTTGGTCGTTGGCGACTGTTGTTTAACGGTAGATGATTATTAAGTCTCTGCTATGGCCGCAATGAGTGGGAATAGAAGGCAAAAGGCAATGTGACGATTATTGGCCCCCCACACTCGATAGTTCCCACGGACAGCCAACAGCAGAGTTATCAATCGAGGCTACGAAACACTAACCGGGTATAAGCTCAGTGAGACCTTGGAATGCAACCATAGCTCTGGACACCTGCCCTATCAGAAGAGCCACCGACGTATATCCATCTGACAGTCTCGTTGGAGCTACACGACGTGCCTCATCCAGGCAACATCAATGTTGATGTCACATTACGGCATTTATAGACGCCGTGTTGCTCAGCTCCATAGAATAGCTGTTACACTGCATAGACAGTTACCAAAGTGATCTTCAAACTTTCTCGAGGCCAACTATATATAACTATCTACAACCACATCAATCAACGACTCATTTCCCCAACATCTCCAGAGATAAATCTCGCCGAGCACATCGCAGTGAAACATTGAATTGTCAGGACACTTGGTCTTTCTTTTTCTCCTGCTTCATCATGAAGTCCTCCATCCTAGCCCTCGCATCCCTCATCCTCACCGCTCTTGCTCACCCCAACACACTCGACCCTCGCGCGGGCTCGAAGTCATGGGCGGGCACGAGCTGCTACTTCCTCCAGGGCCTCTCCGACGCAGACCAGGAATCTTACCTCAAGCAGCTCTCTGCCGATGGTGTCAAGGTCATCCGCCTCTGGGTGAGCGACCAGCCCGGTAACAACGCCTGCGTAAAGGGTAGCATTAGCGTTAGCGGCGTGCCGGAGCTGGAGACGACGCTGGGGCAGTACAACGACCAGACGCTTGATCTTCTCGACAAGACGCTGGTTAAGCTTGCCAGCCATGGCATCAAAGCCTTGATTTCTCCTCATGATGGCAATAAGCTTCATGGACCAAATGGGTATGTCCACCTCCGCCTCCTAGGTCTCAAACATATTTCGAAATTAAGACATCATATATCTACATAAAGAATGAAGTAATGCTAACCAGGTCAGAAATGACGCCTACGGCGAACGTTTCGGAAGCGGCTACTTCTACGAAACCCAAGAAGCCTTCACCACGTACGACAACCGCCTCACCCACATTCTAAACTACAAAGGCAAGTACAGCGGCAAGGTCTGGAAGTCCTGGAGCGCCGCCATCATGGCCTTTGACTTGCAGAACGAGCCCTTCGCCTCCAAGACAGAGGAGTGCAACTACGCCTCTGCACAGAACTGGCTCTGCGGCCGCGCAAAGACGATGCGCAACGTCCTCGGCGCCGGGAACCCGATTAAGATTGCTTCAGGGGGCTTGGGCGGCGATATTTCGCATGGGTGTACCTTTGTGCAGTCTGCTGTTAACTGTCCTGAGCTGGATATCATTGCCGGTATGATCTCACCCCCCCTCCCCTACTCTATGAATCCTAGCTGACACGCCCCAGTCCACCGCTACGCAGGCGGCGAATCAAACAACCAGAACCAATGGGCAAACAGCTACAAGTCCTGGCTCAGTCAAGCAAATGGCAAGCTCGTCCTCCTCGAAGAATGGGGCGTCAACCGCAATAGCTTCAACACGGCCACCGAGTTCCCCGCCAACACGCGCGACATGAACGCCGCGGGCCTGCCCTGGCTGTACTGGCAGATCCTGCCGTCCAAGCGGTGCAATGTCGCCGACTCGGACCCGTTTGGGTTTTTCGTTGATGCGGGTGTTGATGTTGCGGGTCAGGTCAAGGGGGCGTCGAATGCGAATTCGCCTCAGAACTGGGCTGGCATCGCCTACTAGACCTGGGGTTAGATATGTGAAGGGCCTGCCTGGTGTAGCTCGGGATAGTTTTGGATGCTAGAATATGACGGAGGGGCCACTTTGCATGTACTTGGTGGACGAAGGAATAGTGTATATCCGTCTTGTAAATACAAACATCTGCATTACCTCCAAATATTTGGCCTGTTGATGCCACCAACGTACATCACAAACGTCACATTTACAGCACAAAAAAAAAAAAAAAAAGAAAAAAAAAGAAACGATAAAACTCATTGGAAAACCTCCGTATTAGCTGAGAAACAACTCGTAGTATTCAAGTAGTGCTTGTTAATACACGTCACCGGCTGTGACACTGCTAGACATTTGTCGCCTCCATAGTCCCCAGCTCGCATGGCATATAGGTAGTGAACGCGACAATCCCGTACAGTTCCACCTCCTCCTCCGTCTAATCTCATAACCTTTAAACTTCTATTACTGCGCCTCGCTAACAACCTTCTTGATGGACCTGGCCACGTGATCAATGTTCCGTGTGTTTAGGCCAGCCATGCTGATGCGGCCATTCTTGGTCATGTAGATGTGGGAGTCCTGGCGAAGCTTCAACACCTGGGCCTCGCTCAGGCCAGTGAAGCTGAACATGCCAATCTGGTCCGTGATGTGGTTCCACGATCCTGGTGTCTCGAGCTCCTCGAGCTTGGATCGGAGTGCCTTACGCATGTCCTTGATACGACCAGACATGGTTGTGAGATTCTCCTCCCACTCGGCGAAGAGGGCAGGGTCGTTCAGGACGGTGCTGGCAATGCGGGCACCGTACAGGGGCGGGTTGGAGATTTCTGATCGCTGGAGGATGGCTAGCTGGGAGGCGATCCTGGTGATGGTGGCCTCGGCATCGGCGCCGGGGGCGGTGACGACGTGGAAGCATCCAGCGCGCTCACCATAGAGGCCGAAGTTCTTGGCGAAGCTCTGGGCAATGACCAGCTCGAAACCTTGCTCAACAAAGTAGCGAACAGCAGCGGCGTCACGGGCGAGGCTGCCGGAAGCAAAGCCCTGGTAGGCACAGTCGAAGAAGGGGAAGTGCTTCTTCGCTCGGATCAAGACAGCAAGCTCTTTCCACTGCTCCAGAGTCGGGTCGACACCGGTGGGGTTGTGAGCGCACGGGTGAAGGAGAATGATGGAGCCGCTGGGGGCGTTCTTGAGGGCGGCCGTCATGCCATTGTAGTCTAGCCCGCGAGTATCCTTGGCGAAGTAGGGGTACTGGGCGATGGGCAGGCCAACGTTCTCAAAGATCTGGTGGTGGTTCGCCCATGTGGGGTTGGAAACGTAGACGGTGCGGTTTCCCTTGTAGAACTTGGACAGAAACAGGGCGCCCAGATGAACGGCTCCGGTCCCGGAGATGGTCTGCATGGACGTGGTCCGCTTCTCCCGGAGTGCCGGGGAGTCGGCGCCGAGCATCAGCTCCACGGCCTTGGAAGTAAAGCTCTCGATGCCGGCGATCGGGGCATACTCGTGGTTGAGTTCGGGGTTGTTTCGGAGAATTTCGTCGGCCTAGAGAGTGGACAGGGGTTGGTTAGCAGACCTTTCAAGTAGACTTGGCGGGGGGGCGATCGATGCGGCAGGAAAAGCAAAGAAGACGGCCGGCCGGCTGGGTGGCTAAATGCAGGCAAAACAAAGTGCCTATATTGATTGGACAACGTAAAGCTGCGGGATATATTGGCAGACTGCGCGAGGGGGAAAAGGAAAAGATGGCATTGCTTCTCGGAAGCAGCGTCGTGGAACGGGGCAAAGCGTCTCCGTGAAGCCGAATTGACATGTCTATAGAATGTGACGGCGTACCTTTTTTACCACGGGTAGAACCCAGGGCTTAGCATTGTCGTCGCGATAGGCACCGATTCCCTGCGAAAAGAAGGGATAAAAGTTAGTCTCTCATTTCTCGAGTGCTGCGACGTGCCCTCTTGCGCGGATTCCCGTCGTGCCGGAAAACAGGAGCTCGGCGCGCGATGAGGTAGAAAGCGAGCTCTGGACTATGGACATACCAGGTCGACCTTGTCTGGGCTCTCATCAGCTCTATACGCACGCATCAGACCGAAGAGCGCATCCTCGGGAGCCTGAGGGACGTTCGCGGCAGGGAAGCTAGTGATGGAAGCCATGGCGGGCGAGATGTGATTTGCGATGTTGTTGAGGCGCGCGAGTGAAGAGGACGAGGAGGGATCTGGAGAGGGAGCCATGGTGGGATGATAAGAGGCAGGGCCGCCCGATAGCGGGTTGGGTTTATGGCGGGGGATGCGCTTCTGCACCTGCAGGTTGTCACCTGCAGCGGTGTTGTGGGTGCTCAGGTACCTGGCTCAGAAGGCACGGTGGAGACGTAGAAGGGGTGGACAGCGGGTGGACAGCGGGTGGACAGGCCGATGGCTAATGCACCGGCGATGACTGGACCAGCGGAGCTGAGCTATTTTGGTGGTGTGTTGTGTGGTGGTGGTCGAGTGGTGGTCGAGTGGTGGTCGAGTGGTGTGCTTTGATAGGCGCGGGTGGTGTGTTTGGTGAGCGGAGGGTTTGGAGATGCAGGCTGCAGGCGGTACAAATACGCCCCCGACTTCTCCGGAAGGCCGAAGGCACTGGACAGAGAGAGAGGCATTAGCACGAGCACTGGACGTTTCCTTCCGAATGGCTCCCTTTGCTCCGGCCCTTCGCTGCTTGCTGCCGGCAACGCTTGGATGCGGCAAAAGGGAATCAAGCCCTGCAACGAACGGCGCAAGTGGCGTCCCGTCCAAGCGCTAACAAAGCCTTGCCTGCAGACGGGACGCACGCACAGCTGCTGTACGCGGTGTCACGGAGGCCAGTGTGTTGGGTGGGATGCGGGTGCAGCAGGAACCGCAGCCGCCTTCTGTGTCGTGAGGCTGGCGGGGAGGCTGGCGGGGATCTAGACACTTACAGCGCGGTAACACAGGGCGGTGATACGGGGCGGTGATACGGGTGGCGATGGTGAGACGGACAGAGGGTGAGATGCGACGACGTCCTAGTTAGCACGATGCCTGTAGCTCGCCGCGCCTCTTCGCAGCGGGACTGCGCTGCTTTTATGGCCTGCGCCGGCTCTGGGTGGTGCCCCGTGGGGTGTGTTTTCAGGGCCCGGCTGGGGCGCTGCCACCGGAACCGAGGCCCCGTCGGCTCTCACGGGTCAAGCTCAGCAGTGAACGTGAGCGTGAGAGTGCGCTTGGGTGTCGGTCGAGTGCCTCTGGCGTCACCTTCCCGTTACATCTTGTGCGGCCGTTCTCTTCCTCTTGGACGGCCATTGATTTCCCACTACGAGCCAGGTTTGCTCTATTCAGGGAATCGTCCGTCGATATGGGGTGAATTGAACCGCATCCTCCCCCACGAGGAGCCGGAAGCGCGGCTTGGTGACACGGCTCTGTCCGGTCGCACCCGCGCAATGAGGCTCTGAGAAGACTGGCGGTCCATCGCCATGTGTACAACCCTCGGGCTTCCGAGCCTCGAGCTTATCCACTGCGGCGGTCAGTTTTGAAATACACACACGATATGCGAAATGCGAACTGCGTATTGCGAATTGCGAATGTCAATTTTGTTGGACACGATTGTTCATCCAACCTTTGCCTCACGCCGAAACCAGCCAGCCCCAATCCAGTCACGGGCTGCATATTTGTACAGGGACGTGAGCTACCTACTGTCGTTAGTGCAGCGCCGTCGCGCAAGGACGACACACGTGCAAGTACGTGGTTGGATCCCTTGCCCTTCTTCACATGCTCGGCGTCAAAATGGCACAAGCCATGTCAGCATCACCCCATCACAGTATATGTATTCGTGCATGCATTTAATTCGAGACGCCGTAGTGCGAGCGGACGTTGCCATGTATTTTATGTCATCCTTCCTGGTCACTTGCTCTCATATGATTAGGTCCCAGATGACGAGGAACGCGCATAGTCCTCCAGCCGCGAAAAATGTGTACCGAGCTGCGCTGGGCCGCTGCGTCGCCTTCTTCAGTTCCTTGTTACCCCCGCCTACGTTGTCTGTCGTGGATAGTGAATCCGTCACGAGTTGTTCAATGTGTGCTGCTTGTGTGGCAAGGTTGTTGACCAGCATGGACTGCATCTCCGAGATTTCAACCAGGGACTTCTCGGCGGTTCTGACCATTTTGTTAGCGGACGTGCTCGCAGGCTGACGGAAACCCACCCTTCAAGGGCCGGGCCGCGTGCTCCATACCTCACTTTGTCTAGAGTTTCTTCGTAGTGTTTCATCATGTCCTGGTTTCCCTCCTCAAACATCTGCACCTGCTCGTCTGTCAACCCCTCCGTAAAGGCCGCGGCGTCTTGCGGTGCTGCACCGTGGCTAGTCGAAGCTTGCCATGACTTCGAGGATGTGGGCGGGAAGTCTGCAAAGTCACCAACCGGAGGAGACAGCAGGCCCCGACTCTTCTCCAGCTCGCGGGTGTGAGCCGCGTCCCCATCATGTCTTGTTGCGTGCGGCAGCACGACTCCAGCCGCTGGCGCAGGAACCAGAGCACGCCGTCTCGGTGAATCTGGGTCTGCCGAGCCTGTGTCTCGGTGGCTGCGTGCTCCGCTGACTTGTTGGTGGCTGCACCGCCGGATGCCCACGCCCCCAAGGCGCCCAGCCCGCTTGCGTATTTCTTCTGCATCATGAGCGTGTCGGTCTCTCGGCGGAGCTGCTCAGCTTCGTCGAGGGCTCGAATACTGGCGTTGAGCTCCCGTATCATCTGCTTCGCGTTTGCGTCAACCTCCTCGCGATCCCGGTCCGTCAGCACGCGGGCATTTCCCTGCGGCGGTCGGCCGTGAGTTCTCCGCGGCTGCGCAGTCGATAGGTATGCCTGGCGAACATCCTTGAGCTCACGATGCAGGCTTGTAATGTGCGAATTCTGCGGTATCAGAGTCAGGGTGCGTCTACGGATCCGCGGCAGCGATTTCGAGGACATACGATTCGGTAGGCTTCCTTGAGAAAGCCCTCAATAGCATCTAGCGTAACCTTTTTCGTAACCGGGCGTGCATTTCGCTGCTGGAGAAGGTCGTTGAAAGCCGGCGTGATGTCCGCCGCCTGCGGTATGGCGATCCGGGCGGTAGCCATTGAAGCTTCGGCAAAGAAAATTAAAAAAAATTAAAAAAAAATTAAATTTGGCCGTCTGGTGTGAAGGGCGGAGGTGTCGTCGGAGCCTGACGTTCAAGCTGATGGCATGATTGCCGAGTGTTGATGTGGGCGTCGGTCTGGCTGCGTGTGATGGTCACGATGAGGCCAGCTCGCTATTATTACCTGAGCTCCAGCTGCGTATCAACCTGCTCCGTACTCCGTACTTCGTACCTACGTCAGGACATGACGGCCTTTTTGGTGTGGCTTAGTCATCTGCCTGATTGGTTCCAGCGCTTGATTGTCCTCGAAGCTGGCTGTGCTAGGTCCTTCGCCGTCTCCCTGGCAAGGCAGCCAATGGCAGGTTAAGCATCTTTCCAACTCTAATTGCGTACCTGCTGGGAAACGCCCGCATTTGTCAAAGTCGTGAAGCCCGCGATAGTTCGACATGTCCATTGTCCTCTTTGGCACGCTGGTGGTTTGTCTCGTCCTGTCTCGAAGCCTTGCGTCGCTGAGAGGTACCGCTACCTCTGCCCCGTCGTGCTCGGCCGCGGACTAGCAGTACCTGGTACTTTGTCTACGGCTCTCCATCGCTGAATCAATTGGCTCTCCAACGATGCCAAGCCGCAAGTGCGGCGCGCAATCAAAATGCCCGATGTCCGTCCACACCCAACACCCCAGTTAGTCGAGCGATGTTGAACAGATGTGAAAGGCCCTGCTCGGGAGACTACCGAGACAACCGTGAGGCCTCCATCCTGCTCCTCCACCTCAGAGGAACATCGACCGTCTAGGTGACTTTATGCGAGCTATCCACGCCGCAGCGCAACGACGCAACGACGCAACAACCCAGGGTAAGACAGGTTGCCACCCACCAGCATGCGATTGATGATGGGCGGCGCTTTGATGGTCATCGATACAGACCACTACCGAGCGCAATGGCTCATCTTGGCATGTACCGAGTACTAGGTCTAGTGGCCGAAGTCTCCTGCTCAACCAGTTTCAACAACAAGCGCCTCACCTAACCCAAGATAGGTAGCCGTCTGGTCATCTTGCACAAGTCCCTCCCTCTTTCCCTTCGTGTATGTTTCTGCATCATGCCCTGGTCATGTTCATGGCATTCCCGGTTGCCTTTATCCGGCCAAGCAAATCAAGCAATGACAGAGGTTGGAAGAGCCCCATCTCCTCCATCCAACCAACGACCAACCATGTCGCCCTCTTTACGGTTCGCGGTTCGCACTAGCACTGGAATCTTCGCATCAAGAGAGTTTTTAAGTGGAGGCAAGCCTACGGACAACGGCCGAGACGGCACCGGTTGCAACCCGCTAGAGTGAAAGTTCGGCCGCGGCATGTTTAATGTTTGACTCGGACCCCAGAATCCCCCAACAGGGCCCAATGCCCCCAAAAGGGAACATCCCCCTTCGACTAAATAATGAGGTTGTGGCCAGTCTTGCCGGTCTACAATCTGGCACGCGTACACAGGAAAGACAGGCACAAGACGGGCTCAGCCAAACCCCATCCCCCCCCCATAGTTCATGCTTCTTCATCCTGTGATTCCCTTCCTTGATTGGCAGACGCCGGCACTCTCCCCCCTACCATCTTCGATTCGGGAATAAGCTGCTCGCTCGTTGGCCAGCGGTACGACACATCGATACTAATTGGTTGCTTGCCGTCTTTTGTCTCATCGACCTTCATCGGCTGCCACATATTCCGTGTCGTCGCTTTCATTACTCCGCTTTCTGTCGATTCCTTCTTGTCAGCCGGCTTATTATATGTGTTCCTACCACTAGTACTTCTTCATGCTCCTCCCCTCTCTTCCTCTACTACAGCAATACCGCTGTGCCCTCCCGCTGGCTGTCTCATCTCGCCACTCGCCTCGCTCATACTGCTCCGTCTGTGGCTAGTGTGGTGCCGGGGAATCTTCTTTTCGTCATCCACTAGCACGACTGGTCCTCTACTCTCCTCATATCCGTCTTCAATCTGCCGTCAATGACTTTACTACTCATCTGGGACCAAACAAAGTATGCATCTTGACGTGCCAGAGCCGGGCAGTTCGCTCAACTCAAGGGGGTCAAGATGCCGGTACCTCTGACTCGACCGGCCATGGCAAAAGTGCAGATTGCCAAACCGTGCCGTCACCAATCGCATTGGAGAAGGGAAATTCGGAAGGGGTTGAAGAGCAGCACCGGCAACACGGCGCTGGACCTCTTGCACCAGCAACAACCGACCTGAAAGCACCTTTGCCGCTTTCTGACATACCTAGTCGAGATGTCGAAGGAATGGACATGGACGATGTAGGACCGTCTTACACCACCTTCTCTCGCTCCACCAAGATTTGGATCACCACCATGGTCACTATCGGCAGCTTTGTGTCGCCCATGACGGCTCACGTTTACTTCCCTGCGCTCAATCCCATCGCCAAAGACTTGGATGTCTCTACTTCGCTCATCAACCTGACCCTGACCACATACATCATCGTTCAGGGCATTTCCCCGACTCTATTTGGAGATTTTGGCGACATGGCCGGCCGTCGACCCGCCTACATTCTTGCCTTCACCATCTATTTCTTCGCCAATATTGGTCTTGCCTTGCAGCGGGACTATGCTGCGCTTCTGGTGTTGCGATGTCTGCAGTCTGGAGGCAGCAGTGGCACTCTGGCCCTCGGATATGCCGTCATTGCGGACATATCTACAAGTGCCGAAAGGGGGAAGTACATGGGCTTTGTGGGCATAGGCGTCAATATTGGCCCTGCTATTGGTCCCGTCTTGGGAGGCATCCTGAGCCAGTATCTGGAATGGCCATCTATTTTCTGGTTCTGCGCCATATTCGTCTTCGTGTGGCTTATACCCTGGATTGTATCTGTACCCGAGACCTGCCGCAGCGTCGTCGGCAATGGATCCGTCCCGCCCCCTACCTGGAACATGACGCTGTCCGAATTGGTAAAACGGCGAGGCGTCAGCCAACGGCCAGCCTCTACCCCGACCCCGAAGCTGCGGTTCCCCAACCCGCTGCGGGCGTTGCATGTGATATTCGAGAAGGAAATGGGGCTTATTTTGGGCATTTCCGGCATAATATACCTGTGCTTTATTCTCGTCGCTGCCACCCTGGCGACGCAGTTCCAGGAGATATACGGATATGATAATTTGGAGGTGGGCCTCTGCTATCTCCCGTACGGCGCGGGGTCGTGTGTTGCTGTCGTCGGGCAAGGCTATGTTCTGGATTGGAACTACAGACGGAAGGCGAAGAAGCTGGGTCTGACTGTCAGTCGACGGCGGGGAGATGACTTGACGAACTTCCCCATCGAGTCGGCACGTATTCAGCCTCTCTACCCATCCCTACTCCTGGGCGTTGCGGCCGTCATTAGCTATGGATGGTCGCTGGAAGCCGAGACAAGCGTAGCAGCACCATTGGTTCTCACGTTTATAATCGGCCTCCTTGTCCCGACTTCCTTCAATGTTCTCAATACGCTGGTTGTCGACCTCAACCCGGAAGCCCCGGCAACTGCGGCGGCGGCTAACAACCTCGTCCGCTGTTCGCTGGGAGCCGTAGGGACGGCCGTGATCGCCTACATGCTCGACGGTATGGGCAGGGGTTGGTGCTTCACATTTCTGGCCTTGCTGATGATGGCGTGTATACCAGGATTGTGGGTCATTGAGCAGCGCGGTCCGCGCTGGAGGGCATTGAGGGAGAAGAGGAAGCAGATGAAGGCTGATGGTCAAAATTAATGAGGAAATGTCTGAGCACTAACAAGCGGGAATATCATTTCTGTGTCATTTTTTTTTTTTTTTTAAATTACTGCTGTAATTAGCATAGCCTAGCGTTTGAGAAGCACGAATGCCTTGACATCGTGGCTGATAGAACGAAACATGTTAATATACACGCTCCTAAAACGCCGGCACGATGCGCTCCAGAGTTTCCCGCTGCGTCTCCCACATCAGCCAGTCCGATCGTGTTGTCCTGTAATACGCGCGTTGGTTAAAAAACATTTTCATCTCTCACTGCGCACCACTCCAACGGCAGCAAAAGAGAAGACAACTCACGGTAAAAGACCCATGCCATTAATCTTCCACACCCCCAACGCCAGCGCCAGAACCTGCATGGCAACATACACGAGCTTCGTCTGCAGGACCTGTCCGGCGTTGCTCTCGGTGTGAAACCTCTCAAAGGCCTGGTTGGTGTTCATGAGACCGACAATAGGGTTCTTGAAGGCCATGAAGACCATCATGATGCTGAAGATCTGCAGGGAGTTGCCGGACATATACATCATGATGGCGGTCATGGGGAGGCCCTTTACGGGGGCGAGGGCGACTTCCCATGCCTTTTTGACCTTGAGGGTGTCGGTTTCTTCGGGGGTGGGGGGCTTGCGTGGTTGGGTCTTGGACTCTTTGTTTTGCTTCTAAATGGAACGTTTAGTGAATGCCTTGCAAGAATTGATGAGATGAGCGATGGCTGCGCGCAAAGGCGATGGTTGCGCACCTTTGATCCGGATGCGAATCCGGGAGGGTCTGGGATGCCTGCCACCTTGGTCCGTGGGACAGGTGGCGACTTGAGCTGGGCGACCCAGTAGGGGGTGGCTTGTTTCCGGAGAAGGCATGTTGAGCTCGTAGGGTGGTATGTGGTGCGCGCGCGCGAGTCAAAGGTGGTGATGGTTGCCTCGGTGGAAGAGCTTCTTGCGAGGTCGTCGTCAATGCCCTGGATCAGGCAAGTGGCTCGACGCTGGCAGAAACACCTGGGCTTGGCCCGCTTAATCGCAACTGTCGGTCTTATCGATAGCGGGCACGCAACTCGCCCGAAGCCCGCTGTAACCCCGGCTGTGCCGGGGGCCCCTTTCTCTAATTAGAGAGCGTAGGAAGCACCATGGCTATATTAGCACGAACGTACGTGCCCGTTATTATTTGCTGCAACACGTCTATCATCAAGGCTTCACTTCTTGCAAAGCCTCCCAACATCCAGTTCCCGATTCGCGATCCTACACCTGCCGCTGCACCCAAGCGAGACCCCCTCGATTCGCTTGCGACGCCAAATAGACGGTAGCGAGCATAACGACAGAGCTGCATGTGACGCAGGCTATCCTTGCTGATGGGCTGTTAATCGTCCCCCCTCTAATTGGCGCTGTCGACTCGACCTTTCAATCTTTGCCGTGAGGGGTTGCGCATGTCTACCGACCCCTTCATAACGCACGCGCCCTATTCCCAATCTATACGCCACAACGACCTCGTGATCAGTCCAACACGTACAACTCGGGCCTGAGTTGGCTGGCCACTAACATGTCTGCCAAAGATGGAGGAGACTCCAAGCTGTTCGCTCGAGTAAGCTTACCATCCTGCGTTTCACTTCACTCCTTCGCCTTGATTCCATTAAAGCCTTTATTATCACGGCCTGACCTTGGTATCTTCTTCTTCTTCCTCTTCCTCTCCCTCTTCCTCTTTCTCTCCCTTCCTCATCTTCTCTTTCCCCCTCGACGAACTCCCCCCACTCGTGAGCGCAACTTTGAGATCGACTCGGATTGCGCTCGCAGCTTCAGCTTCCCGAGACCTATTGCACAGTGCTATGTAGACGCCACCCATTGCGGTGGCCATCTCAGGCGACATGATGATGATGGCCTTTCAGATTGTGCCGGTGACACCCCCGCTAAAAACTCGCCAGGGTAAAGTTGCCGAACTTCGCCTCGAGCTGAACAGTGGCGGAAAGAAGGACAAGAACTACTCGGCCAAGAAGATTGCGCTCAAGAGGATCGTCGCAAACATGACGATGAGCAACAACGACATGGTTGCGCTGTTCCCGGACATCATCGGGTGCATGCATATACCGAGTCTGGAGATCAAGAAGATGTGAGACTGCAGTTGTTTTCGTTTTTTCTTGAAGGCACGTGCCCGTTGAAGCTCACACGCGAGACAGGTGCTTCCTCTATTTGGTCAACTACGCGCGAGTTCGGCCGGAAATTGCCATCAAGGCGATCCCTGTGCTGCAAAACGTATGTCTCAAATTCATTGTATGCGGAACGTCCGACTGACTGGCTACAGGACATGGATGACCCCAACCCTCTCGTCCGAGCCCTCGCTCTTCGAACGATGTCGTATATACATGTGAGAGAGTTTGTCGAATCCACGGTTCCAATCGTAAAGCATATGTTGAGGGACGCGGATCCATATGTCCGAAAAACTGCTGCATTTTGTGTCGCGAAGCTATATGATCACGATCGAGCAATGGTTGAGAAGTCAGATCTTATCGACCGACTTAACTCACTGCTAAGAGACGACAATCCCACGGTGGTCGCGAGTGCGCTGGCCGGACTGATGGATATCTGGGAACGAAGCGATGCCATCAAGCTCACTATCGATTACAGCAATGCTTCTAAAATGGTGGCTATTCTTCCAGATTGCTCCGAGTAAGTCGTGCTTAAAATTGCACCATGCATTCCGTTAACCATGCTCAGGTGGGGCCAAACCTATATCCTCGAAGCCTTGATGTCGTACGTCCCTCAAGACTGCGGCGAGGCGTTGTTATTGGCGGAACGGATAGCCCCTCGACTCTCTCATACCAACTCATCCGTCGTCCTCACATGTATTCGGGTCATCCTCTACCTCATGAACTACATTGCCAGCCAGAAGCAAATCTCAGCTTTGTGTAAGAAGCTTTCACCGCCTCTCGTGACGCTGCTTGCGAAGGGACCAGAGGTGCAATATCTCGCGCTGAGAAATGCTCTCTTGATTCTACAACGGCGACCCGAGGTGCTGAGGAACGACATCCGCGTGTTTTTCTGCAAATACAACGACCCGATATACGTCAAGGTCACAAAACTGGAGCTGATATTCATGCTGGCAAACGTGGACAACATCGACGAGGTTTTGACAGAATTGAGAGAGTACGCCACGGAAATTGACGTCCACTTCGTTCGCAAAGCCGTTCGCGCCATTGGAAAGCTTGCTATCAAGATCGAACCGGCGGCTCGACGCTGCATCGACCTGCTGCTGGAACTTGTCGCTACAAAGGTCACTTATATTGTGCAAGAAGCTACAGTTGTCATTCGCAACATTTTCAGAAAGTACCCCAACCAGTACGAATCCATCATTGGCACCCTTTGCGAAAACTTGGATTCACTCGACGAGCCGGAAGCGAAAGCGGCAATGGTATGGGTTATTGGACAGTACGCAGACAGGATCGAGAACAGCGACGCTTTACTGGAGGACTTCTTATACACGTTTGCCGAGGAGCCCGTGGAGGTCCAGCTGGCGCTGCTCACCGCTACCGTGAAACTCTTTATTCAAAGACCAACCAAGGGGCAAGAGCTGGTACCCAAAGTGTTGAAGTGGGCAACGGAAGAGACAGACAATGCCGATCTCCGCGACCGGGCCTACATGTACTGGCGGCTATTGTCGACCGATATGAACGCGGCAAGGCAAATTGTCATGGGGGAGAAGCCAGCCATTTCCGCCGAGTCTGAACAGCTCGAATCAAGTACGCTGGAAGAAATGTGCTTGAACGTGGGAACGTTGGCGACAGTCTACCTTAAGCCGGTACAGACTGTATTCCGCTCTGCTCGGCCACGAAGGCTTCAAGATTCACCGGCTCTGCAGAAGCAGAGTCCGATTAATAATGTCGATAAGCAAAAGAGCATCAGCATGTTTGGGCACGGGAGCCAGCCTACGGATATTGATCTGCGGAGTCGAAACGCGGCCTCTGCCAACGGGGAGGGCAATATCGCACAAGCCGTGAGTGACGCGGACGCTTACTTTTCCAGCGTGGGAACACAGCAGATGGCGGCAATGCGCATAGACCAGGGAGATGATATGTTTGGAGGGGCTGGTGGAAATGCTACGGGGTATGTTGTCAGCGCGCACGCACCACAATCGGTACTCCAGCCGGCACATGGTGGGGGAAGCAATGGTGACTTGCTTGTTCTGTGATGAGTGGGATGGATGTTCATGATAATGTATTAGGCGTATTATGGTGTCTATCAACATGGGACGAACCTCGTGCGACTGAACAGCAAACCAGCTGATACATGCTCTCTCGTGCAAGATGTGTGGTGTATGTTGTGATATCGAAGTTGATACATTAGAAGATCTGACTGCCAAGTCTGATCGATAAGCGTAGAAGAAGCGTATCCATGCATGGCTAGCGCAGTGCGGCGTGCAAACCGCGAGAGCGTATTCGCTGCCTAGTTTGACTTTTGGCTATTGATGAAACGCATCATCGTCATGCCACGCAGCGCATTCGATCCTACATTCAGTGCAGTGTCACGTCTAAATGACGAGGAACCAAGCGAGATGCGGTACCAGGTAAGATTTGCGGATTCAAGATGCGCAATCAACATCGGAAAGAGACGATTCGGATATTGGGCTAGATGGTGCAACTCTACTTGGGAGTTGAGCTTCCAGAGAAGCAAAGACCCCCAATCGCGATACGACCTTGCTCTATCTACCTCACTGCCTCGGGGATTAACCCTGAATTGACCTGCTGCATGACGGGCCCGCATGGCCTTGGCGCGTGGAGTGCAGAGAGGCTTGAGGGGCGCCTTTGGCTGCGAAGGCAGATGCTCAGCCCCAGTACCAAGCAGGCGGTTGGTTGGTACAAGCCATTTACGGGTTAAGAAGGCGATTATATCAAGGCCGAGACGCTTGTTTCTGGGCTAGCGGTGAGGAACAGAGCACATGTGAGATGGGGCCAAGGAAAACAAGATAAGCCTCCGACGTGATCAATATAAACCCGAGTGCGTACGAAGTAAGTAGTTGTCGATACGCACGCCCACGTCCAGCGAGGCCTCGGCTGTACGGAGTAGATCTGCGAGAGGCACAAAAGCGCCAATTCGGCTCGCTTCAACGGGCGATCGCCTCATGTCTTACCCACTCCCACTAGCCGGAGGTGGGTGGAGAGGCCCATGGGGAGAATTCCGGGCTAGGAGACGCTGTGGGCTGCCGGGCATTCCGGCGCGTGGTCCGGGACCGGTGGCGATTCCATACACATGGCCAGTAATTTACTTGCCGTCAGCACTGGGCGAGGCGAAGAAGATCTGGTGGTGTGAGTTTTCTGACGAGGTGCCGTCACTTCCGGGTGGACGGCCGTTGTGAAATGGGCGGTTTGGGCATGTTCCAGCTGTCCAGCCACTAATGCTGGTAGTACCTCTGACGAGGAGCTGTGGGATTCGCCATAGGCGGTGGAACTACAGTGGTAAAGATAACGCGGTGCCTTCCACAGTAGAGCGGCTGAGCAGTGACAGAGTCGTCGCCTGCATATCTCATCTTGGCGCAACAAACGCATTTAGCCTGCGGTGCGCGCACCTCGTCAGAGAGTGTCGAGCGGGACGTGCCGCATCAGGTAGGTGCTGGGACAGTGTCTAGATGAAATGCCACATTGAAAACAGGAAGAGACGGGACGAGGTCCAGCAGGACAGGGATTGATGACCCTGTGCCATCACGTCCTCTAGTGCTGGCACTAGCAGCGACAATAGGGAGAGGCCCAGCTGGATGTGCTGATTGCGCAGTGGCCACCCCCTGTGATCAAGCGTCTTTAGCGGGTGGTTTGTGGTCTTGGGCCTCGATGCGCAGGCGGGCAGACGGTTCCATTCCACTGAGGCGTGAGTTGCCTGTTGACTACGCTTGCTTGGGCCTGCGCAGCGGCGGAGGGCGGAGGGAGACGGGCGAGTCAGCGTTAATTGGCAAGCTGGTTGTTCGGCCCATGTCTTCGTCTCCCTCCGTCAAAGGCATTGATTAATCAATGTCTGAGACTCCGAGACAAAGAGCATAAAAGTAGAGTGCACAATCGCCAGGTGGCACCACCAGCTAACGGGCGTGACGGGCTGTTGTGGGGGGAGACGCATGGCGCCCAATCAACGCCGCCACCTGAAGTCTGAAGTGCGGGCGGCCCAGTGGGAGCGCTGGCGGCGGTGCTCTGAGCCTCTGGCGGTCTGCTATGTTGTCTCCCTCCTGTGTACCTCCTTGCTCTTCGTCGCACCATGTGTTTTTGTTCCGTCGTTTCCCAGGGCTGCTGCCATGTATGGTGTCGGAATTTGTCTACGGGGTTGCAGGTTAAACTTGCCCTTGTGGCACGGATTCCGTTGGGCTGACAGCGCACATCAGATGGGGGACACCAGCGGCGGCTTCAGAGGCGAGACTGTAATCTTGGCTATGTGTGTTTAACACTCACTGGCTCGCCTGCCCGTGCCGTTCCAGGTACGGTACCTCCTCGTGTGGTGCAAGTACCCATATTAGTACCTGTTAATAGCAGCTCTTGCCCCAGTGTAGAATTCCATGTCCATTGTCTCGTCATATCTCTGTCTCTTCTTGACCCCGTTTCTCGCCCCTTGTTCCATCCGAGTTGATATCCATCATCATTTCCGTCATCGCCATCGTCCTCGGGCCTTCCAAACATCTCACATCAACCCTAAGACCCCTCTCGAGACATGCAGTCGTCAGGCATTTAGCAGCCGTTTCGTCGTTCGCTGAACTGCTCTGTCAGGCGCCGGTCAGCCACCTCCAGCGCCCCCACCCCCGTACATAGTGCTATTAGCCCCCCCCAGAAACTGGCTCTGGTTCTGTGCTAGCCTTCCTTTAGTTGAACACGACTTGTCGACCTGACGTCTTCTGTTCCCCAAAGGGACTAACCAGAGCCACCAGAGCCACCACCACCCCAAAGCCTTGTCTGTTGCCATTCCGCCACTCTCTCCAAACGTCTCTCCCGACCGTTTCCCCGACCATCCAGACGACGGCGAGTGAATTGAGCGCTCTGCATTTTTTATTCGTCGCTCACTTTCTCTCTCTCTCTCTCTCTCTCTCTCCTCCCTCTTTCTCTCACCGTCTCCATTATTCGGCGTCGTCGACCATTCCGCCTATCCTCTCGCTCTCGAGTGCAAACAAAGCATGTCGGCTCCAGCGGAACCCTCTGTCGCGAGTGGCGGCAATACGGTCGTTGCTGACGACTCGCATCTAGATTTGCCCAAGGACGCCGTCCCCATGGAGGATATCCCGCAATCATCCTCTGCTCAGCCGCAGCCGAGCAAGACTACACAGAATCCTACTAGCGATGACGACGCACTGCCGTCGTCATCCGAAGCCGCGCCAGCCGACTCCCATGTCGCCAATGAATCGGCCGCCACCAGGGCATCAGAAGAACCAAAGGGCAAAGACAACGACCAGGTGCCCCCGCCGCTTTCGAAAGAGAGGTCAGACTCCAACTTGGCCATAGGTCCCGCTCAAGACGGTATCGGCGCGGCGGCGTCGAGCGGTGCCGACGCCGGGCTTGTCTGCAACATCACCTTGCTGTTGACTTCTGGCAGCCGACATCCTTACAGAATCGATGGGAAATATCTGAATAGGAGGAATGTGGTGATACCTGAGGAGACGGAGGCAGGCCTCCCGGACCCATTCAGCGTCAGCGTCTACACATTGAAGGAATTGATTCTCAGAGAATGGAGGAGTGATTGGGAGGCCAAGCCAGCTAGTCCCAGCAGCATAAGGCTGATCCATTTCGGAAAGCTCTTGGATGATAAGGAACAGTTAAAGAGTGAGTCCTTCATACGAGGTTCCAACGTCAATATGACTTGGTAGATGCTAACATTGCGAGCAGAGTACCAATTTGGCAGCGAGAGCCCGAATGTCGTACACATGAGCATTCGACCTCAAGATCTGGACGAGGAAGAACCCAAGACGGGAAGCAAGCATCTTTCCACGAATGGTGGAGATGGCACCCGTTCGAGATCTGGCGGCATGTGTTGCGTCATATTATGAGGTCTCGATGGGTTCGATTTTCAAGCAAACTCAGTTATCACTGGACGACTGTCCGCATACTGCATTCCATACTCTGCACCCCACATGGTCGCCGATGCCCTCTTTGCACGGCCTGCCCCTTAGCACCAGGTTTAGCACGCCATGAAGTAGCGATTGGCCTGGATATATAGCTATCCGACAATGGTCCTGCTAGATTCCTGCCCTCATTCTCTATGGGGTCATCGTCGATTTCTCTGTTGTCTTTTCGTTCTTTTTTTTTTTTTTTTTTTTTTTTTTTTTTCGGTTTGGATTACCCTTTCATGTGTTGGAAGCGAGTGATGGGAAACGAGTCCGGGCAAGACAGGGTTCACTGGAGTCAAAACGTGGGCGCATCATGTACAATTTCACAATTACTTTCTTCACTTATCTGTCCGCCTGCACTCTACGGTAGTGCTGGCCTTTGATTCCCGGATGGATTGTCCATAGCGAATAGAACCGCAGCCATGCCGCTGCCGTAACGTAACATACATGTTCCAAAATGAAGACTTGAAGCGCGCAGAACTGTTTCATTTCCGCGAGAACAGCTGTATTATTTTGTTATACATGTCATCTAAAGCCCCTCGTATCCTTGTTCATACGTATCCTCTAGGTGGTATCTCTCTACTGGATATGGAGCTTCTTCTCCATCTCGTCGTGGAAACCAACCACGCCCAAAGTCTCATCGCCGGTAAACACATCCTCCCACGTAAGCGTAGCTTCCCGTCCCCTCAGGATGTCCTCATGCACACTGGGGAGTCCCGAACCGAGCACCAAGGGCCTCCACTCGCCGCTGCGAACAATCTTGAGCTCCATGCCACGGCGGATAGGTTCGGCCATGCCAAACGTGCGCTTGAGGGACTCCATGCGGACGGCCTCCTGGGTGGCTTCCCAGTTCTTGAGGCGAGCCTCAAGCGGGTGGGCGGAGACGGGCGTCGAGGACTTGGCGTCGAGGGTGTTGATGCCGACGCCGTGTCGGAGGGTGTCGTGGATGCCTGGGGCGGAGGGTGCGGAGGAGGAGTTGGTTGTGTGGGTGAAGGTTTGAGGGTTTGGGTTTCCGGGGATGATGCGCATCGACTGGAGGATGGTTAGCTTTGCTTTGTTGTTGAGTTTGGGGAGGAGGCAGTGGTAGGGCGAGGCAGGATGAGGGTCGCTTACCATCTTGGCTGATCTGTAGGGGGTTATGCGGCACTGCCTTGTGTATTCTGTGTTCCTTGATAGTGCTTGTCGAGCAGATTCAATTGCGCTTGTGATGGATGGCAGGGAAGGCGGCGACTTGCGGGAGGTTGAGGATGGAGTGATGGACGGTGATGGTGGTTTGGCGGATGACGGAAAGCTGGAGCTGCCTGCTGGAGAGTAGCCTCGCGTTGTGGTGTGGCGGTGTTAATTTAGACTGCAGGGTGCGTATTGTGGACTTGTGCACCAGCCCTTACCCTTTTTAGGTTATGCCTGTTGGCCTCCGGTTACGGCATCTTAACTGGTAAAGTTGCTCTGGCGTGTCACCGTGTTATAACCGATGTTATTATGAACGAGTCACAGCCTCGCTCTTTGAAGTGACATTGAATAAAATACTACGTAGTGGTCACTGGCTTTCACCAGCTGCATCCTCACGTTTCGGTATGAGCCAATTGCGTCGGGAACACAAGCCGACAACCTTGTTTCTTGCGTCATGGGGCTAATCTCCCGATCACCGATAATACGCATCGCCAATGGCACGTTTTACAGACACCACCCCAACGCCCAGTCGTCGCACGCCAACCCTGCGTTGTTCAAGGACCTGAACTTCGAGCTACCCTCTGCATCATCTCAACCTCACAATTGGTGCGTTGTGGGGCCTTCGTTGTCGGGGAAGACGACGTTTCTTCAGATTCTGAGGGGAAGACTGCTCAGCGAGCCGCCGACCGCGAGGTCCTTTCCCTTTCTTTCTACAGATGCTGTTCCACTACGACTAAAGAGTCCACAAACGGCGGTGCAGTATGTAGGCTTCGATGCGGAACAGAGTGCGGGTGGGTTGGGCGGTTCGGGCATCACGGCGGCGTATCTCTCTGCGCGCTATGAAGCTCGCCGGGAGATTACTGACTTCTCGCTGCGAGACTTCCTGCTCGGCAACACCGAGTTGAACCCGCTGAAGACCCGGGCTGAGGATGATGGCTCGCCATCTGTTGACCTGCTCAGCCGTATTGTCAGAGACCTCAAGTTGGAGCATCTGCTTGACTTGCCAGTGACGTTCCTCAGCAACGGACAAGGGAGGAGAGCCAGAATCGCACGAGCTCTGCTGAGGAGGCCAGAGGTGCTGCTGTTGGATGAGCCTTTTATGGGTCTCGACCCCCCCACTGTCACTGGTTTGAGTCCCCTTCTTCAGTCTCTTGCTGAGAAGGCGAGCCCGCGGCTGGTGTTGAGCGCTAGACCTCAGGACCCGTTGCCGGAGTGGATCACGCATTTGATTTATTTGAGGACTGACTGCCAGATTAGCTCTATGGGACCTAAAGATGAGGTTCTTGATGGGCTGAAGAAGTATGTTCGGGGTGTTACGAAGGGTGGGTTGGTAGAAGATGAGAAGCTTCCTGTTGATGCGCTGGCGGATATTGGCCGGGTGTTGCCGTCCAAGGCATCACCAACCGAACATGAGTCTAAGAGTGACTCTGAAAAGTCCTCTTCTCAAGCACTGACAGCTGTTGATATCGAAGCTGAGGCTCTTGTTGAGATGAATGGCTGCCAGGTCCGCTACGGCGACAAGATTGCTCTTGGCAACTGGGAGCAGGATACACCAACTGGCCATCAGAAAGGTCTGGTATGGACCGTACGACGTGGCGAGCGCTGGGGGGTCTTTGGACCAAATGGATCTGGAAAGACGACAATCGTGTCGTTACTGGGCTCAGACCACCCGCAGACATACTCGCTTCCTATCAGACTCTTTGGCCGTAGCCGTCTCCCTGAGCCTGGTTCCGGCAAATTACCGCTTACCTTTTGGGATATTCAGTCTCGTATTGGGCACTCTAGCCCTGAGGTGCACCAGCACATGCCGAGGAGCCATTCTATTAGGGCGGTCATTGAGAATGCCTGGGCTGATACTTTCCGGATCAAGCCGAAGTTGGATGCTGGGGCTACGGCAAGGGTGGAGGCAGCTCTGCGGTGGTTTGCGCCCGAGTTGAACCCCAACTCCACGACTGCATCCACTACCACAGGAATAGACTGGGCGAATGATTACATGTTTGGTGAGCTGTCGTTTAGTGCCCAGCGTGTGGCTCTATTCATCCGATCCATGATCAAAAGCCCCGATGTGGTTGTTCTCGACGAGGCGTTCAGTGGGATGGACGACCACGTCCGCAACAAATGCACCCTGTTCCTCAATGAGGGCGAGACAAAGACTTACAAGGGACGAGAAGTGGTCGACAGCGAGGCTGCCAAGTCTGGAGCCGTGACGGTCCCGGGGCTGTCAGAGCGCCAGTCCCTGATTTGCATTGCGCATGTCAAGGAGGAGGTGCCTGATTGCGTGAGGGAGTGGATGTGTCTCCCGGAGGCTAATACGGGGTTACCCGCGCGATTTGGAAGGCTGGATGGGCCGCTGGGGCTGGATGAGAGGCGGTGGCATGAGGTTTGGGGGTTTAAGACGACTGAGTGATTCGTTTCGTTCCTAGGTGACGGGGTTGTAAGATCTGACGGATGTGCAGTAAACTCTCCGTCTTGAGCCGTGGTTTGTTTCCCCGTCTCGATTTATTCGAGTTCTACCAATATAGAATGCGCACACACAAAAGACTTGCCAGTTTGCAGTTTTCCATGACAATTGAATGAAATTTGTAGCTCAAGTGTGGTTGAGTGGCACAGTGCATCATCCGTATTGGAACTGTCTTGGGACCTCATCTCACAAGTGAGTACAAGCACGTCAACGCAGCATCACCCCAAGCATTCATCAACCCAGCCAATAACGCACAATGGCCAACATCGACGAAGAAGACCTATCGGTGAAATACTGCGTGCCAGTAGCTGCTCTCACTAGACCCGTTGAAGTCGGCGAAATAGGGTACGTGCTTCTACCGCGATGGCGTGATCGTCGTGTCTCAGTGCACGCGAAGTGCTCTGCCACGGACTGGCCTCACTAATACTATTCTTGCTAATTGACGTCTCTCAAGTTACGGGCATGCTGGTTCTTCGATGTTCTTCAAGTGGCCGCTCCTGGGACCCTTGCTCTTTGACAACGAGAGCAGCGACGCGCGCGACCACTGTGCAAACGAGAGGAGTACGCCCACCCCGGCCCCCATAGACACGGCGATGTGTATCTAACCAACTCTCTGTAGCATTCCTTTCATATGTGAGGCTCTCGGTCACCATGGCCGTCGTGTCGGTGGCCATGACGCTGTCCTTCCACCTCCGCGACAAGCCCAGCGACCTGGAGCGCCGGATGGCCACGCCGCTTGGCGCGATATTCTGGGTGCTCTCTGTGCTGATGCTTGTTGTGGGTATATGTAACTATATAAGTGCGTGTTGTCCCCCTCGAGTCTCTGGGACCTGGCTTGTGTTTCGTGCGTTATGGAATGTTGCCGTGGCTGACTTGCTGCAGAAACCGTCAATTTATACAGCAAGAGGGCGGCGATCGTACAGGCAGGATGGAAGACGCAGACGGTAAGCTGGCTCTCCGTATTCTCTCGGCTCTTGTACTGATGCTATTGTAACTCGGTAGATACTAGGCACTCTCTCGGTGTGCATCATCGGGACGTGCATTGTTCTACTCATTGTACCAAATATACGGAAGCAGAATGTTCACAACGACGATCCTGATTTACAGTGACTCATTTATTATTCACATGCGTATATGAGATTACGACTGAGGCTATTCTACTTAAACATTCGCATTAATACAGTTTCACCATGTCTACGGTTGTCCATATACAGCATCCCAATACTCTGGTCCAGATGGCTACGTTTTCGACTTGGGTTTACAAAACAAGTCTCGCGCAGAAACAACATCCGCCTCGACCCTGGCTTTCGCTTCGTCACACTGTCCAACTTGGTGACGAAACGTTTGGGCGTAATGTTGCGCGTCTTTTTCCAGCGCATTGGCGTCGACTACCTCGCCGTCCCATGATAATATCGGCAGCGTCTTCAATGAGAGAAGCTTGCCGTCGTTCGGTAGAGTCGCCAGCATGTTGACTTGCGAACCAGAGTCAAATAGGTCGCTTGCACTGTCCGATATGTCTTCGTCGACGCCTCCTGCCCTCTTGCCTTCGCCTTGGTACTCTTCCGGAATATCTTTGACGTCGGCATGAACTCCAATGACGGTATTGGCTGTTTCGGCACCAGGGTACAATGTCACGTATCCTCGTAGACGAGAGAGTTGCAGAACATGCTCAAGCCACGCGGGGTACTTCTTGCTGACCTCCTTTGTGGCTAGTAACGCTGGCGTTGGGGATATTGCGTGCTGTTTCTCGAGCAATTGTGATACATACGCATGGAGCTCAATCCACTTGTCGCCCAGGAACAGAACAGCGTCGCTGGTCGGTGCTTGCCATAGGAAAGACGTTTCGCCTGTACCAGACTTGCTCTTGCTGCCTAGCTTGGGCGGAGCGAAAGGTTTCGAGGCGTCTAGATGGGTGGTTGGCGCCGACAAACTAATGGCCATCAATCGCTGTGTCATAGACCCTCGTTCAGCATTTGTAGAATAAAGCGTGTCAAGTAGAACATATTTCACATCTATCGAGTAATCATTAACCAATATGTCATGCTTCACAGAAGGCCAGCGTGTACTCACAATGGAAGAATTGCGGAGTGACCTCGGTATGAGGGGATAGGACGAGAACGTGAGAGTGACGAGGTTTATTGGGCCAAAAAGACTCTAGAAACCGCACAGAGCTCTCTTCTTCGGTCATCTTGGGCCGGGATATGCGGCGATGGAGAGAGAGCATTTGCGGCATAGCAGTCAGGCTTAGGACAGGGTTTGGCCATCTATAGCCGGCCACGACGTCTCGCATATCCGCCTCCATGACAGGCGGAAGCTCGATCGTGAGGTGTGGTATCGAGACGGCGCTTAGATCAGCGCGATGAAGAGATTTTAGTAACCTCTTGATATTGGCAGAGCCGGTTGGTGGCGCATGAACGAGGATGTCGAAGTGGACGTCGTTCCAGGCTAGGGGAAAGGAGTAAGCGGCTTGAATGCACGTATGCGAGAAACAAGAAGAAAAAACGCACCAGCAAGAGAGGATGAGTCGAGTTTGGTCAGCCACGAGAGGTGCGCTCCTGGGTTGTGTGGCAACTCAATCAGAGCAGCATTTGTAGCCCTGACTTGATCTCGCGTGCCTAACAGGAAATAATCTTCTTCTTGGCTTGTGGAGTCGATGAAAATTGCTTGAGGGTGCATGTACATGTTTATATGGTCTGCGGTCGTCAGATCAGCTTAGTGCGCAATGTCAAGCGACTGCGCCGGCAACTCACACAAGGAGCGCGCCGATGCGACCATCAATCGCGAGTCGGCCGATGTAGCAGCATGGTCGGGTCGGGCATCTGAGAGAGTAAGTTTTCTTAGTCTGAGCTGGAATTACCATGACGAGAACGAACCATGTAATATGAGCGGACATGACTTGTCGATGCCGTTTATCTTCAAGAGCTCCTTCAGCTTGATGTCGCTCCTGCCCGTGAGAGAGAAGTGAACGTAGTTTTCCTTTTCGAAAGCCATCTGGCACGCAAAGGGGAGCAGAGTCGCAGCGCTCTGCAGGCTCGCAGCGGCGAACAGAACGTTGCGGTTCTTCATCGCGCTTCCGCTCGTCTCCATGATGGAGTAGAGAGACTGGCCGAGCATTGGGAGTCTGATCGGACCTTCATATGGGGCGGACTTTGTGGTGGCCTTTTCAGAAGACTCCTTGGACTGAGGAGCTTTTTCTTCCTTCTTCTTCGCTTCTTTTCCAGCGTTGGCGACCTTCTTGGGCGGCCGTGGCGCCGCCCTCGGCGGGTCGTGCGGTGCGTCCCGAAGGCGATGATCAAAAGATCCACGGCCCTCAGGTAACTCGCCCTGGTCAACAGCGCCCTGAGCCACTGCCGAGGAGCCAAACACCTGGAGCCAGAAGTATATGAGGCCGACTATAGCCACAGCGTACAGCAGCAGACGAGCCACGGAGCTGCGGCGCGGCGTGCGAGGCGCAGAGTTCCACTGGCTATTCTTGCGCGAGTGCGAGTGGGCGGCGCGGTCGTCGTCCTTCTTGGCCATTTCTTCGTCGCCGAGCCATGGCCGCGACTTGCTCCAGCCGCGAGCACCGGACATTTTGGCCTCGATGGGGGCGGTGGCTGCGTGTAGGAGCTATCGAGTACAGGTCAACTGGTCTGATGGGTGGGAGATTGTGGCAGGGCTCCGTAAGAAGCGGTTACATGGCGGCTCTGGGGACTGCCGCTTTTTCCAGAGTCGCAACAGACGGTACAAGTTATGAATGTGTCTCTTTCAAGCGGCAGAAACAAAATCCGTTTGGGGGGGAGAGGAAAAGGTCCGCGCTCGGAATTGGTGAGATATTTGAGGATGTCGAAGCCACAGTGACGATGTAGCTCTGGACTTAATCGGCGTGCTATGTAATATGAACTCTGGCATTAGGGGTCTCCCTATCATCATCTACATAGTACTACGTGCTAAGCTAGGCACTGACAGTGGGGGGCTATTAGCCGCTAATGAACCATCACCATCCATGTACAGAGTACAGGCACCTACCTAGGTACCAGCCAGGTACCAGCCACACCTCCTGGCAACCCGAAGCTCAGTGGCCCACTGTGCAAAATCTTCACCAGCTACAGCTTTATGGTGGGTTGGTGGGGTAAGTCAACAGTTCAGAAGAATCAAGCTGCATTTGGTGTTGAAAAAAAAAAAAACACCATGCATCAAGAGAGAGATACCCAATTCTCCCTCCCCCCTTCAATTACCTTCTCATACTCACTCAGGCCGCTACATAACGTAGCAATCCCAAATCTCAGTCATCCACACAACTGACGCTCCACCATACATCAAGAAGGACGAAGGCAAAATGGGCAAGTCGCGCCGCAATAGAGGCGGCCCAAACCATCGCCGGGACCCAACCTCAAAAACCATCAACCCTCCCTCAGACCCCGAGCTCGCCGCCCTCCGCGAGTCCAAGATCCTCCCCGTCATCAAGGACCTCCAGAGCGCCGATCCAAATTCCCGCTCTGCTGCTGCCTCGGCCGTGTCCAACATCGTTCAGGACCCGAGGTGCCGCAAACTGCTTCTGAGAGAACAAATCGTCCACACGATCCTCTCCCAGACTGTCACAGACTCAGCTCTTGAGAGCCGTGCTGCGGGATGGGGAATTTTGCAGATCCTATCTCAGGAGGAGGAGGCAGACTTTTGTGTTCACCTCTATCGGACTGATGTTCTTACGGCCATTGAATTTGCCGCAGCAACGGTAGGATGCGCCCTCCCCTTTCTTTCCTTGTCAAAGCCGTGAGGTTTTGAAACAATAGATCAAATATGTTAATGCTTCTCGACAAAATAGGTCCACGAAAAGATCGTATCCAAAGACCCAACCTTCTCCAAAACTCCCACGGCAGAGCAGGCCGCCATACTCAGCATTGCCGCTTCCCTGATATCCCTCCTCACCGCCCTAGCAGAGGCAAGAGACGAGATCCTCGAAAAGATCTCTGGCAATCCCATCATCATGAAGCTTATCTTCGTCATCATCTCCCACGGCAGCCAAGAATCGCACGACGGCGTTCAAAACCTCCGCACCGACGCCCTGGCATGTCTCATGATCCTCTGCGAGGACAACACCCTCCTCTCAGCCAACATCGCCAACGAAAACGATAGCGGCTGCGGCCAGGCACTCACCGAACTGAAGGACACTATCAGCGGCGACGGTATCCTCGCCTGCGCTACACTCCACAACATCTTCGCGGCTCTCGAGTCCTTCTCCCAGCTATCCAGCGCAGACGACACAACCATTATACCCACCCTTGTCAAAGCAATTGCCACATTTACACCAGGACAGACATCCTCCGAGGTTACTGGATGGTCGAACCCTTCCGAATACCGACAGCTTGCGCTCGAAACCATCGCAGCCATCTGCACAGACCTCAGCTCAGAAGTGGAGGCCGCTGCCCCCCCTGCGGAGAAGAAGTCTCGTAAGCCTAAGCTAGCTGGCGATGAGGATATGGGAGACGCAGACGAAGACGTCCCTGTGTCAGATGACGATGAGGAACTTGAAGATGGTGAAGGGGAGGACGACGAGATGGATGACGACGAGATAGAAGCAGACATGGAAATGGTCACGGCCGCCGATAACGACAACGAAGACTCCTCAACTGAAAGCCTTGACGACCTCCCCGTTCTTAAATCCCTCCTCCACACCGCCTTCCCCGAGATCCTACGCATCGCCTGCCTGCAACCCGCAGACGATGAGACTCTTGCCCTCCAAGGCCTCGCCCTCTCCGCCCTGAACAACCTCTCCTGGTCCGTCTCCGTAATCGACTTCTCTCACGCCGCCAACACCGGCATACAAAAAGTATGGGCCCCCATCGGCCGCTCCATCTGGCAGAAGGTCATCTCCCCGATCCTGTCCTCCGACACCGCCGACGTCGCCCTCGCCACCCAGGTCACCGGCCTCGCCTGGGCCATCGCTCGTACCCTCCACGGCCAGACGCCCATCCAGCCCGGCGAGCACCGCAAGTTCATATCCCTCTACCAGGCAACAAGGGGTAGCCCCGCCATGCAGGACTCCCGAGACCCTTTCCAGAGCCTCGGCGTCAAGTGTATCGGCGTCCTGGGACAGCTCGCACTGCACCCTGCCCCTCTGGATCTCAACCGCGAGATTGGTACCTTCCTCGTCACTATTCTCACTGCCTTGCCTGAAACGCCCATCGCAGAGGCCGTCGAGGCGTTGGGCCAAATCTTTGAGATCTACAACGACGATGACTACGACTATGACGCCAAGGTGTTCTGGAAGGATGGATTCCTGAAGCACCTGGAGGAGGTGCTTCCAAAGGCTCGAGCCATGCTCAAGGGGGTCAATAAGAAGGAGCAGCCAGAATTAAGGGCCAGGGCAGACGACGCAGTGCGGAACCACGATCGCTTCTTGGCGTACAAGCGGAAACACAAGCCCAGGGAATGATGATGTAGCACGCCCACAGTATGCATTATGAAGTAAAATTTGGAAAGTTTCATGGATGATGATGATATATAGAGGGGGGGCTATTTTACATAGGTATGCAGGAAATAAAAAGTAACCCACATTGTAGCTACTTATTCCTCTGTCCCACGCGCCGTTCATGGCCTCGTAAACACTTCCAATCACATGCTTTCGTACGAATATACACCATCAATAAACCTGATGACCATGTCCCCAAACCACACACAGTGCTGCCGGCCACTAAATCCCCAGGCAATCAACACCTCTCAAACACCTTGTATAGTCCCTTCAAGCTAGCCACTTCCAAAACGCCGCCGTCCATGAGCGACTGAGTCGCCACCAGCCTCGCCTTGAACGCTGGGAAGAAAACATGTTCAATCGACCATCTCACATGCTGCCGCCGTGCTCGCATCTCCGGTGGCAACTCTTTCTCTTCTTCTTCTCCCCTTAATCCCGACGGAAGCTGCTCCGGCGCGTAGAAAGTGGCCAGCTCCTTGAGGAACGTCTCGAAGCAACCCTTTTCTTCATCCCAATCCACGTTTGGGCCCAGATGAAGGAGAAACCGAGGGAGTTTGCCCAAGGGTGGCGTGTAGCCCTTGACCAGCAGAGGGATAGAGACGAGCTCCCCCGCCGGGGTTACCTCTAGAGAAAAATATTCGAGCAACATCTCCCGACGCTCAATCAGCTGATTTGCTACCTTTTCGACAATGGCCTGCACATCAAACTCGTCGTCTCCAACGCCAATCATTTTTTTTTCGGCCTCGGCCGCCATCAAAAGGACCTCCCAAAGATCCAGTGGTGGGTTGAAGCGAATGACACCGAAGTTCCCGAAGTCCGTTAGTCCCAATTGATAAAAGTACTCATAGCAGATGTGTCCATAGTCGACCAAATACAGTTTGACGCCTCCCTGGATCGCCGCCAGCCGGCGTTGCTCGTCTACAATCCCAACAAAAGTATGGCTTGCAAACACCTCTGTCAATTCGTGATGCATACCGTCGCGAACCTCGCTGCGTAGTTCCTTGACGCTCTTCAGGCGGCATTGGACTTGCTCGCGTTCATTCTCCTGATACTCGATATCCTCAGGAAGCGAAAAGGGCTCTTCGTCCTTGCCGCCACCTGTTGAGGTTTCCCCAGGTTCCGCCCTAAGGAACATGCTGGTAATCTTTCGCTCTGATTTATCTGTTCTCACCAAATCGTTGGAGTTTCTTCGCGGCCGTTTAGACAGATTTACTGTTCTGTCTGGAGTGTCATTCGAGTCTCCGGGAGTTTTTGGGTCCACAGCCCTAGCACCAGGCAACAAAGTCTGTGTCATGAATGTCCGACTTGCGTCTACAGCAGCTAGCTCTGAGTCAATCTCTTTGCATATTGCTTGTATAATTTCGTCCTCATTCAAGAAGTGAACTTCTTTCTTAGTGGGGTGCACGTTGACATCCACCCGCTCTGGGTTGATCTGCAAGCTCATGTACACGAAAGGGTGGCCACCCTTGGGTAGGTAGGTTGCATATACTTGTTCGACGGCCTTCTTGATGCCCGTAGACTCAACGCAGCGATGGTTGATGAACAACAGTAAAGTCGTCTTTTTTATGTGATAATTAGCATTGCTCACCATGCCGTTTACCCTGAATCCCCAGCGGTCATCGGAAGCCTTGAAATCAACCAGCTCGTTGGCAACAGCGCTTCCATGAATCTGTCGTATTCGGTCAACAATGGTCGCCTGCGCCTGAACCGACAAGGCATTAGATGGATCGCCCGCCTTCTTGCACGTAAACCCAACGCCAGTGCAGTGAACCGCATAACGTCCAACCATGTCTATTATCTTGTTGAACTCATCAGAGGACGAGCGAAAGGCCCTTCTTCGGGTTGGCACATTGAAGAACAAGTCTTCTACAGTGATCTGAGTGCCGGGTCGTCCAGCGACCCCCTTTGGCTCCACAGGCTGTCCCGGCTTCGACGGCGCTAGTTTACCATCGAGGTAATGAGCACGCCACGCAAGAGGTGAGTCCTTGGTTTTCGTGGTAACTGTCAGATGAGCAATATGGCTGATGCTAGCCAAAGCCTCTCCTCGAAACCCATACGTAGCGATAGACGCAAGGTCCTCGAATTCAACAATCTTTGACGTGGTATGCCGCTCACATAATATCTCCAAATCATCTTTCTAATGCAGAGTCAAATCAGCCGTTCCTCGTCTGGCATTGGATCCGCCCTACCTGGATTCCAGACCCATTGTCTGTGATTTGGAGCATCTTCAGGCCCCCGTCCTTGACCTGCACCTCCAGAGAGGTGGATCCGGCATCAACGGCATTTTCGATGAGCTCCTTCAGTGCGTGGACCGGGGCGACAATGATTTCTCCTGCTGCGATCTTGTTGACGACGCCTGGATCCAGAGCCTAGAGTGCGACAACCATTAGCAAGCTACTTCACTTCCAAAGGGCCATGTAGTACCACGTCACCATGTCGGTGGAGACTGATAATTCAACTCACCTGAATTCTTCGAGCAATTCGATCTTCGTCACGAAGCTCCTCCGCTTTCCTCTTGGTGCCACTAGGGCCTTCAACATCCATGCCGTCCGCCATTTGCGGATGCCTCTTGACCAGTCACCGCAATCTGCGAAGTGCCCTTTGGTAGAAACTAGGCCCCTTTCACCGACTATTATATCCTGAAGGATTCCGCATGGAACATTTTGAAATCCACCGCAGCGTATAAATCAGGATTGTGACCCCGAGCTTTGGGGCGCTTGTGATGTTGAAGGAAACTGAGCCTCAAAAGACCTGGTGGGGTTCTGCGTCCCTGCCTTGTCCCTGGGCCCGATCAGCGGACGCGAGACGTCCACGCCGCCACGTGACCTGATATAACGTCGCACTACGAAGAAACAACGGAGTTTCCGCCCAACTCTTATAACTCTTCTACATGTAATACTTTGGATGGATTGGACCCATACATTATCCTGCCCGTTGTTGTCCGCCTTTCTTTAGAAGTAGCTCCGTGATAGCCTTATCCTCGCTCTTTGCTGCAATTGATAGTGGTGTGTTACCGTTGAAGTCCTTCGACTCTATGTTCGCGCCATTTTCGAGTAGCAGCTCCGTGATACCCTCGTCTCTGTTCTTAACTGCCCAGATCAGTGGCGTCCGGCCATTTCTGCCCCTTGATTCCGTCTCTGCACCATTCTCCAGCAGCAGCTTAACAACGGCCTCGTGCCTCTTCTGGATTGCCAGTACCAGCGGCGATTGCGGAGCATACTCCGACTCTGTCACCGCGCCATGCTCGAGCAGCAGCTCAACAATGGCTGTGTGTCCTTCTCGGGCTGCCTCTACTAGCGGCGCATTGCGGTAGCCATCCCTCAAGTCTACGTCCGCTCCCTCCTCTATCAGTAGCTTCGCTATAGCGTGGTACCCGTTCTTGGCTGCCCAAAATAGCGGAGACTGTTTGGACTTGTTCCTCGCCTCTGCATTCGCGCCATTCTTAATCAGCAGGTTGCTGACATCCTCATGGCCATTCATAGCTGCCCATAGAAGTGGCGTCTGGCCGGAACTATCCTTTGATTCTTTATCTGCACCTTTTTCGAGTAGTAGGTCAACAGCATTCTTATACCCCTTGCGTGCTGCCCATGACAGCACTGTCTGGCCGAATCCCCTCTCCGACTCCATTTCCGCGTTGTTCTCAAGCATGACTGTAGCGATATCTTGATTTCCCCCCTCTGATGCCCAGCCCAGCACTAACTTATAGACATCCTCGTCGAGCAGCAGCTCGTACATTAGCTCAATGGCAGCCTCGCGTGTATCCTCGGATACAGGCGATGGTGGCGTTTCACCAGACAGATCTCCAAGGTCTAGTATTCGATAAAGACCCTCGAAAAGTCGATTAATGGTGTCCTCAAACCCGTTCTGGATGGCCCATCCTGGCCCCGTTTCAAGGAAGTTAGTCTTGGGCAATAACTCAGCGACAACCATGCGGTTCATTCTAGCTGCCATCGATCGCGGGTTCTTGCCGGCAATATCCTGCGCCTCTATATCCGCACCCTTCTTAAGAAGTAAATCAATGATAGCCTCGTGCCCGTTCTTAGCCGCCTGCCAGAGCGGCCTCTGGCCACGCTCGTCCATCGACTCTTTATCCGCGCCCTGGTCCAGAAGCAACCGAACAACAGCGCCGTGTCCGTACTTGGCTGCCTGCCATAGTGCCGTCTTTTCATTGCCATCCCTTGACTCTATATCTGCGCCCTCCTTGAGGAGCAGCTGGACAACAGACTCGTGTCCGTTCCTGGCTGCCCTTGACAGCGGCGTCCTGCCGATGAAATCCACCGACTCAATGTCCGCACCCTTCTCTAACAGTACTTTAACGGCAGCCCACCCCCCTCCCTCAGCTGCTCTGTGCAGTGCCGAATGTCCTTCCGAATCCCTACTGTGAACATCTGCCTCATTAGCACATAGCAAATTTTCTATCTCGCATTCAAGCCCTCCTTTAGCAGCTGAGTGGAGCAGCTTCCATGCATCAGAGCGTGACACACCACTGCTGGCCTCCCTCTCTCGCAGCAGTTCCACGATGGCAATATTCCCGCTTTCGGCAGCCGAGTGTATTGGCCTCCATCCATCGGAATCTAGCAAATCAATATCCGCTTGTGCGTCCAGTAACAGCCGTGCCACTTCTTTATCTCCAGCCATAGCCGCCACGTGTAGTGGGCTTCGTCCTCGACAATCTGATGTGTTGATATTGTTACCGCTTTTTACTAGTTTTATTAAGAGCCCAGTTGCCTCTCTATTACCATACAGAATCGCCAAATGCAGTGCTGTCTGCCCATTCGAGTCCTGAATATGTGGGTCTGCCTCTCTGCCAAGAAGCAGTCTGATGACTTCTATGCATCCTCCCCAGATTGCTCGATGGAGTGCTGTCTGCCCCTTCGAGTCCTGGATATTGGGATCAGCCCCTTCGTTGAGGAGTAGACAGACAATATTTTGACTCCCTCGCTCAGATGCGAGATGTATTGCACACTGTCCCAGACGGTCTTGAACTGTGTAGTCGGAACTCTTGATGAGTGTCTCAGCCCTACGGTCATCACTCCGCCAGATGGCGTAATGGAGGGGCGTCCAGGTATTCTCATCTATCGAGTTTGGGTCGTGCCTACCATCTCCATAATGCGAGAGAGAAGCGTGGGAGTCCTCATCCAATTTCTTGCTGGATTCCCGCGCATTACCTATCGTCACATCTATAGGGCCCACACTGTGCTTCTCAAGAATTTGTCTATGCAAGGGGGGTTGGAAATAGACCGAGCCCACAAACTGGCATTTATCCAGGGACCCCCTCTCCACGGGTACCACTAACAATGCTCTGGTAAGTGGCTCATCGGTGGCTCCAGGCTCAGCTAGAAGCATGTGCTTATCTAAGTCCTCCAGAGCTGAACGCAGCCTCGCCTCTATCAAGGGATGGACATCCTTCCAGTTATAACTTTCCCGTCTAATCCATGATAGTGAACTGATGATTAGCCATTTCCCAGTGACATCTCCGCTCTTGTGGAGCTCTAGGGGATTCTCAGTCCTAGATATCTGCAAATCATGTAGACTTGTCGGGCACCAGCTAAAACCCTCTGACATGGTGGTCGAATTGTGGAAGAGGTGACCGTGAGAAATGCCTGGCCTGTGCATCTTCTTTAATATATCCTGGTAGATACCTTGCTGGGATGCGTCAGGTCCCATTTCGACTCCTGCCAAAAGCCCTGAGATGGTGGCTATGTCTCTAGGCCAGGAGGTGTAGCGCGAATGAAGGACTTGAAGGAGGCCATTAATCGTCGTGATTGTCCCTCGTCTCAAGTTGGCTATCAGGTCAGACGCAATTTGGTGACGACCACGGATGGGGCCGGTAGCAGCTTTTACGAGAATATCCTCGTCCAGATCCTTTATAATAGACCCTTTGAATACCACCTTGACCTTGCGCGACTTGGCTAGTTCCAGTGCGGTCCAGCCACGACTGAACCATGGCGACATGATGATGGCAAAGCATGCCGTTTCGGCATCAAACCACTCCCACTCTCTCAGAAAGCAGTCGTGAACTAGCGTGACCCGAGCGTCCTCATAGTTGATATGCATCCGGTTAATGGCTTTGTTGCGAGCAACCTTGCCTTTGGGAATGCAGAGTGTATCCCACCAGATGCCTTCGCATTGAAACCGCTCGGCAATCGCCTTGAAGTAGTTGTATAGGCATTGGTTGACTTCGCCTTGCTGCCAGGCTCCGGTTCCGGTTCCATCAGACCAGACATGGGAGATGGCCATGAACGGTTGAGGGGATTCGACCATCGACTTTCCATCCAGCTTCCACGCCGTCAGCTTTTCAGCCTCGGCGGTCTTCTCCAACACATCGATCGGGAAGTGAAAACGAAGGCGCTGGCAGGGATAGGCTACGCAGGCTTCCAACTCGTGGCGCTGTGCCACCGCGGTGAAATCGCGCCGTGAGTGTTCGCAGAAATCAAACCCACACTGGTCGTGGTTTTCGTGGCCCTTGATGGGCTCGTCGGGGCGGCAATCCATCAGTTGCGGTAGACACTTCTCTCGCAGCTGATGACTACGGACCACGGCCCATACACGGTTGGGGCAAAGTCCATATGTCTGGGTAGCCTTCTGCATAGACTCCCATATCTCAGAGTATCTGGGTGTGTGGGTGTTTTCTGGATCCCCCATATTGTCACGTCGGTAGTCCTTTGCTGCAGACATTATTGTCAGTGAGGTCCACTCGCTTCGTTCGACCAACTACTTTTGTGAAGGCCTCTGAATCGGTGGTGGGAACAGATTCGATGTGATCTTGTCAGCGTACTTGATTGCCTACGCAGTCAACTGCGATGGGAGCCAAGCCTGCATCCTCTGCCCTGGCATGCGGCTTTGTCGACGTGTCCTGGGACACGTTTGCAGTCTGCCTTGTTAGGTTGAATCAGGCGGCCAAAATGCAGGCCAACATGCGGCTGTCACGCTGAGCGGCATAGGGCAGTCAGTACCAAGGGATCACAGCGCACTACAGCGCTGGCCCTGCCTCCAACAGCAGAGTTTCTACCCCATTGTCGTGAGATGCATTTCCAAGGTGGATTCTTCTTCTCACGCGAAACTAGACTTATTTATGGAGTAAACACCTTCTGCAATTTCAATGCCTCTATATTTCACAAGATTGCAGTACTTTCCGTCCAGGTCCCAATCAAATACCCTTCTCTTCACCGCTGCCCAACCTGACATGTCGCATCGGACATGGCCATCAATCACAGCCCTTCCCTGCTCTTCCAGCAGGGATCTACTGGACTACCATTAATAAAAGCTGAAGACGATGTTATTTATTCTCCTTCCCTAATATTGTTAAGGCTTAGGACTGTGTAGAAGGACGCAACATAATACCAACACTATATCATCTCATATCCAACCTACCCACCGCTTATCTACGACGCTGGGGGTTAAGGTTCCATGAACGGCCCAACGGTTTTCTGCAGTCTATAACGAAATGCCATGCAGTCATCTTCCCCCTGTTAGAACTCAGCGCTGGATAACATTCTCCGCTTCTGTTCTACCCTACTGGTGTTCGTATTATCGGCACCGGTATTCCCGCAATTTCAGCATGGGTGTGTTTGCCTTCTCCCATCTGTCGTATATGCTATTGTGAACAGACCATATATTCTACAAGCGAAACGTCTGTTTATCTAATATTGAACTGTGTTTGGATCATTTGTGCGAGCTTTCCTGTAAAACCAAATTTATATTCCAATATCCTTCCATATACCACATCTTTTGCCCAAAACCCGTTGCGCTTTGTACGTGAATGCCCTGAATGCTCATTAACATTATCCAACGGTAGACACCCTTGAAAACGCCTCGCTTCTCCTTTTATCTATTCTCTCAATAGTAGCCGCACCAGTAAATTAGATAGAGGGACGTCATTGCATTTTCAGGACCGTAGCTTCTGTTGTTGGAAGTTCGCACAAAGCGAATCCTAGTACTCGGGTTTGATTTCTTTTGCTGCATAGTATTCCCGCATATATAGGTCAGCTACACATCTTCAACATGGGAATGGCAGCAAGCTACTGTCTCCTCTGTGCGTTTCGAAGTCCCTCAATGTAACCATCAGCCCTCAGCCGGTAAGATTGTTCACTACGCCGCCACGCTCTGTCTGTTGACAAAAGTGGCAGGTCTGCTGCAACTCTTATGGGAGGAAGCTGAAGCGAGCGACTTGGTAACGGCATATTCGTAGGTAAATCGCTTCCCGGCGTGTTGTAAGATTCTTTGCCCACATGCTCAGAACTGGAAGGCGCAGCTGGAGCAATTCTTGGTGGAAGACAATTAATTGAGTCTTCTTGGCTTGAAAACTGTAAATCTCCTTCGCTTAGTCGGTGTCGACGCATCTCGGATGTTGCTGGCCGAGTTGTGTTCCGATTCATGCATGGTAGAGCAGGTGGGTGTCCCATATGAAAACCAGAAGAGCTTCGCAGATGGGATTGTGAAACAAGTGCAAGGTGCTGCTGTGGTTTCAAGTCAAGGATCATGACAACATAGTAGAACGAGTCCTCTTTGGCCAACCCAATCTGTGCAGGATACGGTCTGGCACATCCATCGGGTCCAATAAACGTCAGATATTCGAGATGAGGAAATTCCAATCGCAACACATCCTCTCTACCAAACCCAAGAGTCTGGATAACCTGGTTGCCTCTTCCCAAAATCGGCGGTAGGTAATTCGGCTCCCTTCTTCGTCGTTCGCCGTGTAGCTGGCTTTCGATATTGACTAATCTTTTAGCCTCTGCAGGAGCTACGATCTCGCCAAGCTTACGGCCCAGCACGTCTGTAGCCCCTATGGCATCAAGAAACGTGCTTGATACTTTGGAAAATACCAACTCCATGGTAAGATACGCGATAGGCTCCATAGGTTTAGTAGGCATTGATTGTCGTGGGTCATATGATGCTGCAGAAGAGGGCACGGATGGCTCATGACAGTACTTGAACTGCAGTCCCTCGCTGGTTCGAGATTCCACCTGTGGGAATGACTGCCTGTTATATGCGGGTTCATCAAAGGATAGCCTTCCAACATTTACAGCGGGGGCAACGGTCGAAGATCGTCTCCAAACGCTTTCCTGCGGGTACGGGAATCTCAGTTGGGAATATCTGGAATCCCTGTCGTCCCGAATCCGTGGGCGGCCGCGTTTTTTGTGTTGCACATCAATGCACGTATTCTCTTTGCCGTTGGCCATGCACCTCGAGCACGGCCTCTGTGCTAAAGAACTGGTCAGTGCGTATTCAAGAATCGATACATGTGACAAATTGAATATGGTAAAGAACCATCCCCTTCATGCCTGGCAACTTTGCAAAATGCTCAACTGATTCTGCTGGGTTATCCCAAGATTGACAGCTGCAATCCTCCATCAAGGTACAAAGGCGCATGGTGAGGAAGAAAATCAACGGCGCAAAAGAAGGGGTATATACCATCGCATCTAAATTTGAGTTAGTACAGAGAGGGAGGAGACTTTGTCAAGGCATACCGAAGATGTGCCCGTTTGCAAGGGACGCAGGCAGAAGCAACATGTCCTTTGGCTTTTCTGTGAGGCTTGGGAGAGGTCAGAGGAGTAGGATCGTGGGGCTGGTCATCAGCGTCTCTTTCTACAACGGGATGTGTGGTTATTCGTGACTTGCTTCTGATGAGCTCCCTCTTCCAAACCCATCTGTCGATGCCTTTTGAGGGGACGGTAGCGAAGAAAACGTGATGATTTGTGGGAGAGAACCCGATTTCTTCTTTTGTAAGGAAAGTGGTGACGATCGAGGCGGCCGCGTAAAAGGACCAGGCGGAGAGTGTGGTGTTGTCGTTTGGCTGTGATTATCTGTAGCAAACTCATTTGTTGCTCTCGCACGATCCAGATTCCTCAAGTCTCCGTGCCAGACCGAAGAGGTATCTATCCCTCCAATATATGCTTGTCGAGTTTCATTCGACGTTGGGGAAGGGGATCCTGTCATCGGTGGAGAGGGATAAGCCTTCAGGCGAGCAGACGACTCCGCCTCTGTCTTTTTCTGCTGCCAGACTGGTTCCAAAGCAGGCGCCGTTGCGTCTAGCGTATTTATTCGCGGCTCTCTCGACGAAGACAGCGTCCCGTTGGCGGAGGAGCGGGTGGTTAGCATGGATGATGTCTTTGTGTCAGTACTGTGCATCGGTAGAGGTTTTCTGACCAAATACCCAGAGATAGGTCTGATATTGCAAGAAAAACACGGGACTTCTTGCAGTAATATTGAAGTGCCAATACCCTCAAGAAATGGGTTGGTTCAGGGCAACGCTGTCTGCCGCGACGGTGACAGTGCCTGATATGACTGCTGGGTGATAATTGCGGAAGTGAGTGATTTTTTTTAATACAAGTTTTGAGATCTTGCTCAGCCTTTTGGTGAGGATAGTTGCCCTCTGAGTCTTGACGAAACCAATACAAGATTTGAATTAAGTATCCCAGCAGAGGCGCTGGCAAGGTGGACCGAAGGTGATCTAGACAGTCCAGCTGAGTGTCTCGAACTGATGTCGCAAGACTGTTCCCCGGTAGGCGAGTCGAAATGTGAACCATTCATCCGGGCACTGAGCTGGGACAAACCCTAAACGGCGAGGTACTTTGAAGGAAGTATTGGGAAGAGGTTGTGATACAACATACGGCTGTGGCGGTGGCTATCGAGATGTAGACGGGAGACTGCAGAGTTTCAATTCACCTGTACTCTCATCAACGGCAACTAGCGAACTTAGTTCTACCAGGTCTGACGAGTTCGAATGGCAAGCCGAGGGGAAATCAAGGGCTGACAACCGCAGGTGATGACGAGTTGGTCAATGTATTCACTCTGTCTGTCTCAAAAGACTAGACTAAGCTCAGACTCAGAGTATCCAAGAAAAGGTTGAGCGACCTCTAACAAGATGCAAATGCACCTGAGTGTAGAGGCATCGTCGTTTGATAGAGAGGTAAGTCAGGTTGATCTTAGTCAACGCAGTAGCAGCATAATGGTGAATATTCACACATACAAACGACTCGTGTATGGGATGCGTAATTATTCACACAATTTATGCCAGATACATACGAACGATGGAGCAAGACAGGGAAGAAGCCACCACCAATTATTGAAAACAAAGAAAGAAGAGTGAAAGGTGGAGAAAGAATTTCCACAACAGGTTGGAACTCGCAAAAGGACGACAAGACTGCTAGAAGGAGGGGGCGCGTATCCTGCTTTAACCAGCCGCCCCTGTGTCAAATGACGAGAATAACTAGTGGCTGTTAGCACCAGGTACGGGATAAATGACGAGGTTGAAAAGGAAGAGGGACAAGAAGAGGCCACAGGTGAAGCAAGAAGGAGGCAAACTTGCTAGTCCGGGAAGCCAGACGTAAAGTACTACCAATATGGACCCTGGCAGATGAGCAAAGCAATTGGCCGGGACGGGGCGCAAAATAATGGACAAATAGGGTCGCAGGAGATGGCGACCTAAGCTGACACTACGTACTTCGTATACCAAGCGCCGCCGTGTCGGAGAACTCTTCAAATTGGGGGCTATGGAGAAGCCGTCTTTGATCCGGAGGGGGGTGCGTCGTTGGGGGCGTGGTGAAGGATCAGGACAGGGGTGACGACAAGGCTCGGAATGTTAATGTCATGGCACGGAGTAGATCAACCATACCGGGAGGAGTAGACAACAGCCTAATTAGGTTGTCCTAACAAACAACGAATCAGCCAGACTAGAGAAGCGGGCATTGCCATTACTTAAAGGTTGCTATTGAGAACGGAGTGTTGTCGAGAAGATGGCAATTTAGGCACGGGAAAAAACGAACGGATTATGAGATTGCCAATCCTGGCCAAAGAAACATAGCACATCTGCTGTGTACCACAAATGACGAAGTAGAATTTATTACCAGAATGATGTAGGTAGATTGAGCTCACATCCAGCTGTAGAGTAATGAGCTGGGCAAGAAGACATTTCGGAGTGGTTGACTGTCCGACAGGCGTCCACAAAGACTGAGGAACCAGCCAGCCAACGGTGCTTCGTGTCATTTAAGCACAATCCAACTTATTTTCGCGTCGGATTTAAATCTGCTTCCGTAGTTGATGCAATATAGATGCACTGACGTCCGTGAGCTGTGGTTATAGCGGGTTCTCGTGTCTCCATTATCAAATTCTCCTTTCCACTTCTCTCCTGTCTTACTTCATCTTTACTCAGCTACCACGTAAAGCCTTGGGGATTTCCCCAACGGGGATGGGACCCGTAGAAACTAAGTGGCTAACTAACAGCTAGATTTTAGACGGCCGTTGGGGGCCAGACAGGGTTGTGATCCAGTCAGACCCGGTAGCATTGGGCTTTGACCAGTAATGTGGCCTGCCTGAGCTGTTGAAGCATTGCACTACTCCGTAGTCAATCCCACATCCAGTTTCCTGGTCTTTAGGTACGTGCTCATATGTTGAAAGGTCTGCTGGCACGGATCCTAAGTAGTCGGATAACGGGTGACAAATAATTTGATGTAGCGATCACAACTGGTAGGATTCCGGCACACTTGGACTACTCAGATCTAGCCACCAGATCTAGTGCGTAGTATTTCGTCGCTTAGTCTTACACCCGACAAAGACTCCGTCTGGTCTGACCTAGTGTGCCCTAGCTGCTCTTAGGAAGTTGCTAGGCTGTCCATCGAGTGAGGGATGCATACTGCATCTCTGTACTTTGTAGAGTACACAGTGTTACTGCAAGGGGATTGGAGTAGAACCAGTTTGTGTTCTTTGGAATCGCAACAGTGCATTTAATCCTGACTCTTGCTGTGTAACAGCAATACGGCCGTGGGATAGTCCACCAAGCATCGTGATGCACAACCACCTCGTTGTGATATATGTTTTGGGGCTGTGAATTGTTCCAGGGATATCCAGGTCGCACACTTACCGAGTCCAGTAGGTGGAGAGGCACTCTTCGAGGCTCGTTCGCCCAGACAATGTACTGAGGTGCGGTTATGCGGTTGACCGGCTAAGTCCCCCAATTAAGGTAGTCAACGCACGTCTCCACGAGGACCCTGGTCTACCCGCCAGCCCGCGTCCAAGATCCGGCGCGCGCTCAATCCCGAGTGTGAATGCCCGGCAAAAGAAACTCTGGGATCAGAGACACAATCGCGTTGTTGACTGACTCGAGCAAATGAGACCCTTTCCAAGGCGTGGTGGGGTAGCACCATCGCCAAAAGTCGCCACATACCGGTAAAAGGGAGTCATGAAGCACCCATGTCGCACAGAAAAGCCCATTCAGCCTGTCTTGCGCAGGATTTCAGACAAGGTGCTGTGTGTGTGGCTCTCTGCATTGAACCCTTGATGTTGTTGGTTGGCAGGGTTGAAAAGGAACGATGTTGTATTGGTGCTATAGAACCAGTAGTAATAATTGATGGAAACATGATGGATACCTTCGCATGCTACAGTGCACAGAGCTACGCTGTATGTCTGCAAGGGAATAAGGTTAAAGAACAAATGGCTAAGAGTATTATAGAATTATTAATAGAAAATTCAAGATTAGTACACCTCCCATAGCTTTAATTATCCATGTTTTTCTCAACCGCGTGGCCGTAAGAGGGCGGCGGGTGAGAAACAGAAAACATGGATAACATGTCGCGTGCCTTGTGCGATTATGCTTAATTGAGCGCGATAGAAACGGGGCAAAGTCGCGAAACCGATGCGACAGCGGTCTTTCGGTCGAGTTTCGTCGCCGAGGAGGTTTTATTAGCATATTAACTAGATTGGGCAATATGATGGGACTGGGTCATTTTGTTCCAGTATGAGAGAGGGCGGATTGGTCGGGGTATAGGTATCATATTGGCGATCTGTACGCCGAGCCACACGACTGGAGAGCAGCCAGCATCAACATGTCCGCTGGTCAGGTCAGGTCCGCTCTATACTGGCAGAGACCATATCGGTGACAAGTGGAATATCCTTTGGGACCCCGTACTCCAGCATCTGGCCACCACGTCAGTGCTCTGGCTGGATGTCAAAAATTCTTTTGTTAGGGAGATTTGCATTTGCATTGCAGCCGCAACGTGGATGAAAGTCGTCACCTCGTCACCGTGTTACTGCGGAAAGGAACTTTTGAAAGCCTATTAACCTTCACCGGAGCAAACAAGCAGCCTGGCCACCTGTTTCTATTAGAGGAAGCGATGGTTGCATGGGTGGGATGCTGTTGGTGCTTTGCGCGTTTCGTCTGCATGACCACGTGGGGGCTCGCAAACACGCAGCTGCGGTTATCATGACACAGTCTCCACAAGGATAATCCACGCTGATTTTGACAACAGTGTTGGTTTCTTGCAAAGCGAAGCTGAAATATTGACTGTTTCGCTCGTGTCTATCTGATGGCAACTCTAGGATAGAGAGCGCAAGTGAAGTGAATTTGTGAATGGCGCGAGGAACACTGAAATCTACCAGATTGGAGATGCCACGTGAGTCTCAAAGATGGCAATTGTACGGGCTGTTGCTGCTTTGAATGATACCAAATAGTATGTATGAGGCAACTACGAAGCTCTTGCGCCAACAGTCTTTAAAGCGCGCCACACGCTAGACCTAGATAGTATCACCGATGCGCTCCTTCCCAGGACTCTCTACAAAGACACCAGAACCAGGCTACATATTTAGCTACACACCTTCACCTCTCAAAGAGAATTCATCGTTTCTTCATACTTTTCTCATCGCTCTGCAGAGACTGTTTACAATAGCACATGAAACTTGGTAGCAAAAAGTCTTATCAAACAATGAGACTATCCCGGCCCCCATGTTGAAACTACATCGCACGCCGCCCCCTTGCTCCTTCAGGACGCACCAACAGAGAGTGACGCCTGTTGGCTGCCATCCCACCCCTTGAGTGGTTCACTAACATTGAGGGATTGAGCCAACAGTCATTTTCTGACACTCATACATGGTGGTGTTGTTATCTCTCCGCTCAGTCCAGCGTCCATCGGATCCGCTGCCGTGAACTACCTCGGAATCAGTCGCTGCTCGGTGCCCTCTGCAGCTTTCCAGTATGGCCTATGGTACATTCCATGCTCGAAGCCAATATTGTGGGACCAATCTCTAGCCGTTATATCTTGTACTACGTTGGCCGCAGACAGCCGTCCCACCAACTAGGTCAGATTAATTCGGTTTTGACGGCCGTTCTGTACTAGACACCGCACTTTCAATAGCAGTTCTTTTTTTGTTCTCTCTTCCTACTAACGCGTATGTACACGTTTCGGACGGGAGCTGAAACCTTTATTCTTCCTGGGGCACATGTGCACACATTTGCATATATATCACCTCCACTACTCTTATTGCCATCATTGCCATCAATAGCAGCGGGTAATTTTTCGGGACGATTTATTCCAGATGATGTGCTTGTAGCGAGTGACAACACGATAACATTGGTTCAACCTGGCGTCTCACTAAGTGAACTCCTTATTTCGTAGCACGGGTCTCAAGCAGAGATACTCTACTGTGGCAGGTTGCTTGATTCAGAGAGAACGAAAGGTTTGCAGCATCCATATCTCTCGTAAGAGGATGTGTTTCCGGACATTATACATCGTCATATTGAATAAAAGAAGCCATAGAGCCCTTAGGAGCGACACAATGGCCGAGGCGCGACGTGGTGACGTGACAAATCATATCATCTAGCTCTCCTCCTCCTGCTGTTATTTTCAATAGTAAGGATCATGGCTCCTCCACATCCGTAGAGTTAGTGATGACTCAATAAGTCGTCTACTTAGATTGATCCATGAAGAACCTTCTGCAGCATTTTTAATCCGTCTTGTTGTTGGTACATTGCAAGCTTCGAATCAGCCTTCGTTTCTAGTTTGAAAATCAAAATCCCCGTCTACGTGGTATCTCAGATATAAAGAGAAATCACAAATCTCATTCTTGAGAAATACCGAGGACTCACAAATATTAAGAGTCAGAATATTTACCTTGAACTATGTTATTCGTATATGATGTTGTGACGGGCCCTTTTCCTGTTAGCAAAGGACTCACTGCACCATCACTCCCAGTATATTAGTTGCTTGATGGCCAGCTACGGAGACCAACATGTCTTTGTCGCATGGCGTGATTTACATATTATGCAATCTGCATATCTGTTGGAGATGGTTCCTAGCGATGAAGACAGAGATGGGGTTGAATCGAAGAATAACTCACAGCAGTCAGCGTCCGCCAACCAACTATTCCTTAGCATATACATCTATAACGTGCCATGATTTCATTTACCCGTGCAAGGAAAGAACGCAATATTAGCTATATACATTGTCGGCTACTATGTACACGCCTATCATTTCATCATAACAGTCGGCCGGCCACGTGGCGACGACGAGCAATTCTTTATCCAGCTCGTCCACCAAACTACAACTGATCGCAAAAACAGTGTTAAGTCCTTGGTGAACACACCACTAAGCACCATCTTGCTGGGCATCTGCACTACGTGTGAAGACTTTCTTCTTCAACAGCTGATGTTTGAACACTTTATATTGCCCGCTTGGCAGTCTCTCGATGCGTGGTCTGCCACTCTCCACAGAATGCACAAGTCCAGAAGTCAGTCTGGTAGGATAATTACCTGCCATGTTACAAATGTTTAATTCTTTTTGGAAATTTACAAATACCAGACTCCGAATCTGCCCACGGAACCTCAGTATACATCATTCCAGTCTTGGCAGCCATGGCTCCCCAAAACGTAGGAGCACTAATTATACACACCTGGAACTACTCGATGCATGCGACAGGCCCCGTGCTGGGGGGCTGCGTTGAGACGCGCCTGGCCCCCATTTCGGAAATCAATATCCTGGGACGAGTCCAACCTGCAGGAGACCTTTTGTATGCCGCGATTGGGCGGAACTGGGGTGTCGTCGTAGCGAACTTGGGAAACTCGCCGTAAATGCTCCGTAGCGTAGATGGTATGATGCGCCTCGTGCAAGTCTGCAGAGTAGCATGACCTAGCGCGGTCTTCGAGACGAAATTTCTATAAAGTTGGGAGATGAGATCAGAGCGGTGTGAGGTCCGGTGCACCACTCGCCTTTCCAGCGTTGATATATGTGTGGCTTCGAATCACAAACTAGCGCCAGGATCGGTGCAGCGCATTCCATCGCCGCACATGGATTCGTGGGCTGATGATCCGCAACTCCATTATTCGCTAACCTTGCCAGGCGCATAATAGACCATATTGCTATTACGGCGCCAACACTGGCCACCTCTGGCCTACTGCAGGCGGCATCAACAAACCTCCGAGCCAAATCCCGGTACGGATCGCTGCGTAAACAGACAGGGCATCGCCCAGCCCAACTGACGACGCGGTCTGCCTTTCCAGGCCTTGATGGATGCAATTCGCAGAATACATGGGGTACCTGTAGCAGCTATAGTTGGCAGATGCCACGCTTCCCCAATGAGGGTGTAGATGCCGAAGAGTGAACCCGATTAAAACGAACGAAATCCTTCTCTGAGTTTTCCCACACCACGCTGCGCCAAGCCATCCACCCAGAACAAAAGTACAGGAGCTGACGATACTCGCGATGCCGAGATGCATCCCCCAAGCCCACCAAAAAAAGCAAACCTTGTCGGAGAAATAGAATGCTTCAAGGATGATGCATTGGCGGATCAAACGACGAGATATGAGCCTGGTGGGCCTCGAATGTGTCGAGTACCCCCTCCGTGGGGGCAGAAAAATACTTCCTCGAGTCCATGGTCAGTCACTACGGGATGGCGGAGCTGTAAAAGGATGTATTATCGCATCGCCGTAATTCCTGGCCCCGTCAAACCCCAACAGCAGCTTGTTTGCGAGATATCGCCACAAAGGGAAAAACTACCAACTCGCAACGCTCCAGCTCCACCTTGCGCCTAGGTGAGCGCTCGACTTGTCCCGCCGCCCATGCTTCAACTATACTCCACGGGGACAGTGGCGGAGAAGGCGCTTCAAACTGATCGCATAATCCTTGCAGCACACATCGCCCGGAGGAAGAGAACCACAGCCGTCTTTGCTGCTGTCTTCCTGTAGGCCCGGTTATGGCTGTCACCAGCCTGGTGCCAATCGCAGCCATTCAACTTTCGGGGTTCTTGCTAGCAACGGACTGCTGTTGGCCGTGGGAGGCGAGATAAGCCCATGTCTAGGCCGCGTGGGTGACGGTGGCAGTGGAGACTATGGTTGCGTATGGACGAGGGAGTGTCTGTATACTAAAGCTCTTGGATGCGTGCTATCCGAGGAAACATTCGGTTGCCACTCTGGGTGGCCAAAGAAAGCCGAATCTTGTGTGGCATTGGTCTTTGGGTTGGTCCAGCCAAGGCGTATCAGCGCGTGAGGCACTCTGTGCTGCCACAACAGATCATGGATCATGGATCATAGTGATGGGTGCTGGCCGACGTCACGGATCTGCTGCCGGCTTGTCGTTGGTTGAGCAAAGGCGCTCGGTGCTCTCGGCCGTCTTGCCTCACGTCCACGAACTGTCTGCCTCGTGTAGGCGACAAAGTGACTCCGGATGCCCAGCTCCAGATTTCACGAGCAAGACAAGATGAACGAAACAAGAACGACATTTACGGTAGACCTCCGATAAAAAGTGTAGAGTATCAGTCACACCTCATACCTCCGAAGCTAGTCTTCACCACAAGGCCAGCGAACTCCGCCCAGTCATCAAGACGTACACTTCAGCAGCACCAGATCCAGACATATCCGTAGACAAACACGTCATGCAAGATAGCGCAGCAGCTAGGTCACATTAGAGATATCAAATGCCCAATAAAACGGCATGTCAACCACAAGGAGTGGCAACGAGCCTGTTTGTTCACGGTAGTCGATATACCAAATCAGTACTCGAGCATCGTAGAAAATGGCCCAGACATATTCCACCGTGGATGCCAGGCAAGACACAGAATTGTCAAAGGCAAACTTGAACTATGCATTGTAATCGACTATTGCTACACGCCCAACTCTGAAACAACGCCTCAGCCAAAATGAAAACGCCGTGGCTGCACCAACACCCTCTCTCCTTGTCCGGCTGAGCTCCGAAAATGCAAGACATCTCTCAGCTGGGAAATGAAAACACAGAGGGGGCTTAGACAGTAAATACCCGATCAAGACATAATCTAGAGTAAGGAGCTTTGTTCAACCCAAGATTCAGCGAGGTCTTACTCATTCTCAAACGGCATTTGTCTCTGCCACAATGCCTTGATGCAGGCTCCCGAAAGCACAACGTCGTTGGGGTTACACACTGCTAAATGTTTCTTAAATCGCCAGGTCAAGCTAGTCGATCTAATACAACCACTGTCAAGTCAGTGAGACTCGAGCGACTGCTACCTCTGGGAGCCTGCGACCCTTCAGCATCGAGAACGTCGCGTTGAGACACCATCTGCTAGTGGCTTTCGTCATCGAGACACCCATGATACACAATTCGCGGTCAGCTCGCTTCTTCCGGCGTATCATGCTGTGTCAGCATCGCACTGGATCGGACATGCCCAATAGGCGAGCGGGATCGGACTGCGGAACGGTCCCAGTAACTCAAACGACAAGCCTAGGAGAGAGAAACAAATGAAGGGTGGATGGGCGGGAAGCCGCATTGACCTTGCAGAGCTGAAAAAACACAACGCCTTCCTTGACACGATCGTCAATGGCGAGAAGGCAAAAACATTACTCAGAATTCCTTCCTATTTAGGCTTTCCTCAACGAATATGCGAGCCAGATAACACTTATTCCACAGTTGTGTTCTGCACGACCAAACGGAGTCAAGGGTCGCCTGTTACAGTCGGCTCTCGATACCAGAGTATTGGCTATCAATTGCCCAGTGTGAATCGGGCCAAACCAGGCGAATGGCTTCCCATACGTGACTGCGAAATGTATTAGTTTGTCATACTCATCACTACTTATCGTGTTGCGGCTCATATTTAACAAGGTGGCGATATGATGAGCTGTGACGTACCTGACATGAACAATCTCCAGGCCGTCCTTGACTTCCTGCGGCAAATCCTTGACATCTTTGCGGTTCTGAGCGGGTAGCAGCACCGTCTTAACACCCGCTCGGAGCGCGCCGATGAGCTTCTCTTTGATACCTCCGACGGCCGTAACCCGACCACGGAGGGATATCTCACCCTGTGTCACAACTTAAGTTAGTAGATGACCCATCACGGGTGACAAGAAAGGCAGGGGCTGGTCAGCTTGCAGGTTAAACGTACAGTCATGGCCATTGAAGGCGGAACGGGTTTTCCGGAAAAGAGAGAAATCAAGGCAATGGCCTGACCGATGCCGCTGCTAGGGCCATCCTTTGGAATGGCGCCCGATGGGCAGTGGACATGTATGCTTCGCTTCTTCATCAAGTCTGTAGTTGGATCCGCAGTGAGTCCCAATTCGAATGCGTGTGCCTTCACCCATGTGAGAGCCACCTCTACGCTCTCCTTCAACACGTCGCCCAGTTTGCCGGTAAGCTGCACGCGCCCGTTGCCCGGCATATCGGCCACTTCGATGAACAGGATACTGCCGTTGCCACCCGAGCTGTACGCCACCAGTCCCGTCACGACGCCAGGCCGACTCGTCTGTTCCGCGATTTCCTCGTCAAATTTTTCGATTCCCAAGATCGATTCCACATCCTCAAGGGTCAGCTGCGGCTTGTAGTCGTCCAAACGACCACTGTCCCTGGCCTCCGCGAATTCAACGGCTTTGGCACGACATACGGAGCCAATCTCACGTTCCAGATTGCGAACCCCTGACTCACGAGTGTACGACTCAATGATTTTGGACACGACGTCCTGATCAAATGCGACATGATCCTCGGCCAATCCGTTGACACGGATTTGCTTTGGTACAAGGTGCTGCATCGCAATGTGACGCTTCTCAAGTGTTGTGTAGCCTGGAAGATAAATCATCTCCATGCGGTCCAACAGCGGCGCCGGAATGGTATCCAGGCTATTTGCGGTGGCAATAAAGAGGATTTTGGAAAGGTCAATTGGCATACCAACGTAGTGATCTTGGAAGGTGTTGTTCTGTTCCGGGTCCAGAACTTCGAGCATGGCAGCTGATGGGTCGCCGTGCACACTTGCCGCTCCAATCTTGTCTATCTCGTCAAGGAGGAAGACAGGGTTCGCAACACCAACCTTCCGAAGACCCTGTACAATGAGTCCAGGCATTGCAGCAACATACGTTCTCCTATGACCACGAATCTCTGCCTCGTCCCTAACTCCGCCTAGAGAAATACGGTGGAACTTGCGGCCCAGAGCAGTTGCAACCGACTTGGCCAGACTAGTCTTTCCAACGCCGGGAGGCCCGATGAGCAACATGATGGGCGACTTATCAACCATTCTTTGGGACTTGAGAATTTGCAGCTTGGCGGCTTCGGGGTTGTGATCTTCCGTCGGTGTTGAGCTGGTCTGGTCAACACCGTCGCCGACGTGGATCTCATCCTCAGCCTTCTTGATCTTGGCATCCACATCGTCGTTAATGGACTGCTTGAGTCGCAGAACAGCCAGATACTCTATTAATCTCTTCTTGACCTTGTCCAACCCGTAGTGGTCATCATCCAATTGCTTCCTTGCCCTGGTCAGTGTGTCGGGCCCCAGACGATCATCAGTGACGGCAGCCCAGGGGATCTCTGCTAGAGTCTCGAGCCAGTTCCTCGTAACCTGATACTCCTGATTCATCGGCATCATTTTCCCAAGCCTACGAAGTTCTCGGTCGACCGATTTAGCCACGTCTGGGGGGAGTTGTGCCGCTTGTAGCTTCTTCTTGAGTTCGTCCAATTCGTTCGCTTCCTGTTCATCATTTTGATCGTTGCCTGCGGGTGCCTGTCCTGGGGGAGGTAGAAATGTCATGCCGGGTAGGTTTCCAAACACATTCGACTTCTTAGGGTTGTCATTGAGTCGGTCGAGGATCTGTACGGGGACAGATGTGAAAGTAGTGATTTTGAAGTTGTTCTTGATGCCACCGACTTGGCGTTCGAGGAGCTCAATGACTTTTGTGATGCGAACCTTGACATCCAGAGCAGCGAGGACTTGGAGGTTTTCCTCGTGCGTGGTTTCCACTAAGTTTGCCATGAAATCAGCAAGAAGTCCAGCCTCCTTCATCTCTCTCCTCATGATGAGCATTTCTAATCGTTTCGTATCGTGGGGGGAGAGTGGCGGCCCGCCCTTTGTGCGAGGGAGAAGTGCGGATATTCGCAGAATCGTGACTAGTTCGCGTGATCGGACTTTAAGGAGGGCAAAGAGGTCTTGAAGCTGTTTATCGGTTGTATCAACTGTGGTGAAGCTGAGGTTAGCCTTGTTTTCTATCATCAACATGCGAAAGCTGCATATCGATGGGGCGGAGAAGCATACCCTCATCGGTAAAGTATGTGACCTTTGCTTCAAAAAATGGGCGTTCCCGACTGATACTCTCGACCCTGACGCGGGCGGTACCTTCAACCCTCAGTGCAAACTCCCCCGAGCCCCGGCCATCAATGCCGATTATCTTTGCTGCAACGCCAAAGTTGAACAGGTCAGCCTTCTTGGCACTGCCCGGGTTGATCTCCTGGATTTGGTCGCTGTCGGGTTCCTCGCCTTCGCTGATGAGCAGCTGTCCGTTGGGGCCCACGAATGGCGACGACAGGGGAACACAGGTGATGGGAATGCTATCGATGCGGCCATCGGGGCCCTTGGCAGCGGCGCGCTCATATACGTGGGCGAGAAGCGCGGGAATGTCGGGACGGCTTGAGTTGACTGTGATGCGCTGTACCAGACCCGGGAGGAGGACGGATCCCTGGGCCAGTGGGATCAACGGCAGGGTCGTAGACTGTGCCCTCACCATTGTGATACGAGTTGTTCGAAGGCGGATAGATGAGGGAACACTCAGAGCAGCAAAAGGGCAAAATCAAGATAGAAATGGTGGGCTCGAGACGATGGTGATACAAGTAGGGAAAGGGGAGGACAGAGCGGAGGTGGGAATGAAGGAGACCCGAACCAAGGGGAGATATCAGCGAATAGCGGCACAGGACGGCTGTTCTTTCAAGCCCCGAGATGAATGATTCGTGAGAGAGGCGAAGGCTAGCCTATGGTTGAAGCTGGGGGAGAAGCGTGCGGCGGGATTGTTGAGCGTCGTTGATTCACGCCATGTGGTGGAGGACGTCAGAAGCCAAAAGCTGGGGGAAGAGGCGAAGCCGATGCAGCTCCGAGCAACATAAACCGTCGGTAGCGCATGTCGCCCCTAGACAGAGTGCTGCGGAGTCCGGGCCGTGGTACATACAGCTCTACCAGACTATGCCGAGGCCCAATGTCCAATTCACGCGCCACCAAGTAGCTATTAGCAATCCCATTACGGAGTGCGATCACGTCACACGACGGTAAAACGTCTGTAATATTTCCAATAATTATCTAGGATGATTAAGTGGCCGTTTCCGTTCTATTAGTTGTTGAAATTCACATCTCTCCTCTGGGAAGTTATACGCAGCTCTGCAGCTTGGTCGCACCGGCCGAGGCGCTATCACGACACCTGGACCGGCCTTTCGGAACAAGACCGCCCACTTCAAATGCGTTCCCAGCAGGAACAGATTTATCATCAATTCGCCGCAACTGGACCAATGCCATCATACTCCGTGCGAATTACTGTATAACGAATGACTAAGATGAAGGCGGCTTGCATGGGCCATATTTTTAACGCCTTGCGAGGGCTTGGAAACCGTATTTATATATTGCTATGCTAACACCAGGTCGCTCTCATGCAACTCCTTATTTTGTAAGCTCCAGTCCTAGCAATTTGAAAATGAAGCAACACTTCACCGAGTAAGGGCAATTATCAACAGCGATGTGAGAAATTACGTGGCAGAGCAAGCCAGGGAATGTCTGCCAGATTGAGCACATCCATAATTATTACGCAAGGGCTTCGGGTGATAGAAACACAACATACTTTCACATGTAGGCGCGAGTCTTCTCCTCGCAAAATTCCCAAAACTCCTTTGCCCTGCCTGTCCCTCCATCCTCAACCAACTTCATCGCTCGAAGCAGGTCCTCCCTCGCATTATCCGAAACTCTACCCCACGGCACAACGTAGCACCCATTCCTCTCCACCGTGATGTCGTTCGACAGTCCAGCATAGAGCTCAGTATAAGCCGCAAGCTCGGCTTTGTGCAGCAGCGGCCATGCCAAATACTTTAGCCACGGGGCGTGGCGGAAAAGCTGTGTCGACGCGGCGCCGGGATTAAGAGCCACGCTGATGACGCCGTGTGAAGAGCCAACTCTGCGCGCTAGCTCAGACGAAAGAAACCAGTTTCCCGTCTTTGAATTGACGTAGTTCCGGTTCTGGTTTTTGGGCGGCGTACGGACTTCGTCCATGATGATGCCTTCGCCAGGAGCAGATAGCTCGACGATTTGACTGCCCAACCAAACGACACGGACCGATCCTTTTGCAGAGGTGTCCTCGGCAGCCCCGGCTTGAAGCAAAGGCAACAGAAGCTGAGTGAAGAGAAACGGTCCCAGGCAGTTGGTGGCAAGCTGCAGCTCGATGCCCTGTGCTGACAGACTACCCTCGGGCGGCTGCGAAACGCCGGCATTGTTCCACAGGACGTGCAGTGCCGATTCCTTCGATTTAAATTCCTCCACAGAAGCTTTGATGCTACTCAAGTCGTCTAGCCTCAAGGGTAGGAACTCAAGGGCCCCCCCATCTGGCACCTCGCTCTGTATGTCTCTGATTGCCTGGCGAACCCGTTCCTCCGAGCGGCCGGCGATATAAACGCGGCCATGCTTTCGGTATAGCATCTTGGCAAGCTGGAAGCCAATACCCGAGGAGCCTCCTGTAACTATGAATACTTTGCCATCTTGACGCTCCACATTTGCGTCTGTGAAGCTAGGCTTTGGTGGAAAGAACTGCGACCACTGTGCACCCATTTTGCACGGCGGCTAGGTCTTGGGGAACGAAGGCTCGGATGATGTATGCTGCAGGTCCAGTCTCTTGCAAATTAGAGAGTGAGAGCCATCATATATACCCGTTGGTCAACCTGGGTTGAGCCAGCCCACGGGTAGAAACCTGAGCCGCGTTCGTTGAGCTTATGTCCGGCAAGCTCGGTGCAGTGCTTGCCAGCATGCCAGCCCAATTGCCGACGGTTATGTCTAGCTAGGCCTTCTCGGGTTAAATTAAATGATCCCATACGTATCCTGGGCTGAGTAACACCGCTTCAATGCCTTGTTTGGGAAGCCTCCTGGCAGGTGAAGAGATACATGCCTTTTCGAGATAATATAGGTAGTCCGTACTAGTTATAGCAATCAATCCCTGTGGTTAAGCTGGTGTGGCCATTATGGCTGTGTGGCTGTGTGGCTGTGTGGCTGTTGTGGCTGTTGTGGCTCTGCATGCTGACTCAACGCCCCTCCATATCGCGGGGCAGACAGGCTAGCAGCACGCTATTAACTAAGCGTGGCAATCAATTAAGCACAAGTCGCGCCTCAACGCGTCTCCCCGACTTTCCCATTGTTCACGCTGCAAACTCCCCCATCTTCACAAACCACAATGTGTATGCAACGATGCCCCTTTCCTCCACTGAAACCTCACCTCAACCATGCAAGACTTGCTAATATTCCAACAGCGGCTTACGGCGGATACACAAAGACAAGTTACGGCGCGCAGGGCGGTGACGACTCGGGCGGCTTTTTTTGCTGGTGGCTCGCAACAAGGCAGTCAAGGTGCAGGCGGTGGCAAGGTGTGTGACATGCAACGCATCGTTTCCTGCTCGGGTGTTCCTCCAATCTAGGCAGCATGCTAATCTGCGGCCACGCTCCAGTCGTACCAGGATGAATCGCTACGCCCCGTCACGATCAAGCAGATCCTCGACGCCGAGGAAGCCTACGCCGGTGCAGAGTTCAAGGTAGACGGCTCTGCAGTAACCCAAGTCACATTCGTCGGCCAGGTCCGCAGCGTGAACCCCCAATCCACAAACCTCACCCTCAAGATCGACGACGGCACCGGCCAGATCGAGGTGAAGAAGTGGACCGACCCAGACAAGCAAGATGAGACGGAGGTGCAGTACGAACTAGACTCGCACGTCCGCGTTTGGGGCCGCCTCAAGTCTTTCAACAGCAAGCGCCACGTCGGCGCCCATGTCATCCGACCCATCGAAGACTTCAACGAGGTCAATTACCACTTGCTCGAGGCTACATACGTACACCTGTACTTCACCAAAGGCCCGCTGGGTCAGGACGGTGCCCCTGTAAACGCCAACGGAGATAGCATGTTCGTTGATGGTGGTGCCGGCTATGATGCCAACGAAGGCGGTGCCGGGCTCTCCTCCAACAAGTTGTCGGGGTGCTCACAGACTGCTAGAAAGATTTTCAACTTCATCAGCGCCGCTCCAGGGAATGACGGAGCCCACCTTAACGTCATCACCAACTCGCTTGGCTTGTCAGTGAGGGATGTGTTGTCGGGGACGGATGAGTTGCTGGGGCAGGGCATAATTTTCACAACACTGGATGACGAGACATGGGCAGCACTGGAGATGAACGAGTAAAGGTCATGATGTATGTGGGCGACGAATTAAGAATATTGGTTTTGGTAAAATTGTGTCTCGGCATACAAGGCTGGGAGTCACTGCACCGTGGTAATGTAGGATCTTGGTCACGAAAGGAATGTGATTGTTTTCATTGCGTCGGGTATGAGTGGCCTGTGAATTGTCTGAGCAGAGCAGAAAGGAGAGTAAATGGCCGTCATCGTCAAGCCGGCAGCTCAACACGGTAAAGACTGGCATCCCTCACTCCCTCCCAAAAAGAAGAAAGGAAAAGAGAAAGAAAGGATAAGGCAAGACCTAAACAGCAAATCATCTTGACAACTCGTTAATGACAGTCAAGGCTACGCGCAAGTTCCCCTCCTCGTTGCTCTCCAACCCTCTGAACCCCATACGTCTTCCCTTACCTTACTGAAAGAAGCAATCCGCAGAAAGATGAGACTGTTCACGATCAGAGAACGGCATCAAACGCCTCTACACCTCACTGGCCTTCTCGACATGGATCGTAGCCGGAGGAGACGAGCTACCCGCCTTGACGGTACGCGGCTCGCGTACCATAATGTACAGCGCGATGGGACTCTCGCCGCCGTTGAACTGGATCTCGGTTTTCAACTCGAAGCCGAATTTCTTGTAGTAGGCGTTGTTCTTATGGTAGGATGACTCAAGATACAGGGGCAGGTTCTCTGCGTCGGCCTAGTGAGGTCAATGTCAGCGCTCACCTCACGCCGAAGCTCCCTTTTCCTGCTTGGCGACGCATGCGCGTCGCTCGTGGAAACCGAATGTTTGGGATACAAGTCATCTGGATACGAACCCACCTTGCTGGCAATATCAAGAATGAGCTTTCTCGCGTACCCTCTCCCCCTGGCACCCGGCTTGGTGCCAAGGTAACCGAGGTAGTAAAAGTCCAGGCGGCCCTCCATGACTTTGTCCATGGTGACGTGCAGTACGGGCAGTAGCTCTTGGTAGTATCGCTTTCGGCCTACGGGAGAGAGCTGGAAGTGTAGACGCCACAGGCCGCTGCGCAGAATGGTCCACAGCCCGTCCATCTGCTTCCTCGGAGGCAGCCTTAGTCGAGTGTGTTAGTCGGCTGAGCCCCCATTCACAACGGAATCGTCGCATTTTATTTCACAAGGGCGTTCGGGAAACTCACCAAAGAGCCACGGCGTCATAGTCCGGCCCGATTGCCGTGACGAAGCCATTCCGGCCAAACGCGACGGCAGTGTACTTCATGAGGCGAACATGAATGTCCCACTTGTCCTCGTCGGAACGCCCGGCCATGTCATCGCCGTCGAGAATGTACCGACTAAGGGCATCGCTGGCAAAGGAATAGGCGAGAGATAGTCCGGCATCTGTGTATTCCGACGGCCCAATCTGACGGACTACCGTCTCCCATTCCGCTGGCACAAGCGAGCGCGTCTTCGTCGCCAAGGCAGTGTCAACGCTGGTGGAATTACTGAGTTGCTCCATGTTTGCTGTTTCAGATGCTCTCACAACTCAAACCTGTGCGTTTCACAACAACGATCAGTACCACATCTGCATTTCGTGATGAGAGGAGCCAGGTGCAGGGTGGACTCACGTAATATATTCTGTCCACTATCGCCCGTGTGAACTCTCGACAGCTGAGTTCTAGAAATGGACATAAACCTGGAAGGGTGTCGCAAGCAGTTGAGGCTGGCTCGGATTTCAACAGACATCAAGGCTTGGTGTCTGACCTGACAAACAGCCTGGGGAGCGGATTGCTTAGGATGGGGTTGTTGTTGGCGAGTGGTTGGACGTGGAAGGCGGCCAAATTTGCTCGAGGTCTACACGTGTGAATCGGAGTTTGGATTTCGCTTATAACAAAAGCCCTTGGAAGATATGAGTCTGAGCTATTGAAGGCCGGTCAAATGAGGCGAGTGGTGATCTTTATCAGAGCCGGGTCTGGACGTGGTAGATTTAACCATGCGTTTACAGTGTGGGCATGTAAAGCTATCATATGTTGTGAGGTGGCACAAGGGAGGAGAAAAGAAAGAAGAGGAGCAGGGAGAAGCAGAAAAGAGATGGAATAGGCTACCAACAGCAACTAAGACACAGACACATGGACGATATGACAGAGACACGGCATTGCAGCCAGTGGGGAGTGCAGATCCAACACCAGTCCCACATGGCTACATGAGGTGTCACAAGGACTGCCTTGGCGTTGGCTGCGTTTGCTACAGTGCCGTGCCTGCAATAACCGTGACGGCTTCCAGGCCAAGAGCTGAGAGGCGAAACGCTGTGGCGGCGGCGCACATACGTTGGTGGTGGAGCGGCAGGTTGTGGTTGTGCGGGTACGGGGGTCCGGTGGTGATGGATCGGGGGCCGAGTTTTTTCCATATTGGGGTTCCCGGGTTAGGGTTGGGTACAGCATCATGGTGTCTACGCAGTCTACATACACCGTATGCTTGCATCTCGCAGCAAACCCATCTTCGTTGTTTCTTGGATGCCGGCGTCATGTGTGTCAAATGAAGTGGCCGACCGCCGAGTTTCGAGTTGCCTCGACAGCGTCGGCGTGCCCAGCCGTGTCTGACGCCTCTAGTCAGATTAGCGCCGGGAAGCCATCACAGGTGACGTCCATGCTGCTCTGTAGGGAATCCACCCTGGCCTGCTATTGCATGCAAGAGGCGCCTTAGTGGTGCCATAGCCAGTTAGTTATCCTGGTGCCGCGCGGGACGGAGTTTTCGCTTGCTTCCTTCTGCGCTTCACGGCCCCACCAGGTCGCGCTGTAGTGGCCGGTCATGAGACTCAAGGTGCTGGACACTGCAGTGCTGCTTACGGAGTGCACAGTGGAATATCTCACGATGGTATCGGGAGCCGGAGGTGTCTGATGCCGCCCTCGAGTCACACTGTCTGGTTTCATGTCTTAGGAGATGGCCTGGCTCCGGTGATGTCACCACTTCACTTACACGCTGGCATGGCCACGATGTGTCCGCCTGCAACACGCGGTATGGTGAAAAGTAATTGGCCAGTCAACTGGCTAGTGTTGGGGCTATTTCCCACGTTCCATTGGTTACAGCGAAGTCGTTTCGGGATTGTCGGATGGGGTCAGGCTCAAAAGCGGCAATGCAGTCTAGGGTAATGATGAGCCTCGGTCGATATTGGAGAAGCGGCCATTACGCCGGCCAGCAAGCTGTGGTTTATCCAGGATATCTACTTGCTGTTACCACTCCGAGGGAGGATTTGTACTATTTTAACGGTATTTTGGTTTGGGGGCAGGGGGCGGATAATAAAGATGAGCCATGGACTGGATAGTATGATATCAAGAGCAACAATGCGAGCAAGACTGACTAACCCTAACTAGCTACTCAACAAACCACATTCTACCCAACTTATGAGTCCTTGCATACAACGCGCGTCTCCAACGTCCGTTCTCATTTCTTACTAGCCGTCGGGCCGTGTCAGTAGTTTATGATATATTGACAATCTACACTTTCCTCGGATTACATTACTACAACAGCGTTGATCACGGATATGAGACAGCCCGCAACGTTGAAACAACTCGGCTGCGATATTCAAGAGTCGAGAATGAACCACCTACAGTGGCCTTCCACGCCTTCCCAGCAATAACCACCGAGTCCTATGCAGCTACGTAGACCGCTTTGCACGGCACTTGCTCATCGCTTGGCTAAATGCCTGTCGAACCAGTCCAGCACACGGGCGCAAAAGTCAATATAAGCTGGATACTGCCTGATCCCATGTCCCTCCCCCGGGTAAGTGACAAGCACAGACTCCCTGCCCTTCGCTTTCAGTGCGCGGTGGTACTCGACCGCCTGCGACGGCGGCACACAGCGGTCCTTCCCGCCGGTAATCTGCATGACAGGCGTTGGATGCCTCCCGGCGAACATGACCGGGCTTCGGTGGTGGTATATGTTGCCTGGCTCATGAGGGTCTGCTTGGAGGAAGAGCTCGTCATACTTGCCAATGTTGGACGTGTTGTGGTTGGAATACCAGTTTGTAATCGGTGCGATGGGCACGGCGGCTCGAAAACACGGGCTCAGGGTCGGCAGCCACGCCGCCATGTATCCTCCATAGCTCACCCCCATGACGCCCACTCGATCCTCATCGGCAATTCCTCGCTCAACCATAGCCTTGACTGCGGCTAGCAAGTCTTGGGCATCCATGCCGCCCAAATCACCCAGGACCTTTGCTGCGAACTCCGGGCCCTGGCCAGCGGAGCCGCGCTGGTTGGCAGACAGCACCGCGTATCCCTGGGAATTCAGCAGCGGGATGAGCGGGGATGAGAGGCACCAGTGATTGCGAAAGGTCCAGACCGGGCCGCCGTGCAAGTTGAGGATGAGTGGGTGAGGTGGTGCGTGGTTGGACGGTGGTAGGGTGAGATAGCCTTGTATCTCAAGACCATCCGTGGACCTCCAAGTCGTGCTCAGCATGGGCTCCATGAGGGACTGCACCCGGCGACTACCCTCGTGGGCCCAAGATAGCACGAGATGCGATTTACCACGATGAGCGATGATCAGCTGCTGATATTGACCCCAGCCCTCAGACACAATGGCGAAAGCACCGTCCTTGGTAACCGCCCCTTCTGGGTAAATAGGGCCACACGTCTGATCAGACACCCAGTGTTCTTCTACCTGGCCAGTCAGCCGATGGTAATGACCAGCCACCGTTTGTGTGCCCCGTAAGCCCATGAAGGACAAGGTATCTTCATTCACCCATTGCACATGCGTGACATCCACCGCATTCAGGCTCAGCTTTTGAAAATTGGCATGTTGAGTGTGCATTAGGATGACCTCCCCAGCAACCCCGCCTCGGTCGCTACTCAGGCATTCAACAAAGGCGGCCGCAAGACCTGACGGGGTAGCAGCAGGAACACCAAGCTGTTGTGGCGGGCGATATACCGTGCGATGCTCACCCGTTTGCACATCTACGGTAGCCAGGGTGGCTTCGTACCACGCGTCTTCCGTCGGTGAGTCGGACACCACAGCAAGCAAACGGTCGTTCCCGAGCCATACGGCTTCCCATACGTTAAGGCCGGGCGTCCGAATCTGGCGCAGCTGGGCCGAACTCTGTTCATACACCCACAGGGATCTCCAGCCGACTTCTTGGTCACTTGTCTCGACGTCGGGTGCCCATGAAGGCTCATCCTCCTTGCGCTGCGACCCCAAGCGGTCCGAACCGTACCCGGCCGCCTGGTCTGCCCCGTGGTCGGCGACCCGGATGAGTAGATGTGCGCCATCCGCCGACCAGGAGATTGCTTCTGGATTGCCTGGGAGAAGTACCGACGTCGACGGTGACACATTTTGATTGAAAAGGTCCCTAGTGTCATATATGAATAGGCCAAATCGCCCGCGCTCAGTCCAGTTTGAGAGCAAGGCTAGCTGTTCTCCATCTGGCGACCATTGTGGGCAGGTATCTTGAGAGCGGTGTTCTCCCGTAAGAGTAGTCTGTTGGTGTGTGATGGTGTCTATGATGGATATGCATGACACCACACCCGCCTCGAGAGATTTGCGGATCCCAGCCTTGACTGCAATGAGATGGTGGGTAGGGCAGGCGGACGGCTGTGAGGCTTGACTAGGCCGACCAAAAGCTGGGGCATAGGCAGCACGAAAATAGTCCTCGACCTCACGAAAACGCCGTGACTGGCGCATGTCGCGTAGATGGGAGATTGGGCGCCAATGGCCAGAGCTATGTCCCTGGAGCTTGAGGTTGGAGGTAAGCCTTGCGATCTTTGTGCTCGCTTGACGCAAGGACATGGGGTGGAAGGGCAGGCTGGATGAGATGCAGGTCACCTCATCAATACCGCGTGGTGGAGAGAAGGCAGGCACTAGAGAAGACGATGGGAGGTCCTGGGATGTGATCCTTTGTTGATACCTCAGGTATGATCCTGGCAGTCAAAGTGTGGCTCACGGAGTTGGCGTCGCTGAGTGAGGCCGATCCGTGTCTGAAGAGGTAACAGTACGTACATGTGCGGTAGACTCCCATCTTCCACGGTTCTCCTAGTTTTAAGTCAAGTTGAAGAAGAGAAATAGGTAGCTAATAATGCTACGCTAGGTTAATTGTGCAGGTAAGACCTCTCTTCAGAAGAAAAAGGACGAAAGACATGTAGGATAACAAGTGGTGAGGCGTCAAATACAGGACTGCGTATAGCCGTTTAATAACCGGTTCGCCAGTAAATTCGCTGGCCTCCTAGTGGCAAGTCCGGCTCGGGATCCACACGCATCAAGGCACTATCGTATGAAAGATTGGCTCGTAAGGCAGTGGGAAGAGTTTTTATTCTTGCCTTTTGGATCGCACCCTACTCATTGAGTCGGATTCGCAGGGCCGAAATGAGGAGCACAGGGAGTTTACCGACAATATGATAATAAACGTCATACTCCACCTCCTGCGACTGTGAAGATGGCGGGCGCTAGACATAGCTTCGGACGGGAATGGAAAAGTCCAACGATGAGATGACGGGCAGGTCTCTCCAAGTCCTGCCATGGCAGGAATGGCGACCCAGTTGGCTGTTGGGTTGTCGGCTGATGCTACGGCATGGGCAAATCTTGAAGAGTTGCGAGATGTCAGCGTATCGGAGGTACGTAATATTGGACATGCTGTAATCGATGCCAACTTGGATATATATGTAATGGTGCGTCTTATTGGCAGATCCCACAGTCTGTGATATTTGTAAGGCTCCTAGGCCGGATATCTTAAGGTTACGGCCCGCCTGGAATGCGTATCGGAGGCAGCCCGTCGTGTTTCTTTTTAATTTGCTGGCAGACGTGCCATATTCGACGGCGATTTGCCGAGCTCAACTGTGTCAGCGGCCCGCGCAAGGACGGTCGTGGAGCCATGGCCCTGTCCAAGGCCCCGTACAGTCTCCTGAACTGTCAGTCTTCCAGCTTCAGCTCGACGGTCTGCCCTTCATTGTTGGCAGGGCCTTCAAGAAGGCGGCGAATCTCGAAAGCCCACGGCATATCTGTCTTGAGCTGGGATTTCCAGAACTTGGTACTGTTGCTGACGGCATCATGGACGACCTGAGAGGCCACGGCTAGGTGCAGCACCGACTAGACTGGCAGATGGTCGCGTACATTGGTGAGGATCTCGGTTGGGAGCTGGTCGAATGGTCGCGTCTGTTGTGCAAAGCCAGGTTGACCGGGACCTTTGGCGGTGAAGCGCGGGAGACAATGCCATGTACCAGATCTGCAATGGCAGAAAAGTCCGCCGAGGGTACTGGTGGGTGGACAGCTGTGAGCTCTAAGCCCTGCCCCTCGGTCCACGACTGGTCATGGACAGGAGCTGCATCGCCGTATTTGACCTTGACGAGAACTCTGGCTCACGCTCCCGAAAAGTGAGCCATTGTGCGAAATAGCAGAAACTTATCGATGCCAGCCACGCCAGCTACGCCAGACTCGCCCGCCAGTGCAAAGCCCAAGAGCTCAAAGAAGCACTAGTGAAACGGGATCGAGCCATCGTAACAGAGCAGCTCTGCGTAGTCGTCGAAATCCGGGTCGTCACCGCGTCACATTGACCATTGAGTCTTCATACCTTCCAGGGCCTGTGACAAACGCTCTAAATGCTGCCGGTCAACACTACCACAATGGCTTTGTGAATGGAGGAGTACTCACACCCGCGACCCCGACTCATCCTCTGTTATAGCCAGCAGATGGAGAGTGCAGAGTCATGCCACATCACTCTCGGATACCAGATCGGCGTCAAAGAAATCCCCTCCCTTAGCTTCATCTTGGCCCTGGCTTGGGCTCGTTGGAGCGGTCCTGTGCCGAATTGTTACATTCTACGGCCTGTCAGGGAAAGGTCCACCACAGATGGCGCAATAGCAGTCCCAGCATCCGATGATGGAGACATTCAGCGACTCTAGCCCTACTTAAGAGCGCAATCAGAAACAAAGTTCCACGGGCCCGCAGGGGGTAGATGGGGGTTATCGATGTACCTCGAATAAGCTGGGAGCACAGTGAGCAGCCGCAAATTGTATAACCCAACTCTCTGGTAGCTGGTCTGGGGTGGCGACGGCAGGTCACGGAAATGGCAACGTTGGATAGCTGAGACTTCAGTCGCTATCTGAACAACTGCTCATTACTGATGATGGAAACTCTACATGTTTTGGTTTTGCTTGGCATCGTTTGTCAGCTTCGGTGATATGGTCTGACCCATGTTAGAGGGCAACGGTACATCCGTCTGTGGTAGACCATATTTGCCTTCTCTATTGTTTTACTTACTCCGATGCGCTGCGAATTTTACACAAGTTAGAGGGGAGAAATAGCCAATACCATGCTGGGTTAACATCGCACTTGGGAGGCTTATGTAGGGGTTGGGCTGGACGCATGCATATACCCACTATATGAAACAACCGGGTCGCCAGTCGCTAAAGCCCCCCCCAGTTCCCCAAAGTTACGCCACAGAGAGGCTGGGGAGCTTCGTCAGTGATCCGCATCACCACCCAACGCTGCAACTACAGCACTCACTGTGAACCACTAACCTACCACCTTGACTTTAATCTCCTGCTCTTCCTCCCCCTCCGCCCTTCCCGCGTGCCATTACGAACTCGAGCCCTCGAAATCTCCCAGAGACGAGGCCAGTACCACCACCACTCCCGACTGTTTGCCCCAATCTATACTCCGTATCGGTGGAACCCCTCCGGACCGAGCTCCCGCGCCGCCATGCCTCCCAAGATCGAAGAGGCAGAGATTGAGACATACTGGAACATCTTTTGCGATCGCACAGGCGGCTCCAAGTATCTAACGGGTGAGCAGGCTGCTCCGGTGCTCAAGAACAGCGGCCTGCGCGATGACCAGCTAGAGCGGGTGTGGGATCTGGCGGATGTGGACAACGACGGCAACCTCGACTTTGAGGAGTTTTGTGTCGGCATGCGCATCATCTTTGACATCCTCAATGGTGTATGTGGTCTCTTCTCCATGTACCGCCCTGCCTGAGTTTGAAATGTTGACTTACAGTTCCACTAGGAATATGGAGACGTGCCTGCGACGATACCGGACTGGCTGGTTCCCGAGTCCAAGGCTCATCTGTGCAGGCCAAGAGGGCCCTCACGGGCAAGCAGGCCCAATTCGAGCGGGTTGAAGACGACGACTCGGACTCGGCGGGTCTGAAGGATGGGTTCGATTGGTACATGAACCCACAGGACAAGGCAAAATACGAAGCCATCTACCAGGAGAACAGAGACATGCGAGGAGAAGTATCATGTGAGCCTCCCACGCCTTGCTCCAGAACCCTTTGTGCCCAAGCTCACACGGCCATGTAGTCGCCGCTCTCGAGGATCTGTACGAATCGCTCGATGTTCCCGACACGGATATTCGCTCCGCGTGGAATCTGATCAACCCCTCCGCAGGATCCACCATCAACAAAGACGCCTGCCTCGCCTTCCTCCACATGCTCAACAACCGCCACGAGGGTTTCCGCATCCCCCGCACCGTCCCCGCATCTCTGCGGTCGAGCTTCGAGCGCAACCAGATAGACTACCAGCTCGACAACCAGAAGACGGGCGCGGCATCGCGCTGGGCCAACAAGGCGGATGATTCTACCAGCACGGGTCGCAAGACCAAGTTCGGCGACCAGTACCTCACACGCCTCGGCCGCAGCGGCTTCAAGACAACAGGGACCGACTTCTCGACCGAGAAGACGGAGGACTGGGAAGAGGTGCGACTGAAGCGCCAGCTCGCGGACCTCGAGGAGAAGATGCACAAGGTGGAGGAGATTGCGGAGCGTCGAAAGGGCGGGAAGCGAGACTCCAAGCCTGCGCTGGTGAAGCGAGAACTGGATCAGCTGCTCGACTATAAGCGCAGGGAGCTGAGGGAGCTGGAGGAGGGCAAGGGCAAGAGCGCGGTAGGGGGTAACTTGAAGAGCGTATCGGAAGACTTGCAGACGGTGCGGGAGCAGGTGGAGGGGCTGGAGTCGCATCTGAGGTCGAGGGAGCAGGTTTTGGATCAGCTGCGGAGGGAGATTGATGCCGCAAAGGCAGGGTAATTTCGCGGGGCTACGGGTGGGAGAATTGCTTAGAGCGGGTATCCTTCGTTTTCGTTTGTCCCTCTCTTCCGTCTATATGCCTCGCACATAAACAAACGGTGGTCCTCCATCAAAGTGCTAGAAAGAATATTTGTCAAGCAGCTTGCAGTTGTCACAGCCCGTCGAGGGGACCAATGCCAGTCCTCCTCACCACTCACACGCACAGATGTCCATCTACCACATCGTGCCGTTAACGTACTTGACCGTCCGCTCCGTCCCCAAGGTGCGACTCTTCACAATCCACGTAGCGAACGAGGGAACCTGCAGGAAGCCCAGGCGTCCCACTCCGCGCTTCCGCCCCATGGAGCAGAGGAATACATCCAGGAGCGGGCCCTTTGCGGGTTGTTCGTCCTCTCCCCTGAGCACCAGGTCGATATTCTTGGCGACGCTTGCGGACTGGTGATTGTCAGTACTACTGGAGCCATGGATGCCGCGTTGGACAGCTTGAGCGCGGGCTCCTTACCTCTGCTTCCGTGCCTAGAAAGCTGGGCTTGGTCTTGGATATGATGTCCCCCACGGCCCAGGCGTTGGGGACATTGCGAACACGCAGATACTCGTCCGTCTGCACGAACTTGGCTTCGGTGAGGATGTCAGTGGGTAAGAAGCCCGAGTTTGGCACGAGCCCCGTGGTGGGGAGGTAAAAGTCCGTGACGATGCTCTCGCCATTCGACAGGGCCACTTTCGTACGCCCGTCTTCCAAGCGCGTCGCATCCTCGGACCTGACCCCCTTTCTAACATCAACGCCCCAGTTTTTCTGGCCTCGGACTCCACCGACGCGGCCAATGGAGTCGCCCCCAACGAGGGCATCCCCCGCACAGAGGAGAATGACCTCCTTGTCCGGAAACTCGTACCGAATCTCTGCTGCGGGGTCTCTACGCCCGTAGGACCGCCGCCCGCAATCACAATGCTCTCCGCATCCTTGATTCTGGCAGCCGTGTCATGGAGGTTCTCTAGCAACACCTCGTAGCTGCTGGACGCCTTCCACGCATGCCGGCATCGGCCGCGCTGGTCCCGGTAGCGATGACACAGGTAATCGTACGAGACGGGCCGGCTTCCATCCCCGACGGAAACCTGCACGGTCTTGGAGTCACGGTCGAGAGCGGTGGCCGCGCCGACGACGAACTCGACGCTTGACGCAGGGTACTGGGCTAGGCCGGGGGGCGATGGGCTGGATGAGGTCCGAGTCCTTGAGGGCGCCGGGGATGACGGCTTCTCACCGAAGGCGATGTTCCAGGTAGAAATGGCTGTTCTTTGTGGAGCACAGGATTAGCTGCAATGCATGGGGGATGTACGCATGGCCAATCTAGGGACGAGGGCAAGCTGGTGGCGTGGGTATGAGGCACACCTTGGACACGAGTACGACTTTGAGCTCCGGCTCATGAGGCAGCGTATACTTAAGCAGCCGGTGCGTGACGCCCAGTCCACCAAGGGAGCCGCCGAGGACAAGGACCGTCTTCGGCATGGTGAATGAGGGCGGAGGTTTGTGAATGGCGGGTGTAGCACGCAAAAGGAGAGTGAAGCCCGGTGTGTATCAATAGACTGGCATCGTCGTCCAGACTGGTCTTAGTCGGATTGACGCGGGACAGCACTGCACCTGCAGCCCGACGCATGGAACAGTGAGACACGACCTGGCCAAAAAGCAAATGCAAGTGATTTTTGTTTCTTTTCTTTTTTCCTCTTTTCCGAAGTCTATTTCTAGAACTTGGAGATTCCCAGGCCGACAGGCGCGGCACTCAGGATGGCCAGCATCACATGTCGCATGTCTGCCGTCTTTATGGAGCAGACACGGTGGGTCTGATGGTTCTTGGAGGATCGCCGGCTCCGAAGAACTGATATCCATCCACAGCTGTCATTTCCAAGAATCGTCCCAGAACCCAAAGCTAAAGGCTTGCAAATTATGGAGGAGGAGGAGGCGGAAGAAGAGGAAGAAGGAATAAGAGGCAAGAGTAGTTAGTCTTGTCCAAGCCATCCTGCCTCCATCTGCCTCCATCGCCAGACGATACGGTCTTCACCGCATCTACAGCTCAGCTGGCCAATCACGCCGCCCCATCCCACCAAGAGCTAGCGGTCTAGGCTCCATCTACAGTGCTGTGCCCTGTAGATTAGTGCCCTGCAGATTAGTGCTGGTGCTCCATTCAACAACCCCCGTCCCACAACCCCGCCACGGCCATACGTAATAAGCGACGCTCCCATCCCACTCTGTTCTCTCCTCACCCCAACAACACGACACACATCCCTCCCAACAATTTACGCTCGCGACGCCGTCCTCTCGCCCTACATCTACATCTACACCTACGCAAACAACCTCACATTCCCAAACCCATCCACCATGGCCGCCGCTCAGAGCCCCGCCTTCGAACAGGCCGTCACCGACTCCAAGAAGCTTATCGCCAAGCCCAGCAACGACCAGTTGCTCGAGCTCTACGGTAGGGCCTCCTTGCGCTCCATACCCCTCGTAGACAACGCCCACCTCTTCTTGAAGCATCGGCGCTAACATGTTCTTTCTTCGCGCAGCTCTCTTCAAGGTCGGTAACGGCGAGGACATCACAAAGGCCCCCTCCCCCGGCATGTTTGACATGAAGGCAAGTCGCAAGCCCCCCCTCGACCCCACCATGGCCCCGCGAGAAATAGACGCTGGGCAGGGGACGCAAACTATAGTTGTTCGTGATAGAAGACGAGACGGCTGACACCATCGGCTCACAGGGCAAGGCCAAGAAGAACGCCTGGCAAAAGATCGTCGACGAGGGCATCACCGCCGAGGCCGCCCAGGAGAGGTATGTCGAGCTGGTCGAGAAGTTGAAGGTCAGCCTCGGCTTCAACAAGGACAAGGTGCCCGAGGTTGTTGGTAACTAAGGGATATTGGCGCGTGTATGCATTGTCTGGGGGGATTACGTAGACAGAACCGGGCAAAGGTATTGCCCGGTGGAGGAAGGGATTGCATGGCGGTGTATTTGAGATAGTATGCTGTCGGTGGTCGACTCTGTTGTTTGTCATGTAGACTCGGAACTATATATACATTTGCTGCAGCCGCTGACGGTTTGGGCCCCTGCGTGAAAAGGCAAGACGAGGTGGCGTCTCGCAGCGACGTCCTGATGGATGGCCAAGAAGAATGCTGATGCGCGAGGTTGACGCCAGAGCATTTTGGTCACGACACGACGAACTGTGATGAGTACCACGGCCGACTAGGGCTATAACAAAGGTTGCTCCAAATCTTTGCAAGCGTCCCGTGACACTGACTTGAATGCGATGAACGTCCAGACTTCCTTCACACCGAGCCAAGCACGCAAGCACATTCGCGCACGCAAGACACACCACGACGACGCAGATCGTAAATGTGCCCTTGAAAGGGGATAAAGGCATGCCATGGACGGTTTCTCATCTCATCCCACTCGCAGTACGCGTACACCGTGTCCAAGGTCGAACGAACCCCCGCCTCGATGCGCCAAATACCAAACTCAAAATCCATAGCCGCGAATCGCATTCCAGTCCCCTTGGCAGATCCACACGGGCACTAAATAGATCGGGCCGCCATGACGGCACACCAACAACACGCGCGTCTCTAGGAGACATTTCACATACGTCACGTCACGTCACTTGCGCAGGGAGAAACAGAGTTTACGAACATGTTGCGCAATGCTGAGCTGATATTGTCTACCGGGCCAATTAAGTCAATACATACAAACGAGTCCAAGAGCAGCCAGATGGCGCGCAGCCACCTCTCTCCTCCCGGCCCCGCACTGAATAGAATCTAAGTACGTATGACTGCAGATAATATACGGGTCCTCGAACCATCGCAGAGACCATCTCCAAAGGTATCGCCTTCCAGAAGTGAAAAAAAAAAGAAACACCAAAATGAACCAACACGGAACTCCGGTCCGTAGGAGCCGCAGCACGAAGGGGAATCGTCGCAACAGTAAAAGTGAGTAAATAAAAAAAAATAAAGAACAACAACCAATGCGCGGCCCGAACCAATCGACTCAGCAAGGCGTGGAGGTGAGGGGGCTGTGGCCTTCAGCAACGCTGTTCGTAAACTCGTAAGAAAAAAAAAGAGGGCGTCATATTGGTGTGGTGCGGTTTCCGAATGTCCATGGGTCGCCAGACGGCCTCCGTTCCCACCCACATGAGACTGCCTCTTTACAGAAGAGCGACGAAACCGGCGACGGCGAGCAGCAGGCCACTGACGCTGGACATGGTGGCAGCGCTGGTGGGCTTGACGACGGGCACGACCGAGGTGGGAGGCACAACAACCGTGTTGGAGGGCGCATTGAGAGTGGCGCTGATGACTGTGCTGTTGGCGCCGTACCAAGCTGAGGTGGTGCCCGCACTGGTGGTAGGGCAGACGGTGGTGGTCTCATCGTCAACAACGGTGGTGGTGTTCCAGGCCGTGGTGCTGTGGAAAGATGTGCTGGTTGTAGGCTCGGCCAGTGGTGCTGGGCGAGCTGGTCGTGGTAGGTGCCTGGCTAGTAGTGCTGGTAGACGCCTGGCTGGGCGTGGCGAGGACGAGACCGCCCTTGACGGTGTACGCCGCAGCGCAGGCGGCGAGGTCCATGTCGTTGGGGCAGCACCAGGGTCTGCTTCTGGTGGTCGCTGGTGCAGTAGTATCCGGCCTCGCAAGAGTCTGGGGGGGGATCAGGTTAGCCATTGATTCAACGGGAGCAGAGCGCGCAGCGCGCGCAGAGTGGAGGGGGACTCGGTAAACGTACTGCCACTGTTGTCGGGACAGCAGACCTGGTTGGCGGCGGGGTTGAAGCAGTGGACGGTGTCATCGTGAGATCCGCACTGAGTGTAGCCAACACCGCAGGCCGACGCGCAGTCTGCGCCCTTTCCGCAGTGAGACTCCTCAGGCTGGTACCCGTTGGTGTCGCGAGCCATCAGGCTCTTGCCGAGCACAGGCATGACGGCCAGGCGATAGGGCTGGGGGGCGGCGGCAGCCTGAGAGCCGGCAGCGAAGGCCAGAACGGCCATGGAGGCGGCGGCAGAGTAATGCATCTTGAAGTTGGTGTTTGGGCGTTGGTTGCTTTTTTTCGATGGCAGGTCGATTGTCTTGGGTGGCAGGCGCGAGAGCGAGTGTAACGCTGTTCAGTCGGGCGGTAGGGAGCGGGAGGATGCGGCAGCCGAACAAATGAATGGAACGAGTATTGAAGAATACTCTGGGCGGGTGTCAAGGTCTGACGAAGAGAAGGAGAGGCTGCGCGGCCGAAAAGGTGCAACGGGATGCGAACGAGGCGTTTGACGATGCAGGAAGAAGAAAAGGCAGAAGATGGGGTCGGGGCGGAGAGGCGAGATAAGAGTGGGCGCGGGCGTGGGCGCGCGAGAAACTCCTTTTAATTTCCCAGGCAATTCCAGGTACCACCCACCCACACCCAGCGCACTGCTCTCACCACCAGCAACGGGCGAGGTACATGACCGTCTGCGCGGTTGCCGGGCACATCCATGTATCTTTTTCTCGAGTCGAGCCAGTGGACCAAACAATATTGGCCTAGCAATGTGGTGGCCCTTGCTGGCCGGCCTCTGCCTCCGCATCCACCATTCATCTCTCTCACCCTCGTCTCACTGCCGTTCGTCATCTCCCCCCGAGGAGCCAGCCGCCGTACCAGGGAGAGGGCGGCTGCTGCAGCAGAGGGCAGCATCCACGATGTGGTGCGATGCGATGCTCGACACACGACACACGACACACGACACACGACGGGTTACGAGTTGGGCTGCAGCCGTTGGGGCACCTGCGGCGTGTCTGAAGTTCACTGTGCGTCCCGTCGCAACGTCACCTTCACCTCATTCCCAGTCACCGCTCCACCCGTCGCGTTCTCGTTTTTATTCTCACTCTTCTTCGCCCACTCGGCCAGCTAATTGACTCATGCATTTACACCAGCACATGAAGAAACTAAGCAGGAAAACTCTTCCTCCATGATTCACCCAGCGCTCCCACCATCACCACCACTACGGCGCTCAAAGCTCGACCGCCGACCCGCTCTTTTCAGGTACCAACCGGAGGCGCATAAGCCTGCCGACGCCCACAGCCAATCAAGTCGCCCTCTAAATTTCCTAAGCCGGGGTGTGCCACAACGCTAAGCTGCCACCGTGTCACAGTGCGTCTCGCTGAAGGTCTCGACACATGGAAGCCTCACCTGCCATGCTGTGTGTGGCAAACGCTGCAGGTCTGCTGCGGAAGTGCCTCCATCGCCGTGTAAAGTGTGGCGCGCACAGTCCCAGCTGTTGAGGCCCTCGCCAGTCGACACCCATGGCCCTCAATCCACCTCGCCCACTCTGCGTTAAACAAGCTCCAGCGCTAGGGATCTTGGCTCCCGAACCCAGTCAGTAATTACCTCTCTGAGGCTCTCTCCGCTTCCTCGCCAGTCCTCAGTCTCCCTCGTTTCGTTCGCATCGTTCGTCAATAAGGGCTCGCCTGCGACCGCTTTGCTGTCAGTCTCATATACCAATGGCGGCATCCGCTGTGGTCTCACCTCCAGATCATGCCGGCGCTAAACCGCCAGGGTGGGCGACTTGACGAGAAATACCGCTAGCTTAGTGAGTCGTGGCCACGCAGTAACAGGCCACGATGAGGGCTTTTCTCTGGCATTGGTGGTGTGCGTGCGTGCGTTTTTGCAAACGTTTCCATTTAATCCTCACCCGCCGCCAGTCATTGACTCATCGTCAGAGTTTTCCCTTTGTGGCCGTTGCCGCCGCCGCCCTGACCGCGGGTCGCAGCCGCACAAACAGTGCCGGCTTCTGCTCCGACAGTTTTGACGCTGTTTCAGGCGAAGCGCCTCCATCGCCAGTCAAACCTGCGGTCGCAGAGGTCGCAGCCCCTTCAAGCCCCTCATGAGGAGCTCCATTGCCCTCGCATGAAACGAGCAGAACATGTGTAGTGGTTGGTTTGTAGCCGCCGACCGCGGCGCGAAGCTGCCCAAAACCACACCCAGCAAACAGGCAGCGTCCGGTTTGTCGATTCCCACTGGCTTGCGAGGCTTCGGCTCTGCGCTTTTCAGATCAGACCAAACACGCGCCAGAAATTGGGCCAGTCAGCAACCAGGAGTTCCGTCTTGTCTGATTTGCTTCCTGTATTTAGGCTTGTGACGCAGATCATCGCCCATTCTCATTCCACTGTCTCGGTTTGCTGTCCCTGCTGTCTCACCTGCACAGCTCGCACGAACCCTCCCTCTATTGTTCTCAAATTCCGGAGGCGCCGGGGGGGGGAAACAAAACAAAATTGGCTGCTTCCATGGGCAACTGCGCTTCTGTCATCCAATGTCTCTTTTTTCCGACACATGGCGAGAGTGGCGCCCGATACCAAGTCTCTCATGTAAGATGGCCACAGTGAAGGTGGTCTTCCTCGCGCCCACAGAAATGAATGCGCGTTTGCCAGAATCAATTGCCTTTTCAGGCATGAACCTGTAACCTGGCCGTATGCAGTCTCGTGCATAGGAAACCGATTTCTCGTTGCTAATGGATCTGCCGGCTGGCGACGTCACTGTGCTTTTGAGACATCGTTACCCAACTCTCCCGATACGTGCCCAAAAGGGATAGTCATATTAGCACTCTGCTCCGCCGTTCTGACGGTGCTTCGTTTTTCTCTCTGTTTTGGGTACCCAGGGCTCATGAGCGTATTGTTTGAGCGTCTCAATGGTCGCCTTGTGGCGGTGAAACGTTGTGTCCAGCGCGAGAGGGGACCGCCACGATCGCCACCCTTCAGGCAATTTGGTCTCCCTTGGGCGACGCGCCTGTCGCAAATGTCAATATCTCACCTGTACCGGCCATTTAGACATCCCTTCTCCCGCTGGACTTCCCTTCTTCCTAATCATCCCTCTGGAATATGAAAATGCTGTAGAGAGTTGCCGCGTGGCTTCCACCATTGAGACAGGGTCCAGTGACACATCACCATACAATCGTGCATCCCACGGATTTCGCTGTTTGTGTGCTTGGTGCGTGGAGAGTCACAGCAAATCGCCAGGGCCGTCCGTATTAAAACATCTAACTATACAGTGCCTCGTCGGAGACTCACACGCCTACGCTCAGCCAACATCCCGACCACACTGCGGCGTTGCTCCAAGCTACCCAATAGTCCTACAGTCTGATTCCATACTACAACCCCAATAACCCACGCTGCCGGGCGTAAACATCCCCAAGCAATGATTATCAAACACGTCTGCTTTTCTTCCCCGTGAGCCGCTTGTCGGGTGTGACTCACTCCTCGTCGCCGCCCAACTTGGAGATCCACTTGTTCATGCCCGAAAACTTGTCCTCAAACGTCCTCTGAAGCTTCTCCCCAGCCAGCCACATGGGGTCGCCCTTTTTCCAGTACAGGAAGCAGTTCTCAAAGATTTGCCGAACGTCCACTAGAAACTCTTCGTCGCTGGCGTACTCGCGGTTGTCCATCTTTGCCTTGACCGTGCTGAGGTCCATCGGCCGCTTCACCTTGTCAAAGTAGTCTGGTACGCCGTCCTCCACCGGCTCTACGGGTTCTCGAAACGGTCCAACCAGTCGCGTCCAGAATCCTAAGCTCATGTTAGCAATCCATCCCGGATAGGGAACGGGAGCTGGGCCGAGAATCGCCCTCACCTGGCCCTGACAGCATCCTTGCGAGGAGATCAGCGCAGAAGTCTAATTTTTGTGCCGTTGTAAAAGAGCGGCTATCCAAATACGCGGCACTAGAGCGTCTTTTCGGCGCCTTAGAGAGAGACGAACGCGATGCCTTGCGGCTGAGAGATGGGTCTGAAGACGATTTCCCCGTCCCTGTGATGCTAACCCGCTTGTTCCTCTTGGCTTCCTTTTGCGTTTCCTCGTCGCTCGGCTGTTCTAGGTAGTGCACATTCTTCTGCGGGACGGTGGCGGGAGAATCGGTTAGCAGAGCATCAATCGCACCAGAGGCGCCAGTAGTAGCAGAGGCACCAGCGGCGGCAGGCGGCGGCGGCGGCGGCGGCGGCGGCAGCACCTGGACAGTCGGTGCACTGTCGAAGGAACTCATCGTAACTACGAGCTCACTGAGCACCTCCTGAGGCAAAGATTTCGCAAACTCAGCTCTCGCGTCTGATGATCTCATGTACTCAGCTGCCCATGATAGTAGAAGCACTCTTATTGATGATCCCTCAGGGGTGTCCCTCCATACTTGTATGAGCAGCGGTGTTGCGGGAATGCGCTCCGTGAGCCGCCGGCACTCAGCCATGGCATCAAGCGTCCTCTCGCAGAGTCCTTCGACGCCGAGCTTGTGGCCTAGATTCCACAGGCCAACGAGATCCTCATAGGACGGAATGGCCTTGGTATCAGAAATAATATCGCCTGTGTAAAAGTAGTGCTGAGCCAGCCCAAAGACTTGATGCGACGTGTCGGGGAGCTTCACAATGTGCTCGATCACATCTTCGCCCGGCTTCTCTGTAAAGTAGTTTCGGTAGTATTCTGAGTGGTCGCAGAGAAAGTCTTTTTGGATACCAAAGGGCCGCTCCTCCGGCCCAACGAGGAGTATAACGAACATGGGGTGTGGCTGTCTAGTACCAAATGTCAGCATACATACGGTCTGTACCAGAAGGAGAGGCATGAGTCTTACAGCCATGAAAATTTGGGCTTTTCCACTTTGACGGCAGGCACAGCAGTGCCATTCGTAGCCTTCTCTTCTGACATTTCAAATCTATAAACATTTGTTAGATATAAAATGAGTTGCCACGGGTCTGCTCCGTAGACTCTGCAGGAGCGTGGGTATCTCGTCGGTGACCCTATGAGGCGTTGAGACAAAACAGCTCATAGCACCGGGATAGCCATAACGTCAAACCATCAATGCTTATGGGTAAATGGCCATGTGATGAGATGCATCACTGCAAAGGTCATAAAAGCGAGGCGGTGATGTGTCAAGTGAGCAAACGAACGCAGACAAACGTACTATTCAGAGTTGTTTGCGGCCTCACAACTTAGCCCTCACACACCGTCGTCTCTGAGGGTGTGACGCTCCGAGACTTCCTGCGTCTCAATTACCTCGTGCGTTACTGTCCATGTAGCTGAGTTGCCAGCCGCATAGATGAAACCCGAAACTCAGGGGGTAAAAAGCATGTAAATGTCGACAGTTGCCTGTATGAATTCAGTTTTGAGGGAGGCATGACTCTAGATTACCAAAGGAGCTGTGGCGCACCATGTGGCTGCTGGGAAGGTGTGTCTCGCTTACGTGATCCATCTTGAGTCTGTAAAAAGCTACCTACCCTGTGTACCAAAATGTCAGGCTCCAGAGCTCTGCGTACAGAAACGTGAATCTTTTCTTTCTTCTTTCACATTTATCAACGCCAACCTGAATGCAATCATGATTTGAAAATCATACCGACTAACCCGAGATCTACCCCAGGAAATCCGTCCAATGGGATTACCTTGTTGGATAAGCTCGCTTTGTCCGGAGTGCTATGCGAGCTGATGGGGCTGAGCGCCGGTTGCCTGGCGATTGCGTACGCAAGAGGGAGCCAGTGACGTGTGCAAGGCTGGGCTACTATCGGCAGGCTTCCATGATGGGGACCTCTGACAGCTATAATCGCGGGGGAACCTTTTCATCAAGAGAAAGCTGAAAAGTGAGCAACTCATGTTTCTCGTTACAAAAGCGCTCGAGACCACTTCCCTCCACCCGGTGGGACAGCCACGCGAGGCCATTCACAGACACGTTTACAACGACCAAGATATCTCACAACCAATCATGGGCGCGCCGTCACACTCATCCTCATCATCAAGTAATTGGACCGCGGTTCTCTCCCCACAGCACGAAACGCCTCATGCTCGAGCTCCTCCCCTTCAAAGACGCCCCCAAATTCCACGACTGGCTCAACAGCAAGTTCGTCCGCGGCTCGTGGATTGAGTTCTGCAATGACTACCTCCTAAACACGGAGCCGCCAGTCGAGCCGGACAAGGCCAAGACGTCGCAGGCCGCCAAGGATGCCATCAACTCGTCCTCGCTAAAGTACCTCGTGTACCACCCGGACAAGACGGGCTGGACAGCGGAAGATCACTACGTTCGCTTCATCGTGACGGTGATCCACGACAACATGCTGAATAAGATGTGGGGGGAGTCGGATTGGAAGAAAAGGGGTCTGGAAATAACGAAGGCGATATACGAGGTGTTGTGCTTTTTGAAGCCGTCGGCGCGCGCACATGGAGATCCACCGAGCTACACGCAGTGATCAAATTGAAGGGCCCGGTTTGATAATGTTGGTTATGCGTTCATCTCGCTCTCAACAAAACTCTGGCCAGTAGTCGGGCAGACTTTAACAGCGATCCCATCTACGGTGGGGTTCAGATGGTTCTTTAAGCTCGCCTGGTGCCTGGATAGTAGTACGCTTTGATAGTGAGGGATAGGGCATGCAAATTTGTACATGATATACCACGAATGCAAAGCTGTTTGGGCTCGCCCCACGACTGTTGAGAATTTGAGAGATGGCATTGATCAACCGAGCTACAGACGACCTGTACGTGACGCTGAGTACTCTCTGTTCCTATGAGTCCCAAGAGACCAACATGTTTGCATGGGCAGATGGGCCGAGACGGAGCACAGCGCCGCGACACCAGCTTGGGAATGGAGCAGCACGAAATCGATAGCTCTGTCATGAATACGCCGCCATGTTCTTCTCCTGTCACAAACAAAGAAGGTGACTTTCGATTCCAAATATCATCCTCGCCAGACCAATCCTTTCAACCTGTCAGCCATGCAGCCAGTCAACACAACGTTGACTCAAGCGCAAAAAACGCAACCTTCTCATGAAACCACGGCTCAGAGCTTACCCACGTGTGACACTTCATCAAGAGTGCATCGGCGTGCTTCGCCGCTGTCAAACCTTGACTAAACCCCGGGCATGCCCACACTTGCTCAGAGCGGTTACAAATCTCGCCCACGCCATACCCATCTGTAATTGAATTCCCTTCCCCACCAGCACAGTCCCTGTCTCCGGGAGAGTGAGATGCATTCCCGATGCATGGTGCTGTTGCAGCGCAGCACCGCGCAGGGCCATTGACGCACGCCACCGGCTTTTTGTTTTCTCCGTGGCTGTCACTGTTCAGCAATTTATCCAGCAAACACCTATCAAGCACCAGCAGGGGAGGCCCCAGTGGGGGGGCTATCCTAGGTAGAACGTGAAGGGATATTATTCCTTGGAATGAGAGGGCCTAGAACTCGCATGCCATGTCCAGCACTTCGGTTTCAAAGGCAGGAAATGGCGGGGAAACCTGCAAACGCCCACAGCTCTGTAACACTCCTCCCATCCATGGATGCATGCGCGGGCGGAGGGGGCGGCCCCATCATCGCATCGCGGAGAAAGGGCCTTCAACCGGTTTGTGGCAGGACAGGGTTGTATTTTCCCTGCCAATGGAACGATGCACTCCTGGCGGCGCCGGCAACGTCAGCCAGGACCTCATGGGTTCGCACATGCTATCTCGCCAGATGCTACCTTGCATGTGTGTGTTTTGCAGTCTGGAACAGCTCTAGCACCGAAGCGGCGCACGACGAACGAAGCCACCCGCCCGCTCAGCTGAATGAGAAGGTTGTAATACGCCATGATGGAAACACTGGCATTCTATAACCCGATTGAGAGGTGGCCGTCCGGGGCATGTTGCGCTGCAGGTTTAAATGCTGTACGTAAAATGGCTCCGGCTCGGGGGGGTTGCACACGCTGGACTAGGACGGCAAGTGAAGAAGGTGGTCGCACATACTACGCAGGGGTGCCGAAGCCCAACAAGAGTGCTCGGTTGACTATCAGACTTGCAGGTTGACGAGAATAAATTCAAAGTGCCTGTACAACATACTCGGCGCAGTAAATCGCCTTCTGTCTGTGGACATCCCCATCTCACTCACATTGGGGCCGCCTGACTGGGCTAGCGGCATGCATTGCTGTGCATGATTGAGCGACAGGAAAGCAAGTCGACGATCGTGACCCCCAACCGAGAGGCAATGGCGATTACAGCATAATAGCCAATTTAGAAACAGGCTCCGTAGATAGTACGTAGTAATAATGACCAGACGGTTAATTTGCCCTGTTCCATGCGAGCCCACTCTGGGCTTATGAAGGGCTTATGGAAACCTGTTGGGGGACGCGTACAAGTCTCGTTGGTTGCTGAGCCCGACGTCGCAGCTACCTGCGCACTACACGATCATAGGTCGCTCAAAATTCGTTATCTGTGAAGTATTCAAGATGTAGAGCAAGGCATTGGATGCCCGCGCCTTGAACCGGTGCTTCTCCTGATAACTCGAGTGAAAAACCACTACTGTCCGCTCAGCCCTATCAAGCGACCTGCCCCGAAGGAGAACAGAGGAAACTACTAGAGACGGACTTGACACTTCCGCAGCGGAAAGAGCGAGTAACCCTCAGGCTCCAGCGCTCGAGTGTGTGTGGCAGGGCAGGGAGGTGTGGGTGTATCTTGTCAGGCCAAATCGCGGAGCATCCATGTTCATCTATCTGCAGGGCGGCATGGCTGGGTTGTGTGTAGGAGAGGCAACATGGTGAGAGTTTTCTTTTGCTAAACAGGGTGAATCTGAATATGTCGATGATGTGTGCCTGGATAAAACAACTCGCTGCAGCCACCTACATGCTCCGTGCTCCGTATCTCGCGCATGGCATGTAACAGAGGCGACCATCTTGCCATCCTCAGCCTCCATCGCCCGTCGCCCATCGCCCGTCGCCGCCTGCAGTGGTGCGAATCGAGCATGTACCGCTTCCCCACAGGTACTTGCAACCCCCCGGTGGCTAGTTTGTGGGGCGTCGTGGAATTCTCAACCGTATCATTGTCTGGTGCCATCCTGGTGCCTCTCCGGCTGCGAAAGGTACTTGTGAGCAGGTATCTACTCCATTCACCCAGATTGCCTAGGTGGAAAGGAGGCCTTGTCCCGTTCACCCACCAAAGACCGCCACCACGACGCACTAGCAGAGTCTCCCTTCTCCATATCGGAATCTATCTGTGGGCCGCCCTAAGCTCAGAGAGTCGGAGCCTGTCGATGATGCTACGGCAAAATTTTCTTCTCCTGGGGCTACAAGTGTCCCGTATTAATAGTAACAAAAACCCTTCCAGAAGCATGTGCCCTGCCGTAGCTCATCAGTGACAGGCGATATGACGACACACCCTCCATCCAGGCAGGGAAACAGCTCGGAATGAACCGTGGGCTCAGTGGGCTCATGTGCAGGCCATGAGTCAAAAGCCGAGTTTGTCCCTGGAGCCAAGACTTTGCTCAAAATTTGCTCGCCATCTCGTCGTCCACTAACGAGGGCGACGGGCCTCGCGTCGGCCAAATTCTCCTACTCTTGGTTCACCTTTGACCGGCGCACCCCTCCCTTTCATCGACGAATTGTTGGCCAAGGTCTGACGGGCTGGCAGAGGTCACAGCCTAGCAAGCCCACTCCAACCCCGTCCTTGCCATGCCGTGCCTCCGTATGCGTCGGCGCTTTACCGGCCATTAATTCACGTCCATTCATCCACGTTCATCAGAGCTGTCATATTCGTCACTTCGGGCCTCATCTTCCGTAGCTTCAGCCTCATCCTCGCTGTGACCCACTTCCTGGCCGAGGATGATATCCTCGCTGCCCTGCCATTGCGGTGGAGGCGCTGGCATGGACGCCTCGTCTTCATCCGCCCAACCGTATGCTTCGTCGTCTTCACTGTCTGGGACCTCCAATTCGGTCTGCCCCAGTTTTCTCTTTGGCCGTCCCGCCGTGTCCTCGATGGATATAGACGATTGATTCATGTCGTAGTGCACGCTGAATACGCCATCCTTGCAAAAAAGTTAGCATCCCACAACTGAAGGGCTATGGCAATGGTCTAGCTTACGTCTCCAATCTTGAATGCAGACACGAAGTCGACGGCATTGTCAGTGGCTTTGCCCTCGAGCTTCTGCAACCCGGCCAAGAATAAACTGGTTAGTTTCTTACCTTGCCAGGCCCAATCTCTGAACAGCGCCACCCGCGAAGAGACGCCTTGCTCCCACACGGTGGCATTGACAGCAGGTATCAACGTAGGCCCTTGCTGCGCCTGCATCCTCGTGGCACATTGCGACAAGACTACCACGGCGCAATTCCTAATTGCGGCCAGTTTCTGGAGGCCCGTTATGATAGACTGCAAGCCTTGTAGCCGCTTGGCAGATGGTGTCGGTCCTACGTGACATTAGAGAGGTCCAAGTTGAATGGCAATGGGTGCGGGTTGGTGCGCACCCTTGCTTGCCTTCGGGCCTGCGTTCCATTCATGGGACTTGGGAAGTGCAGCGTTTAGAAGGGCTGACATTGAACTGATGATTATCAGCGACGTGTCTGTTGGGATAGACGTGGTTGTTGGCCGAGATATCAACGCCATCAGGTGAGGCAAGGTCAAGCAGCAGTAATGTGAGAATTTGCCAGCGTCGATATCATGCGCTTCATTCTCGCTGCTCTTTCTAGACGATCTCACATGATTGAGGACTCTTGAGAACCTCTGGATATTGAGGTTCTGAAAGCAATCTACAAAAGCCAATGTTAGACGCGTAGTCGGGCAGAAGAATTAAGTGGATGCATGGCTGCGCATTGAGAAGACTGACCTACCCAGACCGCGCTGTTTCCATTGCTGAGTGCATTAGCGGCCAGCTGCATACTGTAGATTATGTTAATATGTAGTCGGCCGATGGAGGCGCTCCAGAGTGTTTGGCGTACCCGAGGGCAGTTTTACCAGTCCCAGGAGGGCCCCAGATCTCGGTGACTTGGCCCCGTTTGATGCCGCCACCGCGTGGCTCTCCTTGGGAGCCCACAGAAGCAGAGTCCAGGAGAGCTTTGTCTAGATGCTCAATTCCAGTGGAGATGTAGGAATTGCCGTCATGGTCCAAGTCATCTAGAGCCTGCGAGGCCGCCACCGTGGGCAATCGATCTGTTGGCCTGATAAGCTTGGCTGACTTTCTCGTGCCAGGCAGGGCAGGGTACTCACGAGTCCCTCCAGTGTCAAAGCTCGCTATATCATGGCCATGAATTGCATAATAATCCATCGTCTATGATCTGCGCCCATGTCTCTCCTCAGTGGTCGGATGGCCTCTGATCATGGCTCCGGGCAGAGGGCAGCTTGAGATGCCCCGCGATGTGGCCTCTGCCCGCAACGCAAGAGCTACACGACTTCACGTGATACGGCGCCTTGATCACCGTCAAACTCACCGAGACACTTTAAACATAATCCTCGCCCACGACGCAGTATGTACACCGCGGCTTTAGCTCTTACTGTATCAAAGCTTAAATCAGTCCACACGAATGGCTCTCCTCTTCATCTACCCCAGACGGAACTCTGACGTGCTTCAATCATGCTTGGAGATACTCTGCACTACCCTCTTTGGACTGATCCTCCTCCCCAGTTCCCAATGGTCCACCAGTGAGCGATTCCTCCGAGATGTCTCCCGTCAGCGCCTTTGCCTCCGCTCCACTTGGACTGAAACTCTGCAGGATTGCTCCAAGTTGGTAATGAACGCATCAGGGCATTGTTCACGTTTGTACCTAACCCTTTGCAAGATTATAGACCTTTCAAACTTCAAAGGGCCGGCTAGACGTGGAGCTTCCCCCCTCAGGTGACTGCAAACCCTTGCTGTGTCTGACTTGCCAAGACGGAAGTTGAGTTTGACACATCTCCAGCACTGCAGATCGCCGCCGCAGGAATGCTGCCTAGGGAGGGATATCCGCCGATGCATCAAGCGTCTGGGCGACTATTGAAGGCCAACCGGCATTGCAGATGAGGGCATCCATCCGAGGGCCATGAAATTGCTAGCAGGGTATGGCAAAATGGACATCCCGAAGCTTCTTCGTTCACCATGCACCTTCCGTTCGGCGCTTAAACAACCTGACAAGCTTCCCCAGTCATCATATGTCGACTCGAAGTATCACGGAGTGCAGGTGCAGAAGTTCAATAGCTCAAACCTGCAGGAAACATGGATGTCGCAGCGTCAGCATTCCTTGTCAATTTAGTTGGACACCAGAGCCTCGTAGCATGGAGATTGGCGATGTTGCAAGACGCGCAATCCCGCACCGAAAAGGGCATCGCGGAGGATACGCAGATCTTTATAAGACCTAGGGGTTTAGGGTCCTCCAACTCACCCAGCTTGATATGACGCTACCTCCCCAGTCAGCATGATCATTACGACGTCGCATTCTCTGCCGTGGCCCCTCAAAGTAGCACGCCTCTCCCCCACTCAGATCGACATCTAATACAGGGTGCACAAACGGGTGTAGACACAGCACAAGAGGCTGCGTTGCTGAACTGGAGTTGCAAGAGGGGTAGGGAGAGGCTCCCTAAGAGGCTCCACGGGCCTCGAAGGTTGGTGATGCGTCGAAATGTGAAGGGTGTTGATATATCCGATCACACCTCAGTATTATCTAGTACGGATATGCTGCTCTCGTATCCAGTACACTTTGCTCCGTGCGATACATCATTTACCGAGCATCATTGCTTCTTATGCGCGTCTTTACCATCGGACGTCGTCCGATGTTCCCTTTGGCATCAGGCAGTCGATCGCAGCAATGCCGTCAAGGCGGCTCCACACCAGGAATCAAGACTTGGTGAGGAGGGCTGGCGAACATCAAGTTCTTCATTGTGGGTGACAAGAGCAAGCCACAGCTACACTGCAGGTAAGAGTGGTGCGAATCTGGTCACTATTTGTTACGAGATAATCTCCCCTCTGCGTCGTTCCTCAGATCCCCAATCCCTCTTATCCAGTGGTTGGCTAATTACTTGGGTGCTTGTTATGTGGCGCTACAGATGCTGCGCCAAAGAGTGGGTGCGAAACACTCCCCGTACTGGGCCACAGCAGCCCAGAAGCAGCAAGTCAATCGGGAATATCCGTTCACCACTCGGCAGATGCAGCCAAGGCAATGGTCTGCCAAACTAAAAGAAAAGTCAAGAGGCGACCCAGATTTGACCTCGTAATCAGTACGTCAGCATACCAGTAAGGTCAACGCCGCACAAAGCAAGGTAGCCCTGAGCAGCGGCCCCAAGGCCGCTGTCTTGACACCCATGATAGCCACCTGAGGCCTGTTACCCACTGTGCCACTGCTGTCTAGTAAGTATTAGACGCTCACCTGTGTAGAATAGGACAAGGAAATAGGCTATTTTTTCGGTCTATGTCACATCTATCCCCATCTATCAAACCATGCCGGTCTAGTCGTAGTACATGCCTCTAAGTTAATATCCCTATATCACACCGTATAAACTCCAAGTTACCAGTGCCAATCTTCAACCAAAGGGCAGGCGGCCCGCCAGATGTCCTACTCCTGGCCCGACCAGCGCCTATCCTCATTTTCCCAGCCGAGCCTCGGCCACCCCTTTGGAAGCGTTCGCGACCCGAGGGAGCGGTGTACTGTCCCTCACAAGCTTCTCGTCGCACCGCAAACTGCACAATCCGTACATTTTACAGTAGCTATGCCTGCCATTTCGGGCAATGCACAGCCATTCTTGCCGAATATTAACTGTTGGCACGCATGTCAGACCGCATTTCTCGCAGCATGCCCTGCGCCGGCCGCTTCTGTGCAGCTCGAAAAACTCACTGTGCACGCATATTCCAACACGCGGTCCGCTGAGCCCGTCCTCGAGATCAGACTCGGTTCAGCCACTTGCGGTAGCGGATGTACTCTTCCCTCGGGGCGCCTCCGGATTGTCTCCCGTCGCACGGCGAACTGGGAGCAGCACGCGACTCCTACAGCCTCGGGCACTGGCTCCCCTGGAAACAGCTCTTGAAATGCCTTTTTGTAAACGCGCCTCGCGGTGATGGGTTCACCGGGCACCGGGTCACCTGCGTCCTTTGCGGGCTTGATCTCCGAAGGGCAGCCCAAGACCCAGACGCAGCGGAGATTAGCATAGCCCTGCTCCTTGAGGTGGTCGAAGCGGAATCGCTGCAGGAGAGTCAGCGCGTCGTAGTCGGGGTTGTCATTGTGCCACTGGAAGCGCTCGGCGTGGTGGAAGAGCACATTCCCGGGCAGGGAATCGTAGCGATCGATTATATACCTGCGGGCGTCAGAACATGTTGCAGGCATGTCTCAGTCTCAGGGGTGCACATCGCGCGCTTACGTCAGAAACACCATAGCCTCTCTCCCTTTGTTCAGCGGAACGGTCAGCTCGGCCATGTCGTCATCGACGACGTAGATGTTCTTCTTCCAGTCCAGCAGGTAGTCGCCGAGCCATGTGACGTTTTCGCGCTTCATACTGGCTATGACCATTTCGACATCGTCGACGCCGGGATTGGCCGGCAAGGAGAGGGGTGCCTGGGCGGCGCCTCGTCCATCGGGGTCGGCATGAAGGCGTAGGGGCGTGTATTCCTGCGGAGGCGGGGGAGGCAGCGGCAGTGGTGAAGGCGCGGAAGAGAAGCTGCCGCGATAGAAGCAGACGGCAGCGAGGAGCAGGGAGGCTACCAGCATGTGAGTGCGCCGCCGAGTCCATCGAAGTATCATGGTGCTGTCATCGGGGAGATTGGCGGCGAGGCGGATACAAAACGCAGGGAGGTGGATGGCCGCTCCCGTTGACGCCAGGCGATGATGAACAGCAGTGCTATGTTTGCTTGCAAGGAGGAAGAGCGAGCGGCGACGAGCCCACTCGCCGTGGACAAGTCGGACGAGCACAAGCCATGATCAACGATGGGGCGAGGCATGCATCGCCACAGAACACGTCTCCTCGCCCTCGTATCTGCTGCAGGGCTCGATGGGCGCTGAGGTGGCGCACCGCAGGGCTGGGGCCGAGCTAGCTAGTTCCCGTTGCAGGCGGCTATTCGCCGTGCGCTATTAGCAATTCCCGTATTGGGTGGGGGTTAGGGTTGCATTGCCAGCGCTTGCAGCCATTCAGCCATTCAGCCATTTCGCCTCTCTCTCACCTGAGAGCGCCATTAAGCGGCGTGGGCAAGATGAATGGATGAGGTGACTCCAAGGCGCCATCGGCCATGTGTTGACTCCTTGGCCCCTGGCGGTTGTGTCAACAGCTGCTCTTGCTGTTCTGCTTGCTGTATGGTTGGGAAATTGGCCTTTGAAGCCATCAAGCCTGTAGCAGCCCGTGCGCCTGTGGGTTGCGGCATTTGATCAATCGTCTCCAACGCTAGACAGCAAGTCGCGCTACACCGTACGTGGTCCAGTTCGTTTCCCTTTGCTGCGAGCCCGGCCCCGTGCTGTCACTCTACATCCGAATTGTCACTGCAATATTCGGTGAGGGCCACGTCTTTCCGTCTTATCAATGGCCAGTGCGGAGTTCACAGGGCAGTTGACCAGCGTGCCTCACGAAATAGAGCTGTTCTGAGCGTCTGGTTTTCGCCTCAGCCCAGTGGCGGCTACTAGCGCTTATATGCCGGAAGAATGGCCCTATGTCCAGTTAAACCCGGGCGCCACCGCCTGTCGCGACGTTACAGCCACTGTGCCTCCAGGCGCCTTCCATGCACAATCCCTCTTTACAGAATGCAATTCTTGCCACTCTCGATGCTCCCCGGAGTAGTGGCCATGTGAGTCAGAAAAGATGAGGCGAACAATGTCATTAGATTAACGTGATTAGCATAAAGCACTCCAGCTGTCATGACAATGAACCATACCGCTGTTAGCTATACAACCCAGAGGGTAATGGACAACCAGGAATCTGATCCTCATTCTGAAGTGTGACATAGTCCCAAATTTGGCCCGCAGTGTTTGGCTCGTTGGGCAGCTGCATCTCCAGTATCACGTCCACCACATCCAACGACGGCGTCCACATTGGGGGGGATGAGGAACATGGTATCAGCCACGGTGCCTCTCGCGATGAATGCGACGAGGCATGATATCGTCAGAGCGAGAGACGCATTTCGCCTAGATTGGGGGTTGCGTGACCGCAGCAGGGGAATGAGGCAAAGAGGATGGCCAGCTGTAAAGCCTGGGGATGATGGCATCTTCAGCAACACCGGCGCATTGATTTTATGAGCGGTGAAGTGACCAATAGAGAAGTATAGCGTCGACCAAGGGAGGGAAGAGAAGCATCGTGAGGCGGTCAAACTCCCATCAGTTCTCCCACCAACGGGCAGGAATGGGGATGTCTCACGATGGCCGGAACCAACAGCGAGGTGAGTCGCTGGTTGCCTTATTTTAATCCGAGCATAAGATTTTAACAGCCAGCCCAACCATCCAGTATCCGCTGCCTATCACTAGACAGTATCCTTGGAGGCCTAGTTCCCAAGCAGATAGTCCTGTCAACGTGCGCATCCGGTCGCCCCCCCGTCGAATATGAGTAGATTGGCTGCCTTTGGGCGTGGCAAAGCTCTCGTTTGCTGGAATATGGCTGCGCGCAGTGCTATTTGAAATTTTCGCCAGTCGTGGCGATGATTGGGGGCATCATCCTAATGCCGGCTGCCTCATGCTGTCAGACTTGGCGTCCTAGTAGGGACCCATACGCATATATGATATGGTACATATCTGGATTTTGTGTGCTGCGAAAGCCGAAGGGTAGCCTGGACCGTTAGAGCAATTATCATGCCCAGCATACATCACCCTGGACGTGAACATTGAGCGAGCTGGTCCCATTTGAATTTAATACTCCAAAATTTGGTGTTTGATGGTTAGACGAAAAGCTCAGCCACCAAGACCATCAAGTTTTGCTTCGCCAATGCGGTATTACTTCTGATTATCCACAATGAGATAAATCTTGTAGAAATGCACACGCGAGTTGACCAGCTGAACTGCGAAGTAATTATCCAGGCTCGCAGATTGCTGCCCCCCAAAAAAAGTACATGTTAGGGTTGGGGTTGCTGAATATTAGTAGCATTGGTCGTCTCTGTCTGGACCGCACAGCACCATAACTTCCAGATTAGGCTATACTTTCTCTCCAGCCCACCGTAAGCTGTCCCCTATTGACTACTGAAATGCAGGCGTTATTCTCTATCAGATAGTTGATTGACGAGAGTGTATTCATTTTGCGGGCGATCGTGCCTACGGTGGAGGTGGTGATTTGTTTACAGCGCATAGATAAGTACACTATCTGGGTGGTTTGCAAGGACTTGACAGAGCACTTTTACTTCGTACTAGCGATATTTGCATTGTCTGCAGCTAGGAAGCCTGGCGTTTCACTCAGGAACCATCATGTCGCTATCTGGGTGGTATTTACTTTGGTAGAGTTCATCGGTAGTCTATCGACACTGCAAATGCTGAAGGGCTCCTGTTATCCTCGAGTAATTGAGTCGAGTACGTCCTCTGCACAAAGGTGGCTCAGCCCGCAGATAGCGAGACGCGATGCAGTACTATTTGCAGCCAAAAGCCGTAGCTCATTGTGCAATGTTAAGGAAGTGGGGTTGGTATGTTGGTTGCAGGCTGTCTGATTGCGTGTTCTGGACAATTACCTTTGTCTATCTATGGTGATATCGTGGCCTGCCTGAGATTGGAAAGCCGGAATGTCCCGGCTCGTGATGGGATGAGCTGCAAGGGCTCGATGCAGGCTACATAGAGTAGAATAGTTCTTGTACCTCTTTGCTGGGTTCGCTAGCAGTGGTTCAATTTATCCAACCCACCCCATCGCATGAAAACAATGCCAAGAGAACGATAACACTCCCTCTTATTTACGCACGTACATAGTCGGACGCGGGCTCAATGACAGACGGCACATGACTCCGTCCCCCAGGATGTGCGCAATCTCCAAAACCTGGAGCCCCGCGAAGAGGCTTGCCTGTTCCTCGCTAGAACGCCCGGATCTGCAACACTGCAACATCGAATGAACCTGTTTAAGGTGACTAGTCCGGCATTAGAGAAGAGCGTGGTCCGTGGTTATCTACCAGCACGGCCTCTGTCTCACATTATTAGGCGCCAGTTTAGTCATGTGTTGGAGCTAAGCTGGCATATCATCCGTGAAATTGCTTAGCCGACATTGGGTACTTGACTTTGAAGTATTACACCTCCGTACTACAATGGAAGGACGTACGACGCTCTGACTTGGCAAGCTACAAGGTGCCCTCATCTCCTCGTAAAACATTACCGCATTGCACAGCAGGTAGCCCGAGGCTATCCGTTGATCGGGGGGTCTTCCCACCATAACCAAGGCAGGGTCGGGCATGCCGAAGAGATAGAAGTGCGCCTCGGTTTTTTGCGTGACTGCCCGCTGGCGGATGCCGACCGGCGCCGAGCGGAGCCCCGCTTCGTCGCCCCTCGACCTTGGCCATGGAGGAGAGGGCAAGGCGAAAGGGCACGTGTACGATTGTGGGAGTTGGATTTGGCGGAGGTAAACTACGCATTGGAGCTAACCATGCCGCAAGATAAGAACCTGGGTCGGGTGGTGGCCCTGCCTCCCTCAACCAAAGGGGCGAAGGGATAAGTGGGCGGCTCAACACACGCCATGGATGATGACACGTGAAATTGGTGAGAATTTTTTTTCTTGTTAGTTAGGGCGACTGTTATCGCGTCATTTCTGGGGGTGTAAGACGTTATCCATTTTGGATTTTACGGGGTATGGAGACGAAATACGGGGGTGCCTAAACTGTCTGTGTTGCGCCCCGTTCTCAATTCTGGTCAATTTGCAAAAAGGCCCCTGAACTTGCCACGCAGTGGTGTACATGGGGAGAAATTCGGACTTTTGAAAAGAGGCGGGTAGTAATGAGAGTTTTTGTTACGTGATGGCGGTTTAGGCAAACAGTCTTAGTTGCACGTACGTAATATGTACATGGCTGAAAACCAAAGAAAAAAGGCAGTGAGAGGTGAGGCGTATGACTCTGTACAATGTGTGTAACAGAAATGCCAAATGCGGAAGTTCTCTCTCTTCAAGACGGGTGGCGTGCAGGAGTTGGATGTCCCCCCCAATGCCGATCTGTAAAACACAGCGGCGAACGAGGCGGTGGCATGCGTACGGAGTGGTAACACTGGTGAGATTGAGGCGTGTCGAGGATGGCATCGGGTGTGAATGAGGGTGTTTGCCCTCGCGGGCTGGAGATGGCTGGCCATCATCTATCCATCATTAATTGGTGCGGATGAACCACTTGTGGTGTTGTCTGACACGTCACAAATCACCTTCATGCCATGGCCACCCTCAACTATCATGAAGCTGCTCCAGTTGAGCGCTGCCCGTCTAGCCACGCAAGATAACACACGACCCTGAGCCGAATCTTGCATCTCGACTGCTGTCATGATCTGGGTTGCCTGAACGGGGAAGTGGGTCATGCGACGATGCATCTCCGCAGGAGGTGTTTAAGGGAGGGAGAGAAGAGCTGTTGCCTCGAGCCTGAGAGACGTGCGAATGAGTGGCGAGATGGGGCTGGCATTTGTACAATGATGTGCATCATGAGGCTTGTGTCTCCAGGAATCGACGACCCGATACCGGCCCGCCAACGTCACTTTGCAGCGGTTCGTGATGCATGCCGGATCTGGCCCTGGCTGGGGATTGTGTTTTTACGTGTCTAAAGTGGGAAATGGAAAGGAGTTGATGGAAATCGCGTTGATGACTTGAAGGATGATGTACGTTTGGGGCAAGTGTCATGCAGTTGGTGCGAGGAAGTCACTACCGAAACACTGTGGGGAAGCCACTCCCACGGCATGCAGGAGAACTTACGCAGTATCCCTACCTGCATCACAGTTAACGAACTCTTTCAAATTTGATCCTCTGGAAAATATTCCAACTCAACAGATTGACCCCCACAGTCAACTGACTGACGCCCAGACAGCCCTCCTGCTCAAACCCACGGGATGGGGACCAAGTACATAACCTGAAAGTGGTCTGGTGGTCTGGTGGTCTGCCATGGTGAGACAATTCTCCAGCACAATGTCAGTCGCCCTCCATTGCCCAATCGAGGTCACTGGGCAGAGGCCGGTGCTCCCCGACATTCCCCTTGGAGGCAGTGCGGTTTGAGGCGGCGATTGGCGATCAGCCAAGGTGAGAACCCCCGGAATAGCCAAAAGAAGCTAGCGGCGGAAGGGAGCCAGGGAGCCAGGGAGCCAGGGAGCCAGTTAGGATCTGCCACAGCGGTGTACCTGTAGCATCCCAGAGTGTGCCTGACACCCAGAATGTCTGGCTGGGCCTGGGGTACTACAACGTAATTAGTCACAATATATTACGACTTGCTCGATCATGGGCCCAGGGCAAGTAAACGGACGGTGGGCAGACAATGAGCGAGATAAGAACAGCCCGCCATAAACGCCGTAAACGCCTCCCTGCTCTGACGGCCGGCCCTCTCCTTCAGCCGAATTGCCGGAGTTAAACGTGCCATTCGCTTAATGCTGCAGTCGACAACCCATACGCGTCCTGTCTTTTATTTTTAGGCACCCCATTTAGGAGGTACAGAGTACCCAATTCGCGAATGATAGCCGGGAAGGAGGTTAGCCAGAGGCGCGAGGGAGATCCTTCCCCCCGACAAAAAGGACAAAACTCTCCATCTGCCCCATATCCCACAGTCTCCAGCGATATCTCGTAGCAATCAGGCTGATTGGCGACCTTTATCCCGCTTGTGCCGCACCTGCCGACTATGACAGGTTGCTCCCCCCCCGCCTTGGGGTGGGAAAAGTAGCTGAACCGAGTAATAAGCCGGGGTCGGTGACTTTGTTTCTGGGGGACCCCGGCTGCAGAGACACGGCTTATCTCACGAACCAAGACGCGTTTGCGACGAGATCTGGGACAAGACACGCTTGAAGAATGGTTCCCCCGCCCGACCATACCGTTGCACGGCATAAATGTCCCGAGGTGGAATGAGGCCGTGAATTGAGCCGCTGCGATGGGGGCCCTAGATAGGCCTCTATTACGGGGTAACTATTGATCGACCCGCTTGATCACGTATCCATGTGTGCTGGATAACTATTATCACGACGCAGATAAGAAGGGTGCGGGACGGCAAATGAGGATGCCACTGCCATGTAACTGCTGGTTGGGGGTAACGCACGGCGACTAGTTCATCAGCTTGTCTGGGGTTTATCGCGGGGAACGTTAGGCAAGCTTGCCCACCCCCAAATCCTGACGCCATCCTCGACGGTGGTGAGGCAAGTGATCGGCCAAATGTGAAGGGCGGCGCTGCACAGTTACCCATGGCTGCTTTGGTCGAAACTCTATGACATGCCATGGCTGCTTATCGACCCTACTGATGGGTCTGTGTTGTGTTGCCGACTCGCCACAATCGATCAAACTACTAGTTACGGAGCAATCTGTACGGGCAGTGAGAAGGCAAAAGATGCGAGGGGAGGAATGCGCGCGTGGAACCAGGCCAGCCAACAACCGAGACATTGTGCACGCCTTGGGACACGATGGGATGCTAGTGCCGAGCTGATATTCAACCTGCACGCTTGGCTCGGAGGCGTACGGGTGTCTTTGTTTGTCACCGGTCGGTGGGTGTGTTGTCGCCAGTCGGTGCCGTGAGGCGAATGCAAGGCCGATTTTTTCTTCTTCTTGTTGGATGTGCTGTCACACAATTATGCGGTCTCCAAGGGACAACCATGTTGGGCGGAGAGGCGATGTTAGGGAGGCGCGGCCACAAGGCAGTGGCCAGCTGGAGATTACTGTGTAGCCGTCGTGTAATTGCTCCTAGAGGGCGAAATAGGCTGTTTGGGGTTTGTGGATGAGTGGGCGGGTGTCTCGAGTAGGGCTGACGCTGACGCTCTTGCCATCGAGCCCGCCTCCACGCCATTGCTGGATTTATTTGATGGAGAGTGCGGCTCATCCGCGTCACCCATCACCCATCACCCATCACCCATCACCCGTCACCCGTCACCACACACCTTCGACCCTAGCTGCAACGCCCGTCCACACCTGGCAATGCCAAGGGTGCTGCGTAGCAAGTAGCTGAGCCATTGGCGTTTGCATGGCTTGGGACAGGAGGAATCGCGTGTCTCTGACCTGCTCCAGAGGGTCACGAGACACAAACGGGTAGTCGCACAATATGGTCTGGGCGTTATATCAATGCCCGGTACGTTGCAGAAGACGAAGCCACGGCGGCATCTTGACCGGCACTACACCGAGCCTTGGCAGATTTGCCTGGTGCAGTGTGCTCTGTACGAGGCTCGGAGTCGAGGTAGGACCATCGGGAATGGAATCACGCAGACCCTGCAGGCTGCAGCATTCCTCATCTCACCAGTCTACCCCGGACTCTGCACTCAACCACCATGGGGCCTCTGCGGACATGGCGCAGAGCAAAAGTGCGGCCGACAGCACAGGATTGACGGCACGCGGGTCAAGGTGGGCTAGCGGTGGCAGGACGGGACAGGACGGCGGCATCATAGCCGGCAGTATCACGGGCTGCCGAGCGAGGTGGTACGGCTAGAGGGGACAGTTCCCATCTCGAAGGAAGCACTCTGTAAAGCGGAACGCGTTCCCCAGGCCGGAAGGAGACGCTGGTGTCGAGGCGGGAAGAGGCCTTTGGAGCTTCTGTCTTGAGGCACGCGCATGTGTGGGCGTGGTGCCGGCCCCCGGATCATAGGTGTGATTAGGCACGAAGCAGGCACGGAGGAATCATCGGTGGCACAATCTAGCCAGCTAGCTCCCAGCGCCTGGTGCTCAGTGCTCAATCCTCAGTGCCACATGTTACATGCCGCCGACTTGACAGACAGACGGACGACGGAGTAGGAGTAGTACAGGTAGCATGACGGAGCGCCGAGGCGGTTTAGTGCGCACGAGTAATGGGTGAGGCGAGACGACGGACCGGGTTGCCAGATCACCTCATCTGTACTCTCTGCAGGCTGGAGGCGATCAGTCAGAGGCGCTGGAATGGAGGCCAATCACTTCAGCACGGCGCCGCTGCGCCCCACGGCCGAGTCTGGCACTGAAAGGTGGGGGAAGGACCGCCCAAATCTCACCTGAAATGCCTCTAGCCGCGTACGAGGCCACTACGGACAGCCTGTAACCGCCCAAGAAGTACTTGGTCGCGGGCGAAGTCCTAGCAGGCAGCTGCGTCGCGCTGTCACGGAATTCGACTTCGACGGCCCACGGCGCAATTATACCAGCCTGCGGAATCCCGATGCTACCTTTGGCTCTGTCCCTGCGTGCCCGTCTCCGCGCCCTGCTCCCGCCGGGACGGTCTACGCTCTTTGCCTGCATTTGCACATGCTCACCCCGCCTTCTGACGCGATTCCTCTGGCGCTGCTGCGTCTGAATCTGGACTGCCTTGAAGGTCTGGAGCACGCCGGCTGTGAGGCGCCTCCTCGCCTGCAGGACGGCCCCTGGGCCCACGGTGAGGCTTCGTCCTTGCTCGTACTACGTGCATCTGGCAGGTGGTATGTCGCCTTTGGCGGGCCGAGGGGAGAGCGCTACGCAGATGGACGGACGGCTGGGAGTGGAGGTAGGTGGTGCAGGGCGTGTGCGCTACTTGCATCATCGTCGTCGTGGTGGGTGCTACCGAGCAGTGGTGCCAAAGAACGGCCCTGCTGAGGCCACCTACCCCCAAACGCCCTACCCACTGGCTACATCCCAAAGCCTACATCCCAGAGCCTACGGGCTACAGTGCAGCGCCCGTCCAGCGAGCAGCTGAGATGTTTATCGCGAGGGGTGTGGCTCCAGCATCCTCGGTGCGTGCCCACCCCGCCATACGTAGCCGAGCCAGTCATAGCCCCGCCATGGGGGTCCCCAGGTTGGGCAAGTACCACGGCCGCCCCAGTACCTGTCTGACTCCAGCGCCGGCTGGGGGCCCGGCTGGCTGCCCACGCACTGGAGAGGGGAGGGGTGTGGCTCTTGTTGGGAGACTAGGGAAAAAAAAAAAAAAAAGAGACACCAAGGAGACAGCGCGATAGAGGTACCGCCCCAGGAAAGCCGATGGGTATCTCGCTCCCCCCTCCTTGGCGCACGCCTGCGTGTCTCTCCTCCCCCGTCATCCCCCATCCCCTCCACTGCCCCGGTGCGCCCCATTCCCCTTCGCACCTAAACCCAACACCCCCCCCGTGGTGTCCCCCTGGGGCCCGCTGTGTGGCCTGCCTGTGCACCGCCTGTGGGAGGGCTGGAGATAGCCCAGCAAGAGCCTCGCCTCATTACCGCCAGCGGGTGGAGGTACCTGGCCCAATGTACTCACCTCCTTCTCTGCCTCTGCACACCCACCTCTACCGACCCGACCGAACCCGCCTTTTTAAAACCATTTTCATGCCCCCCTCTCCTGCCAAAAAAGTTTCTGTTCTCCTTCACCGAAATCCATGACACGCATCTCGCAAGCAAAACCCACCATAACAGACAAGACGATCACGGCCTCTTCCAAGCAAAGAGGCATCTTCGACTCCTACCACGCACCCAATTAGCCTCGACTTGGCACCGGCATCATCCCCTCTCCCACGCAGACGGCACTTGGCCTGCTCAGTCCTCCCATATCCACTGACCCCTCGACGGCGTCTACGTCAGCTGGATCACATGCAACGAGCAAAGTCGGCGGTCGACTTTTCCAGCCTGCTCAACCCCTCGACGTTGTCAGACAACGACCGCGATCATCACCAACAAGGCGACGGCGACATGGCTACCGCGGCTGTCACCGTGATCAAGCCCAACGGGCCTCTGCCCGGCGGCCAGGCCCAGGAGAACTCCAATGAGCTGCCTCGCCCTTACAAGTGCCCGCTCTGTGACAAGGCCTTCCACCGTCTCGAGCACCAGACTAGGCACATCCGCACCCACACGGGCGAGAAGCCCCATGCCTGCCAGTTCCCTGGCTGCAGCAAGAAGTTCTCCCGCTCCGACGAGCTGACTCGTCACTCTCGCATCCACAACAACCCCAACTCGAGGCGAGGCAACAAGGCCCAGCACCAGCAGCAGCTTCACCACCCTCAGGGCCTCCCGCCTCACATGCTGTCCGAGGGCATGATGGCTCCTCCTCCTGCCCCCAAGACGATCCGCTCGGCTCCCACGTCTACGCTCGTCTCGCCCAACGTGTCTCCTCCCCACTCGTACAACTCATTCGCCTCGCCTCAGTCAAACGGCCACCACTACGCCCGCAACGGCGACATCTCCATGCTGGCCAAGGCTGCGACTCAGGTGGAGCGGGAGACGCTGGCCGCGCCATCCAACCACCACGCCCCGAGACACCACCCGTACTACGCACACGGTGCTCACGGCTCGAGAGGTCACCTCGCTGGGCTGTCCTCCTACCACATGTCGAGGTCTCACTCCAGCGAGGACCATCAGGATGACCACTACAACGGGTCCCTCCGCCACGCAAAGAGATCCAGGCCCAACTCGCCCAACTCTACTGCCCCTTCGTCCCCCACTTTCTCGCACGACTCCTTGTCTCCCACTCCCGACCACACGCCGATTGCCACGCCGGCTCACTCTCCTCGTCTCCGCCCCTTCTCGGGCTACGAGCTCCCTAGTCTGCGGAACCTGACCCTGCACCACAACACGACGCCGGCACTGGCGCCCATGGAGCCCCATCTGGACGCCCCCCAGTTCCCGCAGCAGGCCCAGGCCAACGGGCCCCGCACTGGCATGTCGTTGACCGACATCATCAGCCGCCCCGACGGGTCGCAGCGAAAGTTGCCTGTGCCACAGGTTCCCAAGGTGGCGGTCCACGACCTGCTCTCTGACGGCAGCGGGCTCAACCACAGCGGGAGGAGCTCAGCCACGGGCAGCCTTGCTGGAGGCGATCTCATGGACCGGATGTAGGGATCACCACGTTATCGCACCTTGAATGACATGACGAATTTGGGCAATAGAGGTATAGACAGAAACGGCGTTAATGGTTTATATTGGAAAGGATCGGGCTCTACACGTTTCCACTACGAGAGGCTAGGCGGTTTAGGGCGGAATACAGGGCGCACAGATGAATAGGAATCAGGACATAGACATCACCACTACTTCCCAGGCGGATAGACATTTTCGGACAGGATTGGAGGACTAATTGGATTGCCCGTGGTAGGTGGCACAGGTCGCTCAGCCACCTCGACGAGGTCAATAGTGTAAATACAGTTAATTTGACGAGAATTATTATGTCACATTTCTCCCTGCTCGACTGGTTGCTGGCCCGACTGCTCCCGTGTGAATGACTGCTGGTGAATACGAGCACGAATGTGGCAGGGCTTGCAGCAGCGCCCGCCTGGACGAGGCGATTCGTCGTATAATTAGCAAGTTGGGTGCGTCTGCTGGTTGGGCTTGGCCCCCCCCCCCCACCCCCCCCCCCCCCCCCCCGGCCAATCCAAATTGATTCTCGATTGTTCCCCCAGAGTCTTTGCTAGTGCCCAGCCCACAACCCCTACTAGGGCCCAAAACGTGGATTACGTGGTGCTCGTACTTGGCAGGCTGTAATGTGTCCTCTCGGCTTGGCGGCAGTGCGATGTGACTCGACATGCTAAAACGCAGTAGTCTCATAGTCGCCCCGAGATGGTGAGGCATAGGGGGGAAGAGGATGGTGCTAGTCGCCACCTGGTGAATGGACGGATGGAGGGGGCTAGCCAGGTGGTGCTTGGCGTAGTTGAGATCTGAGGGCCGGGCTGGGGATCCGAGAGACACACTTTCCACGTCTAATGCTTCCATTGCTAGGGAGGATTCCAGGAACTATTTCGGCACGTCCAACGCTCTGCACGCGCGCATTGTCTCGACGTCTATCTGAGGGCAGGGATCTCCATCCGCCGGTGCTACGTTGTAGGTCGGCAGTGGGATGTTTTGCGTGTGTTTAAACATGGACTCTGGGAGACGTGAGATTTGGTTAGAGGGGTGGTCTGACCTGGGTGCTACGTGTGGAGGAGAAACAGGAGAGAGTGTTTTGGGATGGGATCGGGAGTCTGGGTGCGATGGGATGGGGGTGGGGGAGATGTCTTGCAGGTGCGTGCGTGGGTGCGTGAGAGTCTGTGTACGTCTGTGTTGCGTCTGTGTTGCGTCTCCTGTTTATAGATCTGGAGCGGCGTCACAGCGGATGACGGACGGCAGGGAATGGTAAGAGAAGATGGATGGGGTTTCTTAACCTGCTGCCTGCCTTGCGAGCTGTGGGGAGGAGGCGCACGGCTGATACGAGATGGGTGGGAGGACGAGTTCGCCTCGGGCTGGGTGCAGCAGGTTTGGGTTCGCCGTGCTCTGCGTGCGCGTGCCGAGGAGGGAGAACTAGTGTTTCTTTTCTGGTGTTGCTTTTCAGCTTATTATCTGGGTTGTCTGGCAGTACGTTGGGGTCTGGGGAGATTGAGTTGCTGCTCAGGCCTGGCTTATTAGGATTCTGCTATACACCCGAAGCTCTTTCGCCCGAATTGAACAGTTTGTGGTCACAGCGCTGGGACAAGGTGGGGTTGGGGGGAATAAGGTCAGAGACAACGCGGGCAAGGGAGGGATCTGGGGAGAAGAAAAGAAATAAGGAAAGAGAGAGAGAGAGACGGGCGTTTTTCGAGCTGGCCTCATCCATGCACGGCTGGCGGCGGTGAACTTGGGTGTAGGTTGAGGGTTGAGGGATGAGGTCGAGGGTTGGCAAACTCGACTCTGAGGGCTAAAACAGGTGCTGGCCTTATCTTGTGTCGGCGTACCCGCGTCTGTCTCCTGTGTCCCATCGCCATGGGTCCCCCCCATGGGCAGGACTGTGGCTGCCGGATGGGAAGCCGGGCGGTCCGGTATGCGTGGGGGTGAGATGTGATGAGGTTTGTTTTGTGCGATGAGATGGGGGCAGTGCGGGCTGGTGATGTAGTGATGTGAGGGTTTCTTTGTTGGATTTGCGTGACGGGCGTTGAAGACAAGGGATGGTGATGGTGATGGTGGTGATGGTGAGTGATGGTAGTAGTGATGATGGTGATTGTGATGTTGACGATGAGCATGAGCATGAGGAGGTACTCTGTCAAACTGGAAACAAGGCTTCGCGGATGTCTCCCCTGTGCAGGGATGAAGCCACAAAAAGTACGTTACTGGTTGCGCCCACTGCACAGGCATGGTGGCGAGACCTGCAGCGGGCGAGATCAGGCGGAGTGTTTTGTCCTCCCTGAGAGCTTATTTCTGGGTCAAGGATTATTCAGGGAGGTAGGGATTGTCAAGAAGTACGGATTGTTCACAACAGGTACGGATTGGTGCAGAGACTTTCGTTTGCAGGACCATCAATTAGTACCTTGGCCATCTCGTGGCAGGCTGGAACGCGGCCGCAGTGGCAGATACCTACGTAGCGTTTGTGCGAGGAGCTGGACGGGTTCGCCTCGTTTTCTGGGGTAGCCTTTCATTTTCTGGGGGTGAGATTTATGTAATTTGATTTGTCTTTTGTGACTCCTAGCATGAACCAGGTGGTGCCCGAGAGGGCCGAGACTCATCGAATCAAGGGACAGCGCGAGAGGCTTCCGAGACAAGACACCGACAACGTGTCAGTTGGTCACGGTTGAAGATGGCGGTGAGGAAGAAGAAAAGTTTTTCCCACAGCCGCGCGAGGTGCTGTGGCTTGGGCGTATTGACGTGTGGTGTGAGTGTGTGAGTGTGTGAGTGTGTGTGGTGGGCGTGGTGGTGTCGGCGGCGGTGGTGTGTGGATGGCATTCTGCAGCATTGTCGCGGGTTGTGATGCGCGGGTCGAGAGCGTGCCGGGCGTGTGCCACGGTGTGTGTGTGTGTGTGTGTGTGTGTGTGTGTGTGTGTGTGTGTATAACGGCGGCTTGCGTTCCCAGTGGAGGGCGAGGGCGAGGGCGAGGGCGCGGGCTGCAGATAGACGGTGACGCGACGGGGTGAGCGGTGGCGGGATGGGATGAGGGCGGCCGCAGGCAGCATGAAGAGCTTGCAGGTCGATGAGAAGTCGCTGGACCGGTGGGATGGCGATGGGATGGCGATGGGACGACGTGCGATGATGGATGTGACGGTATGTCATGGCCGTAGTGACGTTGGGAGATATGGGTAGGTGGTTCTTCAGAGTCCACATTTGCGGTGGGTGTTGCGTTACGTTATGTCAATGCGTGGCCGGCTCTGCTGCAGATCGGCGAGGTGCGCATATGGCACAGTGCTCGAGGCGGCAATGCTATACTGGTGCAGAGCCTTGGCCGGCAGTGAGTGTCCATGGAGAGCTCTGCGGCGCCATGACTCGCAAAGGGCAAAGGCGGGGAAACGCGGGGTGGGAGACAGGCAAAGGTGAAGAAGGGAGTCGACGAGGCGGAATGCAGATGATGGGCCGGCATTGGCGTCGAGGTCTGTTGGGTTTGAGTTTGACGCCGTTATGGGGGTTGCCATTATGTGATGGAGATAATGCGACCTTGTCGGTGGGCAGCCACCACGACTTGTTTGACGGGCAGCTGCCATCTTGGAGTCGCCAGTCGATGTGTTGGAGTGGAATGTCGAGATATGGAATTGCTAGGATTCATGCACGGCGCAAATTGGACTCGCCTATCATTCGAGATGCTCTGCCGCAAGGGACTGGTGCATGGCAAGAATGGGTAGGGAGAAGAGTCCAGAGCACCAGCCCAATCTACGGGCACACCAGAGGCAGGCTAGCACAAATCATGCAGCCTCATCCTCTCTTACATCCTTCATCTTGATGTCAGACATGGAGTTCATTCATTTGCGCGGCATTGTTGCCCGTTCATCCAGTGGATGGATGTCGAGTACTCTCCTGCCAATATAGGCGGAAGAGTACCTCGAGCGTGGCCGTGATGTGAGGACTGCCACACCATCGTAGGCGTCACCGCAAGCAGAATGTCGTGATGGGGGTTCCTCACTCTGCGCCGTTATTGCCCCGAGGCACGGTGTGGGTGTATAGGCATAAGGTAGAGATCCCAGACCAGAAGTGAGGTGATCCATCCTTTCCCTGGCGACTCTTCTTCCTTCATGATGGCATCGCACCAACCCCTAGTCCAATGACGACATTCAGAGCGATCCTCAACCACGGAGGGGACGCTCGAGGCACCGAGGACACATACGCCCACCTAGTTATCTCTGGACTCTTCCGTCTGACAGATAGCGGACCGCCAGCCCAGGCCCCCCCAGACAGCAAGCAGCCCACGGTCCTCGCGCCTTCCCCGCATGCGGGAAACCTGGAGATTTGATGACATTGCGATTCTTATCGTTTTGGGGCTTGTGGGTGAAGATATGTTGAGCCTGGGGTGAGATGAGTGTGGGGAGATGACGGCTGCCCTGCTTATCTGGGTGGTCTTTGGCTGAATCGGGCGTCGGGATTTCGGCGTTTGGCCTGACGCCTGATTGTGTTTGGTGGACGCAGAGACAGGCCATCTCCAGCTATGGAGTAGATACGGAGTACATGATGACCGGAGATATCGTGGAAAGGCATCGCCGTTCCGTCACCCTTGCCCACCCGCTGCTGACGAGCACCCGCACGCCGTCGACACCCCCAGACTCATCATCCACAAAGCCCATGATTGAAGTCTCGTCTTCCATCATCGCTACGTTGCGGCGGCGGGACGAATCAGGCACCCGCATAGCACGAGTGGGCCGGCGCCCCGAACGGAGCAGGTCGAGCCATCTCGGTGGCCGCCCCCCGAGAGCCCCATGTTCCTCTCGCCCAGCTGTGCGTGCCTGCAGGATTGGAATATCGCCTTCCTCTTTGTCGTGCTTTTAGCCGCTTCCAGGACCGCGTCGAACTAGCCAACTGCTCTTCTAAGCGCCCCCCGACGACGGTGCGATGCTGCATGTTGATTGCTGATTGCAGCGGGTCAGATCAGAGGGGCCCGGTTATTGGTGTTCCGCCCGCAATGGCGCCGCGGTGCTTGGCGGCGGACGAACCATCCTGGTGAGCGGCGCAAGGTGTGATTGCCCGGAGACTTGAGTAATTGGGTCATCGCGGACAGGCTGGACGGATCCTTCGACGTGTCGGGAGATGCCCTGTAGCTGTAGCCAGCCCACGGCGATGGGGCATACACGCGGACTGCTTGGGGCGAATGCTGCCGTCGCCAACACGCCGCACCAGCAATGGTGTCCGCCTCTTCCTCGCCCCCATTGCCCGCTCGCCTGGGCCATGCCGCCTGTCCCATTGACTGAGCGGCCGAGCCCTCGAGGCATTGGTCGATGGATGCGTTGCAATCTCGACCAGCGGCCGCCCCGCCATCAAGGTCCTCTGCTAGTGAGCGGGCAGACGGGCCATGAGTGAGCTTGATGGCTAACTCGGGTAGGTGCTGCCCACCAGCCAGCGCCTCGCGCCTGCCACAGAGGACTGGCCGGCAAGTACCTCCCATCGAGGGTACTGTGGCTTGCTGTGCAACAGGCCTGCTACGTTGCACCCCGCCGAGTACCACTGCCACTGTTCACCAGTGGCCACTACAACGTGCTATAGCTGGGGTGTACCGCCGATGCTAGTGCCAATAGCCCACAGCGGCACAGGCTAGGCTGGTGCTGGGAGGAAGGGTTGGCGAGGACCTAGAGCCTGAGCCTTCTCCCCGTGGGGGTGTGTGAGCCGCTCGCAGGGTACAAGACACGGGGTACCTGCCAGGTTGTACAGAGCAGGCGCCTTTGGTTGTAAGGCCCTGTAAGTTCACGCCCCGGACCCATCGCATTGTTCTACGGGGTACCTAAGGCCAAGTACCTCGAGAGAGGCAGGGCTCTGATAGGTGCCATACCCTGGAGGCTACAGTCATCCACGGGCGTCCATCCCCTACAGCCAGCCCTGTAAACCCAGGGCTCGATGGGCTTCGGTCCCGATGGGACACCCATGCATGCACCTTGTCGAGATGTCCATCGCAAGATTTGGCAGCCGCCAGGGGGAGCTAGGCCTGTCAATGCAAAGGTAGACATGTCCCTGCGGATCTTACGCCACTCTATTATCGGGCCTCATGCCGAGCACATTTTGTGCATATGCGCAGAGGAGCGATGGAGATGCCAACGGTCCGATCGTCGACGAGAGAGGAAGTGCCATGTCCAACCTCGCGCTGGATCCGTGGCGACGGTTGCCGTTGCAGCCATTATGGGGACGCAGGCGGGAGTTGGGTATGGTATGTTGTGAAACGTGGCACGTACGGGCGTTCCTGTGAAGGACTGAGAGGCACTGAGGCACTGAGGCACTGGAGGCGCGGCTCGGAAATATCCCTCATGAGGATGGAGGCAATGGCACGGTGACTACGCGCGAGTGGCTGTTTTGGAGTTTACACGGCCGCGGGCAATGAATGGCTTGTTTCGATGGGTCGAGGCAGGGCGTTGGAGCGGAGCGTTGCGGTTACATGGCCTGCCGTTGCTGGCGAGTCGACGTCTCATCCACAGTATACTGCCACCACTCTACATGCAACGACGCGGGCTATAACGAGGACACGTACGATTATGTCGCATTCTGCCGTTGTACCGATATGCAGATGCCGCCAATGTTAAATTGTCAATTGGCATTGATCGTCGGGGCGACTCGGCCGCATCTTTGGCCATGCAGGAGCACTCTGCATCGACGCTCATCGACGCTCACCATGTTCGCCCGACATGATTCCATCGAATACATGTGTGAAGCGACGCCTTGCGGATACTGACGTGAGGCTTACCGGTCTGGCTGGATGCACCTCAGATAGCAAATGTCGTCGGGGACGTCGGCTCGATCGTGGACTCTCACCCCAGAGCCAAGGGGGGGGATCGTGGAGTCAGCATCTGACGAGGCGGATGCCGCGCGTTAGCGTGTGCTACCGTTGGATGATACGCACTGCTGCTGGCGAGTTGTAGATGGCGATGGCTAAGGGGTGCCGGCGGTGACAACCCAACGCAGTCTTGGTAGAAGGCTTGCTGTTCAGTATCTGCCGACGTGGTGACCACACAGTGTAGGCTGGACGGTTCAACATCCCCGTGGAGCTAAATTGGGTTTATAAGCGGCTTTATGCGACAACCCTTGCTGTGTCTTTATTCCTGCCAGTCCTCGGCTTTATTAACGTGTATGTGGCGTGCTCTGATATTGTCGGAAGCCTCCCAATCGCACGAGCTCTCGTCCACCTGTGCCAGAAGCCCACTGGCCAGCAGCCCCCTCAGGTCGTAGAATCACAAAGGTATGTTCCATCTCAGGGTTCTTGGCAAAAGTCGTTCTGTCCGGCCTCATTTCGCGCGACAGGACTGACAGCGGCCGTGGGACCGAGGAGGATCACGGCACATCACACCACCTACACCGCTCGCCGCTCGTACATAAAATCACCATTTTTGCACCAATTGCTGGACTAATGAAGCTCGCTTTCATACACCCACCGGTACAGACACGCCGACGCCGGGGCGTCCCTTTCCATCCAGAGGGCCATTGCTACCGCATATCATACAGGGTTCTCCTCTTCCATCAGACACAGAGGGGGCTGGCTGCCCTCCCTCTCGGCTTTCCTCCCGGCCCTTGCACACCCTCCCAGTTTCCCCTGGGAACAGAATTCCCGTGAGGGTGAGGGCGTGTCAGAGAGCCGTGATGGTGCTGCTTCCCCGCAGTTGCAGTGCTAGATTCGATTAATATACCTGCCGTGTAATCCCAGCTGGGGGCGGAGTCGCGAACTCTATCTAGGCTTAAGGGCGTCGATAAATACAAGGAATGAGTTGACTATCACATGTTTTGACGTTAAGCTATCACCACTGTTAGCAGAAGGTAGATGGGGAACGGGCTGAGAGGGTTGCATGATCTTCAGGCCTGGAGCACGGAATTAGATTGCCCTGGGAGTGGACAGGCATCCCCTGGCGATTGGAATGTCATCTCCTGGCCTCCTTTGCCGAGTTCTTGGACGGGACGTGGCTGTCGGTGTTGGTCCGGGTGCGGCTCACCGGTGTGGGTATTCAACGTTGTATACAGCAGCGCTTGCGTTGCGGCTTGATGCTGACCGTCCATTGTCTGGCTCATCCTTCAGGCCGTGCTGGCATCCTCCCAGGAACAAGAAGCAATTTAAGAAAGAAAGAAAGAAAGAAAGGGGGGAAAAAATTACCGCGCTTTGCGAAGTGCCGGGTCGTAGGAAAAGCCTGGTCCTGCAGACATCCCGCCTCGGAAGGTGCGGTCGGCCATGTTGGTGGACCGGCACGTCTTGTGGCGCCGGAGTGCCGATGAGACAGACGTTTGTATCAGATATGATGTTGTGCATATTCACATGTTAGACTGGCACGTTTTCTGCCATGGCCTTGCGCGGCTGATTCGAATCTGAGAACGGATCGAGGTGCAGTCAGATTAGACGATGCGGCTTTGCACCGAAGAGGGTATTGAGCCGGGCGGTGCAACGGCAGATGTCGAAACTCCTGATCCGCGTCGGAGTGGCGTGTGGACTCCGTGTCCTTGGTGGATGTGGGTTTCGATGCTGGAGATACAGCACATCGCGATGCAAAGACCATCCGTTCTCTCCATTCTGGCCTTGTGCTAGAATGGGTTTGAAGGGGGGCGTGGGTGTATCGTCGACTCTCCGGATCGATCAAGTACCTCTTCCTGAAGTCTACTTCTTGGACGTGACGCCACAGTCGCTGCGGAAAGGCGAAGTCATGATGCAAGATTACGCGTTGATGTTATCAGACTCGATTCGACGGCTTTGCGGAATAGAGCTGGCATGTGACATTGCGGGCTTGCTGGGAACGGTGCTCGCGCGTTGACGAGCAACAGGTTTGTCACATTGGAGCCGACAGCCAAACGTTGCTATTACGTAGGATAATCCTCCCTTCCAAAGTAGGTGTGCCTCACTTCTGCAAGGCACCTCCTCCATGTCTTGGTGAATCCAAATCAAAGGACGTGTCAATCCGGGGAAACCTGATGGGGCTTGGACGTCGGTTGCGGACCATCCGCAGGCTCTTGATGGTGCCGAGTGGCTCTTGCTCGTCATTGCGTGAGGACTCTGAACGAACTTCAAGAGGACATCCATCTCACCGACAAGTTTCCCATGTGCTATCCATTGCACGCAGCAAGAATTCACGGTTGAAGACGTTCCGGGGCAATTCGAAATAAGTCGTCATCACTATCAATATACAGCTAGTCATACACGCATCCTCGCCACTCGAGAGACCGCCCTTTGGGGATCTCTACCACTTCACGCCAAACCAGCTCAGCGACTTCTTGTCTGACCCTGACCCAGATGTATCTGAATTTTCAAGGTAGATTCGTTCGTGCCCCTTGACGTCGACAAAGAGGTACTTGTACTCGTAATCGCTCTCGCCGCGTCGCTTGATCATATGCAGCTGAGCGACGCCGTTTTCTCGGGGTCCATCGACCTCGTCACTGTTAGCTTGGGCGTGGGCAAGATGAAGCTGGCAACTTACGTGGAAGTGCATGAGAAAGTGCTGGTTTCCTTGAGGGTCTGTCCTTTCCGAGGAGCTGCAGGCCGTTAGCAACTCTGTATGAGCTTCAGGCATCACCATGCCACGTACGCAACCGGACGCGCTCTGCGCCACTTATTATACGTTTCCTCTCCATGCGCTGTGATCTTTTTGGCATCTCCCAAGAGTTGTGTGCACCGCTGGTCCTTCTTGATCTTGTCCACGGCTCGGTTGAACTGGCTTGTCTTGCTGTCGGGGGAAAAGACGTCTGTCCAGAGGAAGTATCCGACGCCGGTCTGGAACACGGGGTCAGCGAGTGTCCGAGCCAGCAGCACCACGCGCATCAATCCATACCGTAAGCACGAGGCCAACCACTATCATGCCAAAGTTATAGGTCTGCTGCGTCGCCCTGGCTGTCTTTTCGCCGGCGGAGAGCTCGCTCCACGGCACATGCCCATCGTCGTTGAAGGCAGTGACGGTGCGCCGCTTGGGGCCCTGGGGACCCCGGGGTGTGGTTCCTAGGCTATTCTGCGTCGCATAGGATCGTGTCAAGAGAAAAGATCGGATTGTTGTCGGAGATGCGCCTATGGCTGCGGCAGGTCGGATTGCGACGAGGGCGGCGGCGTTTGTTAGCTTCATAGTGACGAATTTTCAGCTTCCATCGTACCAGGCATACGTCTGACACTATAAGATACGGGCAACGGAGACCCTGGTGCTGGTGGGCGGGATGATTTGAATGTTGAAGGCCGACGATGGTCTCAGCACCTCGCTCCACTGTAGATGCTGTGTTTCTTGGTGTTTGGGTAGATCAGCTTAGCAGATGTAAATAGCGTGGATACCGCCCTCGGCAGAAAGTCGAGGGTGGGGGCTTGGTCGGCCAAATGCGGTTTAGCGCCTGGCGATATGCCACTTTACCAAATGACCCTCATCACCAAGTCGTCCCTCTCCTGAACGCCGTCAGATCCCAAATGCACATGCTTCGTGTCCTTTGAACGGAAACACGTCACTCTCACACGCCGTGCCACGGATACCGCTTTCCCCGTGCTATAGAAGGAACACGTATTCCCATCGCGACGGCCATATCTTGTACTTGCAGCCGAGACCGCCAATATGAGTGGCCTCGCGACCAAGCAGCAGTCGCAGAAGATCTTTGAGAAGTTGAAGACCAAGCCGGCGAACAAGGTAGACGCAATCCAGTTGCGGAACATGCACGTTTATCACACAGCTAACTCGTTGTAGGTATGCTTTGACTGCGGCCAGAAGAACCCAACCTGGACATCGGTGCCTTTTGGCATCTACCTCTGTCTCGACTGCTCCTCGAACCATCGCAACCTCGGTGTGCACATCTCGTTTGTGCGATCCACCAACCTCGACCGTAGGTGCACCGAGACGATTGGGAAGCGCTGTCAGTACTAACCTTGACGTTCAGAGTGGCAATGGGATCAGCTGAGGTCCATGAAGGTTGGCGGTAACGAGTCGGCAACCAAGTTCTTCCAGCAAAACGGCGGCACCGCGGCCCTCAACAGCAAAGACTCCAAGACCAAGTACCAGTCCAGTGCCGCTACCAAATACAAGGACGAACTGAAGAGGAGGGTCGCAAACGATGCGAGAGAGTACGCATTGACTCCATTGCAACATGTGCATCTTTGATCGCTGACCGTCGTCTAGCTACCCCGATGAGGTTGTCGTTGTCGATGCACCAGAGGGCAATGGCTCGTCTACCCCTGCCGGAGAGCCCGACGACGATTTCTTCTCTTCCTGGGATAAGCCCTCAATCAAGCGACCAACCCCGCCCATCTCTCGAACCGCGACACCTCCCGTTGTTGGTCGCACTCCCTCCCCATTCCTAAACGCAGGCAACGGCAAAGACATTGCCCGCTCGGCATCTCCCCTTGCCAAGAGTGAATCTGCTGGTGAACCAAAGCCCGCGAGCCGCGTCACAACCTCTGCAGCTCTGCGAAAGACGGCCACTGGTCCTCGCAAAGCTAATGTCCTCGGAGCCAAGAAGGTCCCCAAACTAGGGGCCAAGAAGGTCACTGGCGATGTCATCGACTTTGATGAGGCAGAGAAGAAGGCCAAGGAGGAGGCCGAGCGTATCGCCAAGCTGGGCTATGACCCCGAAGCTGACGAGGCGCCAGAGGCAAAGAACAGCGCCACTGCGGCCACCATCATCTCTCCCACCCCTGTCAGCCCTTCCAGAGCCACGAGCTCTTCGCACACCCGACAGAAGTCTAGTGCAGAGATGGAGAGGCTAGGCATGGGCATGGGCAGACTTGGGTTTGGGCAGATTGGAGGCGGCAAGGCCGCGGCTGCTTCTGGTGCCCCCAAGAAGAATGCTGGCGGTTTTGGCTCAGTTGGTCCCGTCAAGGCGTCAAACGGTAGGTTGCTTCCCTTTCATCCATTCATCATTCAAATTGCAGATACGCTGACAGCCCACACAGACGACTCAGAAAACTATGCGCGCAGCAAGTTTGGCGCTCAAAAGGGCATCTCATCAGACGAGTTCTTCGGCAAGGGTCAGTTCGATTCCAACGCTCAGTCCGAGGCCAAGAGCCGCCTCCAAGGCTTCGAGGGGGCCTCTGCCATCTCATCCAACGCCTACTTTGGTCGTCCTGAGGAAGAAGAGACCGAGGACTATGGTGACCTCGAGGGTGCGGCCAGGGATTTCGTGCGTAAGTTTGGTCTCACGGCCGGCGACGACTTGGAGAACTTGAGCAGCGTGTTGGGCGAGGGCGCCACGCGTCTTCAGGGAGCCATTCGAAACTACCTCGGCAACTAGATGGAAATGAAAGAGGGCGGATTGACTGGTGCGAATGAGGATCATGGTCGGCGTAGAAAAGGTGTCGATGGATAGACGTGTAGTGGCAGCAAGGTGGAACGGCAATGAGACGTCGAATGGAGGCAATATATCTATCTCAATGACACGGACAATGGACATGGACAACGGATCGCATACCCTTCAAGTGACGGGCGGTGGCAACTCGGGACATGAAACGCGCAATGCGTTGATGATGACGGTGTACGTGTGGGTGTCAAACTTGATATCGTTAGCATGATTAGACATGAATTTCGTTGTACACTGCGCTGCCCTTGCTCGATGTGTTGGTGGTTTCTAACAACGCATGCACTTGAAAATGGTTCGAGTATGGGTACGTCCCAAAACATTTTCACAGGCGGATACGACATGACGCAGCACAATCACCGGTAGAGCGCACCCACTAAACGAGACAATTCCATAATCGTAAGTACATTAGAAGACGCAGCTCCATGCTATATAATCTACACAAGCATCTTTATGCAACACAAAGGAAAGTTAACCAAGGGGGAACATGATGCCAGACACCACTGCGTCGGCCCCAGCCCACCCCCCAAATATCGTGAGCTCTTTTTTTTTTCCAGTTTCAATCCTCTTACAGCTTGGCAATCATCTTGTTGCCCTTTTGCAGCCAGGCGACAGCGTCGGTGATGAACTCGTCGACGACGCCCTTGGCAGGCTTCTGCTCGTTAACGACGGCAGCGGCCTTGCCCATGAGGAAGGGGCGGAACTGCTCAAGAGGGTCGTCATCGTCGTCGTCGGAGCCGCTGGAGGCGGCGGCGCCGTCGATGCCCTTGAGGCCCTCGGTGTTGCCGCTCATGACCTTGTCCAGGTCAGCCTCGTAGGGAATGGTGCCCTTGGCGGCGAGCTCCTTCATCTCGGCCTGGCGGTTGGTCTCCCAGTCGTTGATGTAGGGGTTGTTGCGGACGCGCATGGGGCGACCGGTGAAGATGATTGTGCGGACGTTGTCGTCGTGGCCGGCGGTGCGGACGGCGTCCTTGTGGGCCTTGGGGGCGCCGGCCTCGTCGGTGAGGATGAAGCGGGTGCCGACCCAGACGGCGCCGGCGCCCATCATGAGGGACGCGGCGAGCAGCTGGCCGTTGTAGATACCGCCGGCGGCGATGACCTGGACGGGCCCGCCGGGTGATGGGGGGACTTGGCCTTGTTGCAGATCTCGACGCAGGCGGGGATGAGGACCGTGGTGGGGATGTCACCGGTGTGGCCACCGCCCTCACCGCCCTGGGCGCAGATGATGTCGACGCCGAGATCGATGCACTTCTTGACGTGCTTGACGTGGCCCACCATGTTCATGTAGACGATGCCGTGTTGGTGGAGGCGGTCGACGACGGCCTTGGGGGGGCACGCCGACGGCCGAGACGAAGAGCTTGGCGCCGGATTCGATGATGATGTCGACGAGCTCGTTGAGCTTGCCCTTGGTGTAATCATAGCTGGTGGGGAGTCTTGTCAGCATGCCGTATCTGACGGGAGAGCGCGATGCCCTTGCTGCCTGGCGCCGTCTCGTAGCTGGCTGGCTCGCAGCGCAACGCAGCGCTACGCAGCACATGTCTGACATGTGATGGCTGACCCGTCTTTCAACGTGGACAGGCTGCAAAGACGGCGGCGGGGCTAGAGGGAGGCAAACTTACTTGGTCTTGCGGGCGCTTCCACCGACCTGGGGGAGCAGCAGATCAACGCCAAAGGGCGCGTTCTTGTCGTGGAGGTGCTCCTTGAGCTCGGCGACCTGCTCGCGGAGCATGTCGGGGGTGTAGCCAACACCACCGATGACTCCCAGGCCTCCGGCGTTGGTGACGGCGGCGGCCAGCTTGGGGCCGGCGGCGACGTTCATGCCCGCCAGGAGGATGGGGTGCTTGATCTTGAAAAGATCGGTGATGGGTGTGCGGATCTGCTCTGCGGGATGGGAGTTAGTATGTGGGTGAGAGGAGGCAGCTCAAGAGCGGACGAGCAGGACGTACGAGGAGAAGCCATTTTGACGGTTGTGATTGAGTTGGGTGTTTGGGGGACTGTAGACGGCGAGCGAGGGAGAGAAGGGGCGAGATTGAGGGTGCGAGCAATTATGAGAGGAAGAAGAAGAAGAGGAGGAGGAGGAGGAGGAAGAGATCTGGAAATGTCTGTCTGGAGAAAAGCGACGCGGACTAGTAATAGCAGCCAGGAGGGGGACGTGATGACGGTGCCGTCGGCGGCGAGTCGGTGCGTCGGCCACCAAGAAAAGGCAGAAAAAGCCTGGGCTCTCAAACGAGCCGAGGTTTGGAGAGGGGCGGCTTGACCTGGTTGGGCCTAGCGCCTGGAAGTATTGCCGGGACGGGCATGACGGGGTCTGGGGAAGGGAGCGGTGATGCCGAGGTGAGGCGCGGGGTACTTGTCGTTTGTATGTGGCTCTGGTTGGCGACGGAGGTACCGCTGGATGTGGCATCACGCAGGTCGCGCATGCAAGACTGATGAGTAACCAGCGACTCGACGCCGTCTCCAATGCTGCATGGCCGACCTGGACCGAGATTTCTGAATGGCGGCCGTGGTTTGACCGTCCGGGGAATCTCCCTCCATGAAGCGCATCGGGGCACAGGCTCGTTCGTTTGCGTTTGGCCTGTGAACGGGATGCCAGTTGCGTATTGGGGATGCCGGCGGAGTCAGGGCGGAGCCACGGGGCAACTGCCAACAGCACACTGGCAGCTCGCAGAGAAGGCGTCCTGGCTGGCCATGCGTGTGTGAATAGGGTCGGGCCCGCTCCGCACTGCGGACTCGAGTGTTTGGGGGGCTGACGCCGTGGAGGGAGCAGACCGACTGCCAGTGGGGATGCCGTCAGCACGCTGTCGGCCATCAAGACTTTCGTGCCGCGTCGAGAACCCCATTTTTACCCCGAGCGATAATTACATGGTTTCTTGCACATGCAAGCGAGCCACCATCATGCGGACACTCTTGTCTTATCAATCTAAGATCCGCCGCGCGTGATCGGAGGGGCCGTCTAGGGTAGCCGTGGTCCAGGGTAATCAGGAGCCGTTTCACATGATTGCGCGCCAGGTGCATGGTAGTCTGGGCTGATGATTAATTGCTGGCCTGAATTATGTGCAATGCTGGACGGCAATGGCAGGTGTATTGTGTGATGGCCTGGTACTGTTTTTCTTTTCTTTTCTTTTCTTTTCTTTTCTTTTCTTTTCTTTCAACAGTTTCCAGCCAAGAGAACCTGTTGGAGTTTACTCTGGGTGGAACATGTTGAGTGCTGGGGACTTGCTCTCTGCGGTGGGGGAACCCTCCGAGGGTAGCATGTACCCCTGCGGGTAAAAGTGGTGGATGGATACCTGCGGTGGTCAAGCTCCAAAAACGCAGATTTCGCAGATTTCGCAGCTTTCAACTTCATCAAGCCAGTCCAACCGACCGTTTAAGCAACGCATCGCCTGGTCGTCAAGTCGTAACCCGTCAAACCACCATGATACATCCAATCGCGCTCTCATAGCCCTCACCATGAACTGCAGCGCTTTCCGCGGATCCCTATCCCGGCCCTTGGCTGCTACCCGCCAAGATGCCCTGAGGAGCAGGCCACCACGCGCTCATCCGCGATGCCTCTCAACACAACCGCGAGTGCAGACGCCGCGCTGCACCAGGTCGGTGCGGCGCCTCCCACGCCCAGAGCTGTGGCAAGCGCCCCGTCTCATCCGCCCCTACTCAGGATGCGGGTGCCGAGGACAGAGCCGCGCAAAGACGGCGTACATTGCCCTCGGGAGCAACATGGGCGACAGGGTCGCCGAGATCGAAAAGGCGTGTCGGGAGATGGACCGGCGGGGCATCCATGTCAAGAAGACGAGCAGCCTTTGGGAGACGGAGCCCATGTACGTTACCGACCAGGACCGGTTCATCAATGGCGTTTGTGAGGTATGTGACGGTTGCTCTTCTCGGCCATCCCGTTGAGCCCCCTCCCCGCCCCCCCGACGGTTCACATCTTTCTCACACCTTGCACACAGGTCGAGACGGAGCTGGAGCCCATCGCCCTTCTGGACCAGCTGCAGGCCATCGAGGATGGCATGGGGAGGAAAAAAATCATAGACAAGGGCCCGCGCAACATCGACCTCGACATCTTGATGTACGGCGATGAGTCGGTCCAACATCCGCGCCTCCAAGTTCCTCATATCGGCATCACTGAGCGAGAATTTGTGCTTCGGCCCTTGGCTGAGTGAGTGCCGCCCCATGACGTCCACGGAGACAACACGCGCGACGCTAACATCTAGCAGGCTGATCCCTTCCAAATCGCTCGACTCGTCCAAGCCGTGGAAGCTCATCCAGGACAACCTCAACGAGCTGCCCCTAGGAGAGCCACTATCATCCGTCACGCCGTTGTCGGCAACATCTGCTCCCCTCACCCCTCTCGTCTCTAGTCGAAGGACGCAGGTGATGGCTATTCTGAACGTCACTCCTGATTCCTTCTCTGACGGCGGCAACCATAGCCACGCCACTCTTTCGACGACGATCCAAGACATCATCGACAGCGGCGCATCCATCATCGACGTCGGCGGACAGTCCACTGCCCCTGGACGACCAGAGGTGACCATCGACGAGGAGCTGTCCCGGGTCATTCCCGCCATCGAGCTCATACGCTCGACACCCGAAACGCGAGGCGCAGTCATCAGCGTCGACACCTATCGCGCCTCCGTGGCAGAAGAGGCAATCGGAAGCGGTGCAGACATCATCAACGACGTCTCCGGCGGGACTCTAGATCCCGCCATGCTATCCACCGTGGCTCGGCTCGGCAAGACAATCTGCCTTATGCACATGCGCGGCACCCCCCGAACCATGAACGACCTCACCTCCTACCCCGATGGCCTGATCCCCACCGTCGCATCCGAGATCCTCGCCCGCGTCGCGGCCGCCGAGGCGGCGGGAATCCGGCGCTGGCGCATCATGGTGGACCCGGGGCTGGGCTTCGCGAAGACGAGCGCGCAGAACCTCGAGCTGCTCCGGAACCTCGGCGAGCTCCGGAGCTGGCCTGGACTGGAGGGCTTGCCGTGGCTGGTCGGGGCGAGCCGGAAGAGCTTTGTTGGGAGAGCGACCGGCGTGGAGGAGCCGTCGCAGAGGACCTGGGGCACGGCGGCGACGGTGGCCGCGGCGGTCCAGGGAGGCGCGGATGTGGTGAGGGTTCACGATGTTCGGGAGATGAGCGTTGTGCGAGCCATGGCGGATGCCATTTGGCGAGTGTAAGCTTCCCTGAGGAGAGGCGCGATGCTCTATTCTAGCCTGGTAGATCCGGCGCCGGGTTTGCTCATCCGCCTCCTTGCCATGATTCTGGAGCTCTGGAATCTTGGACGTGGTGTTCTGTAACACAACAGCATAATTCACATGTAGACATCAGTCATCAAGCGACACATCATGCCGAGCCCAAACGATCTACACCTACGTGCTCTTGCTCGCCCCTTCTCATTCCATCGCCATCATTGCACAGCAGAGATGAGTGTAACACATGCCAGTCCCGATCCCATGGCACGCCGACCACCACTGCGCAGTCAGTCTCTCTGCCCATCAACCGCCCTCGAGAGTGGGAAGACATCGTCGACCTGCAGCAAGGGTCATCCACATGCCGCCGTACTACGCATCCTCTTCCCTCCCATCCACCAAGAGAAACCCGACGGCCTCCCTCCTCTCCCCGCATATATTCCTCCCCTACCCTCATGCACATCTGTGCTTTACACTGCGTCAGTACCCAGGTGACTCAACGTGGTTAAATGCCTCTCTTCACCGGTCACACAAAGATCTCTCTTGTCTCGCCCCTAACAGAGCCTCAAATCTGCCCCACCAACGCGGAGGAACATCTCCAACACCTCCGTCTTTTTGCCCGGTTTCCTTTCTTGTTTTGCTGGCCTTCTTCCACGTCTGCACCACAAATGCAATGTCGATCACCGGTGTGCAAGCACATGCAGCGCCTCCGCACAGGTTGTGCCTTTTTTTTTTTTTCATATCTTTTTCGCTGTTCTTTTCTTGTTTTCCCGTAGCACGCGTGATGTCAACGGGTAGCCTTACTTTTTGACCCGCGCCTTTAGTGCACGTTTATCGCATTCTGTACTTGGTGGGCGTAGTTGACAGCTCATCCGCCTTCTCACACCCTCCGCCGGCTCCTGGTAGACTGGCGTGGTTATCCCAAGTCGCTGCGACGTACTGCCGAGTGATGACTTGCACGCGCACCCGGTGAAGGGACGAAAATGAAAGGTTGTAGGTGGAGTGGAGGGGACGGAAGACGTGCAGGATCGCGATTCGTGGTACCCCAGCCGTCCATCATTCTGGAGTTATTGTGGCGCAATGTCATCAGGTTTTTCCTAGAAGAGCAACGGGAGCTTGCGACGGCCGCCATCTGTGGTTTGGAGTGGAAGGCTAAGGATGTAGCGCCATGCGCCAACAGATGACTATCAAAAGCCAAACTCCGGCGGCACTCATCCACAGACGATCCAAGGTTGAAGTAAAGGCCCGGCAAGCATGAGAGATGAGAGAGATGTGCGCATGGTCAACGGCTCAATCATAGGTTCAGTCATGGGGAACGATCTTCTTGCCACTATCGTGTATGGGATGTATACCCCAATTGGAAGAACCGTCGGGCCCTCTGCGGACACCAAAAGGCTCTCTGGAGGCCGTCTGGAGGCCGTCTGGAGGCCGTCTGGACGCCGTCTTGACCGGTCTCATTCGAAGCGGCCCAACAACGGCCAGGACTTTGACCGAGATGGCGCAGCAAAGACCCCCATCCGTGATTCTGACCGTCTTTTCTTCCATTCTCCTCATTCGCCATGCGCCATGCGCCATGCGCCATGTGTCCATGTACCTGATCTGTAGACACGTAGCGCGAGGAAGTAACACGTCTGCGAATGCATGCCCGGAGCCGGGAACATGCCAGTCAACGTGTCTCAATTAATCAAATTGTGCTTTCATTCTTCCATGGCGTGCATGGGGTGTAGTGCTATCATCCTACGTGTCGCTTTTTGCTCTTCATCGTGGCCTCTATTTGCAGCTCGGCATGCGCCTCGCTGACGGTAGTGCCTCGATGGGTTAGCTGCGCGGGCGACTGCCCTTGTCATGCATGCCCCCTTGAATCCCACGTCTTTGGGCATGCGGTGTAATACATGGCAAGCTGAGTCTAGGCCCGTTCTTGTCTTGCCTTGGCGTGGCCTGGGAGATTTTGGCGCATGTGTATGCCGCTCCTCTCATGCTGTGAGACTCCGGATGGCGTCGCAGAGATACCACCACCGTAGGGCTGAAACGGCTGCTGGCCTGGACCACAAATGTTTATTGTGCGTGGGACCAGCAGTACGTGTGCGTCCCCAGAAATTGTGAGATGGTAATATGTGATATGTGATATGTGTTTGCAGGCTGTCAACTTCTGTAGACGATTGTGTGGGAATGCTTCCGCGCTCGACACATCATCACCCATAGATGCCTCCTACAGCGCGTGGAAGATGATATTGGCAGTCTAGTTCGTCACACTTCATCTGCGCAGAAACAACCCCCTAGATGAATAACCTGCGGGGTTCCGGAGGTGCTTGGGGCCCAATCTGATGCATGGAGTGCTGCAACTTGAACCAACCGTGGAAATTAACCAACAACCCTGACGTGGAGGTGCGTAAAACACGGCACCCAACTAACGAACCAGCCAACCACTCCACCAGGCTTTGGGTAAAACCATTTATTTTCACCTTCTTGTTCCATCAACATCTCATGCTCGTCCACATCCACGCACATCGCACTCGGGCGTACGTGGACAGCCTTGAGATGGCGCAAGAGGGGGGCTCGCCTCCTCCATGCTGCCTCCGTGGAATTGAAGAAAAAGAAATGCTTCTCACTAAGCTCAATCATCCAGTCTCACCCAGAGCACCGAAACAAGGCCACTCCGGCAAACGCGCCACTTCAAACCCACCGCTCCATCCCACGAAGTCCCCCCAAACCAATACTTCTCCTCCCGATGGTGCCACGCAGCCCGTCGATGCAACCCTACTCTCAACCTGAAGATGCAAGCTGCCTGTTGTTGTACAACTGTCTGTCGCATGTCGTGCTTTGCCCCTTTTGTCATGCGGTAATACAAATCTCTTCTCAAGGCTAGGTATTCTATACAGTTCCTTGATCCTCATCGGCGTCGCCACATGCCGCCTGGGTTGAGAACATCTCCCGACTCTCATTTGCGCCGCCCCCCCCAATGGCCCGGTCTCCACCGGGGTTACAACGAGGCTGATTGCAACGAGGCTCGCTCGCCCAAACATCGTTAGTCCTCGCCTCGGAGCGAGTTCAGCTTCCCCGGGGATGGGGCGGCTAGATCGTACGCTAGTGCCCGTATGAGGAGGGTGCAATAATACAGACGCACGGATGGCGTGGACATAGCGCGCGAATCGGAATCATCCTATCATCCTGTTGGGCGGCTACGTTGTGACCTCTCCGACTCTCACACTGAGACCTGCCACATGTCATTGTGCATGGATCCCACCACGCCACGACAGGTGTCATGGCCCCTATTGATACTTCAGCCTCGCCCTCATCTCTTCTTTCTCTTAATACAGCGTGCGATTGGAGAACGCTCGGGTAGAGGAGAAGATGCGGTGTGATGAACCGCCACCTGCAGTTCTCAATACATCCAAGTACGCAGTCCTTTCTTCTTCTCACCGCCAACTAGCCGGCTCTCGTCGAGGCTCGCCCCAACACGCCCGATCGCCAGGGCCAATTAAACGCTCCAGCCATTTATGCACCATGACGACTGCTAACTTATAGTTGAAGTAACGGTGATGGTAAGTGCCAGTAGTAAAAAGCATTAGCAAAGACAGTACTATGTCGTCAGTGCACTCCAACTGATAAGAATACCAAGTACATTGCATGAATTGCCCAGCCAATGTGCTCGCTCAGGACCTAGCTCCGATTTCCCTGATACGTCGTTCCTAACGCCCTCCGATCCCTGTCCTGTACAATACTCCGATATCCCGTTTTGTAAACCTAGTATGGCTTCCTGCTTGTACTGCAGCTAGCCAGTTTCGGAATATTTGAACATTCATAGACAAGAAGAAGAGAAAGAAGGAAGTAAATTTGGAGAAAGATGTTAAGCCGAAGATTGCTATGAAAAGAAGAGAATAGCGGACGACAACTCGAAAAAGAAAAAAAGAAAAGAAGATTGAAAAGAAAGTGACGAAACGACCAGAGCTGGAGCTTGGATGCCCCGTAGTTATTGTGATACTCCCAAGCCTTGCGCTCTCCTTTCCTCCGTGCTCATTCCCCGGCCAATATCAACAGGCACATGCAATCTTATAGGGTTGAGATACCTCGTGCATCATTGCATAATCGTCCAATCATCGCTTTAATCAGTGTCATATCATCATGATAGTGCGGCAAGCTTAGCCAGCATGCGTAAACTCATCCTGCGGCTTTAGCAATTCTTAACCCACAAAATGCCAATAAAAGTTGCGGGCGGCATTGTGTACTAATTCCATCGCTCATGCCATGGCGAGAGTCATCTCCACCTCCGCAGGAGACGGGTAGTACACTCTCGGATCACATTTCTCTTCAAAGGTCCCGCAGTGACGGTGATCAGTTTGGTAGGAACGGAAAGGTCGAGGGAGGTCTTGTTCATGCTTAATCTTGGAATCGGACGACAATTGTGGAGGCATCATGCTCTCCGGTCCCATTCGGTGGTGGCTGAACAAATCGACCCTTTCGGTGTGGGGGTCGTAGATAGGGCCGGAGTAGTAATGGTAAGACTTGGGGTGATCCAGTGTCTTATCCTCCTCCGCTGGCGTGATGGTTCCAGGAGCCTCATGGTGTCGCATGCTGCTGAAGACTGTTCCCCGATTGTCATACCCTCCTCCATATCCGGGACCTGAGCTTCCTCCTATAACTGTACCAGGGCTAAACTCACCTACTCCTCCCATTGAGGAGTAAGCCCCCATGTTACCTGCCGAGCCTCCAGGGCCGCTTCCCTGGCTACCTCGTCTCTCGTTTTGGTAGTGACCTGGTGAACGCCCACGAACAATCATTTTTGCAGACTTTCTGATGGCAATCTTGACGTATTGATCACTGTGTTGACTTCCAACATTGGCCCATAGCTCCACAGCCAGGTGATAATACTGTTGTGCGGCTCTTCGTTTCCCATTATTCTGAGTGGCTTGCTTGAATTGGATGCGCTCGAAAGTATACTCGGTAGGCAAATGCTGTCCGTTTACTTGAGAGCCAATAAGTCCGTCCGTGGTGTAGATTCCTCTATTACCTGGTGCGGCTGGCCCGTCGCTGTACATGCCCAGCCCGTGGTGTGCCGCTGGGCTTGGCTTTGGTCGCATAGGAATCTTTTCCGGTTTTGATATTGGACCCTTGTCTCTCTTCGGAGTATGCTGCACCAACTCAATACTATGCTGTTCGTTGTCGGCTACTACAGCCGAAATGCACATCGCGAAGCCATACACCTGCAACGCTTGAGATCCGCCTGTAGGAGTGAACTGTATTGGCGCGGCAACGTAGTGCGGCGTTATTGTGAAGGAACAGACACATGCAAGGTAGTTCCTTCTATAGCAAGTCCATTCACCTTCCGGTGACATGAAGAAGCCCTTGTCAACGGTACCGGAAATGGCTACCTTGATATCTGTTGCCGACCCATCAACGTAATGCAAGGTCCCCAAAGTTTGGGTTGGTCCAAGCGGTGGAACATTGTTCTGAGAAGCCCGGTTTCCGTATTGATTGGAGTCCATTCTGGCGTTTGGAGTGGCAAAGCCAGTCAGCGGGCTAGGCGTTGTCGATAAGGGGTGATGTCTTAACGCTGCCCCGGGAAAAGAGGGAGATCTGGGTGGATGTTCTGTCACTCGCCGAAATGATGGTGTGGCTGAGTTGTATTGATCTCGAGTGCTTATTTGAGGCCCTGGGTGTGGCAATGGTGTAGTGCGATGAGAATGAGAATGGCCATGAGCCATTCCTGTAGCGGATGAATCACTGCCACTGGTAAGTACTCCAGATTGCAAAGCCAAAACGTGCTTTGGACTTAGGATCATGGGAAATGCACATACAGGTTGGAACTTAGGCGCGCTCTGACGTCGATTCCGGGGAAAACGTGGGCGGTAGATGGATAAAAAGCAGTACCGTCTTGCGAGTATGGCGCAGCTGTGCTTAGGCTAGGCGGGTGGAATAGGTTTAAAATGGTCGATTGCTGGGGCGGTTCGATCGCTAGAGATGAGGCACTGGTTTCTTGGTTATATCTGTTACGCGTGTCAGAAGAATTGTGTTGACCGCAGATAGCCTGGTGGTTCAAGCTGAGATTGATGGCACAAGAGATGCTGTGCCGCGGATCCCATGCAATACAAAATGTTCAGGTGCTAGTAGTATTCAGTGTGATACTGCCAACGCTGCGGTTGCACAGATGCGGAGGATACAGGATCGAAGGGATATGGGTACACACAACCTTGGCAGTACTGAGTCGTTGTGGAAACGAAGACGCTGGTTGGACATTCAGGGGAGAAGTTCCTATGACTCTGCGTCCACGCTATGAATGTGATAGTATTGGAAGATGTCTTCTTGTGTACAGTTCATACACGAATAGACGACCATCAAGGCATCTGAAAGAAACAAGAAGTAAGGTCCTTCACACTTGCAAGGAATTGCTGCTAGGACTAAGGAGGGTCGGGTCTTTTATGAGAAGTGGTGCAGCACTTCCCGGCGGCAAGCAAACTACCAATGAGAAGATCAACAACGTACCTCATGTCTCCGTGCTGGGTATGAATATCGAGATAATCCAGCTCCGCACAAGGGGGTGGGGGGGAGGAGTCGTACTCCTGCTATAAACGATTAAAAGTCAGCGTTGATACATAATATGTCACAATAGAGTAGTATTTAGTAAGGAAGGTCTTTTCGGACTGAAAGCGCGGTGGAAGTGACCTAGTTATCCAATGTATTAGTAGGGATGCAATCATACGCAAGCAGACATGCAACTCCTCAGCACCCAGTGCCAGACGCCAGCGCCTACAAGCCAGGCTCGGCGGGGCGTTGTCAAGGAGAAAAGCAATAAGCATTGTGAGGTAAATAGTTCCGATGCATGTACAGTACGTAGTAGAGCAGTCTGGCCAAGAACCAGACACACAATACCAGGGTGAGGTGTGTGCTGGGATAGTGCAGTGCAGCCGGAAGCATCGCGCCACACATTTGCCAGAGAGGAGGGGGGGCGTGTTGGTGGTGGTGCAAACATGGACAGGGGCGTCTCAATCCACTCCCTCCCAACCAACGATGGTGTTTTCAAGGCAAGGCAGCACTGGATATGCACCATGTGTTCCCGACCGCCTCCTCTCAATTTGTGACGAATGTAGGCAAAGCAACGAAAACTGAACCAAGCGGCGAGCCGCTTCCATGGAACAAGAGAGAGAGAATGAAGGTTCGTTAACAACTCATTTTAACTCACTGTGAAACTGAAGGATACGGGACCTTCTTGCCCCGGTTTTTGAGGCATGTAATTTGAGCGTACAGATATGAGTGCAGCCGTTGGCATGTTCACCCTTGACTGACTGATGAAGGCTAGGACTCGACTCTGAATGCGCACAAGCTGCTTTGAGGGGTTGACGCCACCAGAGCAGGAAGGGCGGGAGGAAATAAATACAAAAACTTAACGAGTAAGTACCTTGGTAGGTAGCTGGGGATGCATGTGTTTAGTTCGAAATTAGTAGCTAGCACTAGAGGTTGCTGAGCTGGTTCTTGGATATGAAAGGAAGTGGAAATAGTGGCTGTCCGCGTTTTCAGGTTGTTCGCCTAGAAGTTCGATAGGTCAGCGATCTACGGAGCTGACGGAGACGGGATAAAGAATACAGTCGCCTTGTTCCGTGATATCTTGCCCTCCTTTAGGCCAATACTCTTTCGATTTGAGGTATAACGAAGGAAAATTTGGTCACGATCGATGGGTGATGTTTTCTCTGGGCCAGATGAATGGCTTGTCGAAATGTCGGGTAGATGAATGCTTGATATTCGAACACGGGGCTCGACAGGGCTCGACAGCGGCGGCTTGGCTGGCAATTGCAGATGTGTGGCGTGGTTCGGCAGTCCTCTCAATGGCGAATAAAATTGCATGCAATTGTTGTTTAGCTTCTAAATGTGTACGGCACGAAGCATTGGAATGGTCTTAAAGTTGACTTAGATATATGCCTGTGGCAATAAAGTACTGTTAGCCAAGTCAAACTGCTTGTGAGCTGAACTATTCATCTGCTGGCGTGACAGCCACTCACAATGTGTAGGATCAGAAGCTCCACACTGCAAGCTTCCAGTTTTGAATAGGAGACAGCCGTCGTAGAGACGATGGCGATTATTGGTTGTTGTGAATTTAGAGAGAGAGATACCCAGTAGCACAGTATGCTGTCTCGATGGATGATGACAGGACAGGCGGCTGCGATTGTCAGTGTATAAAGTTATCGAAGACGCAGTTGGTGATGTGTTCGACGAACCCAGGTAACTGGCACACTTAGATCGACAAGAGAGAAAATGATAAATGTTTGAAGGTGATCAAGAGAAGAAAACGATATTTGTTGATGGCCTCGCTTTTATATAAGTAAGCGACCTGTACCGCCTTTGCAATGCAGATGGATAGGCATAAAACCGCATGTCAAGGAAGCGACAGGGACTTACAACTCAACAAATGTCATACGTCCAAATCAGAAGCGGATGATGACTGAATCAAATTAAAAGGAAAACTGCAAGTTACAGAGACAGAAGAACTGTTTGGTGAACAGTTAGCAGGGAAGCCGCCTTGGAATTAGGAAGCGTTGCGCAGAGACTGAGACAACGGCGAAGGTACATGAGAATTGTGGAGAGCTTGCTCGATCCCCTGTCATCAACAGTTTCGCCCGTCAACACGTCGTGGCAGTAGACGTAGAGCGTGAATCATATAAGTTACTTGACCACTGGCTACGCTGGACCCATAATTGCTGTTTTGGAGAGAACGGTCTTAGGGGACAGTGGATAACGACGATGCTCCTCCAATCACAGATGTATCTTGAGGATTCGTATAGTTGCAGGAAGCCTTCCAAGAATCCATCAGTAGCCCTTACAACGCTAGACCAATGGAAAATCCCGCTCACAACATTACATGAACGTTATGTACCTCTTGAAATGTCCCTGGTGTTGCGACTATGAACAATCGCGTTTCGAAAAGTATTCCGGCTCAAGTCAGGCCACAAACACTCTGCGCTGTGCATCACCTGCACACCAAGTCCCCAAGTGTTCGCTTGAAGACTAAACAGCGAAGTTAATTCACAGTAGCGTATCCATCCGTGCCTGCAAACTAGAAGGGGCATTGTGATGTTAGGTCACTTGCTCAGTCTGCCTGTTGGCACCATCACGTCCGCTAACGCATCATACATGTGGCTACCCGATCATCAAGGACCAGTGCAATGCTTCACAGCCAACCTCTCATTTGTGACGAGGAGTAGGGCCAGGGGCGGATAGGTGCAGCTCCTGTAATAGACAAGTTGGACGCAGTATATCCTTGGGGTGTGCGTCTAAAGGTGCCATTGGTGGGTCACTGGCTGCTTTGACTCACATGGCCGGTGAAGGACAATTCTCTCAAGATTTGTACGTCGGGTAAGATTCCAACGTCATCGGTCTTGAAGCCAAGCCAACTAACATCGCCCTCAATTTAGAACCACTATTCTCCAAAGAAATCAAGTCGGCTGTGAGGGAATTCGGATCCTGGAATGAGTACATGCATCAGAGAAGTCCTCAATTTTAGAAGCGAAGTAGCGTTAACGCAAGCTGCTGCGTGTTTCGAGGAGATAACTGCTTTTGCAATAAAGAGGTTACACAACGTCCAAGACGAGGTGTCAAAGGCAACGTTTTGACGTCTGGACCGTCATCCGAACCAAGACCAGGTTTCATTTTATTGCACGTTTCTGGCAAGCGTGCTAGAGCTGAAAGACGCCACGAGCTAGAGCATACAGGAATTTGAGAGGACGTGGGGATAAGTCGCATTCCTCGCTCCGTCAAACAATGTATTGCCCTAGTTCTTCCTATGCACTGTATGAGCGAAGACGCAACTTGTCGGAGAAAGACCCATATTGTATGTTGCTGCTAGGTGGTTGGCACTGAGCCAATGGTATCGGTATATACCCGAGCGAAAACAGCTCTGCCGTGTTTTCACAAGCGACGAGGCGACAAGGCGACACCACCGAGAAGGCAGTAGACGCCAAAACACACAGCACTAAGCTACTCGCCTGCAGACACTCGTGTTTCTGATGGGGGCCCCGAGAGATCCACACGGACAATGTGTGGTGGGTGTGACGTTCTGTTGGCTGGGACAAGGCTTGGCACTAGGCCAAACAATTGGTCGAAGCATTTGGACCCTGGAACCTCCACACGCGTGGGGACATCATACTGCTTCAGGAACAGAGGATTTAGACAGCCGTTTTGTTTGTTACTGCGGAAGTGGCGGATCAGAGCATGTTAGCCCAGTAAACTGGGCTGCACATAGAAAGCAACAAGATTGGGGAGTCATGAAGCTTCCTGGGCGCACATCGATCGGCCCGGTTATGGGAGCCGCAAGGCCGAACATCCCGAGGTGAATGGCCAGCGATGGTACATATATGAATGGGCAAGAACCCACAAAGCTCTCGCCACGATGACTGAAGCCTGCGACAAAAAAGCATGGTCAGATGCTCGGTGGCCTGCCATGGCGGCACCCACGAAACACTAGCAGCAGTAAGTAGCCGGAATAGTGGGAACAGGCACATGGATGCCGTGGGCATACGGTGAGGCCCAGAGATCAGATCTTGTACGAGGTGACCTGTACATCTTGAGGAATACTAAGGGTCTCTTGTTCGGCAGTCACAAAGACTTGCGGGTTGGCCCCACGGTGATGATGTGCCCATGACCACAAGCCAGAAGACTGGTAGGAAAGACGGGAGTCGGGCGCAGGCAAGGCAGCAATGTTTTGCATTTGTGTTTGCTGTCGTGCGCTTGTTCTAGCCTGGAGCAGAGTTCCGCACAGTACTAGAGGCCGATGTCGACAGCTCTCAATGAAAGGAAGACAGCTGGTGGTTGAACAAGACGGAAGTTGACGAAACAGGCCCGCGTCCTCAGTTGGTGACAGCGCAGCCGGACACGACAGGCTGTAGAAGCTGCATCTCAAGGCTATGGCTCCTGGGTCACGCAGGCCTGTCAGGTGTGTCAACAACTCAGGAGGTTCTCGAGGCTCTCGAGGTTCCAAATGCCTAGTAGAAAGTCAAGTAAGACAAGGCAAAGACGCTGTTGGTAGAGTTTGGGTCAAGGGTGTGGCCAAAAGCAGGGGGCAACGAGAGCTGGGTGGTTGGATAACTGGCTGATGGGAGAATCCGATGGTCGAGTGCTTGGATGGCTGAACAGTTGGACGGCTGAATCGAATGGGTGAGTGGAGGGATGAGAATGCAAGTACAAAGAGGGTGAACTTTGACGTTGGGTGGTGGGCGTGTTTCTCTCGTCCATGGTTCGCTGAACGCGCTAAGTTCCAGGTCGCGCCTGCCTGCGTTTGCAGATTTCCACCCTGTACTGTCTACTTGCGTACTAGGCCGTTTGGCCAGGGTATGGGCGCCCCATTCAGCAACCTGTGAATGTACCCCATACGTTCTTTCTACTACCCTTGAAACTCAACTAGCGGGAGGTACTCACCTGGCTGCATGAGGGTACTGATCATTGACGAAAGGGTACTCGGAGGTTCTGACAACAAACTGATTTGGGGGATGGCATTCTGCCTCGAGCCTACAGGTACAGCCCCAGGTCCCTGCTGGGTATTGAGCAACGCACCTAACTCGCGGGAAGCAAGTCCTCAGTAAGTATTTTAATGCCCAAATTCTCGGCACCCATGAACGCGAGGACCAGCGAAAGACAGGTGGACTACATTGACATTGAACCAAGGATCTACTTGCTGACTACTTTGTACAAGCGTGGCAGGGTCAAGAGCCTCATTGCCAGATCCGATCCAAGCGGACTCGGGCGGGTCTGATGGATGGGGACGACTTGATGGCGCTAGGCTCAGCAAGAAGCCCCAAAGATTGCCCAACATGAACCTTTCTTGTTGGCTGGCTTGCCACTATGCACCAAGTTTTTGCTTGCTACGCGCTACTCAAGCAATGCAGCCGAAGTGTTGGTAAACTTTGGTGACGTATCTTAGGTACCTAAGCTGTACCTGTAGCTGGGGCAGAGTACCGAGACAGCCTCTCTTTGCGACCGCCATCAACAAGCATGTTCACTGAAAGAGAGGCTGTGACGTTTGTCTCATGTTACAATATCGCGCAAACCCTGCCGAACCTATAGTGATCTCACGTCTCTTCCGTACACGTACTAGCTGCGTAGGTAGCGGCCTACGCAAGGTAATCACTCGAGCAAAAGGAAAGACACTCGATCTATCATTTGAGGAACACAGATGGAAGCAAGCCCTCGCGGAGAATACCGGTGTGCCTTGGATACCAGACCCTGCTCTACAAGGTACTTGTCTGTTGCTATCCTTCCGAGCCTTCTCACCTGCCAGCTGCCGGCCCAGCTCCGTATCGAATCAAAATTTCCCCTTGCCGACGTGTAACGGCAATGTATCTTCTGAACAGAGTTACCGCAAAGTACTGCTATCACTAAAATAAATACCTCATGAGGTACTTAAAAGTGCAGACAGCGGTGAAGACGAGGCCTGGACCAGGTACCCAATAATGGACGTTGCTTCTTGTCCTCCTTGAGCTCTACTCCCCTCCTTGACATATCTAGCAAACTTGAATGTGCAGCTGTCTGGTCGTCACTCCTTTTGTTTCTATTCGAATGACTGCAGCCAGTTGGGCGCTGAAATTAAAACTCCATACACCTGGTCTGGAAATAGAGCTGCATCTGCCCACGACAACCCGACCCGACGTATACGAAGGGCCAGTTCAGTATTCAAAAAGGACTGCTTCGTATAGTACGGATAAACAGCCCCTACTTCACGCGGAATGGTGAATTGCCAGAGGGCATGAGGCTTCTTCGAGTCCTCCACCCATCCATCCAACCTCTGTCAACATCCTCGCCGAACGCCACCGACTCTCCACCATTAGCATGGCTTGCCCTGACCACCTCTCTCTATCTGAAGGGGCCCAAGATGAACCCTGAGCAATACACCGATCTGCTATGTCAGCACTGACACACGCCACCCATGTCCGAAAACAGCGAAATAGCTGACATGGCGTCAAAGACATCTTGCGAGGCCACTCCGTTACGGCTGAAAAAAAACAGCGGTCACTCGCGAGCTTTACGACGGCATACATGAGGCCCCGTCAGAGGTTCAGAAAAAAAGTTGGATAGTCACGTTGGCATGGCCATGAGACATACGGTGGCTGAACCAAGTCCTGTTACTATCCGTCTCGGTATGCTGATTGGCCTCGTCCCTGTTGACCGCGAGTTCAAGTGGCTTCTGGAATTGACGCCAAGCAGAGAGCACAGTCCATGGTGCCTGCACCATGGGACTCTAGCCGCCCTTTGCCGTTGGCTGCTGCTGGTATCTTGTATGGCATACTCTGAGCTTTCTGCATAGGCTCGGGGCAAAGACGAAAACCTCACCGATGTGGCAGCAAGTTCCACTACATATGCATACTTGCAATCCACTGAAGAATACGACCAAGAGAGAGTTGTGTTACGTCTGAGGCGGATGACGACTGTAATACGACGTGCTCTATCTAGACTACCTCACCCATAATTTTACTCAGCTATGGATACGTCGTTGGTTATCCCACAGTATGAACAGTAGCGTGTCTCGGCTCCTGGATGTATTATCAGTCCGCAACTCATGACAGGACTATGTGCTGACGGCCGCTCATTCTAAAAGCTGCCCCACTACAATATATATGAAATACGATTTTGATGGAGGGTTGGGAACAGAAGTACTGCGTTCGTGAATGGCATGCCTACTAACTTCCAAGGAGCATTCGCTGCCCCCAGTTCACCCAGCCCCTTAATACGAGAGTATGGTTTTGATTTCCATTGCCTTACCGTCTCCATATTGCTTGTTCGCGTTTCGCATACCATGGCTACTAATCAAAGCTCTCACTTCGTATTGAATATCAAAATCCATAGACATGTCTACTGACCATCGTGATGAATGGCCATACAGTCCAACCACGGAGCGATCAATACACCCTTGGGGTATCTTCACTCCTGAGAGCCAAACTGGAACAATCCAAGCCCGCCTTTCTATCCGAAAAGGGCTCGAGCCAGCATAGTCCAGCATAGACAATGCCACGTACCAGGGTTGGCTGGTCCAGACCAGCCCTCACTCATTCACGTAAAGTCAAGACTTCATAACGCTTACAAACAATCCTCTTCATTTTGCTTCGCCCGTATCTGTGACTGCACATGGCATTCCACGCTCTCTCGTGTAACCCAGTTCTCTGAGAACGAATGCTCCAGACTGGTCCCATTCCCTAACAGGGCGACGGCCGTACCACAAATTTGATGGCACCTCCCTCCTACACAAACACTTTATGTACGGTGAAGGCAATACAGTAATATTGACACGTCACGCAAACCCCTCTTCTGAATCAATGTTTCCAGATTAGCTCGCTTCGCCCTTCCAGATCGGGTCAACATATCAAAGAAACCTTGACAGGTTACATGAGCCATCGCGCGCGCCAGCAGTGTTACTCACGAGCACTTTACTTGAATTTTTTTTTTATTTCCTTTTCGAATTTAAGCGCTCCTTGTGCAATGCTGATGCGGTCTTTTGCTTTTGATAAGTAGGAGAGAAAGTGGTTAACGGTGTTGATAATGTATGATTGGCAATTTTGCCTGGCAATTACATGCTCCGTAGACTCCGTACAGTTTCGCGATTTAGGGTGGAGAAAATGGCATGGCAAAAGTTTCGGGGGCTTGAATACGAATAGAAGTATCGGATGTACTCTTGCCTCGTCTCAGGACCAAGGAAATCAGACAAAGGCACCCGCTCGGTCAACATTGATGAAGTGACACCGTCCGCTCGACCATCCACTACGAACGTACCCACCAATGCAAAGTATGTTCATGAGCACACTCATTTCGACCGAAGCGACGTATCAAGTAGATTCCAGCGCTGTCTCCATTTATATTACCCCAAGCCAAAAATGCCTTTCTTCAATACACGCTCAACCGTGGAATGATTCGACTGGGGAGGCACAAGGCGCAGAAGAATAGCACTGTTTTCCAGCTTGACTAGAGGCTTTGCGTAACCTGCCTAGAGAGCTTCAGACCAGGTCTGAGGCGGCAGATATGCCTCTTGTTTCGGGTAGCTCCACGTGTTTGTATTGTCCTGAATGTATCGGCAAGGGGAGTCTTATCTGGTTCCCCCCCCCCCCCCCCCCCCCCCCCCCCCCCCCCTATATGAAGCTCCTACCAAGCCGAGCAGGGTGTGAGATAATACTCTCGCACGCCTCTGCATGTACTGCCTTCGAGAAACAACCGGCGATGCGGGGCTTGCACCCCCTTGGCCGACGAAATAAAGGCATCATGGTAACGGCAATGAAATGCAAGCAGTCTACAAACACGGTAATGGATCCGACGGCCGGACTGCCAATGGTTTCAAAGAAGAACAATATTGACCGTGGCCAAGTTGGCATCGGTCCGAAGCATTCCTACTACAGCTGCCAACTTTTCCTGCATTGAGAAGGCGCACAGACAGGCGAAGCGAGGGCAACAGACGCTGACGGAAGGGTGGTCCAATATCAGGCGTCTGGACAAATAGCTCGCGTGTCACGACACTACAAAATGCTGTGCTCGTCGTTTAAAACCGCACTGGATAGCGGATGATGCCGGCAGCACGTCGCCCCCCCACCACATTTACTGAGCGCTCTCATGCGCTGAGTGGCACAGAAACAAACGATGGACCGTCAGTTTCGTCGGGGAGCAACTCAGCATATCCCCCCCCCCCCCCTTTCTCGCGACGCACCGACCTTTCAAAATTGGTAATTTTTCGGCTGCGAAAAGGCAACGGGATACACAGGGATAGTCTAGCGTTGGATTCATACAAGAGCTTGGTCATCGCGGCGATGCCACGGTCGAGTCACAGCTAGAGGTCGGGCATGGCCTCGGCCTTTGGTGGGTCCATCGGGGCGGGGATTCCGGATGTGGCGCCGGGGTCCAAACCGCATCCTAATTCGCTGGCTTGGTCATCATGCCAGCAAGGGTCAGGCGAGTCATCAAACTCCTCTAGCTAGTGCGGGATCAGTCGAGTCATCCAACGGCCCATCCAACCAACAGCTCTAGCTAGTTAGCTCCCTCTAGTCAGTCTCGCCTCCACATCCACGGCATCCCACTTCACGTCTTCGTCATATCAACCTGCCTTCTCCCCCCCTCCCCTCGCCTTCCTTTCCCTTATTCCCTCCATTCCTGCTACACAAAGCCGTGACCAACATTGGCATGCCTAAGAAGAGGCATCACGCGAAGTCTTTCAAGCCGTCATCAGCGGCATTCCCGACGCAAGCATCTCCTGCGTCCGCCACTGCCGGTAAGCACCCAAAGCACGTCACCACCTCGTCGCACGGCATCCAGCCAGCCGTCCATCATTGGGGCCACCGTCCTTTGCTCCCCATTCGCCTGCCATGACTCCCACGTCTTACGAAGCTTACGTTTCCCTCCCCAGGCAAGGCACCCAGGAGCGTCAACGAGCTGCTGGCCAACCTGCGTCACGCCTCGACCACATCGGCCCAGCTGTCGGTCGCCTCGCGAGACTTTACAGCAGCCACGCCCAGCGTCCCGCCCGCAATCAGGGATATCCTCCAGATCCCCGAGACGCCAGCACCTCTGTCCAGGCGTCCTATTCGACAGCGCTTTGATCGCCACGGCAGACGCCTTCCCGCTGGCCCTCCGCCCCCACAGAGCTGGACCACGAGAAGGATCGATGGCGTGACCACATGGTGGGAGTGATGCCTCGGCGACGTTTTCCAGGGCGTTGCCGCTGTCCCATCGACGTGGCGTGTCCGACTCCTCGACCACGCTTCCCAGCGCATACCTGCCTGCAGCAGGCAGCTTGATCGATATTGTGCTTCGGAAGCTTGCCCTTGACTGGTCGTTTCATCGTGTTTACAACCAGTACCATCTGTACTTTGTGCCAAGCCACCTGAAGCCTGCTTTGATCCGATGGATTAGCCTGGTCAGTGGCGAGGGCATCTCCGCCCACGACCTACGGATCATCCTGCTGCCTCCTCCAGACACTTTCACGAATGAGGAGCTCGAAGCCGAGTCCGCTTCCAATGCAGTAATCACACACATCGATCTCTCGGGTTCGTTGGGCCACTCCCTGAGAGTCAAGGACGTCTCTGATCTTTTGTTCCCCACCACTACGCAAACGCCCAGTTCCGACCTCGTCCAAGAATCATGGGACGCGGTCGAGCCTGTTCCCACCCCGGGCCCAACTCTCGCCCTCCTTCCCAACCTAACCCACCTTTCGCTCGCCATTGATGCCCAATACGCCCCAGCTGTCTCATGGAGGCAACTCCTCAGCCTCTCGTCCAAGCTCTCCACGGTCACTCACCTGAGCCTGGCCTTCTGGCCAGACCCATGTCTGACCCGGCGCTCATGCGTCTCCTCTGTCATGTCCCCCCAAGGGCACGCGGTGCCGTACGCTGGTACAAACTACTACTCTCATTCAATTGACCACGATTGGAGTGAGGCGGTGCTTGTCCTGCGCATACTGAGCCAAGAGGCTCTATGAATTGGAGTTTTTGGACCTCACGGGCTGTGCGTCGTGGTTCAAGGCGCTGGTCACGACTTCCGATCATGATTACGTCGATTGGGTGGGCAATTGGGGCAAGATGACACGGCTTAGATTGTATGCGGGCGGTTCAATTACGGAAGATACGCCTCCATCTCGACGGATGGCTTTCCGTGAAGCTATAGACATGGCGGGCAATGTAGAGAAGCACATTGTGACGATGAGGGCAGGCAAGGGCCGTTTTATTACGGTGGAGCGAGATATACTAGATGTTTAGAGTACACTATGTTTGATTCTTACGTGTATCATCACATATCCAAGTAAAGGGTATGCTAAATAAAAGACAATAATCAGACGTGGTCGGGTACACACACTTATGCTGCTGTGCTAGAGCTCTGGTGGCTAGCATCCCACAGGGTCCTGAACGCGCCTCCCGACTTGAGAAGCTCCCTCGGGTTTCCAGTTTCAGCCACCCGTCCGTTGTTCAAGACGATGACCCTGTCAAAGTCGACCACCGTATCTAGACGGTGAGCAATAGCAATGACGGAATGCTCTTTGAACTCTGTCGCAACCACTGGTGCACCATTTCCTCCGTCGCCCCCGATCGATACATGGGCAAGCGTTAGATGCATATCCTTGGATAAATACTGCTGAATTATCACGAGAGACATACCTGCTAGTAGCTTCATCTAAAAGTACAAGCTTCCCAACCGACTTCCTCAACAGAGCTCGGGCGAGAGAAAAGAGCTGCTTCTGACCATGGCTCAACATGTCCTCTACGAATACAGCATCCAATCCATTTCGTTCCTCAATAGCTTGCCATAGACCGACAATTTTGAGAGCATGGGTGATAGCATCTGTAGAGGACGTATTCAAGGGATCGATGTTATCACGGACAGTTCCCGGAAGAACGAATTGATCTTGAGTAACAGCGATCAGGCGGCTCCGAATTGTTTCTCGGGGGACCGATGTAAGGGGAATGGAGTCAATACAGAGACTGCCTGAAGACGGATCCAAGAGGCGTAGAATGGCGAGCAAGAGCGAAGATTTACCGCTATGAGGATGTGAGACATTATAAATAAAACAAGCACGGTAGAGGTCCTTTGTTAGTCTTACCTTCCTGTTCGTCCACATATGCCGATCTTTTCGCCAGGCTTGACCTCGAGACTAATTCCATCCAAAGCCTTAATACTGTTATCATTCCCGTACGCGGCTTCTAGGTTCTCAATGACTAGATGACCTTCGCTCGGCCAGATTGCAGGAGGTTCATGAATCTCTCCAGGTAGGCTTTCGGCGGGCGTCTCATCGGCAAACTGCTTGATACGAGCAACTGCACCAATCGACGTCTCGATGGATGTCCAAAACTGGATTAGCATATTAAGGGTCTCGCTAAGAGAAATCAGCTGGACAAGGGAGACGCCCGTAAGGCCAACTGATACAGAACCTCTCAGATGGACGGCAAACCCGACGATGAGGAGAGCAACACCTGCTGTTGTGAGGTCTAGGACGAGAGCAAGCCATCGTTGAACCATGATAAGCAGGTAGAACGGTCTTTGAGAGCGATCTACTAGCTCATGGTTCTTCTCAATCGCGGCATCGGACCATCCGAAAGCACGGATGGTCGAAAGGCCAGCAAGTGTTTCTAGAAACTGCGTGTAGACAGGAGCTTTCTCTTCCAGATCAAGAAAGCGGAGCTGGCGTGATGTCCGCAGATAACCCTGCTGCAAATAAAAGTATAGCACCGCCAAGAAGGGGAAACTGATTGACACGTAGTATGATGCGGCTGCGAGAAGTCCTGCCTTGCCTAGTACAGTGAAGAAGCCTATATTCCGTGAGTATTTACGAGGTAATCGAAAAGAGCGAGGCGCTTACTAGCGAGCGTAACAACTAGCGCAAGTGGTAAGCTCTTGTCTATCATTCCTATATCCTGAGAGAACCTGTGCTTCTGTTAAACCGGACCTCCTTCTAGTCTGCCGTTATTTGTACTCACCTGGTTGTAATCGACCCGAGATCGGTGGAGGTAAACATTGACAAGGGCGCTCTAAAAACTCGTCAGGACAATCCGTGCACCATAAGTGCGGGTATAATTACCCCATGACGGCAAATAAAAGCCTATTATGCAGCGATATCCCGGATCTAGTTGCAATTTGTAAAAGAACAAACCTGGTTGGTGTCAGTTGCCGTAACCTGCCGAGGAGTTTGGCCACATACCAGATCAAAACCGCGAACCATGCGACGGCAGTTACTTGAAGCGCAGCATAAATACCGAGATAGTATCTTACACCTTCACTCATATTTCCTTCATTGGCATCAGCCCAAAACTTAAGCCATATAGCTAGATTTATGTCAGTTGCATGTGCAGGGCTGAAGGGCTTTGGTTGAACACCTACTTGGAAAAGTGCCTAGAAACGCCCATCCAATCTCTAGAAATAGTAACGTGATGAAGAACGAGGCGCCGATGCTGCCAAAGTAATATCGATATACTGTGGCGTCCCCGAGTTGTCGCCTTTGGTCGTCCTTTACTTTAGGTTCCTCTGCAGTGTGGTTCTGCCTCGGTGTTGCATCGCCATCCCCTATCTCTTCATTCTCCTCAGCTTCAGATGGCTCATCATGAAGTTCATGAGATAAGAGACTTTCCACGTAGCCACCACTAGTGCGCAACTGGTCAAACGTGCCTTGTTCCGATCCTTCGCCATCACGACCCAAGGCCAGAATCAAGTCGGCAGAGTTGAAAAAGTTTACTAGAACAGCAAGATTAGGTAAATATAGCATCATTCAGAGAATTAAACATACTGGATTGGGTAGTGAGAATAATAGTCGTGCCACATCTTCTCAATAGGCCAGTGCTGTTGAAGAGATTCTTGAACACTTTTTGTGCTGTTTGGTTGTCCAAGCCACTGAAAATGTCATCAAACAGTGCGGTTTGAGGTTGAGAATAAACAGCCCTTGCCAGTGCCTAAGAAAGTTAGTATCTTGTAGCTGGTTTTCATCAAGAGATTCGTACAATTCGTTGCTTTTGCCCTCCACTAAGTGCCAGGCCTTTGCTGCCTACTTTCGTCATGTCGCCATCAGGGAGTTGCGCGATGTCTTTTTCCAGCTCACAGGCTTTGACGACTTTACTATATAGAGCTTGGTCAAAATGGGCATACCCGATGATGTTGTCGCGAACAGTTTGGTTCTACAAGATTAGCACAATTTCGTCGTTCCGAACGGAAGCTGCTTACCAGAATCCAAGGACTCTGATCACACCACGAAAGGCGATTTCTAGTTATCCATATTCGGGCCTGTTGCGTATGGCACCTCTCCAAGTATTCCTTTGAGTAATGTTGTTTTACCCGACGCAACAGGGCCGGGTCAAGATGAGGAATGAGCCTTTACGGATAGTAAGGTCAACGCCATGCACGACTAATTTGTCCTGGGTCCATGAAAAGGCCCCCTGTGAGATCTCAACAGCATTAACAGGCGAGCTGGGTACTGGGTGGGTGCTGTTTGCTTCGCGAGCCAACCCTTGCGACTCAGTATCACCGGTTAAACTAACAGAAGAGTTGTTCGTGGATTGAGTCTCGGTGCCGATTTCGCGGTACTCTTCGCGGGTAGACTCAACGAGAAGTTTCTGTATCCTCTCAAACGCAGCCATAGCGGCGCTTAGATCTAGAACAACTTCAAACATCCAGAATAATGGCTGCGCCAAAAGAATGATGTACGACAATGACGCAAACAGCCGAGTAGCATCCAGAGTCTGTCCTGTTCTCCATGCCACGGCTTGGTACATAGCAAAGGCAACTGGAGGAGAAATAAGAACAGGGATTTGCGCAATAGACGATGTCACACTTCCAAAGGTTCGAAACGGCCGGGAGGCGGCAATCTCGCCCAGTCGCAGATTGACAATTGTGTCAGTTAGTTTTTGGGATAGGCCGGACATCTTGATGCTCTTGACGTGACCGATCATGGCAGATGTGATTCCTTTCAACATTAGTAACGTTCAGTCGCCCTCTGGAGATGGTAGACAACTCACCAACTCGCTTCTGCGTCTGGGCCAGCCACGCGACCTGGTACTTCTTGGCCAATGGGGACACCATAACGGTACCTAGCAGGGCTACAAGCGATACGATCAAAGGGCCAGCCGCAGCGTAGCCAAGATGTTTGCTCAAAAGCCAGGTGCCAATGGCAATTTGTAGAATATTGGCCCAGAACTCGTTGATTTGCCTGGTTGCCCGTCCAATCACCTCGACCTGCGAAGGTGTAAGTGAAACAGTGGGTAAAATGCGTGCAAATCTGGCGCTTCACTTACATCGGTGGACATGAGTGTCACAGCCGCAGCATTGTCAGTCGCAGTGGTGCTCAGGTCGGTTGTCTTGGAGAAAATGGCAGACACGAGAAGGCCTCGCAACATGGTGACAAAGCGCCCATTGCCGTGCCAGTAGAGAGCCTGGGAAATGGCAATGCCAAAGTAGACGATCCCGTAGGCGGCAATGAGGCCGTAGCCAATGTTGACGGATTCAGACTCATTTCCGAGAAAGATGAGGAAGCGATTCAGCACGAGGGGCTGGCAGATGGTGAAAGCCAGCAGAACCAGGCGTGGCAGAATGACAGCTGCGAGAGGCCATCGCAGGGTGACAATGCAGCACGTGATGAGCTGGTACTTGCTGGTTATGCCCAGTGAAGCTGTGTCGCAGGTAGTAGTCAGAACGAGCCCAAAAAGACAAGGAAAATCGAAAAGGGGAACAACAGCACCACGAAACTATCTAACCTTTATTCCACTGCGACCAAAACCTGTCATTTAATCTTGCAGTGCTCAAACCCTCGTCCAGTGGATACAGGTCCTCTGGCGTCAGTTGCTTCCGAAAGCCGGCGCGCAGGAGCGGAGTGACCCACGCAAAGACGGCACGGCCGTACAGGCCGGACGTTTCTTCTGGAGCATAGGGACGGGCCGGGTTGACGACAAGGTCGCGTGACTTGCCCTTGGCCTCGAGGAACATCACGACGACCTTGAAGGCAAACGAGGCCGTGAAGGCGGCTGGGATGGAGTCACCAATCATGGAGAGCCAGAGGGTGCGCACGAGGGCGGCGTCAAGCACCACTGATACGAGGAGGAACACATTCAACAGCGAAGACGGACGAGGGGATCTGGCATGTTCGCTATACGAGATGGCACATAACATCAAACTTGAGGCAAAGGACACACATGCAGCAGCGAGAGATATACTGTTTAGACGAGAGGAACCAGAGCGCGAGGCTCCGGCCCAGAGCACAATCGACACCAGTTGCAGGGCAGCGAGACCGCTAGCAGCGGCCTATCCAGCTGGGTTAACGGAGGCGTCCCTCAATGCGTCAAGATGGGTGCTACCGAGGCGCAGCAGTAGGCATATCTTACCAGTTTGGCGTGGCGAAACTTATTGCCAGCGACCTTGACAGGCGACCTGTTGAGTTGGATGAGGCGGACAGGGCCAGCGAGAAGAAGCAACGACGCGGGTAAAATAACAAAGATGGACTGTTCGAAAAGGAGGGTGAAGTCAAAGCCACCGCGGCAATCATGGCTACCGACAATGGGGCCAAAGGCAGCATCGTCGGTTGGGGCGCAAAGCGGTTGGGAGGCATTCATGTTTACTACTCGTCAGGTGTAATACTAAAGAGAAGAGGAGTTTGTGGGAGAGGGAGGACATGCTCGCGTGGCGGACCGTGGGGATGCTGGGGGATTTATAAACTGTCTCAGGGGTTGAGCCGCTAAGCTAGTTTGCCGCTAAATGAGACGCCGGTTTCTGATTTGATCAACAAAGCCACAATGGGGCAGCTTCTGCAGCGCATGCTACGTGGTAATAAGAGAAGTTGGTAAGTACCAAGAAAAAGTGCGATCTTGTATGGGATTCGAATGGCGATGCGCTCGACATGCTTTGAGAATTAGCAGATGACTAGATTAAACATGGGATGCGAGAACCAGTGCAAGCGGTGTCATTCAGTGCAACTGTAGAGGGTATCTACAGGTTTCACCTACTAAGGAGCTGTAGAATGGAAGTCGTGCCACAGCATCTAGATGGTCTCAAACTGAATTCACTATTGCATGGACAGGTTATATAACCTCAGCCCATGCTTCCAGTAGTTGCCATTTGTCGACCAGCACACATGTAACCCAGTAGATTATGTGTGTCCCTTGTCTCTTCTTATCTTGCATGTTATACTTCTCCGTCCAAGTCAGGTACGCTACCCTATACCTGTGATACGCTCGAAAAACAGCTTGTTTACCGCATACCAAGGGGCTTGGACGACTGCTCGCCTCTCCCTCCAAACATTCGCTACACTCAACCCGATACCGTGCTCGTTTCTTCCCCTTCCCTACTATCTGATTGACGCAGAAATAGAGTCACAAACAAAGTCTCGAACTTGATGGCGACGACCAGCGGCGCTCTTCTCTGGCTCAAGTGTGGGGAACCAACCGCTGCCAATCGCCGGCGTGACTCACAAAGCTGCGCATGATTCACACAGCATTCTTGCTTGTTCCCACAGCCAATCTGAAATAATCACGCTTCAAGATCTAACTGGCAGATCGTGTCTCCTAGCACGCTAGTCTGGCCTTTTCAAGAGACGCCGTAGCGATGCAGTAATGAAGACCGTGGAGGCTAGGCAAGACTCAGTGAGCTTCCCTCAGCCAGTGGAAAACGGATGTTCAGGTGGGTGGGCACTGTAATGCGGCCCCGTCAGCGTGTAACAGCATCTTTTACACGCCCCCACTCACTAAACCCGGCTGTATGTAAGGGGTTGTAGAGCGAACTTGCTGTGCGCCACGCTGAAGCCCTCCATCAAAGCAACCACCACCACCGTCAAACGTCATATCCCCAGCTCACTTCACCATGGCGCCTCGAATACAAAAGAGAACCCTTAGCCGCTCCCACTCCAACAATCAGTTTGTAAATACCAAGTCCATTGTTTGTTACGTATATGTTTGTGCAGTCTGGACATAGACCGTTCCTCTGCGACGCACCCTCAAGCGACCTTGTATAGACCAATACCACTTTCAAGGCCATCACCCCACAATGACGTCCAACAACTCAGAATCCGTGGCCACCATTCTATGCACCGCCAAACAGACCCGTTTCCATATTGACTCTCCAAACTATCGGGAGGTTTGTAGCGCCAATCACGTAGTATCTGCCACGGAATCACATCGCTAACTCGTCTACTCGAGCCAGCTGGATATTGACGGCCTCGGCATCACCGTCACATCCACCAGCGAGGGGAAACCAGGCCCCTCCTCCAAGGGCAAGTCCAAAGGCAAAGCAGAGGGGATCGAGATCCTAGCCAACGCGAAGCTGCGCCTGAAGGAAGGCCGGCGCTATGCACTCATTGGACGCAACGGGACAGGCAAATCGAGTAAGGCCATCAGTCCGCGACGCTGCATCAGGAAGCTGACGGGACGACGATTGAAGCGCTGCTCAAGGCAATTGCTGAGAAGCTCATCCCTGGCATACCGGATGATGCTAGGATTGCCATTCTTCAGCAGACAAAGTTGACAGGCGAAGACGACGACGAGGCTGTCGGCTCGGGGCCAACGGTTCTTCAGGAGATCATCGAGAGGGCCACGGCTAAGAGTGTCATTGAGCAGGACATCAGAGGTGTGTGGACATGTCTACTGAATGGAAGGCACCCGACAGCGCCCTTTTCTCACAGATGCAGTTTTATCCGACGGTGTCGACGCCTCCAATCCCTACGCTCCCGTTCGCGCCGTGCGCTCCCTGAAGCATGAGCGTCTGCAGAAGCGCCTCTTCCAACTGGACAAGATGGCCCGGTTGAGGAGCGGCACACGGGGTATCCAAGCTCGAAAAGCGCTCGTAGCTTTCGAGAAGATAGTTGCCGAATCTACTGCACAGTAAGTTCTAGCCACCGGCCATCATCTTGGACAAGATCAAACTAGTATCCATTAAGTACTGACTTCCCTCAGGCTGGAGCAGCCCAACGACGACATCACCCCAGACCAGCTGCACGCGGAAACTCAAGAAGCCGCAGACATGCTAGCAGACCTCCAAATCCAAATCGAGCCATCCCGCCTCTCTGAGATCGAAACTACCGCCCGCAGAATCTTGACCGGGTTGGGCTTCACCGAGGCTTACATGGAGAAGCCGATCAACAGCCTCTCTGGGGGCTGGCACATGCGCGCTTCCCTCGCTGCCGCGCTGACGCAACAGGCTGACATTCTCATCCTGGATGAGCCCACCAATTTTCTTGACCTGTTGGGTATTGTATGGCTCCAGCGGTATCTGCAGTCGCTCGAGGATGCTGAGAAACCGCCCACGCTGATCCTCGTCTCGCACGACCGAGACTTCATCTCCCTGTGTACGGATCTCCTCATCCTCAAGGACAAGCAGCTGACGTACTTTCACGGCGACCTCGCGACGTACGAGAGCTCACAGTCCGAGCGTCGGCAATGGCTTCTCAAGATGAAGGAGTCACAAGATAGGCAGAAGGCGCACATTGAAAAGACCATTGCTACAAACATGAAGGCCGGCAAAGCCAACGACGACCAGAATAAGATCCGACAGGCCAAGTCTCGGCAAAAGAAACTTGACGACCGCTGGGGCATGCAAGTCAGCTCAAAGGGCCACCGCTTCAAGCTCAATAAAGAGCTCAACGGCTTCTTCCTCAAGTCGCGCGAGGACGTCGACATCCCGCCCGAGCAACGGCCCGTCTTCATCTCTCTGCCGGAACCTCCGGACCTACGCTTCCCAGGATCGCTGCTGTCCCTCGAGAAGGCATCTTTTCGCTATTCGCCCAAGACACCACTAGTCGTACAGGACATGACCCTCTCCGTAGGCATGGGCGACCGCGTCGGCATCCTCGGCCTCAACGGTGCCGGAAAGTCCACCCTCATAAAACTCCTCGTCGAGGAGTCCCGCCCGACCTCCGGCACCGTGACCACACACCCGCGGCTCAAACTAGGCTACTACTCCCAGCATGCCGTCGAGGCACTTCAAGCCCTCGGGAAGCAAGAGCCAGATCTCACGTCCCTCGCTCTGCTGGTGCGTGAAACCGACGGTGCCCTCAACGAGGGTGAGATCCGCGGCTTGCTCGGTGAGCTGGGTCTCCCTGGACGCATCGCGTCGGACATACCGCTAGGCAAACTCTCAGGCGGACAGCTCGTCCGATGCGAACTGGCCCGTATCTTCTGGAAACGGCCCCACTGCCTCATTCTCGACGAAGTGACGACGCATCTAGATTACGAGACCGTCACTGCTCTCCGCGAGGCGGTAAGTGACTGGGAGGGCGCGGTAGTGCTCGTCAGCCACGACCGTTGGTTCATGCGTGGAGCTGTAGAGGGTGTCTCTGACGAAGACGACGACGAGAGCGATGCAAGCGACGTGGCAGAGGCGGTGGCAAGTCGACGCCTTGTGTACAGGATCAAAGGCGGAAAGCTATTCCTGCTGGAAAAGGGAGTGGAAGAGTTTGAGAACATTATGGAGAAGAGGGTTAAGAAATTAATGGACAAGTAGGGTGCCTTACTGAGGGAGTAGGGCGTGTGCCGTAGGTGGCTGTTCATAAAATATGACTGTTGACCATCCAAGTTGCGAACCCAGTCTCCTACGCCTAACCAGTCAAAACAGGAATCGCAATAAAATCATGGTTATACACAAATGCCTCTCTCCGCTCTGTACCACGGAGGAATCACGCCGCTGTAAAGCATTTCCCTGTGGCCTCATTTGTCGGTGCCCTTGGTGCCCTTGGTGCCCTCCGGCTGAGGCGCCTCACACCAGTTGATGATCATACAGCTAAACATGGCAAAAGCGAGGCCGGCACACCATAAGTCGCTGAGCCCATTGGCACCGTAGGTCAACCCCCATAGGAGCGCGATGAAGGAGACGAAATACAATTGCATCCAGGTTGCTACGAATACCATCAAGTAGTTAGTCAGAAGGCAGCCTGTGCGTCAATTTCGACAGCAAGCGGTGTGGCGAGTCACCGCAGCGAGTGAATGGGCCTACCGAAAGAAAACAGTGATGGCCCAGCATCCAGGGGCCGCCGAATGCTAAGGAAAAGGAGAACCACAGAAAGGAATATAACAGCTAGAAGAAGTTAGCATAATGCGATTGGATGTCCTCTATGGCATGATAGACCGACTGTTGACGGCATGGTCCATTCCCCGCAGGTAATATGCGGAGCAGTGGTATACGCATTCCGACGGCATTGTCATCTTCGTACAGGTCGTCAAACGAGACGTTTCAATCGTGAGTAATCACCAGGTTGGTGAATGAGAAGAAGATGGCAGCTTGAAAATACTCGATTTCAATCCTACATATGACAACGGGGGATATCTCGAGTCCTAGGCTAGCTACATCACGTGGGAAATAGCGCCCAGATAAACCCTCCGCGTGGCAGGAATAGCTGCGAGTCATGCCATTTACTACGGGATTTTATTCTTCTCGATATTTGGTCCTTTTAGCTTTAGTTGGGAGCGTTTTGGACCACCTGCTCGATCAAGTAAATCGGCTTTTCGGGATGTCAATTTTGGCACGAAGCCCCTGTGTTGAAGCTCCAGAGGCCTAGGGGTTGAGCCATGTGTGTCTTCTCTCCCTCTCAGTATCACAATAATTAAGCAGGCCCTTTCATCGCCTTTGGTGGCTTGTTCATAGTTCGCCTCCCCGGGCATGTCTTGGCGATTAACACTTGTGGAGTGTAGGCTCGTCTCTGGATGTGGATGGATGGCTGACTTCTTTGATTCACCTGGCGGCAAAGCGATGAGGTCAATAAGTTTTTCGTGTATTATTACGTAGTTGACATTTTAGAACCTGAGTATATCTCTTTCATCACACCGATTTATCATTGAGACGTCGTTGTTGGACACTTGCGACGAATGACTCTGTATCAGTAGTGCAATGGTACTCTCTTTCATAGCTAACCTGATGTTGTTCGCTTCATCTATGGAGAGATGTAGGGGATTTTTTATACTTGAAGTGACGGGTAGTGTGGGCGTTTATTCCACACATTTCATCTGCAACTGAATGCCTCAAGTCAAACAGATTTGTGACAATTTGTGACGTCTACGCCTTCAATTTATCGACAATGCTGATACTTCTAGATTGCCATCTCCGACTTTTCTTCTTCTTTAAACAAGCTATTCAGAAGCCGTCTAGTACCTTCGACGGCCTTATATCCAGCGTTTCCCCATGCAGTGACGTAATAAGCCTCATATTTCGCTAGATCTATTCAACCGCCGAGAGAGATTATCCAAAAAATGGCCATCGATGAGACAGCTGAAAGGAAATCTTGAGCCCCAGGACCGCCATGAGACTCTACACCACGCGCGAATCGACCAGAACCCGAAACGGCCCATTCTCAACCTTCTTCACAGACACCTCCCCCTCCCTGGGAATCTGCACAGTCGTCCCGTCCACACAGATATTGCGCCACCTCGCATCCTCTTCACGAGTCCGAATCTTGATCTCCTCGACCTCCTCGTATCTGACTTCCTCACCATCCTCAGCCCACTTCAACCCGACATGTTTGCCACCATCGTACGCCTTATGCATGACCTCCAGCGTCCGGGCCCCCCCGATGGCCCCAAATTGCACCAGACGCAGCTTCCCGTCTAGTGGCTTGCTCGCTGGCGAAATGGTAAAGGTGCGTTCCAGGTTGGACAGGGGTGTGACGAGAACGTAGCCATGCTCCGCCCGTGGGTCCCTCTCAAACGAGGATGCGCCTGTTCGGCGGACGTCTACGTCAGCCGTGTAAGGGTGGGACTTGCGCAACAGCTCTTCTGCGACCATGCCGAAGCGCTTGTCGCCGTGCCGGCGGTACTCTGGCGTGTCACTCTCGTACACGATGCTGGCATGGAAGCCGTAGCTGACCACGATGGCGCTGTACAGGTGCGAGACGGCGGTTTCATGTCTGGACGCCTGCACGTCGCCGCTGTCCTGGCTGGCCGGCTCGTCGTCCTTGTTCGTAAAGGACACTATGCGGGAGCCCGCAGGGAAGGACGCGCGAAAAACAGGCAGATCAGCCGACACCCCCCGAAAGAGAGTGCGCAGCCCGAGTACGAGAGGCGACGGGCTGGCGCTGGGGGCAACCGGCTTGTGAAGGCTGTGGAACAGAGCGTTGCCGGTGCCCAGGGGCAGTATGGCTATGAGCGACGAGGGAACGTCGGGCGCCAGCTCATCACCACCGTTCAGCAAGTCCACCACCCCCCCGTCCCCACTGAGAAGCACGATGGTCCTCGACTTTGGAGATCCGTCCACCGGTCGAGGCTCTGTGCCCCAGAGGCGCCTGGCGAACTGTCGGACACTTTGCTTGCTCTCCGTTGTTATCACGGTAGGGGGCGGCGAGGGTGACGAGCCAAACGCATTTTGCGCGAGGCCCCAGAGCGGCACCAGAGCAGTCTCCCAAAACTGCTCCGCCAGGCCAATCCCGGATTTGGTGGACACGATGATGTCTACACTATTCCCGTCTCTCTGCGACAGGTGTGAAGGCCAGGCGGATAGGCGGTGCTGATGGAGGATGGAGTCGGGACATTGATCTGTGGCAACCAGCAGCAGCTGGAATCGCCCGTCGGAGCCATCCTGACCCTCTCGAAGGCAGCAAACAATAAAGGCGGGCTCTTGATTCGTAGCTATTGACTTGTCGAGAACAAAGAGTATCTCGTCAGCATTTACAGCGCCCTCGCCCGCAGAGCTCGTCCATTTCAGGTTGACGTCGTCCAGAATGACGCCGTCGGCATTTATAAGCTGCGAAGGATGCGAGGCGGGGAACGCCGCCCGCGCGTGAGGCATTGCGAGATATACTGGGCGAAGTTTGGATGTGGTGGAGAATGCTTAGCATAACTGCTGTCGATGCTACAGGCAAAAAGCGACGAGGGACTGGGGCAGTGGACACGTGAGGAGGTTGGCAGTCGGGCTAAATGGCACGAGCGTGAAGAGGCATGTGTAGATGCATGCGGGTGTAGCCGTGCGTCGTGTCATATTTGGAGTTGAGTCACTAATAGCCCAGCAGTAGCGTGCCTACCTAGGTAGGCAGGTAGGCAGGTAGACAAGGCAGGTAGACAGGCAGGCAGGTACGATGGTGTGGAGACATGCACAAAGTGGCTCTTGCGGCTTTGTGCCATCAGGCAACAGGAATGAATGGTGGGTGACTCGTGAAAAGCTTAGGGTCTAGGGTAGGCTGTAAGATGTGGAATTCGGAGCTGTTAATTGCTGAGTGATGCGCTACTTGGGAGTGGTCGTTGTAATTATGTGTCATGTTCTCTGTAGATCTATGGCTAGGCCCATTGAGTGAGCGTGTGGGTTTGACAGACCACTTGATAAAGGGATCCTCACCTGCCAGTGTACGACAGACACGAGGCAAGGAGAGAGCTCAATCCCCTGCCACGCCAACATCCGGCTAATCTGGGAGAGCGCTAAGCTCTTGCTCTGGCCGCGCTGAGAAAACAAGAGATGGCCAGGTAACCGCATCATCTTGGCTATTGCTGAACCCTGTGTCAGAGGCAGTAGAAGCATAGCTGCCCATCTCCGCACGTGGCGCGAACACTTCTGCAACATGATTCTTAGGCGGGCCGAAGTCAAATATTCAGGTGAAGAAAAAAACTCCCTGCTGAAGGTACTGCGTGGCGAGTCGCGTCATGGAGGAAGAACACCAGGCAGGATGGCAGGATGGGACATTGGAAATAAAATGTACAGACTGCAAGTTGATGCCGAGTACCTGCCACCAGCGCAGCCGTCCGTGCTGGGACATATATTCGACTGGCGTCAGCGCCTCGTATATCAGTGCCATGTTCATGATCAAAGTAGTAGACCTTCCAGTTGGTGACTGCACCTTGTTGTACCCGAATTTACACAGTAGCAATGGTGGCTAGACATGCCGTCTGACACGACGCTTGATCTCAAGAACCTTGTTGTATTGTCTGTCTTCACCAGCATAAGTCGGTGAATGCGTAGAGCCTCTTTCTTGACATATAGGTGACCGATTATCCCTTCCATGGCAATACTCTTGGTGTGCGCCATCTGCTGATGCAACCCTGTAGCGACGCCTTTCATGAAAGTCTCGGGTTTGTGGCCATGCGTCTCTCCTTTGCATGTGTGCTTTGATGCGGTAATTGCGGACACGACAACCTCAGTTTTACTGCGCTTTAGCCTTCGACATTGGGCCCCAATTGGCCTTTGGGTTCATTTGGTATCGCACGAATTTCTGTGTTTCGTGACGCCGTCCCAATTGAGCGAGATCGTCGTTGAAGACGAGAGTCTTGCGAAGCTCGGCTTCCGTTAGCGGCGCATTCTGATGCGAGGTCTGGTCTGCAGGCTCCTGGATGGCCGGTGCATCAGCGGCATCGGGATTTGCTTCTACGCCCTCCATTCTGCTGCCGTTTTCTTTGGCGACGTCGTCTCCCACTGGCGCTTCGTCCTGCCCCTGTCTGAGAATTCCTGCATCGAGAAGAATTTTCCAACCAGGCATCGCAGGCTTAAATTTTGACGTTTTGACGGGCGATTTTTGACGGATCCATTCTGTCATGATCCACCAGATGGTCGACCATGGCGCATCAGTTTTGATGCTGCCCGCTCGACAGTGGCTGCGCCCAACGCGGTATCCGAGGTGGATCAGGGCGCCGCGGAAGTGATCGTCACCGGGAGTGGCGCAAGACACTATGCTCGCGAGCCTTCCAGGCATAAAGTAGAAGGGGTAATGGTCCAGGGCCGCGAGCTCTGCCTCCTTCGGATTCACGGGCTCTTCAACGTCCGGGCCGGGAATGTACTCCTCGAGCACGTTCCGAAGCATGCCCTCGAGTCGCGGCATGGTTCCATATACCTCGGGAGGCGCATTCGGTATCTGGTCCAAGAGTTTCTGCACGAACTCTGGAGAGTGAATATGGCCTCCATACATGGGGCCATTGACGTGCATCTTGGTCCCGCAATGCTGGCAGTGTCGGTCGGCCGTTGGCCCCAGTGCCATGCCATATTTGTAGAATGCGCCGCTTCCTTTCTTGTTTGGCGCGGGTTTGCTTCGCATGAGGTACTGCGTTTCCCAGGCGCCACATCCATGGTCGCAGCTGTACACAAGCATGGTCTTTGAGCCGAGGAACTTGACAGCCTGTGGCGACTTGGTCACCTTTATGAAAACCTTGGTGTAAAAGTCGATCGATAGTGAAAGAAGAGGCTCGATGTGCAGGCCATACCGCCCAGCTGACGATGCAACGGCGTTCAGTATGAGTCGCAGTCCAGCCTCATGGGAGTGCGTGCCCTTCACAGGGATACCACCGTATAGAGAGAATGCCTTCTCGCAATAGCTATGCCCTGCCCACACTGCGCTATCTGTGCAAGTGATGCAGAGCAAGCCGCCGTCATCGCGCACCGCTTGCACAGCAGCATCGAAGAAGGGCGCGGCCGTACCGTAGGGATCCAAGTCGATTACGTCGAATTTATTGCCTTTGCCGGGGTTACCGTGTCGATCCGTCTTGCTCAAATCGTCGGCAATGGCACGATACATGTGTGCCAGAGCATCCTCGTTGGTCACAGTGATGATATCCTCGAGGCCATTGTGGCTGACATTCATCTTGATCGAGTCGGCCGCTGACTTGGAAAGATCGTTTGCCTTGACAGATGTAACAAACGGGATCTCATGGGCATACCGAAGAGCCCGAAGCCCCGAAGCCGATAGGGCATCTAGGATTTTGAATGACGGCTTGTGCGATTTTGTAGATTCGGGTTTCGCTGGCTCAGGTTGGACCGAGTTCTGGTCTTGGGTTGCTGACGCTGACGCTGGTGCTGGTGCTGGTGCTGGTGCTGGATGCTCTGACTCATTTCCGACGTCGTTCACGTCGCGTTTCCTTTTCTTGTCGCCCTTGGCTTCTCGGGCTTTGATTCTGTCCAACTTCTCCTTGAGCATACCCTCACCATATGTCTTGATAGCAAGGACTGAGAGATCGCGATTATACTGTTGAATTGGGTTGTAAAAGACCTGTTGAACCCCCTCCTCGTGATCTTTTGCCTTGGTAGCCCCAATCTTTGCGCCATGAGGGACCAAGATCGTAGCCTTTCCCTCTTTAACTGTTCGGAATTGCTGCCCATCCCTCTCAACAGTTTCGACCGCAATCGCATCGTCGGCCATGGCTCCACTGGTAAAAAATCGATGCGTTGGCGCAGCCAGGCGTTTTTGCGGGATCGAATATTTGGAGAGTAAACTGGCTGGCGGTCTTAGCTGAAGAATGCCTGCGCGAAACAACTGGCCTGACACAAGAGCGCAGTGCGACATACAGACGGGGCGCAATGCAACAGATAATTCTTCAAAGTCGATTGTCGCAGTCTTTTTGGGGCTTGGTGGGTTGTAGAAATTTGGCACCAAATTTGGAGGTATGAAGACCAAGCTTCAGATTCTGCCGGGCTGGACCACCTAGGCAAGCGGTCAGAGCCACAGCGTCGACATCCCCAGAGTCATGAAAATGACTTGGGAACAGACAGGATGTTAACTGACCTGGCTCTGTCTGTATATTTCCCTAGTTATAATGAGTTTTTAAATACCTCTTTAATGTCCTTGGATATCTAAATATCCCATTGATGCTCTTGAATATCTAAACGCTTTCCCTATTCTTTCAAGGATTATGGTGCAGCATACAGCCTACGAGTTTAACCCACCTCTTTTCGTCACCAGAACAGCCAACCACAGCCAACCACAGCCAAGCCATACCACTATGTGTCTGCGTCGTGTGCACAATACAACGCAGATTGAGACTTAATTCAATAGCTATTGGCCCTAGAGCTAGTATGTGACACCATTCACAGGGCCACGGCGGTGTTGTGTTGGTAAATGCAACTTCGACCACTGTAATTTACACCAAAAGTCTTACACCTTTCCATCAGAATCATAGGGAGGCACTGCTGCCTAGTTGCTAGGGCAGCGAGCAACCTACAGCTACCATGTAGAACCAGACCTATTTCGCACTTGCCTCGACTCTGATATCACGAAGAAGGGGAGCTGCGGGTCGTCTTGTTCATGGCCCAGGGGGCTGGATAATGCTGGAGGGAAGCAGCGCATCGATGTTGCTTGGGTCCGTGGTGTCAATCTCCTGGTGTTATTCTGTGTTCTATTCTGACAAAGTCAAGTTCTCCGGCCGAGCATAGCTATGGCTTAAGAAGCATCACTTATTGCTTCAGATTGCTCTCCTACAGTCACCACAACCCCCTATTCCCAAGAATCCCGTCGGCCATGTCCAAGCAACCTATATCCAGTGATACCGACGGCCCTCACAATGTGAGTGGCGCCCCTACGGAAGATCGCTCAAAGAACGGCGAGACATCATCCAATGCTGGGTTTGGGTCTAGCGACGAAGAATATGACTCGGGTCACCACCACAAAATTCCACCGCACAGATTTCTCACCCACACAGAGTGGGTGAGGATTGCACACAGCATTGGTGGCATCAAAGACGACGAGCAGTTGGAGCCCAGCCACCCAACACATTGGTGCTGGCCACCAAAGGGCATGCGCCCTGGCTTATACAAGGATGTCGTCACGGAGAGAGCCAAGTTCTTCTACCTATACCATGGATCAAGCATCACGAGATGGACCCTCATGATTTCGCAGCTGCTCGTAGGAGCGGCGCTTACGGCCATTGGGTCCATGTCATTCAAAGATGGTCTTCCTATCACGATCCTTGGAGCTGTCAATACTGTCATTGCCGGCTTGCTCGCCCTCATCACCAACAGCGGCTTACCAGACCGCTACCGCTACGATATGGCTCAATTTGCTGAAGTCGAAGACCACATCAAGGAGATTCTGGAGTCAGGCGTTGCTCCCAAGTACAAGACGGCGGAGCAAATCGTTGCCGAATGCTTCGATCTTTACAAGGATGCCAAGGCTACTGTTGCGGCCAACATGCCTGCCAATTACACTTCCAAAAACGAACTGAGCTCTCCCAAAACATCAGGATCACAGTCAGGGTCGAAGGCTCCTGGTGCGCGGAGCCGAAGCAAAAAGGAGGGCAAGTAATGGCTGTAGGAAAGGGAGTCTACTCTGCATCATTGTACCTATGAGACACTGTAAATATATGTGATGTTACAATTCGCATCGTGCATGCAACCTCATATGTGGCATATTATTAAGATAATATCCAACTATTTCTAATATCTCTAGTTGCGTATGTCTCTAATTTCTCTCGTCTTCTAATAGTCCGATTACAACACCTGGCAAGTACTAATATTAGTGACACCGCCGGATTTACACATAAATATACATAGCAGTATGGAGTAAAACAAAGGCGCATTAATTATCAATAGCTACATTTACTCTATGAACTGTTTTGACTAAAGGAGGGGAAATGTGCATTTGGCCGTCAATGTGCGCTGCAGTCTTGTACTAGGGGTCACTGGAGCTGCATTATTTATTGAAGGAGTGATACCCTCGGATTTCCGCCAACATGGGCTGCAACTCTACATTGAGCTAAATCTCCCCACAAACCGTTGGGGAAATACAATAGTAATTGGTAAAAATGACTGAATGTAGGTCTATCGTGGGAATAGCGAGGCTTTACTATTACATAGCCTGGGGAAACTGCCTACCCAGAGTGTGGTGAGTTGGTGTCAGGTGGAAGGAATAGCTGCTTGACTCTCTGGGACGTCTTTTCTTTAAACTCGTCTTAAAGAAAACCGGCTGCTTGAGCCATAAGGCGTCGATTGGCCTCCAATCTTCTATCAATAGTTTTATCATATATCTTATTTACTTAATATCTTTCATTCCCTTCATACTTTCATCATCCTCTATATTGTAGCTGTAACTCCAGGAAGAATGTCCCAGGTGATGGATGCCCTTTAGAATACTCTCCGATGCGTCCCTGGACCAGGCAATGTCAGCTTTCTGGATAGACAAAATCGGATGCCTTGAATCTTGACGCAAGAGAATATGTCTCACCAATGCCTACCCCTGGGTTGAGATAACTGAGGATAGAGCCTCATTAGAGGATGCTGGTGATGCTGAATTCTTGGTGCAGTACTCAACAATTGAAGCAGGCGATTGACTGCATACAAGCGGATAAAGCTTCGCCATGTTTCCGAAACCACAACTCATCTTTACGCAGACTGGTTACAATGACGGACATGCTTTCTGTTAGGCCAGGCATTTTCACAGCTTTCATGCTGCTTATAATATATTCATCTACGGATGCTCGCTCTTTGACGCGTGATCCAAGCAACTCGAGCTGGGCCAAAGTGAGAGGCAACCCGGGACGCTCCAACAACCGAAGCTATTCGAAATTGTTAGTTTCTCTTCTCAATGCATATTATAATTATCGAGTTTGATTCATGGGATTACCAATACAAGTCGTCCAGGCAGTACTGCCTCGCCTGACATGTAGCGGGCCAAGAGCCATATTGCGATTGCTATCTTCAACAAGGAAGACCAAATATCATGGATCATCCCCACTGTGCCAACAACCCTGCCAACATGGGTGATCATAAGAGTAGCAGCAGCTGAATCCTTCACATCCACCTCACGCAGCGCAATGGTATCTCGAAAGACCTTGTATATGAGGCCACCGTATCCTGTCACCATCGGGCTCACTTGACGCTCGTACAGCGCTCGCGATATCTGTGAAGCCAATTTTGTTAGTTCAGGAGTCAGAAGTAGACATGGTGCATGGATGAGGACGGCAAACAATTGCCAAAGTAGACAAGATCGAATGCCCGACAAGCGCAAGGGCATAGTGAGATCTCAACATTTCCGGGTCTGACTGAAGATTCGGAAATGTTGCCTCGATGAGAAACGGCTGGCATAGCTTGAAAGCGGACAGCAAGAGTCAGGGTAGAACTGCAGATATATTGTCAAATTTTGCAAAAAGGGTGGCTCGATGAGTCGGTGGTGTCACTTTACCTTTTCCATGACGCTTCAGGTTTGTCTCCCGTGAACTCCTCAAGATCTGGGCCAGCTGATGGTACCTCACCATTATCCAGCTTTTTGGGGGAATGCCAAACTCCTGCTCTGTAATTAGATGTCATAAAGGCGGAACCAGATAGGCAGGGATGCTGTTCCTGGCTGTGATGCGTTCTACTGTTGCAGACCTATTATCAGGCTTAGCTATTCTCTCTCGTGCGTCGTGTATCGAGAGTAGAGTTCAACAGCCGTCTACGTTACCCTCTTTACTTTTGATAGTCAGTTGAGTCACCTTGATTCTGTCTTAACTTGCATCTCACTATTTCTGAGGAAATACTCTGTAGCATCTGCTCTACAAACAGTAAGTCATCTTGGGAAGCGTACAAATCATGACTAAAGGAGAGATGAGCTGGGAAATGCAATTATAACCCAACATTGAAACCGTTCTTACAATTAGAGTCTCACAGATGCCATCACAGTCGATACTCAACTCATCCGCATCCTCACGGCTTCGCTCATCACCTTGGTCAGGGGTCAATGTCGATACTTAAAAACTGAGTTGCACCATGACGATTGAACTATTTTGCGTTGTACATGGAATCTCAATTCTGTCGATTACTGGCCGAGCTCAACCTTGATAACCTCCACAAGATCCTCCTTCTGCAGTCCCAGCTGCTGCAGCCTCTCGATGTCAGCCTTGACAACCTTGTGTTCAAAGTCTCCTCCAAGACCCTCAAAGTGCGAAACAAAGAACTTGGCAAAATGTCCCGCGACGTCTCCAGCCTCGATCTTGGTGTTGTAGTCCGCAGCTACATCCTTGATGTCCTCGTTCTTAATCTCCCAGTCTGCGTCGGTAGTCCCAGTCGCCTCCTGCGTGGCGTCCAGAATATCACGCTGCGAGACCTCCCATGAAGGGACGTACACGGCCTTGTTCTTGTACTTGGCCAGCTCCGCGTCCGGGAGGGTAAGGACTGCGGCAGCGGCCTGTGCCGCGTGAAGGATAGTGGCCGTGCTAGTCTTGCCCTTGACTCCCTGCCACATGGTCGCCTTGCGAGCCTTGGGGTCGATCCCCCACAGGCCGAGGGACAGGTTGACATCAAGCCAGGGGCCGACGGTGACGGAGACCCAGCTGCTGACGCCGAGACGGTCAATCTCGTCGCGGATGACCTTCTTTTCGAGCAGCAGAACATTCTCGTTGATGAGCTCGGTGGCGAAGGGGTCAGGACCAAATTCAGAGGGGAGGATATAAGGCACGCCGACCTTGGCAGCGGCGCGCACGGCGTGCTTCTGGACGCCCAGCGCCGTCAGCGAGGGCATCAGGATAAGGGCATCCTGTCCCTCCAGGACCCGTGCAAGGTATTCCTCATCTTCAAGGTCACCTGTCCTGACGAGGACCTCGGCCGGGAAGGTGCTGGTGGCCTCGCGGCGCTGGATGGCAGTGATGGTGTGGACGCCCTGGGCGAGGAGGGCCTTGACAGTTGGAACGCCGAGTTGGCCGCTCGCACCGATGAATGCAATCTTGCGTCCCTGGACCTGAGGAGCCATTGTGTGATTTAGAGTGGGGGAATGAGGTTTGCGGGGTGGCAGTCTATCTGCTAGTGGTGTAATCGGTGAAAGTGGTGCAGTTCGAAGTAGTATTGCTGTAGTGCAGAGACGTGATTGATGGATGGAATGTGGTGATGCTGTTCTTCCTGACGGAATGCCCTCCCTCTTTATAATGTCTGAGTCCAGGGAGGTTAGCCAATATACGAATACTATTGCTTCATAGGCTGGAAGCCTTCGAGGCGCCTATGTTCAGGTGAGGCTTTCGTAGACATGACGTTGCACCATGACAGCGACAGCAACGCCGTCTCTTGGCAATTGGACGCCCCGGACCTCTATAGTCAGACTAGTTGGTCCAGAACGAGCAGGATGAATAATTATCGCGCCGCAGAAAACGAGACAGATTTGTAAGAACATCAGCGGTAAACGGGCGTCGCTTGGTGTTGTGGCCGGTAAAAGCGGTTTTTGCGGCAACTAGCGGCTCACCATGCCACGAAGTTACAAATCAGCACGCAACGGCTCGCCATCTCTGGGAGGAAATGGGTATTGGCGAGACAAAAGGCGTAAGTTGTCGAATCTCCATTTCTGAGATTCTCTTCAGCGGTCCTTCTCTTGCATTTGTCAACTGGGCGTCGGATAGATGAATGCGCCGCATTTGATCTTGCTCTCCACTGGGCGAGGCAATTGGTCTCGTTGCTTGATGCAGTGGTTTGGAATACGATGTCATCACGGCAGAACTTGTAGGAGCTTTTTTTCTATTTGGGGGTTCTATTGGTTTTTTATTGTCTTTTTATTTATATTTTTATTTTATTTTATTTTTGATGAATGAGGAAATTTGGTAAATGTACAGACTACTGTGAAGCACCACATCTGATAGTCACTTCAGAACCAACGTGCGCAGCCAAGACTCATGCCTGACCAGGACAAGGACCATGAGTGCTTTATGCATCCACGGGCATTGTCTTGACAAAGATTGCACCCATCGCTGTCATCACTGGATTTGTTGTATCGACTGAGAGAGGCCGATATAATTATCATGCTGCGGTGATTGGAGGAGGCTAATACTGCGGATAGTCGCGTCGCATCATCCATTGGTGGATTACGCACAGCACCCTTTGGCGTCGATTTGGATCTATCATCACTGTGTTTCGGTAGCTTATTAACTGGCACTGGCACTGGCACTGGCACTGGCATGGCATACTATCAGTGGAGTTCAACGCTGTACTAGGGGCCTGGAGGGAGGCTGGCGTGTCTCTAATTGACGCTCTGTATCCGTGCTTCGTACTTTATCTACCGCGGCCCGTCTCTCTTTTGCCAGATTAAGAAGGCGGAAAACGCTGCAAAGGCGGTTCGCGATGTTGCAGCCCATCCTCGTACAGGTCTAATTGATCGGCTTGTCCGCCGCGCTATTCGTCCGACGGGCAGGCGTTTGTTATTTGGTCAATCAGCAAGCTTTCGGCTGCAGGTCGGGGAGCGTGTCGTAATTAACTTGTAAGTACGGAGTATCCGGATATCACGCAACTATTCCAATGCTACAAGTAAGCTAGCATCATGCGCCTAGCTCAATCGGCCGTGCTTCCCCCTACCCTGCGGCAGTTCAAGACAGCCGGACGACGGGTTTAACCAAGAGTGCCTGGTTGCAATTAGATGGCGCGTCATCTTGTCGTCTTATGCTAGCCAGTCCATCCCATCCAGGGGTCCCGCATGGCGCCGGTTGGCGTCACCACCCAAGAATCCTGAGCGCTGTGATGCTGCTGCTGACTCCCTGGCTAATGCGTTTTCACAGGCCGACGATCAGCTGGAGATCAGCCTGCTTACTGCTGTCGCAGGGGGGGCGGGCAGGCTAAAGAGCCTATCACTGGACGGCTAGAGGGCCCCGCGCTGGCCGTGCTGCTGTCGATGTCCCTGCAACGGCTTAGAGGCCCGATAACGAATCCATCTATAGGCATGCTTTGGCAGATCCCGTCCGTTGGACTCCATGCTGGGCCATGCACCATCAGGTACCTGCCTACCCCTGCCCAGTACCTGCCTTGGCGCTGCTTCGGTACCTAGGGAGCTGCCCGCAATCACTGCTGCCCGTGCTGTCTGTACCTTGCATAGTGGGCGACCCCTCCAAGCCAAGCACGTAATTAGCCCGCTCCAAGTAACGTTCATCACTAACAGCATACAGAGTAGAGAGTAACCCAACTCACCCGTCACTTCTCGACAGCCTGCCTCTCTCATCCCCTCATAGTCATTCCTTGAAACAATCATAGCCTCCCCAGGTGCGCGCGATACAACCGGCGGAAGACAGAGAGAGCATGGCAGGTTGCTTGCTTTGAGTGCCAACGTCGCCCAGGGACACACCTACAGCGCCGCCGCGACATTCCGGCACAGTCAGCCTTGCCGCCGCAGCTTTTGCTTTTTTCCCTTCTCTTCTTGGACTGCCCGTTGCATTTACATGGCGGCGTGGTGCTCGCCTTCTAGCTCCTGGAAATGCTTCTCTCTACGGGGCTGCCCTCCCAGCTGAGAGTCATACAATTCATCGCTTCCCTCCTCATCGTCGTCGTCCTCATCAACACCACCAAACTTGTACGATACCACCACTTGGACAGGACTGGCAGTCTCGCAATCCCTAGCACCAGCGAACTGGCTCCCGAGGAGCAGTACCTCGACAAGCTCAGGGAAGAACACCATTTCACAAACGACACGGAATGGCGCGCCTGCAGGATCCAGCAGGCAGAGCAGAGCTTCGCGTGGGTGCCCTCGACGCCCGTGCGCCTCAACTTCCAATCGTTCCCGCCCCGCACTGTTGATATCTGGAATCCGGATGGCAACGATGTGAAGGCCAGGGCGCGCATGGAGCTGCCCGTGCCCAAGATCCTCCGCCCCAGCCGGATGGATCCCACGGATTTCCTGTTTGGCATAACCACGACGTATGCGCGCGTCAAGGACCGCGATTTCCACATGCTTCGCTCGTGGTCGCGCTGGATGACTGATGGGAAGCGCAAGACCAACGGTGTTACTGTCGCCATCTTCCTCGACCGCGCAAGGCCTGGCGAGTTGCGGGAGATCCGACTGGCCCTCGAGTCGTTCGGCATCGACGCCTACGTGACCAATGGCAAGATTCCCATGTCCCTGGCCAAGAGGTACTTTGAGCTTGCCAAGACCCTCAAGGCATTCAGCGCCGTCCTCTCCAACGTGGGCGTCAAGAAGAAGTGGTATGCGCTCGTTGAGGACACCGTCTTCTTCCCCAGCATTTCCCACCTCAGGGAGAGGCTCTCCCGATATGACACGGACAGCGACCTGTACATTGGCATGCCCAGTGAGCGGGCGGACTGGACCCAGGAAGGCGATGCCGTGACGACGTACGGCGGCGGCGCCCTCTTCTTCTCCAGGTCGGCGCTGGCCGAGATTGTCAAGCTGCCGTGCTTTGCGAGTGACGGCCACGACCTGCCGTTCAGGTCGAAATCGTGGGATGTCCTCTTCCAGGAGTGCGCCACCAAGCACACCATCCTCGAAATGAGGGTCTTGCCCGGGTTCTACTCTCCCAACGACCACATCATCAACGACAACCCGGAGATGCTCAGCTCCGAGAGTGGGTCGCGGCCCCTGATCCTCCACGACTACGCGGAGCGCCACGGCGTTGACGTCCACATGGCGCACACCGTCACCGAGATATGCGGAGAGGCGTGCTTCATGCAGCGGTTCGTGTTCCGCGACAACTGGGTCCTCGTCAACGGGCTGTCTCTCACACACTACCCCGACGGCCTCAAGGCCGACAACACAATCGAGCACCCGTCCAACGTCACGCACGGCACCAAGCTCCGGACCTTCCCCTCGCAGCTCGTCGTCGACGATGACGATTCCGAGAGGACGCACTTTGGCTGGAAGGGAAGAAGAGAGACGTGGACGCTGCTGGACTCGACGACGGATACCGACGGCATGGTCTGGCAGGCATATATCCGGCGGGCTGCCGCCACCAAGGACCATTCTCAAGACATGGACTCGGTGATAGTCCTGGTATGGGAGAACCTGACGAGAGAGGAGCTGTAGAGCGGGGGGCCTGTCCGGCGAACCGTCGCACCAACTTACGAGTGGCGACATCTTTGCGGCGTTTTTACATGGGGCGTTTTTACAAGTTTTGGGATATGGACGGGATACGAGCAAAATGTGCTAGCGCAATATGCGCGGGATATATGGTTTGGATTTCAGGGGCAGCTGCTTGCGACTTCGAGGCGAGACAAGACATGTACATTTCCATCTGCTTTCTCAGAACGTCAGCGGTATAACATTCTCCTTCACTTATATATATATATACTATGTCTAGACGGCAGTTCCGTACACATACACAGATATTTACATCTTCCAATCATCCGGCCGCAACACCCACTGCATCTCCACCTTGCCATGTCCCTCCCCCTTCAACGGCGTAGACACACCCTTGCCCTTGAGCCCCAGCTTCTCCTCCGCCAGCCTCACCATCGCCACGTTGTCACTCAGCGTCGTGATGGTGACGAGATCCAGCTGCGGGCCACCCCGAGAGACGGGTGTAAACGCCCAATCGATCGCCAGGCGCAGCGCCTCAGTGGCGTATCCCTTGCCTCTGTGCGCCGGATCCAGCAGGGCGCCCACGTCCCCGACCCTGACCTTCCGGCCGTCCACCTCCCGGTCCTTGATGGCCCCGAAGCCGCCGAGCCCAACCATGACGGGCTCGGCGTCCGCTCCCTCCTGGAGCACCAGCGCCATGTTCACGCGGGTAGGTCCGCTGATGACGGAGCCGTCCGGCCCACAGATTGTAGGCTGGGCGGCGGACTCGCGCTGGCGCGCGATGGCCGTCTCAGCGGTGGACACGTCCATGGGCTTTGCGTTGGGGTCGGAGCCGCTCTCGGGGACGGAGAGCAGTTGGGAGAGGCGCGCGGCATCGCGGGGCTGGATTGTGCGCAGGGAGATGGGGTGGGTTTTCGAGACGAGGTGGGTTGCGAGGTGGGAGGCCTGGGTAGTCATTGTGTTGGCGTGGGTTTGTGGGATGGTTATGAGTTGCGAGCGGGCATAGGGTTTTGGTGTTTGGGCAATCTTTGTTCTGAAGCGGCGGCTCGTCAAGTTGGTGCTTTTACGGATCTGGTCACGGATGCAGTGCGACGTGCTAGTCTTTATAAAAAAAATTTAAATTTTTTTTAAAAAGGCGATGCCATCGGGAAAAACGAGTAACTGTGATATCCAATCTATCTCCAGATTTCCACGCGACACGGTGGGCACGCAGCCCAGCGTTGACTCAACAATGACAGCAAATCTCATGCATCTACACATCACTCAGCACCAGCTGCAGACGACGCAAGGAATAGATAAACGGGGCGAGAATTCGCCGAGCCAGTCTGCGCCTAACGGGTGCCACCATGGAGCAAAAGGGTGACTCAGACGCTTTATAAGCGACTTATGTGTCCGGCTAGTGCTTGTTCTGATGGCTAGATCGGTGAGATTTCTGCCAGTCAGCTTCCCAATTGCGCGCTGTGCGCAAGTACGGATAGCTTTGACTCATTCATTCATCATGTCGGCTAGCGTCTGGTGCTGATGCGCGACCCAGTGTGACGGGGCATGAATCCAGGGGGATGAGGAAATTTATGGTACGGGGCCTGGGGGGGCGAGCAGCTTGAGAGGAGCATCAAAGTCGGGTTGATGGTCGTTTTGCATCGACCACCTATTGTTAGACCGTGGGCACAAACCAGGGGGGCCAATACATCGGCTTAATTGTCGAAGACGAACCAAGATGGGGGCGCCCACCACACGGAGAAGGAGGACGATTCACTGCGATGGCCGTTTGGCTACCAATAGACTTGCTCATCATTCTGTACTTCATACACTATGTTCATAGACTACCACTACTGCCGTACAGCCCCGTCACTCGGTAGATAGATGCGCGTCGGTGCCGAGGTGCGGCCCAGCGCTTCGTAGGACCCGGCCCGGCTCCTCCTCGTCGGGCGTGACACTGTTCTCCTTGGACAGAGGGGGAGGGCGACTCCGGCGTGACGGAACCGAGACCTCGGTGCCGGGCCGCTTGGCCTTGGATCCCGACGCAGTCTTCCGGCGGCGTCTGTCTGAGGCGTTGGAGGGGCGGCGCGAGACCTGGCCGTCGTTGACTTCGATGATGGGCGTCTGGCTCCTGGTCGAGCTCATGGACAGGCGACGCACGCTGCTGCTGCGGCGCTTCCGCTCCCTCTCGGACCCGTGTCGGGCGTGGCCGTACGACGCCTTGCGCTGTGCTTCGCGCGGGCTCGTCGAGGCGTGTCGCCAGGGGAGCCACCAGAACCAAGGGTACTGCTGCTTGGCCAGGCTCGCATCGTGCTCCTTCACCTTGCTGCGCAGTAGGGCCCGGCGCTCATTCTCCCTCTCCCAGTATTCCGTGCGGTACAGCTCCCAGTTCTCGCGGAACGTCGCTGAGAAGGGCTTGGCGAGCAGCAGGAGCTTGACGTAATCGCCGCCCGGGGCCAGATCCTCCTCGTGCCCGCCCTTCTCCTCGTCCTCCTGCGGCAGTATCAGGGTTGGGTGGGCTGTCGGGGGCCTGACAGCTGCAGCTCCTTCTCGACCCTCGCGGAGGCAGCTCCGGCTCGACATGTCGGTACGACGAACTCGCCGTATGTGCGAGAAGAGTCCGTACGTGAGGAAGAAGCCGGCCGTGGAGAGCGCCTCGGCCCACCACGACTGCCGTAATTATGACGAGCTTGCAGTTTTGAAGCCGCGCAGCCCCCTCGGTTGGAAATGGCAAAACCAGCGCCGGGGCCAGCGGATCCCGCGCTCCCAGATGCCGGTTGCCCAGACCAAGACGGCGGTGATGATGCCGCCCATGAAGCAGACCCTCTGCGCGCCCTCGACGGCCCAGTAGATGGACCCGCCGACGCCGCGGCCGTCCTCCCTGGTGGCAAAAGTAGAGCTCGTATCCAAAGAATATGCGACCCAGAGCGTCATCAGCCGCCAGGAAGAAGGTGTGTGGGTCGCCTTCTTGCGCGTAGTTCGAGGAATTGGGCGCGCAGCGACGCCTCGAGAATCAGCAGATTGAGGTAGATCATGGACGGCGAGCTCGGCGCGTGGCTGAGGGGGTCGGCGGGCTTCCCGGTGCCGGGGTGGACGGGGCTCGCGCCGAGGCTCTTGATGCTCGGGGCGCCCCTGGGGGCCCCCTTGACGATGGAGTCGAGGTTGTCGGCCATGGTGAGGAGTGGCCAGAGAGACGCGGCGGCGGAGGCTGGAACCAGCCTGTCAAGGGGGGCTCGATGCCATGCAGCGGTGGGAGGTGCGAGGCCAATTGCCGATGAGTTCCCGATGGCGGCCGTCTCGCGCAGATGCAGAGATCCTACCCGAGATGCTGAGGGTATTGAGGGTGCGCGAAGGTATCGGACGATTGGTGTGGATGACGGCTCAGGCAGGTCTCCAAACGGCGCTGGTGAGGCTGCAAAATTGTGGTGGCGGCAACGGCAGTAGTGGAAGAGGGCCTGCGAGCCAGCCTGAACGTCATTGCGGGAACGAATGCGAGTCCGAATGGGGAGGTGACATTGCTGGCAGCTGGCAGCTGGCGGCTGGCGGCTGGCGGGCAAGCGGGCTACAACCGCTGTGGGATCGCAGGTACAGCCCACTGCGGCCCTATAAAATCCGGAGCTACTGAGAGGGCTGATGAGCCGCTGTTCGTTCCGATTTCAGCCGCGGTAGTAATTAATAAACAATACGTCGACGTCAACCATCCTGTTCAAAGACTTCAGTCTCCGCATGTGCTTTATACGATTCGCCTCTTGTGATGCCCTGAGGGCAATCAGAACATTACACCACGTCATCATCAGCGTCGTGACTGTAGAGACGGGGACGCAGCAGCCCCCAAACTCCGATGGGCATTCCGTGTCAAGCACAGCTCCCGTCAACCCCTTCAATTGATTTGCGTAAACACACAAGATGCCGTGTCTGAACAACCAACTCAGCTGGTCTACGAGTGCGTGCCTTCGTGTTAAAATAGGCAGCGGCCGATAAGCGTCATGGACTCATGGCTCTCCAGCGTTGCACCCTGCAAGCCCCAGCCGGGACACGTACGCTCAGATTACGCCCTCACTAAATAGCCTGCCCGCGCCCTGTCCATACCGCTGGCTGGACTCCCTAAACTCCCTACAGCGACTCGGTGCCGCCGCCTGGCCTTCCCGTAGCGCCGGAATCCGGCCTCACCCAAAATCCGACCTGCGTTAAATCCGTGTGGCCACATGGTTTGCCTCGTTCGGATTGGATTGGGGCCACAACCAATTCCACAAGAGAAGACAGGCTGAATCACCCCCTTCTCGCTACGTACGTCTTGTGCAAGTCTCGCTTGTTGGGTGTGTGCCCGGGCCGTTCTTAAAGGCCCCGGAGCACCCGCGCTTTCTGGCCCGAGGGAATGTTGTTGAAGCAGTCATCCACCACTGCGATTCTCGCCTTGCAACGAACACGCCTCACCGTGGCCACCTCTGTTACGCCTTCTGCCACACCGCTACCCAGCTCCAACAAGATGTCTACCGCCGATGGTTCGGTCGGTGGCCAAGGCGCCGCTGATGTGAGGCAGCAGCAGCGGCCGCCACAGAACACCCAAGCCTACTTTCCCCTGGGAATCAAAGACGCTGCCTACCAATGGGTAAGTTGAATCCAATCGAGCTCCGCCCTCGTGGTGTGCCGCCTCCTCCCCCCCCTCCCAGCATCTCCCATCCAACCAAGCTAACGCCAGTCTTCCGCAGTGGACGAGTGTCACTCCGCCCATGGCCGAACGAAACGTCCTGTCGCTCATGCCCTACCTCAGAGAAGCGACCGACAGCATCGACAACCCCACCACCACTGACAAGCCAGATCCCTTTGGCACGCGGATATGGAGAAGGACAATGGTCCAGCTCTCTGGCAAGAACCGCGCCCTAAACGAGGTGTCGGTCGAGCGAGTCGGCGAGGAAGCGGAAGAGACCCTCGTCATACTCCACGGCTACGGCGCCGGGCTTGGCTTCTTCTACAAGAACCTGGAGCCCATCACTCGCATCCCCGGCCTGAAGCTCTACGCCCTCGACATGCTCGGCATGGGAAACTCGACGAGGCCGACCTTCAAGATCCACGCAAAGGACAAGGAGCAGAAGACCATTGAGGCGGAGAACTGGTTCATTGACGCGCTGGAGGAATGGCGCAAGGCGCGCAAGATTGAGCGATTTACCCTCCTCGGCCATTCCCTGGGCGGCTACCTCGCCGTGTCGTACGCCCTCAAATACCCCGGCCACTTGAAGAAGCTCATCCTCGCGTCGCCCGTCGGTATCCCCGAGGATCCGTACGCCGTCAACGCCTCCATGCCGGACCCCGAGGAGTCGACAATGGTGAACGAATTCACTGAAGATCAACAGGCCGTGACCGAGAACAACCCGCAGCTCAAGGCCGCCGCCGCACCCACCGCCAACAACAAGCCCGCCGCGCCCAGGCGGACGCTGCCCAGCTGGCTCGTGTGGCTATGGGACGCCAACGTCTCCCCCTTTAGCTTCGTCCGCAACACTGGACCCTTGTGGCCCCGCTTCGTCTCCGGCTGGAGCTCTCGACGCTTCAACCACCTGCCGCAGAACGAGGCTCAGGCTCTCCACGAGTACTCCTTCTCCATCTTCCGGCAAAAGGGCAGCGGTGAATATGCCCTGGCATACATCCTAGCCCCCGGCGCGTACGCTCGTCGACCAGTGATCGACAGGATCGACCAGGTCGGTCGTCAGGCCATCCCCGACGCGTCAGGCGACAAGCCCGCCAAGGAAAACGGCATTCCCATCGTCTTCATGTACGGCGAGAATGACTGGATGGACGTGGCCGGCGGCCTCGCCGCTGAGGAGAAGCTGAAGCAAGCCAAGGCGAACGCCATGCTGCACGGCACCGAAGAAGAGAAGCGCAGCGAAAACGGCAGTGCAAGAGTGGTCATCGTGCCCAAGGCCGGCCACCACCTGTATCTAGACAACCCCGATAACTTCAACGACGTCATACGAGAGGAGATGGAGCAGACGATAGCGTCAGAACGACGACGACGATCCAGTTCATAAAAAAAAAAACACGTATTGGCAAGACCATGATAAGAAGAGCCACGAAAAAGGAGTTGCGGAGTGTATCGTTGGACTATACACTGTCTACGGCGTTGAAGCGGGAAGATCGGAGCATACACGGCTGCCCAGCACATGGCACGCCTCTACGTGCATGTACAATGTTGCCGTGGCGCCTGAGGAGTAATTGTTTGAGCAAGCGGCGTCGTAATTCCTAGACGCATATATAAACGCATGCATTGGTACCGGGACCACGTTATTCGACATATTTCGGCATACATAGAGTAGCCTAGTATTTAATCATTATTATTTTTGGGTATTTATTTTACTTTTTTTTTCTGATCTGAGGATTCTGTAGCAGACCCTAATTCCTGGTCCCTCTCTGCCAGCTTAGTCGACAGTGATGTCCACCTTGTCCTTGTCTGCCCATCGTCAGCACAACCCCCAACACTCGAGTCACAGCATCCCAAACTTACAGAAAGCAACGTGGTCCTTCAGCGCAGTCGCCGTCCCAAACACCTCGGGATAATACCACGCCCCATTCTCAATCTCCTGGCCTACACGGCGTCGGCGTCAGTCAGTCCCTCCCTCCCCCCAAGGCAAGGGCAAGCGTCGCACTCACCGTCCACCTTGATGGTGTAGTAGCTCGCGTCCCCCTTCCAGGGACAGTGGGTGCTGTGCTTCGTGCTGCTGAAGAACTCCGTCTTCACGCTTCCGGGCGGGAAGTACACGTTCCCGTCGGTGAACTCCCATTTGTCCGTCTCAGCCACGACGGTGCCGTTGACGGTGGCCTTGGCGTGGCCGGTGTGGGCGATGACGGGTTGGGCAGGCATGGTGAGCTTGGTGGTTGCTTGAGATGGCAGTGTGTGGGTTGGATGGGACTGTCGACAATGGACCGTTCACGCAGAGGCGTCGATTCTACATGGACGGCCCGTTTCTTTTATACGCATGATTTCTAGGTCTAATACAGCTAGGTCGCGCTGCGCTGCTGTGTATTTCTAATACGGCTGCTGTTGCGGGGCGGGGACATTGACATCATGTCTGTCATCCAAGGTGTGATTCCACATCGCTGGACCAGTCGATGCGTGCCATGCATGCATCCATACCCCCCTCGAACCCAAACGGTTTAAAATTACGCCTACAAGCCACCGCTCCATTCGCGGGTTTCCGGCCTCGCAGAGAGTTGAAGGTGAGTCAAAGGGTATTCTATTAAATTTCCCGCACCCCAAAGGGTCGCTTCCCCAGCCATGCGTGCTATTCTGCCGTATACAAATGCTCGTCAAACGCCACCAATTACAAACCAAACAATCACGCCATGTATGTACTCGCTCGCTTCGCTTGTGATTTCAGAGGTTAATCACGTCCATCTCAGAGAAATCAGGTGGGTTCTTGCCGTAGACAACGCGCAGTTTACTATCAAGCGCGGTTCCTTCGTTGCTGATCCACACGCTGTCGCTGTATGCCTTGGTGCGACGGATCTCGTCGTCGCTGATGCCAAGATCGTCACGAGGAATCCATACTGTTGGCCGGCGAGCACGGAGGGCGTAGTGCTGGAATGCGTGTTTGGTGAGCAAGTCTCGCTCGTTCGGTGTGAGATCCTCAATCTCGTCGTGAATATCACCAAAGAGCGCATCGCCAATGGCGCGCTGAGATTCCAGGTCCTTCTGGCGTTGCTGCCGGCGATACTCCGCCGCCTTGGGATTGTCGGCCATCTTCTTCAGCTTGAGAAGCTGGTTCCCTCCACCTCTGGCCCATGCTCCCACTTGCCTGCCGCCACCTATTGCCCAACTGCCAACGTGCTGGGCAGGGTTCAAGGGTTTGCGACCACTCGTCGATGGGATTTTTTGCAATTCAATGTCTTGGTCGTCGCTGAAGGGCGGGGGGCTTCTCCTCCTGGATGCTCGTGCTGTCCTCGTCCTCATCCTCCGAAAACATCGTGCACGAGGCCCATGCGCCGGTCCTGGGCCCGCTGGAAGGCTTCGTCTCGCAGGACAGCCTCGTCCTCGAATGTTATGGGCAGATATCGGAAGAGCGGGGAGAAGGACATGTTGAGCCCTATCTGGTACAGTATTGTCAAGACGAATACCACAATCATGATGGTCCCGTGAGTGATGCAGGTCAATTTCCCGTTTGCATCTTTGACGATGTAGAACAATCCAGCAAGACAGAGCTCCATCACATAGAGCCCTGTGAAGGTCTGGTTGATTGCTCTTGGGTACAGAACACCACCCGTGTCGCTCTCGAAGCGAATGACATAGACCATGGCATATCGATGCGCGACCCACAGCAGGCTAAATGTGATGATGGCAAAGATAGAAATCAGCGGCGCAATGACGCAATAAACTAGCGCAATACACGCAAAGTTGGTGTACACGGGGAAAAACGACCCCCATTTGATTTGGTTGAGTTTCGTGTTCCTGGACCACTTGTCGCGCGCTGTGCTGTCCATCATCGGCCCAATGATGAACCACATGATGAGTGAGCCAATCTGCAAAAGTGTACCAGAGCTTGTTGATAACGCTTGCAGAACCATGTATGAGAAGAAGTAATTGGCGGCGGCGGGCAGGTTCTCTGCCAACAACTTGAGGGTCTTATTGACGCTCCCCAGTTCCTTCAGATTGTTGAAGAGGTCGCCGAACGAAGCTACCGCGAAAGATGCAATAGAGACAACGAGGAAAACCTGGATGAAGAGGAAGGTGAAGTAGCAAATTTGAACAAACTCGCTCTTTTGAGCAGCCGTCTTGGCACCCTTCAACCCAGCCAAGAGGTCGAGTATCAAAGGCAGCAGAGCAAGCAACAGTCCAAGCAATGCAGCGGGAAGGACACCCGATATGGCCTTCACGAGGCTTCCGACCGCCTTGTGCTCCTTGAGATAGGACAGGAAGTCAGCGTTATCGATCAGCTTATCCAGCTGGCCCAAAGCCGCCGTCCAAGCCACTGGTACCGCCCAGAAAACCGTCATGACGGCCACGATGAGCACCACGGCGACTGTCCGTACCCATCCTTGCCACCAAGTGACAGCCATATTGCCCCAAATAACGTCACGGGGATTGATTTCGCTGTTCCTCGGGGCCATCTGCCTGGGTACGTGATGGGTGAGGCTCTGGCAAGCCATGTGCGCGGCGATCTGGTGGTTGAACTGCACAAAGGCAGATGTCAAGACTGGGAACCGCTCGGGGTGCTTTTGATCCTCTTCAATTTCCACATTCAGTCGAGCCAGTTCTTCTCGGCACCAATAGATGGTGTCTACCTTCTTGGTGACCCATGGAACTCCAAACATCCATGATGCGCCGAAGAGGGGGAGGTGGTGTGTTGGGCGATGTTTTTTCTTAAGATACTTTTCCCATTCCGCCTTCTCCGCTAGTTCCTCCTCGTAGTCTGAATTGAAAGCAGCGGGGTACTCATAGGTTTCTTCCTCATCATCCCCGACAAATGGAATGCATGATTTAAACCTCTGCCACCCTGTCTTGTTTTCCTTGGGTTTCTCCGTCGAGTCTTCAGCCGGCAGCCCTTGAGGGACCGGTGAAGCGTATCCCCCAGGCGGGGGTTTCCAAAACTGCCAGAATTTTGCGTTATCCATCGCGTATGTGTCTTGGCCATCTTTCAGCTTCCGAGTCGTGTTTCCATTCGCCACCAGCTTGTCGCCATTCCGGATAGCTCTTGTGGAGCTCGTGGAACCCACCGTGCCTGGATTGGAAACGGTGCGTTGAAGCTCCAGATTATCGGCGGTCTCAGGAGAATGGGTATCCTCACGTTGGATTTGGCTTGCTTCATTGAAGGACGATGTCGGCTGCCCAGCTGCACCGGCGTTTAGCACAAGCCCGTTACTCGTTTGGAGAGTGCTATTAACTCCGCGGTCTGCCTTGGTGGCTGCACTCCTGATGCCCCCTTCAACTTTAGACAACGGATTCATCATTGCTGCGAGCCTGTTCTTTTTGGGCCGTGCGCCTTCATCCTCATTCCTTGCATGAGGGTTCTGGCGGGTGTGATCTGCTATCTCAGCAGCAGATTCCAGAACTGCGCCTTCAACAGAGTGCGGAACGTTCTCATGGCCCCCCGCTGATATGCCCTGGTTACTGTGCGCTATTTCTTGAGCCTCGGCGTCCTTGACCGCGTCGAGGGCTGCTCGTTCCTCTTTAGACAGTGACTTGAGATGGTCCTTCTTACGCTGTTTCTTCTTCTCAGCTTTTTCCTGTTTCAATTGTGCCTTCTTTGCGTCCTTGATCAGCTGTGTTTCGGCGGATTCGAGCTTCGAATGGATGCCATCCCTCAGTGAGATTTTGTCGAGGAGCTTGCCGAGGTCTCGATTGAGCCACACATTTCTGACTCCGCCTGGGAAAACATCAAAGAGGCCGTGCAGAGCCTCCTCGGTGAGCCACTTTGCGGGAATGGAATTGACAAGTACCGTTGTGGCTGACGCTCTCAGCCGGTGCTCTGCACTAGTTAGATAGTCCTGCCGAACTTTGATGTAGGCCTTCATCTCGAAGAAGAACACGCCACAGACCCAGATTACAACTAGGATGGCCATGACGAGGTGTGCAGCGTATCTGCTTGTATGAGACCGACCAACATTTCCCCATGCCAGCGTGTCCAGGCCGGTCGGTACACTGCTCGAGCTATCGCTACTGGTGTCATTCTTGAAGTCGACTTGGTGGCCCTCGCCATTGATGAAGTTGATGGGGATCAGGATAGGCAAGACCACGGCGCATATGGGAATAAAGATGACGCATAACGTCTTGAGATAACGGAGAAAGAAGTAAGCATCGAGGCCACACTTGTTGATAATTTCGCGATCGCTGAAGTTGACCAACTTCTTTATCATTGCCAGGATGTCTGGTGGCGGTGATTCGGTTCGTTCGCGTTCCGGTACCAGGTACGTCTTCGGTTTGCTATGGAAGGGCAAGTCAGTGGCCGGTGATTAGCAAGTAGATAATTTGCGTCACTCACAATATTCGCGCCAACTTGTTACGCAAAAGTAGAAAGAGGCAAAACTGCACGGCAAAGATTGCCAAGGCGAAGCCGATGGCAGTTAAAAACGCAACGATGCCTTGGCCGTGGCGTTGATCTGCAGCGCCAGATGTCGGGACATCTCTCGATTTCAAGGCTGAGGAGGGCGAAAACGATGCTGCAGAGGATGACATGAACGAAACCAACGAGGACAGCCTGCTGCCTGATGAAGGCAAGGCGGCCTCCGGCAAAATCGACTCCATGACGACAGCCGATTGGAAGGGAGTGAGAGAGGAGCAAGGCGGTGATGTCCGCCCCGCGGGCGACTAAACAATGGTACGGAAAACAATGAAAGGATGGCGGCAAAGGTTCAGAGCTAAAGAAATGCAGAAAAAGACTGCGTAAACATAGCTTGCCAACAGGTTTGAGTGAAATATAATGATGCTTCGGAGGGGGAGAAAGAAAATTAAAGGAATAAGGAACGGACAGACTTGGCGATTAAGTGAACATGGTGGCTGCTGTCCATGATCGAAGTGCTCCAAACAGGGTTGGCGAAGAGTTGAGAAGCACCATGATTGGTGGCCAGGAGCCACTAGCCCGGGACTGGCCCCAGAGCTAGCCAGAGGAGTGTGCAGCGGTGACATCAGAGGCTTTGTGGCCCGCTTGACACAACGACAGCAGTTGCAACCACCCCTGGACGGCAGTCACTGTAGCCGCTGACGCTGGTCCCCTGCAGCCGGATTGAAAGCTCCCCAGCCTGTAGACGGCAGCCAGCTGTCGACTGTTGAGACGTCATACGTGTAGGCGCCGCATCGCCTCCATTCCTTACCTAGCTGAATCCAACGAGCCCGTTCTTGGCCATTCAAGATATTTATAGCCTGCAACAGCCCACCAGGGCATCAACTCAAGTGTCGCAAAGCAGTACTATGACAAAAGACAAGTGAGGAAACAGGGAGGGGAGTGTTGCCGTGCACGCGCATAACCAGCATTAAAATAATGTATTGATTGCCACAAGCCACGCCACGTTGGTTGTCCTCGTGTCATTGTCCAACATCCAACAAAGCATCCTCCACCCACATATGTACCTACACCTTCCGCCCTTGATTGAACACATTACTGCTCGTCTACCTGCACCATAATTTGCCAGTACACGGAATGTTGTCGGCATTCATTTCCATCGCTGATGGGACAAGCTGCTTGGCTGTTCATAAATTGGAAAAAAATGCAGGAAAGTGTATTTGCAGCTGCAGATTAAAGGGTAAGCACTAATACGAGTAAAGCAATAAATCCCCAAGATGAGGCAACTCATTGCCGCAGCCATTCCAAAACGCCAGCAAACAATAACCATTCGCAGTCCCTGTTTGACTCCTCTTCCCAGCCGAGATGAACAGCAGCGTGCTCAACTCACACCCTCCTCGTCTCAGGGGGCGAGACAGGAGCGATTAACGGCGTAACCTGCAGTCAAGCCGCGTCTTCTCGACTTCTCGGTATCCATTCCGTGCCAACGCGTCCTCTGCTTAGAAGAGGCAGTCCAAACAGCAGCAGCAAGCTGCACCAGCCAGCAGTCCTCCTATAATGCCAGACTTGCCACCGCCGCCACGATTGTCATTGGGAAAATAACCGCCCTGTCCAGGAGGGCCGTACGGGCCACCCTGAGGAGGGTACGGACCCTGTCCACCTGGGAATGGTCCCTGCTGCTGGTTCTGATATCCCATCGGGGGGCCTGATTGGTAGTAGCCTTGCTGACCCTGCGGGTATTGACCAGGTGGAGGACCTTGAGGATAGAAGCCGCCTTGAGGACCTGGCGGGCCTTGTTGATAGTATCCTCCTGGGTTTCCTTGATCATATTGTGAGTGCTCACCGCCGTACGCAGGCTTCGGAGGCGGCGGAGGGCCGTTTCCATAGGGCGGGGGCTCGTCGCCTTTGTTGGCCATCGTGTTGCTGAGTTTGTGATATTTTGGTATGTCGCAGCGATAGATAGAGCAGTGATGGAGCGAAATGAGAGTGTGGTTATTGTCAGAAGAGTGGCTGGCGGTCACCTCTTGGGAGCTGTTGAAAAGAACGGATGAAGAGGAGAAGAATGGCGGAGATTATGTAGAGGAGTAAGTTCGCTCAAACCTTACTCGGCGGAAGCGACGCTCTTCGGGACTGGCATCTTGGCGCCAACCGTCAGAGTCCGCGTCTCGGCCTTGAATGAGTACGCGTGGTGCCGGGAGGGTCGCCTGCTGCGCCACCCTTGGCCACTCACGGACACGCAATTGCCCCCGACTGACGCTTAAATCCACAGCCGGCCTCAAGTTGGGCAACAAAAGCAGCGAAAAGCCGTTGCGCGTTGGGCCGAAGACAATGACTAGTGATTCCCAAAATACTACACCGTAATCACACCAGATGCTGCGTTGTTCTGTTCTCAGGACAAAACTATGTGCTATGTGTAGTCTGCAATACAGAAGTAAATGTCATTCAAACTCTGTCCATCGAATGTCAGTAGGAACTCCATGCTTCATTTCCTAAGGCTGGCCAAGCGTTGACCAGTGATGAGACAACAGTCAATCTATTCAGAAGTAGAATGCCGAGTGTCGACTTGGGTTCATCTTCACTGCTCCAAAGGGTTCAAACTTCAAATCGGATCTGGCATCATGCATCAGCCTCCCATCTCCACGTGACTTTGCGTTTAGCCACAGCCAAGTGTGGCTCATCCCCCCACCAAGATGACCATCGCACGAAAACTGAGAAATTCATCAATCGACGAGAAACCCCAGGATCACAAACAGCCGCCTCTGCTACATCCACGGGCCGAATCAAAGGCACAGACTGCACCAAGTAAACTGCATCTGTCCGCAGGACACGGATTTCATCATGGCTGCCGTAGCCGGCGACCAAGAAGTAAGCTGGTATATGTGGCCTTTTACTGCGCAAATCTAGTCACTAACCCCACCATCAAAAGGCAACGACTGGGCTGACGACGACGACCATCGAGGAGACAAACCACCGATCTCCCTACCCCCCCAGACGATCTCCAACAAGGACGGGCACCAAGACGATCATTTCCTTCCGATACAATGACCAAAACCAGAAGGTCAAGACAACACGCCGGATCCGCTACGTAACGCACAAAGAGACGGTCAACCCTCGCGTCGCCGACCGCAAGACATGGTCAAAATTCGGCGAGAGCACCAAGGACGGTGCTGGCCCCGCCGCTGACACGACATCCGTTGGCGAGAACATCATCTTTCCGACCAGCGTAACTGGCGCAAGGATGCCAAGGACGAGAGCGCCGACCCCAACGCACAGGCGATGAAGGACCAAGCTGAAGGGACAAGAAGTCAAGTGCCGTATCTGCAACGGAGAGCATTTCACAGCCCGCTGTCCCTACAAGGACACCATGGCGCCTGTTGGAGAGCCCGTACCGGCGGATGCACCACCTCTGGGCGAGGATCCTGCGCTTACCGGCGGAGCTGGCGGTGGCAAGAAGGGCTCATACGTACCTCCTGCTCTGCGTGGAGGCGCCGGCGGTGCTGGCGAGCGCATGGGCGGATCAAAGTACGGCGAGAGGGACGACTTTGCGACGAGTGCGTGTCACCAACGTAATGGTGTCTATCCAGCCCAGAGTTGGCGGACCATTGGCAATTCTGAATGCGGGCTAACGTACTCGGACAGTTCTCCGAAAGGGCCGAGGAAGGGGAGCTGCGCGATATGGTTCGAGGCGCTTTGGTCGGGTTACCAGGGTCTTCCTTGCCAGGACAAGGGAAACTGGCATGGCGAAGGGATTCGCATTCATCAGTTATGCTGACCACGGTGATGCTGTCAAGGCTGCCAACAAGATGGACGGGTTGGTTTTCAAGCATCTTATTCTCAGGGTTGAATTTGCGAAGAAGGCTCAGTAAGAGGTGTATATTGGGTCATGATAGAGCTGCGGGTAAAGTAATGCATTGGCCGCGGCTTTCCAGAACTAGCTTTGGTTTTTTGGGGGGTGGAACACACGTCCCTAAGATCTTGATTTGTCTAGGCATATGATTTTTATCTGAAAAAGTTCAAGACGCTGGACACTTTTAGACGATTCCCAATGACTGTCTTACACTGTAAGCATAACTTATTTGAAGGCGCAAAGTATCTACTGGGACGCGGCTGGTTGAGGATCCGTCAGTGTAGGCTTTATCGACTTGCCATGCCACCTACCCTAGAACACAGCTCCATTCTCTTGTCAGGGACCATGAAATGCGAGTCTGTGACAGCATGCAAGAGCTAGGGACATGTTAGACAAGGTATAGAGTATGCTGGAGACTTGGTTATTGTACCATTTTGCCGGGTTAGTTGCATCGAGGCCGTGACAGCGTGGCCTGCAAAGCGTCCGAACAGGTGGGTTAGGTATAGAAAGGCGTAGGCAATCAAGCTGACGCCTTGATTACCACACCTTCGTGTTAGGTCTATTCCATCCACACCATCGCTTTCTAGAATATGGCAGTTCATACAAGGCGCCATATCATTTCCTGCAATATATTGACACAGTGAATACATGCCACAGTTTTCAGTTATCAATCGGGAGCGGAAATTCCCGCATGTCCTGTCGCATATACGGTATCACGGCACGAGACTGATTTTCACATGTCAAAAGGCCTCGTTTCAAATTCCCAACACGACATCTGTTGAGCTTTGGGCCCACAGTGCTAAATGACGAGTAGGGATAGATACACGAAGACGACTACCATTTAAATGAGGACAAGTACGAAGTACGGAGCACTGCTACATCACTAGCCGTTGCAATAAGAGGCCACCAATGAGGTGAGGGGAGTATTTGGCCGGAAGCAAGACGGATAGCAATATGGATCGATTTGATTTGTTCAGTAGTTACTAATTGTGATATCTCCATGTCAATATAACATCACCGTCCGCCACGAAACTCACCGGCTGCCGTACACTTCACAGGGTTCCACAACAGTGGAGAATTGAGACAATAGTCGACTATTGGGAGAGAGTTCTAGATTGAAGCTGACAGAAAGGCGGTAATATAATTATAGCTTGTATGTTTTTGGATTTGCAAAGGCGTGTCATTGTGTGGTGTTGGCATCCAACACAAATGTGCAGAGATGATTGTTAGGGCACTACCATCATTGCAATGCGCCTTCTAGGATCAGTTCGACAAGGAGAGCTTTGCTGCATGCGGGAGCTTTGATCACGTTATTTTGGGTGGCGTAGACTTGCTTGATGCAAGCGAGCGCCAGTTGGGTTGAGCACAAACAACCCCAAAGAGGGATGGCCTTAACCCTCCAATTCCGACGATAGCCTACAGAGCACTATGTAGGTACAGGGCAGGGAGTCCATGTGCCCAATCCCCGGGGTGCCAAGTAGAGCGAGGTACCTACCAGGCGGCATTTAGTGGACGAGTACCACCTGAGAGCGACACACCGCCCCACACACCTTCCCCAAAGCCCCCAGGGCAGGGTTACACCACATGCCTCCACAGACTGGCGGGCTCTTGATTCTAGCCACTTGCACCCTCTTCGAAATCTAAATGCAGCCAACGGATCAATCACACACCGTCTGGTAGATCAACGCCTACTTGCCCATACAGAGGCGCGGCATGTGCAAGCGAGGAGATTTTTTACTTGCAGACTCCTAACTAGCTCTTTCTGCCGCATCTAGCACGCGTCGCTCTGCCGATTCTAAGCTTGTCGTTGGGTTTCCAGACGCACGCTGGCGGAGCCCGTGACGTCGAAAGCGAGGGGCGATACACCACAGACCAACTCTCCAACGAGACAGGCCTGCGGGTATTAAACGTCTCCATACTTTAACACCTGGGGGATATCGAGTGCCACAGGGCTTAGTACAAAACTCCGTTGAGAGTTCCCACAGATTCAACATCTGCCCTGCCGCCAATTGATTACGCGTGGGCGTCTTCTGTTGGCTCACCCTCTCGCATCTTCTCCCTTGTTCTCCCCCCATTCCACACCCTCTTCCTACGTCTCCTCAAGCCTCATTTCTCAGCCGCGCCCCAACCCTACTTGAAGTTTCAACAACTCTTCAAGATGAGTTCTGCCGCAGATGTGTTGCCGGTTTCACCGGAGCTGCGGCAGCGTCAGGCCCGAAAATCGACGTCTGATGGAACGGAGGACGGCCCCGACGCCGTGGGTCAAGCGCCCGACAGCCGGCCATCCCCGGAACAGGCCTCGACAGAGAAGGGCAAGAAAAAGACGTTTGGTCGTACTCCAGACGGCACCAGTAAGTCATCTATTGCTAAGAAAAGGTGCCTGCGATGCCTGTGTACCTGTCTGGGAACTAACCTCACGTTTCCCAGTATTCGTTGTGCCTACTACGCATGACATGGTCTCCCAACTTCTCGATCCCCGACAACCCAAAAACCTATCCGATGCTGTTGTCTTGGGAATTCTGGCGCTTCATATTCTGGCAGCTTATGCTCTTCCTTCTGGCTGGAAGCGACCTGTGTTTGCAGCCATTTTCCTGTTTTGGAGAGCTTCCTACAACATTGGTATCGGCGTTCTCTTAAACATCCAGTCGAACCACCGCCGGCTCATAACGTGGGCTCATAATTGGAAGCTCTTTGTCAATCCGAAAACAGGCCAAAATCCTCGACCGTGGCTCTACAACCTCCTAAAACGAGAACTCGAGGCCAAGATACCCGAAGACTACGAGTTTGAAAAGGCACCAATAGAGTACAACACATGGCTCGTCTTTCGCAGGGTTGTCGACTTGATTCTGATGTGTGATTTCGTCTCGTACTGCCTGTTTGCTATCGTTTGCGGTCATACACCTCAGGCAGAGAACATCCTCATTTGTATGGGACGATGGTCGCTGGGCGTCGCACTTATTGGCTTCAACCTCTGGGTGAAGCTAGATGCTCACCGAGTTGTGAAAGACTTTGCGTGGTACTGGGGAGACTTCTTTTATCTCATTGATCAAGATTTGACCTTTGATGGTGTTTTCGAGATGGCGCCGCACCCCATGTACTCCATTGGTTATGCTGGATACTATGGCATATCAATGATGGCCGCTAGCTACGAGGTTCTCTTCATCTCCATCATCGCGCATCTCGCACAGTTCGCCTTCCTCGTGACTGTCGAGAACCCTCATATTGACAAAATCTACAATCCTCCACCGCCTCGAAAATCGGCCACGACTCGAAGCCAGGGTGATCCCAGCCTGATTATAGAGCTCCCCCAGACTGACCCTACCGGGACTCCGAACCCGAGCCCATCTATCAAGGACTCGCCAGCTGCGGTGCACAATCTTGTCGGCTTCAGCAACATGGATCTGTTTCGCGTTCCCGACTGCGCTTCGATTCTGTTGCCCTTATACGTAGCCACCCTCACGTTGGTCGTACCGTCCACCCCTTTTTGGCAAGTTCTCTTTGTCGCACACGCACTTATCTGGCGCGTGTGGTACCATCTGGGACTTGGCATCATCCTGGACAGACAATCCAAAACCAAGATGTGGACACGACACTTTCTCAAGTTTGGCGAAAATGCTGGCGAGGCCTGGCGTCAGTGGAAGGGCATCCATCACGTCAGCATGATTATGTGCAACGTTTCCTTCATTGCCGCGTGCTTCAAGATGTACTCTGCCCCTGCCGACTGGGGCTACGGTCTCGTTTTACTGAAACATGTGCTTGGTGCTGGTCTCATTGCTCTCCAGGTGTGGACCGCGTTTAGTGTCTACGACTCTCTGGGCGAATTCGGCTGGTTCTGTGGTGACTTTTTCTTCGACCATGAAGCTAAGCTTACGTACACATCCATCTACCGCTTCCTCAACAACCCGGAGAGAGTGTTTGGAACTGCTGGTGTCTGGGGTGCTGCGTTGATCACGTGGAGTAGAGCCATCTTTATCATGGCGCTGATTACGCAGATTCTAACTCTCATTTTCATTGCATACGTGGAGCGCCCGCATATGCAGAAGATATATGGCAGAGGGCTGCGCAGCGAAGCTGGCCTGACCAAGTTTATTAAGCGCTCTCTGCCACCCCCTGTCAAGGGCTGGCAGGAGAGTATGGACAAGGTCCTCGACGAGACGAGCCACTTTGTTGAGGATTTCATCGACACAGCTCGCCCCAAGTTTGCGTCCGGCGTCAAGACTATTGTGAGGGACACTTCGGCACTGTTCAATATGGCACCAGCTCGTCTCACCATTACGAGAATCGCTCCCGATCTTGCCGGCCTCGATCCAAAACAATACTCCCTTACGGTGGAGGGCAAGGTGTCGATTCACTCATCCATAGCGGATAAGTTTACCGGCAAGGAGAGTTTGACTGGACGCTTCCGCAAACCCGTCAAGACTATGACGTATGAATACGGAATGCCGCTCAAGGTTACCTGGCAGGCTCCTGCCAGGCACAGCAAGAAAGATTGGATCGGTCTCTACATGGTAACAGATAACCGCTCTAGAGAGAAGACTGAGGTCTCATCACTCGGACGATGGTCTCCTACCAATGCCGGAAGCTACGACGCCTTGACTGCCGACAGCAGTATTGTCGTACCAGAGCACAGCTTGTTGAAAGACGAGAGTTCGGACGTCGACATCGTCGGTGGCGAAGTGGTTTTCCAGGGAGACAAGCTGTGGTGGACCCAGGGTGTGTTTGAGTTCCGGTACCACCATGATGGGAACCACAACGCCATGGTAGTATCGGAGCCGTTCGAAATCCGCATTGGCAAATTCGACGAAGAGGATGTAGACGTGGATGCCAAAGGAATGTACGCCAAGGCAGTCGAGGAGGCCATCCTTCCAGTAATTCAGAACTGTCTGGACCGCGACCCCGACATTGCCCCCAACACAATTGACGAGCCGTTCGGCAGCCACGTGAAGCGAGACAGCAAATACCCAAAGCGAATTGTGTACGCAATCCGAGAGATGTTTGGTATTGAGTTTGCGCCGGCCGTGGTTCTTGCGGATGGGAATGTGAGGAAGCTTGCTTGGAGGGTCTGCAATGCGAAGGAAGTTCTTGTGAGTCAATATCTATCTCGCTGGATTTAGAAGTCACCCACTAACAGCGAAATAGGCACCATATAGTATGTCTCATTCAAAGGGCACAACGACACCAGTATCTCAGGACTTTTAGTCGACATTGGTCGAGTATATTGCGAAGGCGGACTGGAGTAAGAAAAAGAGGGCATATGGCAAGAGCATGGGGTAAAGGCATGAGGATGCATATATTGGTGGCTGGGCTTAGAAACAACGGCGTAGTTTAAATGGAAGATACCACTGCAATTCAAATAGCTTTACAACGGCGAGATCCTCCGCATGATGTGACCAACTATGCGGTAGGTAGGAGTAGAACAGGAAGTGCTCCCTAATTGAGGTATCAATGTCCATGTAGCACTCGCTGACGGCTGAACGAGCCGTCCAGATTTCCTCTGCGTAGAGGGATGCGTAGTCAGACGACGCCTGTCCTTCTTACGGTAGACTCGCATTTCAATTTTGCTGTTCAAAAGTCGTGGAGTAAGCTCGGGAGGCAGACCCGAGCATCAAGCCACTTGGTGAATCCTACGGGCGATGCGGGGCCAAGAACATGGTTGTCGGCGTTATCCATCGGTCCATACGGAGGAGATTGGACCGCAGAGATTGAGACTATGGAGCAGGCTTACGGATGCTGGAGATGCTCAATTGGGTGGTTCATAAGTGAGGCGGAGAGGAGCAGATTGAGTGATGAGGGTGACCCCCATTTTGGGAGAACCGGGACAGATCCATGGCGATGCGAAGTTGCCTTGCATCGTCGACAGGCCCTGCGCTAATCGACAGTCGGCAGAGGGGGCATCATCCATGAGCGGCGTATCCCTCAGAGAGTGGTGGAAAAACAGGTGCGCGAGTCCCCGGGTCGGCACGTAGGCAAGCGTGGTTCGTCCTCTTTCGGATGTCAGCCCGAGTGTGCGAGGTCCCTTTCGAGTGTTTGGCTGCAGTTAATTACACTATTTGGGGGGCTTGATTGAGAATGGGGGTACGAGGGCTGATATAAGTGGGAGCATGATACTACGTAGCTTGTCTAGGTGCTGGGCGATTGCACGTCATTAGACGAGGCTGGGGTAAGACGTAAGACAAAAGACGGGGAAATTATTGGTGGCTGCGTTTAAATGGACTGCCATGGGATTTGTCGAGGCGATAACCTACGGTTTTGGGTTTGATAGCGTCGCATCGTGGCATCATGACTCCACGATCCCACAGGAAGCTAGCATGACAATCCATGGTGGCATTCGGCAAAATATACTCGGTCGATAAAACCATGTCTTTCTCGTCTCTTCACCGCGTTGCTCGCCCCCCCCTCTCTCGTTCATTATTCGCATCTCCAGCATCACCGTGTTGCTTCACCGTCGCACCCGCCACCATGCTCAGCAGATCCGCCCCCGCCGCGCTCCTCTGGACAGCAGCCCACGCGTCCGCAACTATCCTGTACGCCGCATCCTACAGCGGCACGGTCACGACGCTCAACTTTACTTCTCCGGCAGGGTACCAGGTCGGCGGGCGCGCCCCCGTGCCGCTCTTGAAGACGGTGGCTACGACGAAGGGCTGCAAGGGCAGCCCGTCGTGGCTGACGCTTGACCACCCCAACTCGGTGCTCTACTGTATTGACGAGGGGCTGAGTGCCGACGCGTCGCTGTCGAGCTACGCGACTAACGACGATGGGTCGTTGACGCAGCTTGACAAGGTGACGACCATCACGGGGCCAGTCAGTGGTGTGTTTTATGGGCATGACCACAACGGGTTTGCCATGGCTCATTAGTGGGTGTTCCTGCCGCGAGTCGCTGAATGTTGAACGTTGAATAGTGGCTGACGTGGAGGATCAGTGACGGGTCGGCCGTTTCGGCCTGGGATATCGCCGACCCCACGGCCATCAAGGCGATCCAGCAGAAGGTCTTCAAGCTGGACGGCCCGGGGACCGACCCGGACCGTCAAGACAAGCCGCACCCGCACGAGGTGGTCATGGACCCGACGGACCAGTTCCTGCTGGTGCCTGACCTGGGCGCAGATCTCGTCCGCGTCTTCGCCCCCGACCCTGTGACGCTGGAGCTGACTGCCAGAGCGCCCATCAAGGTCGCCGCCGGCAGCGGGCCGAGGCATTTGGCGTTTGCTGTTAGGGGCGGCAGGACCTTCATGTATCTCGCGACGGAGCTGGCTAATACTATTGTTGGGTACGAGGTGACATACCCCGGTGACTCGATCAAGTTTCGGGAGATCTTCACTATTGGGGCTCACGGGAAGGGAACACAGGCCCCCAAGGGGTCGTCCGCCGCCGAAGTTGTTGTCTCGGTAAGCTTTGTCCTGTGCCTCTTCTTTCGCGCCTTTGCTGACGTGGCGTCTAATGCGGTGAGCAGCCCGACGCGAAATACCTCATCCTCTCCATGCGCGACGAGAACAAGCTCAAAATCCCAAACTTCGACCCCAAGAACAGCACAGCCATCACGTCCGACCCGCTCGTCAACTTTGCCATTGACGGCAAGACGGGCAAGCTCACCAAGATCCAGGAGGTGGCGTGTGGTGGCAGGCAGCCGCGCCAGTTCTCGATGAGCAAGGACGGGACGCTGGTGGCCGTGGGGCTGCAGGGCGATGGGCGGGTGGTGTTGATTCAGCGGGACGTGAGAAGCGGGAGGCTGGGGGCGTTTGCGGGGTGGGCGAATGTTGCGGGGCAGGTGACGGCTGTTGTTTTCGACGAGTAGAGACGGGACGGGGTGTGTCGTATGTATGGATGGCTTGTGTATATATGACCTCGGTGAATTTGAGGTGGTGCGTTTGACTTGATGTCTTTGGAGTTGGCGTGGGATGAGACGGCCTCCTCTTCAACAACTCCCCACCAACACATCACCTAGATCCCCTCGAAAATGCATGGACTATGACAGTGAGGCTATAGATGCTCCTCTACCTCGACAGGCAGTCTGGAGGCTCTGGTAAGCCTTGACGGAGGGCGATTGACGCACTGCGTATCGTTGGCGGCATGCACGGGGCGGAGGCTATGGGCGCTGGATGGAGTGTTTCCATATGGGACGGGCGTTCATTTTCATGACGGCGAATAGGAACTGATCTATGCTCGTGTCCTGGCTAGTGAACAAGGAGATCGTGAGGTTTGCATATGTATGCAGCTACGGAAGACTATTTGCCCGTCTCCGTGGCGGTCCATCATTGTCACGCAGCTCAGTCACCCGCTCGGTGTCTTCTTCGATCTTCCGCCTCCGGGCGCCAATTTCTTTATACTCTGTACTCCCAGTTAGTAAATTGAGGTAGCCACAGCAGAACAAACGTACCGGATACTCCTTTGATACACTCCAACAAGGAGGCGGCACTCAGCACCAGTGCCACAATCTGTCCAAACCCCCAGCTGTTTTCCGAATCGCCTGTGAGAAGACTCTCGTTTGATGCCCTTAGGGCGACAACGAAGTAGAGATGGAGTGGGTACTGTAGCATGGCGAGGCCAACGACCATCGGGGCGACGTGCTCAGGGGGCATGTCGGCAGCCGTAACGACGCCGGATCCCGTGGCAGATTCCTGGTACTGCAGGCAAGCACCTATGGCGGCAAGGAAGTATAAGCACGTAATCGCCACGTATGCCTGGTCGACCTGCGGGTGCGGGCTGATGGACGCAGAGACCAAGTGCGTGTTGTAGCAATAACCAGGTTTGTTGTCGTCCCACTTCATGAGCCTTACGCCAAAGAAGATGGTATAGGCCAGGTACGTGAGAGCCAATACCGAGAGTGAGATCCACCGGCGCTTCTTCATGCGGTGCTCCTGGCCGAGGACGTTGACTAGACTTGCGCAGACAGACACTCTGAATTGAATTCCTCTTGTCAGCCAAAGGAACCGGAACTTGGCGAGGTGGAGTTGACGTACCCGGTGAAGCTTACGGTATCGTATACTATGTGCATGTGATACAGACTCAACGAGGTGTTCTGAATGAGCGCCGCAATGAGTAGCGCTATAGCTGCAGCCGAGTCACCACGCAGCCACCTTTACCGTCGGGCCCCACGCGCGAAACTCACCATTGACGATTTGAATGTCGCTGATGGTGGACAGGATCCTGTCTATGCACTTCTTCTGCAGCCCCCGAGCCACTTCGTCGCCCCGATAAATGCCAGACACTACCCGCTGTAGGCCGGAGCCATCCGGGTCAAACAGGTCCCCATACTGCCGCAGGACCTGGCTGAAAGAAGCTACCGCTCTCTGGATGGGAGTGGGAAGTGAGGAGTCTTGATGGAGCTGCCTGGCTAGTGCGTTGGTGAATCTGGCAAGATCGTAGTAGAACTGTAGGGGGCTGAACCTGGCGGCGTTGAGCCCTACCCCCATCTCCAGGTCGAAGAGCGACATTATTGCGGATTTCCAGAATAGCAAGGACCAGATGGACAGGATGAGGGAGAGGCCAGCTTGGAAGGCGAAGGCGACGACGATCTGGTTACGTTAGCTGACACTGTTAGTGTGTGCTTGGGGGTATATCTGCCGTGTCTCACTCCCAACCCTGCAATGTCAGAGTTTGTATCGCCGACCTCGTGGCACGCCATGGCGGGATTTGCTTGCAGCTTGATTGCGATCGGTTCAAGAAAATACTCTCCTGTATGAGTTGTATTGGAGAAATCTTCTGGCGGACCATGATGTTTTTAAGGCTGAGCTGGACGGCATAAGTGGCGTAAGGCGGCACTCAGCTGGAATTGCCACACAGCCGCAGCCACAGCCGCGCTGTTCACCGCAGCAATAGGCAAATATTATGGCAGGGCGTCTAGACTGCGCCAGGCGGTGGTGCTAGACGGTGTATTCAATGCCGGGATACTCGTCAGGCTCATGTTTTACGCTGCGAATCTCGGGGTTTTTTTTTTTTTTTTTTTTTTTTTTTTTTTTGTTTTGACGTTTGTTTCTGTGTCAATAGCCCACTCGCCATGGCCTGGCATTTACTCGGACTTCCTTTGAGTGGGTTGTTTATGATTCGTTGGTTTCGTCTTGACTTGATATGTGTCCGTTTTGCTTCTTTAGGGGCGATTTTCTTTCATACATCCTCGTCCTTCTGAGCAGATGTCTATAAGTTGGGCTTGGAGGAGCAGAGACATTACTACGGTGAAATCTCGCAGGTGGAAACGCTATCTGGAGTCATAGATTTGGCAATGCTGTAGTTTTATGAAGCAGTTGGTGTCAGCGTTTGTTTCCTCTGACTAGATCGCGGCAGTGCCATATTTAGAAGACACCAGCTGCGATGCTGCACCATCGCGTAAACATTACCCGTACCTGTGTTAGCTTGTGGCCAAGACCAACCCCGATTAGTGCAGCGCACAGGGTAGCGGCGTTTGGCCTCGTTCAGGCTCATGGTATCTCCGATGAGCGACTCGCTAGGCAACAACCGCACCACTGACGATGCTCAAGTGTTCCAGGTGGGCTGATTCAGGCCAATTCGGAGCAGAGCATTGCCTTTCCAGGCGGCTTCCTATCACTCCGTGGCCGACGCATTTGTGTAGCACTGCATACCAGAACAGTGAGCTAGGCATGTTCCTTCAGCGATGGTGTTCCGAGTAGAGGCTTGCGTAATAAGATAAACGAGCTGCGCAACTGCGGAGTGGAATCCTTGTGGCCACGGCACAGTCAGTAAGTCGTAATCTCTGGTAGACCACATCTGCGTCGACGCTTGGAGATTCATGGGCATTCGAAGGATTCGAGCGTGTTGCACTGGCGTCGGAGTAGACTGGCAGTCGCTGTGTCCATCGCACCTACCGAACGCGCTGTAGTTGGGGAAATTGGGGTAAGATGGGCCGCTGGGCAGAGAGTTGGCGGCTGCTGCAGCGGTACTTCCTTCCTCAGAAGGTAATTACGACTTCAGTCTAGGGCGCCCCACCGGACTCCCTCCTGGGTGGGGGCCCGCTAATTGATTACCTGCGTTTGTTCCATTCCAATTGCGGTTCCAGGTTCCTCCCCTTCTGGGCAGGAGCCTGGGAGGCAGGAGACTGACTACCGGCCGACTTGAAGAGGCTATCTATAGTTCGACGCACGGGGAGGTATTTATCAATCTTCTTTCTACGCCGAGGCGCCGGGACTCACGTCAGGTATGGATGGCAGTCCTGACCCCCAAGCTACATCGCAAAGGACCCACAGGCGCTGGAAGCGACCTGGGATATGAGCTTGCTGGTTTATTCTGGTCGGGATGGTGCCGGCGGCATCTATTCGAGCATAACGCTCGAGGTACGGCATATACCCGTAATTATTCAGGAAGGGAGTGACAGAACCGCGCCATAGTGCTTGGAATGGCGAAACTTCCTGACAGTAGATTATCAATCCCTCTCCGTAGTCACGAGTCACGACTGTCCGCCGTCCAGATCCCTTGGCCAGTCATTACATGCAGTCGCAGATATCGTCTCTAGTGCTCTCTCAACGATGTCATGGGATGCAGCAATCACGGTCTTTTAATAGCTGCCTCGGCGACGAAAGAGCTAGTGCTGTGTAACGTCTTGAAGAGCTGGCTTGATGCCTCGCCGTGAAGGCCCCTCCGCCCCGTCAGTCGGCCGAGTCTTTGATCATCTGCTTTTGCCGTTGCCCTGCCCCAAGGCTAGGCGAATGCCACAGATTGCTTGATGACGCGCAGCGTTGGCAGCATGTGGATATCGCCAGCAAATATTTCAGCCGCGCTTCACCGACCCATCGCGTCACCCAGTTCCTGTGCCTGTCCACAGAGGATGGCGACTTGGGCGACAGCGCCCCGCAAGTCCGGAACATTATCTGATAGCTTTCCACAGGCTCGCCATAGTTGTCGATGATGGAGCGGGCAACTCCCAATCGCAGAATCCCATGTTCGACTTGTCGTCTCTTCGCGTCTGCACCAGCCTCGCCCGTGAAACCATCGCCCACGCGAATGGCCGAATCAATCCGCCGTCCCTTACCGCGAAGATAGCCTCTGAAGCCTGGATAATCTTCACTCTGCGCCTGCATCGACCCGCTTTGCGTCTGGGAAAAGGCTGCCGAGCTGTGGGGACAAACGGAATCCCTCGCGCTGGGCATGACTGTGGCCGGTAAGAGCCTAGGTGTACAGTCCCGAACAGCCCGCGATTGCTTCTGATGGCGGTGCTTTGGACGTGGGATTGCCAGAGAGCCGACAGCACCGCTGATGGAATCTTGTGCCATGGCGGTGATGCTGTGCTAGTAGTCGAACTGTATATCCGCTGTGAAGGGCATCTGGGGCTGCTTCAGTGGGGGTGCGTGCCTGCAAGCTTCGCTAGCCTGTGTCGGCATCCCGCCCTTGGCTACGGGGACGAGACACATACCGAACAGGTAACAAGCTAGGGGCATCGCCAACTGTGTACCACTGCATGACTAGGCATCCGATTTGGGCACCGTAGTTGACGATTACAGGCCTGGTGCATTGTGCACTCGAACACCACGAGGTCGATCCCGTCTGAACCGCTTTGGGTTGGGAGCCATGGACCCTGTTGGGGGCGGTAGGAATGGGCGGTTTGCCAGCTGGCATATTTACCAGCCAGGCCTGATCGCAGCACCCAGAAGATGTATCCGTCCATGGACCATTGCTAATAGCTCTTCTCGGTCTTATACGGGCCATTGGTAGAGCCGGCAGTTCGTTACCGCTTGCCAGCGTCTTCTCGAAGCACAAACACAGCCCTGCGCAAGCCTCCAGGGCCTGCCCGCTGCGCCGTCTGTGCTCAGTGCCTGCCCGGTAGCCAATATAATGCATTGACCGGGCTGGCAAGCTAACTACGCTCCTCCTTCTTCAGAATGGCGCTGCCCCTGCCGATTTGCGCGCATATGGACCCGTAGATTAGTGCCTTGGAGGTTGGCGAGGAGGTCGGTACTTTATAATCGCCTGCGTGCTCCGTGTAGCTCCATCGTGCATTACTTGTCCAACCGGGCCAATATACTTGTCCGACGAGGCTAACATACCGGCTTGTAGGGTACTGGGGGTACAAACAGCACCATGTGGTCGAGGTTGCAGGTACCTGTCGAGGTACTCAGCGGGTACTTGACGCACCCTGGTCCCATCTCACCCCTCACACCATCCCCCAAACTCTCCAAACTCCATCATCGTCAGCAAGAGCTGTTTGCCTTGGACCGCCTGCGAGCTCTTCTTCATTCCGCAAACCTGCCATCTCCCTCTATACCATCGCCAACCCGCCACCGTCCTGTCACCGTCGCCGTCGCTCGATACTTGCCACGTCCATTGATGCGCCGTCCTCGCTCGCGCTGTAGAACATAATTGAGACCAGATAGCGTCGTCGCCGTCTTCGTCTTGGCTGCTGGGTCCCAAGTAGCACCGCTGTCTGCTGCCGTTTGGTGATTCTCGTCATCGCTGTCGTGCTTGGTCGCGTCGCTCGACGCATCCAACACCCACTCTCGGCGCCATCGTACTTGGCGAAGCTCCTCTGTTATCTGTTCGCTTTGCTTCGAAATGTTATCGCGCTGAGGCCGCGCCGTCTCATCGCTCTGAGTGAAGGAGGCACTCCAAGAAGCATACTGCACCAACCAAGGCGTCGACACGCCAGTTGGGCTATCTTGCTCTTTCTTGCCGGTCCCGCCAACCGGCCTGTTGTGAGACGCCATACGTTCCCGTCGTTTGTGCAGGTACAGAGCTCTTTCAGCTTCGATTCTTCATCTCTCAATCGAGCTCGTCAAACTAGGATGCGCCCGTCCTCAACGGCTGACTCGCCACACCCTGCCGTTGGTACCGTCTCAATCCAGAAGCGCTTCTACCTTCATCGCGTGATAGACTCGCCATCTACCCTTCAGCTCTACTGCCCATGTCTAATGGCCTTATCGGAATGAAGCCGACAGCAGATCTCAAGGCCCACCGTGCGTCGGCCAACAGCCGCGACGACACCCAATTCTCTACCAGCATCGCGCGAAATCCGTCGCAGTCGTCAGAAACGTATTCCAACAACGGGATGCAGAACCCTCCAAGCGATGACGGTTTGAATCCGCTCAAGAGGAGGAATCTTGATGCCGGCGTTGACTATCCCCGTCGCAGAGCCACCATTGCTGTGAGATTAACCCCCCCAAAATCTCCCCAAAACTCTGCCGTGCATGTGGGTGCTGATACAATGCGCTGCAGTGCGAAGTATGCCGCTCGAGAAAATCTCGCTGCGATGGGACTAAACCAAAGTGCAAGCTGTGCACCGAGTTGGGGGCCGAGTGCATCTACAGAGAACCCGGCGTCAAACTCGACGCCGGCGACAAGCTGATCCTTGAGCACCTGAATCGCATCGAGAACCTGCTGCAGATGAACATGTCTAGTGGGAACCATAACGGCATCGGCTTCAACCAAGACTCGCCGTCCATGAGCAATGGCAATGGAATAAGCGGCGAAAATGCCCTCTTTTCTGGTTCCGCTAATACCATCGCCGCCATACCAAATAGCGGGTTTGGCACCTTTACCGCGGGGCCAACCTCGAATAATATTTCTACCATGCCCAAGATTCACACGAATGCCGCCATGCATCTGCTGAAGTGGCCGCTCATCAGAGACCTTGTTCCTCAGCCGTACGACCCTCAGAGCCTCCTGCAGCTGGAGATGGCACGGGATCCCCTGCATTCGCTGACGAAGACACCCTGCGTTGATCTTTCCAACACACAGGCCTACATCGAGGCGTACTTTGAAAGGGTCAATATCTGGTATGCCTGTGTCAATCCGTACACGTGGCGGAGCCAATACCGCACTGCCCTCTCTAATGGGTTCCGGGAAGGCCCGGAGAGCTGTATCGTCCTGTTAGTCATGGCTCTCGGACAAGCCAGCCTTCGCGGCAGCATATCAAGGGTTGTTCCCCAGGAAGACCCGCCGGGGCTCCAATACTTTACCGCGGCCTGGTCGCTTCTCCCCGGCATGATGACCACCAACAACGTCCTCGCGGCCCAGTGCCACTTGTTGGCCGCCGCTTACCTCTTCTATCTAGTTCGGCCCTTGGAGGCGTGGAATCTCTTGTGCAGCACGAGCACGAAGCTGCAACTCCTCCTGATGGCGCCGTCACGCATCCCTGCACATCAAAGAGAGCTAGTAGAGCGAATTTATTGGAACGCCTTGATGTTCGAGAGCGATCTGCTTGCCGAGTTGGATCTGCCGCACTCAGGCATCGTGCTGTTCGAGGAAAACGTGGGCTTGCCTGGCGGCTTCGAAGGGGAGGATCAAGACCAGACCGGGGTGGGGCGAGATGAGCTATGGTACTTCCTCGCCGAAATCGCGCTGCGACGACTCCTGAACAGGGTCAGTCAACTCATCTACTCCAAAGACTCCATGGCCTCGACGACCAGTCTCGAACCAGTCGTCGCGGAGTTGGATTTTCAGTTGACTCAATGGTACGAGAGCCTGCCGTTGGCGCTACAGTTTCCCTTTGCACGCACGATTCTTCAGGACCCCGTCCAGACGGTACTGCGACTACGATTCTTTGCTTGCCGAACGATTATTTATCGACCGTATATTCTGGCCGTGCTTGATAATGAGCAGGCCTTCCTCGACCCGTCAGTGCGCGACAGCTGCCACAAGTGCCTGGAGGCTTGCATCAGACAGCTAGAGCACATCATGGAACAGTGAGTTGACCCTTGCTTCCTCCGTTGCCACAGGCTCTACCTCTCATCGCACGAGCTTGTAATACGCGGCCGCACAAAGTGCTAACAAGAACTAGTCATGCTGGGCATATGCCTTATCTCTGGCAAGGGGCTCTGTCCATTGTCTCGCAGGCGCTACTCGTCATGGGCTCCTCAATGTCACCCTCTCTGATGACGATTCTGCTTACTTTAGTTCCCCACCGAGACGCCCTTGACAAGATGCTCAATGATGTACTGCTGGAGATCGAGCGCTATGCTGCCCTCGCACCTAGCCTGGGCCTGGCGGCTGAAATCCTCAAAGAAGCAGAATCCAGACGACGAGCGTTTGTCAATGGTTGAATCGCAGATGACCAAGTGCCCCAGCCGCCGGCAAGCCACCTCGGAGGCATGGACCAATAGCTCTCAAGACTAACCTCCTAGCGACACGTGTTTTCCGCATAGCTTCATCGAATGCATTGGCAAGACGAAGTGAAGCACTCGAGTGGCTATAAAGGCGACGAAGCTGAGTGTGCGAGGGTCCCACTGATTCTGAACTTGCCACGGCGACTTGGCGATACGAAGTCCACCCGAGTTGGTGGTTACAAATGGGGCTCTCGGGGAGACAATACCATTTTATCCCATGGGGAAAAACGCCGTCACTACCTCCTATCACATTGGAGGGGATCCCCGGGTGGCGGTGAAATACTCGTGTGGTCGGTCCTTTTTAATTGGTTTAGGTATCTGGGATACGTTCCACCTGCCAATATAATGCCAACCTAAGCTCGAAAAGGGCCTCACAACCGGCAGCGACGACAAGCGCGAGAGGCCGCTCTGCGTTTTGGGGCGACCGAGATAATTCGGTGCTGGAAAGCAGGTTTTCTCCCGTGTACACATCACCGATACGTCGGGTAATGTTGAAAGAGGTGGCTATTCGGGCCGAGCAGCCGATGTCACCCACCCACTCACAACATCTCATCTCATATGCTGTGGTTGTATTCTACATGTACCGGGCACACCGTGTGGAGATGATTGAAAGTACATGATTGTTATTGTGACGACGAAAGACATTTGCGATAAACCGTATGATGATGCATGGCCGAATGTCAGATTTATTACATGATGTAAGCGTCACGCTAGGCTTTGTACAGTTGAAGATGGTACGGTATGAAGCGACTTGAGGATTGTCAATGGTAGTTTAGCGACTCGGGTCTGTACACTACGGAAATATACCAGAATCTATTTTTGCATTTCACATTACTGCACTTGGCCCCGTGTGCCCCAGTGAAGATGGAGCCTACTATGCTTGCGGATGAGAACATTGAGATAGTGTGTTACTTGGAGTTGCGTCTTAGATTCGCGACCACGACTGACACTGAGGGCAACCAAGCGTCAGACAAATTGATAGACCAGAGGAGAGTCTCGTCTTCCTTGGATTCGATGAAAGTTGGCCCCAAGCGTACGAACAGATGGAGCCAGTTCAGCACTGCAAGCGAGCGCAAGTCCTCCAAGCCGCAACGGGCTTGCGTGACTGAGCCCGCAGCGGCATGGGCTTTCTGTCTCGTTGGAACCGCATAAACTAACGAAGCATGGCTGCCAAGACTCAGTATGGACCGCCTTGCAAAGACTGGGGGCATCTGCAGTGCTGGGTTGGATGCGAGCTGAGAGGGAGCGACAACTCCCGGAGCCGACTAGCGGAGCGGACGAGCGGGGCCGGGCCGTCCACTGCCGCCCCCACACATCCTTCGAGGGCAATTCCTGGGGGAACCAGGGGGACGAATTAGGCCGGCTGGGTGCCTAAAAGAATCTACAGGTACCGGCGGAGGTGCAGCACAGGCACACAGGCACAAGGCACGGGCACAGCGAAGGCCGCCACGTGAAGGGGGTCGCCGCTGGGCGGGTTGCACAAGACGTCACAGTCACACCGCGGCCGACACACGGCGACGTTCACATGGCGTGAATGGCGATGCGGGCTCGTGAAGCGATCAGCGGTGGTTGGTCGCGCGAGCCATCCCATATGCCATTCTCTTGTTTGCCTGCCCTAATTGTCTTGTCGGGCGTGAGTGAGTGCCACGGCAATAGGGCATCGTGGTTCGTCCGGGCCACGTGATGGCCTCCAGAGTGCTAGGGCTGGCGGCTGGTCGGTTAGTCTGCTGGAGAGATGAGGACCAACCAACCACCGGATTTGTTGCCTCACGAGAGTGTCCCTTTGCCAGCCAGCCTTGGGAGCCTTGTGGATCAGCTTCAAACTAGCGGGATGGGGAGATTTGTGATATATTTATTCCGTTGAGGCACACTCCTCACCTCCCAGCTTTTTCAATTGCTCCCCGTCTTCCCTAATGCTGGGATGCCTATAGCGGTCTCGTCACTTGACTTTAGCGCCCCAGGGCTCCTCCGTTCGCTAATTACAGCTCTGCGCACCTGATTAGCCAGGCCGAACCGCCGACCACGGCTCCTCACTTGACCAGCCTCAACCTTCGTCCGATCAACACAGCTCTCTCTTCTCCGCAGCAGCACTAGAACGCCCCCGTGCTGGCACCGGGTGCACCGCGTTGCATCTCGAGCCCAACGCCCAGGACGACAGAAGTATCTCCAAGGGAGCGAGCCGCACCCCCCGCCGAGCCTTTTGACGGGGCGCCCGCCCTCTAGCTGCCCAACCTTCTGCGCCTTGCACGCCTTGCACGCCCAAACGCTCGCTACTCCGTGGTGGCCATGCACAGTCGACCCGCCCTCTCCAATCAACGCAGCGGGCTGCAGTAATCCCTTGTTTCCCTGTGCGGCGTGGACGCCTCTCACTGGCCCGCCAGGGTGCCGTTACTCCTGCATAACCTCATCTTGCGTCGCACTCTGCTGGCTGGGCGGCTTGCTGGACTCCCTCTGGACGACAGCCTGCCAGCAGTAGTAGGACGGCCAGCAGCAGCAGCAGCAGCAGCAGCAGCAACAGCCGAGTTCGGGTCAAACAGCCGCCCATCTCAGCCTGTCTCTCACACCCTCTCCCCGAGACTCGGGTGCAGAGCTGTATCATCATGGGGCTTGATTCCGTCCGAGACATCGACGTTGACGATGGCCGGCCTGCAGCTCGAAGACACTACAGAGACGAATCGCAATACTGGGGCAAGCGAGACTACGAACCGTCGTACGCACTGCCGCGCCACCGCAGACCGCAGGAACAAAGACCGGACGAGAGAGGTTCGCGACGCCGGGATGGGAGGCCGATGGGGTTCGACGCGACAGATTCTACGATACCGCCGCCGCCGCCACCGCCGCCGCCCCCATTTCGGGAACGCTCGGCCACGGAGGCGTACAGAAGGCCTCGACCGGCGTTGGTCTACGATTACGAGTCGGATTCGGCTGATCGACAGCCAAGATCGCGGAGGGACCCCTCACCGGGACATCGCCCTCGCCATGTACCGCGGCATTCCCCTCAGTATCTGTCGGACGGCTCTGGGAGCCAGCGTCACGGTGGGGGAGAGGAGGATGAGCACATTGAAGTGATTGTGGAGGATGGAGATGAGTCGCCGAGAGGGCTGGGGCGTCGGCAGTCTAGTAGGGATGAATATATTGGCTATGGGAGGAGGAGGAGATATCATCGGAATCCGAGAGCGAGACAACCCTCCGACGATGGGTTTGATTCACGACGACCCCGCTCCATCAGCCCGGGAGACTCTCCTGTACGCGAGCGCGATGTTGCGAGGATAGAGCACAGCGAGTCCCCCCGGAAGACCCGCCACATCAAGTCTGCGGACGTCATCGAGGATTCGCGACCACCGGTATCTTCAAAGAAGTAGGTCGTCTCAAGACTGAACATGCCTGTGCTGATTACGACGCTGACCACGCGCTTCAGAGCCACCAAGAGAGGGCGCAGGCCTGTATCCGAGGGCCACCAGGACGATATTGTCCAGCGATCTAGATCGAATACCAGTAGGGCTGCGTCGGCGTCTAGCCGCCGCTCTGGGATATTTGGGGCTATATTTCAGCCGGCTCGGCGTTTGGCGCCAGAGCCTCTGTAAGCTACATGGCCTGGCGGATGCGAACTAGAGACGCATACTGACTTGCCGCAGGGTCCAGTGCGTTGTTTGCATGGGAGATATACCGCAGTACAAGACCGCGCGGCTGCGGTGTGGGCATGTCATGTGTAACTCTTGTCTGTCACGCAGCTTCAGGCTCTCTGTTTCGGACCCGCAGCACATGCCGCCCAGATGCTGCACCAAGCACCCCATCTCTCTAAAGCATGTTGATCGGCTCTTCGACGACGCCTTCAAGAAGAACTGGAATCGCAAGTTTGCCGAGTACTCCACGAAGAACCGCATCTACTGCCCCTCGAAGAAGTGCGGCGAGTGGATCAAGCCGGCGAACATCACTACGGAGCACGGACGCAAGGTTGCGCGATGCGGCCGTTGCAAGACCAAGGTCTGTGGAGCCTGCAACGGCAAGTGGCACACGTCGGACGACTGTCCCAAGGACGAGGAGACGCTCCGGTTCCTGGCCCAGGCACAGCAAGAAGGCTGGAAGCGATGCTACAAGTGTCGGGCCATTGTTGAACTGGAGGCAGGCTGCAACCACATGACGTGGTAAGTTGACGTCGATCTGGCAAAGCAAGACCAAACGTGAACACGCGCTTACATATCCAACAGCCGCTGTGGCGCCGAGTTTTGCATGATCTGTGGTATGAAGTGGAAAACGTGCAACTGCCCGTGGTTTACGTATGGCGATGCAAATGGACCCATGGACGAACCCCTCACCAATGACGGCGGGGGACGCAGGCCTTATCATGAGGACGAAATGAGCAGTCGCGGACCGAATCCATTTACGCGCGACCACTGGTCCGCCGTCGCCGGATCAAGGCAACGGCCGCCCGCCACCTACGAGGAAGAGATGCACCGCCGACAACGCCAGGAGCAGGTAGACGAGGAGTATGCCAGAGCGCTAGACGAGGGGGCGAACCTGGGATACGGACGGCCCCTTCACGGCGACGCCGGCGACGACCGTTGGAATGCAGCCTCGGCGTACCAAAATCTCAGGACCCGCAGCGTGCTTCTGCCTTCGAGGACGCCGCATCATAGCCCGCCCGTCGACAGAGATGGCCGTCCTCGAGGAGGTTCCATGGAGCGGCGCTTAGCGGATCGATTTTCGGAGAATCGTCAGAGCACGAGGGCTTGGCCCGGTGGCAGACCTCCACCGCCACCCGAAGCCATGGGGGCTCCAATGCCGCCCGTACATAGGCCTACGCGAGGGCCTCCCCCCATCGTGGGTGAGCCAATGTACGACGAGCCACCTAGGCGACGACGCACCGAGCGACGCTCTGCGCGTTATATTGAGGAGGAGCAGGAGGAGCAGGAGGATGACGAGGTAGTTGAGGGATATCGGCCCCGGGTGGGCCGGAGACGAAGTAGACGTGAGGAGGAACCGGCGCCGGCACTGGCACCGGCGCTGCCCAAGTCGTCTACATTGGCAGGATTGAATGGGGTTGGGAGAGGGATGAACCGAGTGTTTGAGTGGAGGAACTTTGTCGCGCCTGGCATCCCGGAGGGAGAGGGGCCTCCGGAGATCATGATTCACGGGATCCCGGTCCATTACTGACGAAGCATGAGCCATGATGCGATATACTCGACAGAATTAGCATTTGTGGAACACGGTACACACGGGTAGTTGGCGATATTATGGGCCTCTCGGGCGATTGGATATACTGTTTGTCATGGCCATTGCCGTGTACCGTGAGTGGGCACTGGGCTGGGCATGGTTGCTATTGATTAGAATGTAGTGTTGATATCATTTGCTTGCGTAGACTCCTGATGAATGATGAAGCGTCGTCTAGAACATGGTCGCGTGTGTTCGACTGGTTGAGTGCGTGTGTATGTGGTAGCTAGCTTGTACGGAGTCCAATACGGAGAGCGAATAGCGTTGACTCGGTCGCGTGATGCATTCCGCGAAGCATGTCGCCGCTTTATGGACGGCGGGGTGTACATGTTCCCGAGGCTCCGGTGCACTGTTACAGGGGCGAATAGAGTTAAATTCGGCGGCTCAGCCGGGTCTACATACACTGCGATGCAACCGGATTTACATGAATGATGACCCTGCTGGCAAGGGCCGCGTCATGTTGGCCTCACTCCGGAACCCGTGCTTGGTGCGCGTAAAGACGGTGAATGGTGACATCTTTGTCGCGTGCCTGAGTGTTGGTCACGGCATGGACGGAGCCACTGACTGCATATGAAGTCATAATTAGTCGCTGTGGGATAGAACCAGTGGGGGGTACGTACCGCCGTAAGGTGCCTGCCCCATGTCTGCTCTTGCTGCTGAGCGGCGGCCTCCGCCTGGGAAGGTGCGCTGGTGTTGCTGCAAAGAATTTGTGCAGTGCTACGGCAGGACATTACTCGTGCATTCATTACAGAGGTACTCCCCCCCACGGTGCACCCGCTGGCGCTACAACCAGTCACAAGCACTTCATCGACGAAAGGAATCGCCACAACCAACTGACCACTGGCCACGCCTAGCTGGTGATGGTGAGCAAGGCAGAGGCGCGCTAGCTACGGCATCTTCACAAGCCAACTGCAGGGCCTTGGACTGAGGAGGGCGACGATCTGTGCCTGAGCGTGTAGGTATCCTGCGTCTCCTTCACCCGCGTCCGCGTCTCCCTCGTTCCCTGCTTCTGCTCTCTCTTTAACTTGGCCACGGCTGATATCCGACGCTCTTGGCCAGCACGTGCAAGAACCCCCATCGACGAGCCTCCTCCGCACTGATGCAGCGACGGTAGTGGTGCCTCTGCTCGAATCACGACAGCATCGGCCCCCCGTCTCGCATCCCAAGCAAAGCTGCACGATACGGACATCCCCCGAGCCTTGGCGCCAACCCGCGTCTCCAGAATCCGCTGAAGATGCTGCTGCTCCACCAGACGGGCAGCGTCAAAATCGGCGAGGTGGTTCGCTACACCGTCACATATACGCCCTCGCAGGACCGCATCCTGCCGTCGCCCGAACGCCTGCATGTGCGCATACGCAACACCTCGGCCATTGCCATGCGCGCCGCCTTTGTCCATGGCCCGTACACGCTCTCCGTCTGCGCTTACCCCTCCAACTTCGACCCTAATCGCAAGTTCGCCAACCCGCGGCAGTACGGCGTCCCCGAGTTCGAGCCGATGCTCAAGGCCGGCGGTACCTGGGAGTGCGAGCTGGTGGTGCCTGAAGACATCCGACAGTCGGCTGGCGCGGGATCACATGGGGGGTTTGGCAAGGGACCCGAGCATGACGGCGAGTCTGCGAGCTGGGTCCTTGAGGTGTCGTCGCAGGTCATGTTCTCTACGTCGGCGGCCGTGGGGTATGAGATACTCGTGGCGAGGGACAAGAAGTCGCTGGGCCTGAGTATTTCCATACCCGTTGTGGGTAATCAGAGTCAGGCCCCACAGCCGGGCAAACTGATTGATCACCAACAGAGCTTGGGGTCGAAAGACGGACATCACCCGGCTCAGCCGAAGGGGATATTTTCTCGCGCGGTAAAGGTTACCGTGGAGGATACCGCCACTCTTTGGAACACCCCGCGTCTTCCCGGCTGGGACGATGCGGGCGCTGAGAGGCTTGAGAGCCGCAAAGGAGCAGATAAGCCGGTTGAGAGCACTGTTAATACCGGCGACCCTGAGACGCAAGAAAATTCAATGCCGCGACGGAAGAAAAATGTTCATCTGGTCATTTTAACTCATGGCTTACATAGCAACCTTGGTGCCGACATGTTATATCTCAAGGAAAGCATCGACGCCGCCGCGAAGCAAGCCAAGCTGGATGCCAAGGAGCGCAAAGCCACGAAGCGATCTTCTGCACACTCAAGTAAACACCCCGAACCAGGTGCCAAGGACAGCTTGAGCTTCAAGGACGAAAAATCTACTTCGGCCAAGGAGGACCGTCCCCACACCCAGGAGGGAGACGAAGATGACGGAGAGGACGAAGAAGATGAGGAGGAGGTTATTGTCAGGGGCTATTCAGGAAATGCCACCAAGACTGAGAGGGGGATCAAGTATCTTGGCAAGAGGTTGGCCAGATACGTGCTTTCCATGACCTACCCCGACCAACCCTACCTTCCCATGGGCAAAGGCGCTGGTGAAGGGTTCGCTCAAGGAATTGCAACCCTCGGCAATGAAAAGCACCACCATGACCTCAAGCCGTCACACAAGCATAGCACGATTCAGGCGGAGATACACCCTCACCGTGAGAAGCACCAGCGGCCCTATAGAGTCACGAGCATCAGCTTCATTGCCCACTCACTGGGAGGACTCGTGCAGACATATGCAGTGGCGTACATCCAGAAACATTCGCCAAACTTTTTCGACACCATCAAACCAATCAATTTCATCGCCCTAGCTTCCCCATTTCTTGGCCTGAGCAATGAGAATCCAATGTATGTCAAATTTGCTCTGGATTTTGGCCTCGTGGGAAGAACAGGCAAGGATCTGGGTCTGACGTGGAGGGCCCCAACAATTGCACGTAACGGGTGGGGCGCCATCGTAACAATATAAGCGAGACGGCCGCGAAGAAGGCATACGGAGAGGCACAGCCAGAGTCGAAGCCTCTGCTGCGAATCCTGCCTACTGGCCCCGCACACACAGCACTGAAGAAGTTTAGGAACAGGACAGTCTACTCAAACGTTGTCAATGACGGCATCGTAGCATTGAGAACGAGCTGTTTGCTGTTCTTGGATTGGCAAGGCCTTGGCCGAGTAGAAAAGGCTCGCAGGGATGCAGGATTGGTTGAAACGGTGGTGGGATTTGGCTGGGCCGAACTCACGGGCACCAATATTTCATCATCGCGCCAGAAAACGCTGCGTCCCAGCGACGAGGATCAGATAGATTCGGGAGCAACCACACCTAGGGAAAACATGCGCCAGGTTCCGCAGCCGTCCAGCAACGCCGTCGCCGAGGATGACACGGCCAGCCTGCATTCAGTCGCCACGCCCTATACTGAGGAGACTCGTTCACCGATAACCCCGTCAACCGAGTCCACCATCAACAGCCCGCTGACCTCGTTTTTCAACTTGTTCAGGAGCAATGAACCACCCAAGGCTCGCGAAACGACACAGAAGCAGAGGAAAATACTGAGGAGGGGCCAGACGCTCAAAGCGGAGGAGTGGGAGGCGGCGGCCGGCTCAGGCACGTCGGAAAGCTCCGTGAGGACGTCTCCCAAACCCTCTCCCCAACCCTCACCAAATGCCTCTAGCAGACAGTTCAAGGCGACTGCAGGCCACGAACTTGAAGGCGACCCTGACAACATGACTGCGCCACCAACAACGACGGTATTCGAGGCTGCTGGTGATCTGCTCAACCCCAAGATGCCCGATGTGGACTATCTCATTGATCCTTCCAGAAGACCTCGGACAATTTTCCACGATCGCGTCTACCATCCAGCTGATATCCCACCACCCCCGTTGAAGAAAAAGTCTGCACAGCTGTTCCGTAGCAAGACATTTGGCAAGTCTTCTCAGCAAACCGGAGGCAGTGGCACCTCCTCACCGTACCCGTCTGTGCATCACGAAAATTCCTTGGACTCGACTAAGGAGTACGACGACACCGCCAATACAAACCCGGACAAGAATCCCGATGAAGTTATCGATGGGTCTAACATGCGCGTCGAGGAAAAGATTGCCCGAGGCTACCATCGCGACCTGTCCTGGCGCAAGGTTCTAGTAAAGCTAGAGCCTGACGCACACAACAACATCATTGTTCGTCGCATGTTTGCCAATGCTTACGGCTGGCCAGTCGTAAAGCATCTGGTGGACGCCCACTTTAGTGACTCCGTCGTTGCCCGGATGCGCACGGAGGATGAGTTTCTGGGTGAGCGGGCGATGGACATGAACCAGCCGCCTGACGATCATGGCAAGGAGACAAAGTCATCCTCGGCCAGCAAGATGGATATCACCAACTCCGAAGATGTCAAATCAAGCAGTGAAGCAGAGTCCACCGAGTCCAGTGAATCAGGCGAGGCTCTCGACAAGGTGCCGGATCTGCCCAAGACGCAGGACGGAGAGCCGTCGTCAGCATCTCACAGCTTCCACCGACCCAGTCATGGGCCGGAGAGGGCCGACTCGATGACGTGGAGCGACAGAGACTGGGCTGACAGTGACAACGAGAGCGAACCGGACTTGACAGCGGTCAAGTCAGGCGATGACAAGAGTAAGGAAGCCACCAAGGGCCAACTGGGCCCATCTTGGAACTGGGCTGAGAAGATTGTAGGCAGGAGGTCGGGGAGGAGCAAAAGTCCTGTTGGGAGGAGTAAAAGCCCACATGGACGAAGCAAGTTGGCCGAAGAGACCACAGGCTCTTGACGGAGTGGTATTCCTGTTGTATTTTCTCATCATGAGCGAGGAGTTTGAATTAGTTAGATCATGGCAAAAACGTCCACGTAATATAGACTCATTTAGACCCTAGTCAGTTGGCGTGTCTCCCAGTCCGATACCGCGGGAGCTGTGGGACAGGGAGCACCTCTGGCATCCTGGTAGATAAATGCATATTAGTCTGTAGAGATTCCGCTGTAGGGTGGAAAAGCCAAGAGTCGTCAATGTTCAGCGATGATGGCAGCTACATTCTGAACCCTTTGTGCCTCCGTCAATCCAGTGTACTTGAGTGGTACTGGCCAGTTGCAGGGTTGCGGTGGTCGGGAATCCTAGACGCGACACCGCGTAACAACAACCTTGACTAGGGAATGATGTATGACCCTAACCCTTACGTTTCCTCATGTTGCGGGCATGGTCCCACGCAAGTAATGCACAAAAGAATGCAGTTTAATGCCCTTGTCATGTAATTTATCTATGAATGGTGATGCCTTGCTGATAATTTTGCATCGATAAATACGGTGTGGTTGTGGAAGACCGTTATTGTGTATGTTTGGGCTCTTTAGAGGATGATGTGTTACAACTTAACATGCAATGATGGTTGTCACCCACCCAAGGTGTAAACGCATGTTGATGTAGTAGGAACAAGGACGGCTGAGCCAATTATACACGGCTCTTTTTAAGGGTATTCTATCAAGTGCTAAATCTATTCCATCGAGTCGAGTAATATGAAGCACCAGCCCGATCAAACTGGCCGTTCGCGCGCTCTGCAAGGATCAGTGGAATGATAACCCTGGTTCTATCTTTGAGTTTGCCTATGGCTTGGTAGCGGGCTGTGGTGACGACAGAGCAAAGCTCCTATCGATATTTCGTATATTTCGTACTCACGCAGTTTTGCCCAACTGTCATCTCCAAGATATTTATTTATTTATAGCTCAATAATTAGTGCACTTGGTCCTCCTTGCGCCCGTTGCCCACACTCTTGCCTAAATAGGATGGGAATGCGGGGATAGCTTGAAAAGTGGGCCGGCGTATAAAAGGGTCCTACGAATGGAGATTCTGGGTTGTTCGAATGACAATCCTCAAACGGCATCTTTCTTTCTCACGCTCGCCAAATCACCTTTCTGGCACTAATACGGTCCAACCTCCAGCCGGTCTGACCGCACTGCCAAACCTTGTTTCTGGCACTACGCGGACTAACACTCCAGCCGGTCTGACTGCATTCAAGTGCTCCGTGAGATAGATTCAGACGAGGCGTTCGAGACCTCTGAAACTCCCCTCCTGACTGGCTCGTTACATGAGCCACATCTAGACTATTTCGACAACCTGTTTGACTCTGTATATGGCTATCTTGGCTGCTTACCTAGACGCGAGGAGGGCAAATCGGATGTGGGAGAGGGCATAAATAGCAAAGGATATGCCACCTATACACTGCCCGATGACGGCAGTTCCCTTCAAGTCTCCTTCAACGAATCCCAGCTGAAGCGATCCAGAAATCCAACAGCAAGATGAAGGTCATCGCCATCTCATCCATCCTCATCCTCCTTTTACCTAGCCCTATTCTCGCGGGCGGTCGGTGTAGCGGCTCAGCCAACAATGGCTTCTGCATTTGCCTGGACCGCAATGAATGCAGTAACAGATGGGGGGGAGTACCAGTCCAGGGCTCGCCGGGCGACTACCCGTGCCCCCACGACCCGGCAAACGTTTGGGGCTGCAACATGATTGCCCACTGCCCTGGGAAGAGCTACAACACGGCTTGCGCCTATGCCGATGTGTGTGGTCCCCGCGGCGGGCATAACACGGGTAAGTCGCCCCCTGTCCGCGAATTGTTGCGGCGCGATGGCAGAGACTGACTTTTCAGGTGAACCGATCTGTCCTGGCGGCAATGAATACTTTTGCTGCAAATACGACTAGTTCTAGCCGCTGCTAGTGGTGGGGCTGGACTTGTTGCCGCGATCTTAGTTTAAGTTGTTGATAGCATGGATCTAGTGGTATCCACTCGAGCAGAATTGATAGGACCCTGCTGGTGTCGTTGGCTGTATGCAGATGTTGGATCGCGGGCAGCTTCAAGCCTGCTGGTCACCAGGGGCTATTTGTAACTGGGAAAGGTATTTCTTACGAAAATGACGGCACTTTCGCGGTGAGCCTACGCTTTAGTTGTGAAATGTGTACTTCTTGCACCAGTAGTAGCGAGGTGAGCATTTCGGTGACTTGGTCCGAACATGTAAACCTGATAGGGCTCCCATTGTTCTGAGATCTGGTGTGGAGACAATAAAAACGAGACGATCCGCAACTCATGCCTAGGCAGGGGTTCGTCATAGGGCTTGACGGATGCTTAGTTATTACTTACGGGATATGGAAGACATCTTCTCTTGGCCCGATCGGCATTACACTTTGCGAATATAACGCTGCACGTGTTGTTTCAGCACTCAAACTGAAGCACTCCCGCAGTTAAGTATGCTGACACCGTTGGTTGCTTTGGCCTGAACGCGTCGTAAGCCAAGAGTCAGCACGGGTCGTTTGATCCTTGACGGAGACGTCGACAATCCGCCGGCCGTGTCAATGCAGGGTCTTGGCCAATCTCGGTACATTTCATTTGTGTCTTGACTTCTTGCCCTTGTCTCTACGATTCTCTACACTTACGATAGAGGGTATCCATGTATCACATGTGCCATGGCTATCTACTCAGTGAATAGTGAGTATCGCAGCTGCCGTACCTTTGAAGTGGAGGGTAAGACGTGGCGGGACGCCGGAGCGGGGCACGGCGGTCCCGGCCCGACCTGGACTAGATAGGGCTAGGTATTGTAATATAGACATCATGATACCGGCTTTTTGGTCTGGCAACATCCTCATTGAGTACATGGCACTGATGTATTGCGCTCGTGGTTTATGCGGCAGCTTGCAGAGCTGACATGGGCGGCGGAGTCAAGAGTAGCACATGTCGCGTTCAAGACCATGTCCGAAGCATCACGGGCAAAGAATCAGCAACAACTGAAAGGCTATTCGCTTCACTAGATCTTCAGCTGGCATTAGCCTGGTCGGGGCACATGTTTGTAGTGGTGGCGTACTCCTTGGCAAATCACCGGGGTTGAACACCCACCATGAAAGGCTGGGTTAGGTTGGGCTTGGCTGAGGATCGACCGTGACACCAGGCAGAAAGCCGCTGCCGCAGAAACGTGATTCAACGTTCATTGCCAAGCCGCCGCGCTACTGTGATATGCACACAACGTATTGGCGCCACTGACGACGTCAACATCACCATTAGTACTGGCAGGGAGGCAAAATATGTCCGACTTCACGGTTCTCATTCTTTCCCCTGATGTGAGAGAACACGCGAGCTGCAATTGATTATAAATGGGCTCGATCAGGGACTGAGTTCGACGTTGATGGAACCACCCGAGATAAATCAGAATCATTCGTGTCCAGCCCTGACACCAACCATACCAACCATCACTCATCATGTCCACTGCAACGGAGACAATTGAAAGCAAGTTAGGCAAGGTAAGAGAAACTACAGAAACTGAAGAGAACATTCCTCACACGAATCATGAACCAGGTCGTCAGCCGTGAGGAATGGCTCGCCGCCCGTAAGGCTCTCCTTGATAGGGAAAAGGAACTCACCCGCGCAAATGACGAGGTGACCGCCCAACGGCGTAATCTCCCGGTGGTCAAAATCGACAAGGACTATACCTTCAAGGATGAGAGCGGGTCGGCTGTCGCGCTGAGCGACCTCTTTCAGGGAAACTCTCAGTTAATTGTGTATCACTTCATGTTTGGCCCCACCGACGAGAAGGGCTGCGCCGGATGTTCCCACATCGGCGAGGCGCTCCCTGACGTTCAGCACCTGCGCTCTAAAGATACGAACATTGTGTGTGTCTCTCGTGGGCCCACTGAAAAACTGCAGGCTTTCAAGAGAGAAAAGGGGTGGGCGTGGCCGTGGTTCTCGAGCCAAGGATCTGACTTCAACTACGACTTCCACGCAACCGTTGACGAGTCGGTGTGTCCGGTTGAAGTAAACTTCCGCTCAAAGCAGGAGATGGACGCGGAGAAGAAGCGCTGGCAGACGGGCGATGTTCCTGGCTTCAGCGTCTTTTGCAAGCATGGGGATGACATTTTCCATACGTACTCAACCTGGGAGAGGGGCGTTGAAAAGTTCATGCCGACGCTGCAGCTGCTGGATATGACGCCGCTGGGGAGGAAGTAGGATGCCTAGCCTGGCGATTTCTGACCTCGCATAGGCGCGATGAGATGTTGAGGGACTGCCTTGCCAGGGCATCAGAACAGACTCGGGGTGATTTTGAGTAGTTGCTTCTTTCGCAGCGTCTCAATCAAATTGAAAAGAATAACTGTCTTTTATAATGCCGCAGTTAACGGAGGGAACTTCTTCCTTGGGTTTGAACCTCCTTCAATAACTAGGAGTGGCATTTTCAGATCGAGGTAATCACATGGATGTCCTTCACAAGCCCGACTTTCTGTCAAAGCCTGGGATTCTCCACTTGAATTAGTTGGGACCAATCCTGGCTTTGCTGACGTGCGTCTTTTTGAATGTGAGATTGGCAACGTCGATTGGCTGTATTTCTTCCATGTTTCATATCGGATGGCCTCAACCTCTGCAAATACCCACCGTGTTCTTCAGCATCTACCCAAACGCGCCCTCTCCGCCTGACATGTACAATCTAAACTCGGAGCTTGCCGCGATGACATGGCCGTGCAGCTCGGTGCGTCACGATTTGTCATGCTTGAACCTCGCAGCGGCATATTCTTCGTATACGTTGCAATCGCGCATGAACCCTGCGCAGGGTCTGCTAACCCTAGCCAGCAGCAACCCTAGCTGGTAGTTCGCACGCCTCATGACGAAGCGCCCACACGGGTTCGCTGAGAAGACGATGATGGCTGGCATCCGTTAGCCCGGGCAATCAGTTACTAGGAGATGGTTCATCAGAGATGGGGCGGTCAATTAGTTCGACCGACGACGGGAAGACCCCCCACGCATCATCGCCAGTCTTCTCACTCGACGCCGCGAAGCATAATGAAGTGGCTTCGCGAGAGACAGGCCATCTCATGCACAATTCAGGTACGGGGCATATTCCCACGCCGCGTTGCGCGCGCATATGCATAAAAATTTACCTGGTAGCGCTGACTGGTGTGCGCCGGTGCGGAGACTCGGCACGTTGAAACAATGCTCTTCGGCCCGGATGACTCGTTCGAGCAAGCCCCCCGCCTGATGGAATCCTACTTACACAGAAACGGGACAAATCAAAATGGGCGGTTTGCCAGACGTCTGGTCACTGCCCCAGGAAGTATGCCATCGTGGGGTGCATCCTGCGTCGATCAGTCAGGGCACCCCATATCCTCGCCCTCGAGGCAATGCCTTTTGCTCAATCCCCCACTCCCCATGCTGGGGAGACTGTACACAACGTTTCCTGGCAGTCGAATCCATCTGCCATCCAGTGCCGATCGCCATGTAACGTGGTCTTGGCTGTGATGCGTCACGCAGACCAGATCCGCTGCGATGGCGTGGCGGAAATGAGCGTCTGATGAAACGACCCTAATCCCATGAGCATGAGCATGAGCATGAGCATGAGAATGGGCATGAGCACGGGCATGGCTCGCATGGCTCGCATGGTCCGAAGCTGAGGATATAAGCATCGGCCTCGCTCGAGCGTTCCTTATAGCCGTGGTCCTCAGCCCCTTGTTCGCTACAGCACATCATCACCTCAGTCATTCCTTACGCGCGAAGCTGCTCATTCTGTACATATTGGTTCGAGCACCTGTATATACAATACCCGCTCCATATCCATCTACACCGACGCCGCTAGAATGCGTTGTTCTCTCCTCGCCGGCCTCGCGGCGACCACGGCTCTCGCGGCCCCCAGCCGGCTCTCATCGCGCCAGGACTCGGGCGCACTCAGTGTCGTATATTGGGGACAGAACGGCGGCGGCACCATCGAGAACAATGACCTCTCTGCGTACTGTACCGGGGACTCTGGCATCGACGTCCTCGTGCTGTCCTTCCTCTACAACTTTGGAAATGGCAACAATGTCGCCTCGGGCACCATTGGCCAGTCCTGCTTCATCACGAGCTCCGGCGAGGGCCAGAACTGCGATGCCCTAGCGAGCGCCATTACCAAGTGCAAGTCTGCCGGCATCAAGATCATCCTCTCCCTGGGAGGCGCGTCTGGCTCCTACAACCTTGGCTCTACTGCCGAGGCTCAGGCTGTCGGCGAGTATCTCTGGAGCGCATATGGCAACTCAGGCAACTCGTCCGTCAGCCGCCCCCTTGGCGATAACGTCATGGACGGCTTCGACTTTGATATTGAAAGCCCAAAGGGAAGCGAGTTCTACCCCGACCTGGTCAACACCCTCCGGTCCAAATTCGCAAGCGACTCCAGCAACAAATACTACATCACCGGAGCCCCCCAGTGCCCCATCCCCGAGCCAAACATGGGCTCGATGATTGCGGGTGCTCCCTTCGACTGGCTCTTTGTCCAGTTCTACAACAACAACAACTACACCAAGCCCTGTGCCCTCCCGATCAACGGGAACGCCCCGTTCAACTACGACGAGTGGGTTGACTTCACAGCCTCTGGCTCGTCCAAGGATGCCAAGATCTTCATTGGTGTCCCGGCAGCGCCGAATGGAGCAAATGGCGCCCCAACTGGCGCGACTTACTATGCTACCCCGGATCAGCTCAACACCATCGTTTCCGAGTACAAGAGCCACACTCGCTTCGGCGGTGTCATGGCGTGGAGTGCCGGGTTCTCCGACTCGAATGTTATCAACGGCTGCACCTATGCCCAGCAGATCAAGAGCATCCTTACCAAAGGCAAGACATGTTAAGTTCCGTGGGGGACAATGAACAGCTTCGCGTGGTAGCTGGCGCGATTGCGCTTATTATCAAGAGAGTATTGAAGCTATGGACATAGATGAATATGCTGGTGTGTATATATAGCCAATACATTGATATTGCAATTGAAAACTGCGCCAGTGAACGCAAATGCTGGTAGGTTGGCCATAGATATGACTTGGATGAACTCGCCATCAACCTGTAGTGCTACCACATCGGCAGAGCCAGTCTCGTTCTTGGTCAAGTATGAAAATGGTCAAGTCTAGATGGCTGGTTGCGTTGGGCAGCTTCAGATTAGGACTATAATGATCCTACACCCACGACCTGCAGACAGCTCGTCAGCAAGGCACAATATACGTGGTGCTATGCCGTACCTATCGATCTCTTTACGTAGCAGCTTGGCGATGATCTCGTCTGGCGATACACGATCGTGGCGTCCACCGCCAATCCCTATTGCAAGAAGTAGTTCTTCCACTCCCAAAGAGCCTATCTCTGCTGCCAACAAGAGTAGCGTTCGATCACCTCACCCCCCCGAATCGATGTCAGTGTCCTTTTCAAGAACGACCTTGACGGCGCTATGCCTCTTCTCAGTGGTCATGGAGAACGGCTTCAGTCCTTGCTCGTTGTCTTTCATATCAATCTCAAGGATACTTTCGCATTTGGTAGCTACGGCTGTTGACAACTTGGTGACTCATGGAACGCAGATCCTCTTGGGCCATTTTGGGGATTTCAAGATTCTCAAGCTTGCTGAGTCTACGACTAGAGGTGATCAGCATGTGGTGTCTCGTCATGGTCTTTAGCACCACGGCGACGTGGAGAGCCTCGTCTCGCTTTATACGATTTCAAAAGACCGTCGTCAACTAACGCGCTTCTGAGCCCTCTTCTCCGTCTAGTCCACCTTGAGGATTGCTGCTCGGGGTGAGCCTGTGACCTTCTGGACTGTGCAGATTCCTGAGCGTAAGACTCAGTATCAGACATGGGCGTCTGGGAAGTAAGGCGTTCATGTGCTGGAGAAGATAACTGTTGAGCGTATGTAGACTATTTCGGCGTAATTAGCACGAGGATCAGAGATGCAGCACGGACGGGGAAAGGCAGTGGCATACCTGTCGAGAAGAAGCCGGCTGTTTGTCGATTCGTTGACGAGATCCGAACTGAGCGCCACTGTGGTCGGTGGGATCTGTGACCAGCGGGGACTGGCCCAGCCATGGAGTCCTTGGCATTGGTGGTAACCATGCTTGGTGACCAGTGATGGGCGAGGCGAAGTCCATTTCAAGGTTCGCATTGTCTGTGGTCTGGCCAAACGCAGCCGTACCCAGTGTGTTTCTGGCCGTAGCACCCTGCATGTGAGACGACTGTGATGCTACATCTCGCTCCGGTCCCAACCCCTTGCGAGTGACCCAACAATACTTCTCTGTCCCAAAGTACTGCTTGAGAACAGATCTAACAGTTACAGACGTCTCCGGCGCAGGGTAATGCGTGGTGATAAATGTCGCCCCAATATTAGCCCCATATTCTAATAGAACCCGCGTGGTCTCCAACAGTGGCTCTTGTTCTTGGGATGTGTCTTTGTAATAGAGGAGCTTGATGAAGGTGATGAAAGGCGACGACTGGCTGTAGAATTCGTTCGGGTCGGCGCCGCATTGCAACAGATGTTGGATGATGTCAGGAAATATCTGCCCCAAGAAGCGATGGGGAGTCAGGGCACGCCAGAGCATGGGCGGACCTCTGCGGTCGAGCGAGGACATGCTGAAGTCTGCGCTGCTCTTGACTTTTCGCCTTACGAACGGGAACAAGCCATTCTGGCATGCCAGGCCAACAAGGGCCGACTTGTCCTGGGGCCAGGTTGGCTCCAGTCTCGAGCGACTAAAGATGTATGATTCGTCGGCTTCGTCGAGGAGCCTGTCGATTATCTCTAGATTTTCTTCATCTTCGGAGGCCATGTGTGCAAAGAAGAACAGAAGGTCCAAGAAGCGATGTAGTCGCGTGGTGTCAGGCGGACTGACCTTGACTTGGGCGACGAGCGCATGACTACAAAGCCTCCATGTTTCTGATTCCTTATCGCTGCTCTCGCGGACATACCTGCTGATGTCCTCCGACCTTGAAAGGAAATCCCGAACAGTACGGTGCAGGAAGTCCACCTCAAACTCGAAAGCCGGCTCTACGGAAGAAGTCACAAGCAGGGAGTGAGAGGCCCTAACGATCTCCAGAAGGCCCTTGCAGCGACCGTCTATTCGACGTCGCATGGTGTCTATCTTGAAAGCGAATTCGTCGGGGCTGAGAGGCTCGGTAGCAAGACGGAAACTCAGCTCTGGGTCTTCCTCAACATCGTCCAACAGCGCGTACGTCATGAGGGGGAGCGGCTCGTTAATCGCAGTTGCTAGCCGGAAGGTCCTGGCCGTCTTTGGCCGATATATCTTCGGGATGGACTGGACCATCCGCTGGAAGAAGTCGTCGAGGTCCTCGGGAAATTGTTCGAGTCGCATGCGCATCAGCTTCACCGAATCGCTATAGTTGAGGCCTTCGAGAAGTTCCCGGACAACGAGGTAGACCCACAGGAACACTCCCTGGGCTTTACGTACCACGTCGCTTGCTAGCTCCTGGTATCCTTGATCTCTCGCCTTGAGCCTGCCGTATTGCTGATTCTCTCCAAGTTTGTCTGAGACGTATTGACGTATGTCTTCGCGGGTCAAGTCCTCTAGCTTAATGAGCCACGGGGACTGCCCAAACGCGTCCATGAAAACTGTCCAAGGCCGGCTTGAGACGCAAAGCTTGATGTCATCGGATTTTGAGATCTCGTACAGGCACTTGATCAACTCGTCATGGGTTTTCTTATCCTCCTCGTACTCATCCAGGGCGTCGATGAAGAAGCAAAATCGCGTCGATAGGTCCTGCTTGGCGAGATGCTGAAAGACTGCCAATAATTCCGCGCGAGTCCAGGGGAGCACGTTGTAATCTAGGCTGTCCAGATTGATCTCATGACTGAAACCTGATCGAGTAGCCAGGACGTGCTCTGTAAGCTCCGGGCATTCGCGGAGAATCTCAAAGAGCAGCCCGCGAAGCAGGCCTTCCTGAGACTTTTGAAGCTTTGATCCTGAGAGCCAGATGAAAAACCTGGCTATCACCAGCGTCTTGCCCTTCGACTTTGCCCAGAAATCCAGGTTCTCCCTTGTCTCTGGATGATCGCATATGTATTTCATCAAGGTGGACTTTCCAGAGCCGGGCTTGCCCTGGATCCAGTATATGCCCGTCTGGGCTCTCAGCCACTCGACAAAATTCAGTGGCTTCGCAGAGTTCGGTAGCTGTTCTTTGAATATCCAAGTGAATGTCTTGGCGTGGGCATCCTCTATTCTGCTGTGTCGGGTCATCAGATCGGTGAAATAAAGGCTCCTTAGCAGGTTGACATCGTCTGCGGCTTTGTTTCCCTCAGTCTCCAACGTTGTGATGGCGATGGACAGCCTCTGAAATTTGCTGGATAAGTCCTCCGAATCGGAGAGATTCGACTGCACAACTCGCTGGACCCGGTCGCCGGCAGTCGCGAGACTCCCCTCGTCCAATTGGACGGGTGCCAGTGCGTCTAGAACGTCCCTTCTGAGAGCGTTTATGTCAGCCCTTCGTTTCATATCAAGCTTAATGTTGGTGTTCTGAATGTCTCGGATGGTCGCTGCGATGCTTGAGACTTGGTTCCTGCCGGACGGTTAGCAGAAGGATATACAATTCCACATAATAAATCTTACATCAAAAGCCACTGAAGTTGAGCACCGAGTTGGCTTTGCAATCCTGCAAGGCTGCCCAAGAGCTTGTCAATCTTGCCCTTGGACCAAACCTCCTTCATAGCGACTGCAAAGCTCTTCCATTTTGTCCTTTTGCCCTTGACCACCAAAGTCTCTAACAACTCCAGCAGATCTTTGGCAACGGTTTTGCATTCTTTTGAAATCTCATCCAGCGCAGCATGGGAACTAGAGGCGCTGACGGCGTTGGCAAGGCGGTTGACGTCTGCTATGATGACGTGAAGCACTTCACTGGTCCTGCTGGCGCCGGAGCTCGACTTGTAGATTGTTCGGCATCCGCCAACAAGCTTCCACGTGAAGTCGACAAATTGTATTGCGTTACTCGCAATGCTGAGCGTGGTAAAGGGCTCTGCTGCCATTTCGAAGCGATGTGTTCGAGACTAGGGAAACTAGACAAGCCACAGGCGGATAATGACAGTTGTCATATGTCATGAGAGGGGCAGCAGTTCTCGACTTCACAGTTGCCTAGCGAGGTTAAAACGAGGATCTGCGTCTCGCCTTCACCGCTGTCTTTGAGCACAGACTGCTTTCAAAGATAGCAGAGCAGACACATGTACTGGTTGCCAGTCTACACACGACACGTAGGGCGATATGGAGTCTCATAGGCCTCCGAAGCTAACGGCACGAGTATTAAGGTAAAAACCCTTCGATCTGAGGTGACGTGCAAGGAGACCAGGTGAGTGCTCGTGGCTATGGTAAGACTGACATGTTCTGGAGCATGAAAGACGGAGAGTTGTGTGGAGGGATAGCTGGCTGCGGCTGAACGCTCTCAGCCACATAAGAGGTGAGGCAGTGCCAGGCACTGCCTTGGACAATGCCTGCGGGGAATCAATAGCTGCATATTGTTTATTCAGCCCATCGTGGTGGGTTGAACTGCCGGGCGCGTGGTGAAAGGAAGTGCATTGTGAACAAAGTGAAGTCAAACCACCAGTTATTTTGTGCATGTGGATGTAGCTACAAGAGCGATATCCCAGCACACAAAGGAATACATAGTGTTCTATTGATCGCAGGACGGCAGCGACAAGACCATCCTTCAAAATTACAATACACGTTGATTCTTCAAGTCAAAGATTTCGTTTTGATGGCATTGCTGCGGTTCCTGATGGCGTAGCTGCGAAGGTTGAGCAGTTGTTTTCCCTTCTACCCAAGAGGACAAACATCTGCCTGAGCGCCGTAGTTCATCACTACTACGCCTGAATTGGGCGGTGCGGTCTGCCTTTACAGTTTGATTTGGGATTAATATGTTTGAAATGAAAATTGGGAGTCCGATATAATGTGTCATGTAGCTCTGCGATGTGTATCGACTTGCTAGCGCAACTAGTGTCTATTGATTTCAAACGCGTCATGGAAGAATGTATGATAACAGCCATAAGAATCGAGTCAACAGCTTGTAATATTAGATAATTTTTCATTCATATACGGGGTCTATTGTCCTCTACTAGATGTACGTAGAAAGTGTCTTCACGTATTCTCGACTCACACTTGGCGGCTCTACACGGTGAAGTGTGTCAAGAGTGCTGTCGGTAGCGATGGAATGCTGTGGGAATACACTACCAAGCAAATTCCGACCGCCTGACGTTGACTCAGCTTGTTCAAGTGTGGTAAAGATCAGATCTGAGATGATGGAAGATGCCCGATTCCTTTGACTTTCACTCGCGAAGTGAGTTATAAGAATTTCAATAATACAGAGCCAGATGGCGACCATGGAAGCAGTATTAAGAGCTTCAAATTGTAGCAGTACAAGCACATTACTGAGCACTGAGTGGTAGATATATGAAGTTGGATGTTCCGAGCGAATTGAATGTAGGGCTTTGACAGAATTTGGCCAAAGATGCGGGAAGTCGAATGTTTATGTTATTGTATGACATGTTACCACTTACTAGAATATAAATCTGACAAATACTGGGAGGAAAATCCTCATCAAATCCGGTATTGTCCTTGCGAGATAGCAACGTTTTTAGTAGCGATGGGTAATTGTAGTGTACTTACGTTGTGAAGGTTATCTGTAATGTTGGCTCCGACCAAGGCTTGATATAGAGGAATCATACTGAAGGAAGGAATCAGTGGACCTGGCTAGAAAGATATTACAGACGCCTTGAACTGTAGGGGAGCCTCTCTCTACTCCCTAAGGATTCGTATAGGCCCAATATGGCATCTGCCTGTTAATTTCCAAAGGAAGATCTTTCATGTGCAACATGACACATGTTCCTTACCTCTATGCTGTATGATGCTTTACATTCCATGGCAGCTGCTGTGTGCTACCAACGCTTCTTATACTCTCACAATGGACCTAAAATATCCGTACGAGGCACCTATAAAAACTCCATTGCATTCATTGCATCCCTCAGTGCTTTTACAGTCCCCACGTACCCGTCGGGCCTCACAACCACGACGGCACCGGCCTCTTCACTCACCCTGTATGTTGCGTACAAGGGTTCGTTTCCAAGTGGCCCACGAAGGCTCATCTTGGCAGATTCTTTGATACAGGTAGGCATCTGGTCCCGCTCGAGGCTTCATTTTCGGAAGGCATGCAAGACAACCAAATCGACCGTATCCCTTGGATATGTCGACATAACCTTGCAACATATGCCATGTAAAGCCTGTGCGGAGGCATCTTGTGGATCCCTTAGGTCGTGTTTTGTAAATAACAATACGTGATAGCGACCTGGAGAGGGAAAGTCATCTTGTAGATGTCTGATATTAGCATCTGCATACCGCTCCACGACAGAATCGAGTAGCCTCCTTCCGGGACAGATGATTCCATCCAGGTAATTTCCACCCGTAATATAGTGTGACTGCGATACGCCTGACGCAGCAGCGTGCTCAACGAGGATACTGGGGGGATACTCTACTCCACAGCCACTCGTGAAGCCACTCCCGTCGCTAAAGACCTTGAGGAACTCGTTGTGGGTAAGGTCTTGAGCCGAGGCCGCTTCGATCTGGCCGGAACATGGAGGAGAATTTGGTGCCAAACTCAATCAATTGCCGGGTGACTGTAAGGCGTTCATGCTCATACGTGCTTAGAACTGCCTTGCTTTGGGTACTGGAGGGCGGGCTCAAGCTGTGGAATGTATGAACAAGCTTCCGGGCAAGGTTATACGAGTCCATCGTGAGCACGTTCATTCCCTGGCCTGCCTTTGAACTCTGTATATGGCATGCTGGCAATGTCTTAGCACTTGGTGCTTTGAACCTGTGTTTAAAGGCTTACCATCTCTGACAATAAAAATCCTCCTCTCAAGGCCCTCTGAATCTGTCATGGAAAATTTGGACGTCATCCTTTGTCCAGTCTGGTACGCAACCCCCAATCCACCTCAGTACCCGACTTGATCGAAATAGTATATGGTGCAAATACGCGAATTGCCGGGTTCCATGATACTTTCCAGCATAATAGCCGCCAGCCTCTGCTTTGTCCTAGCTCTCGCCTGGCTGCCACCTTCGGCGTCGCCTACAGGCACCTTGTCCTTGACCTGGACATGGAGCGAGTGAGGTATTGTCCAGAGGCGATGCGCTCTCTGGGTATGACCATGACGGACCCTACATTGGAAATGTATAGCGCTCCGTTTCCCTCACATCTGGAAAGTTGGTGCCAGCGCCGAAATCTACCACGCCGCATGCGTGATGGCCTGTGTCTCCTCGTAATTCGAAGCCCATGCACTCCCGAACTTGTGAGTGCGCTCCATCAGCACCAACAAGGTGTTTTGTTTTCACAACCTTTCGTTGCCTACTTCCATCGTCGCCGAGTTGATCAATTTCGACTCAAATCGGGTACTCAGGGCCGTCAGCTGCGTCTAGATGAAAGCCGAAAAATTGAGATGACCGGCGGACGGCACCCCGGTCGTACTGATCGAGGTTCTCCTCCATGATCCTCTCTATTCGGCCCTGATGAATCGTTACTTCGTGCTTGTAGCGTGCGGCTACGACGACATCCGGCACAAACGACGTGCGCTCGATTCCACCGCCGTTCTGGGTATTCCAGAGGCCACTTCAGACATTTGACATCCCTCTTCCTCTGCGACGGGATGTGGTTTAAGTCGAGGAAATGGCCAAGCGAGACACTGGCGGATCCGAAGGCCGCGAGCGGCGTTGCCGTCTCCTGAAAGACAGACATACTAGTTCGCTGACTCAAGGGAATGAAGATTGGCAACGGCTCTTACCTGGTAAGCGGAAGACCACGGGCCATATAGGGCTCAATGAATTGAGAGATTCTAATATAACTCCATGACAGACGGTGAGGGGAGAGCGAGATGCTGCAAGGGCGAGCAACATGGCAACGCCGAAAGTACGAATGACCTCTTCTCACAACCTACACGGCACAAAGGAAAACTAAGAAACTAGTGTGAGGGGTAGCAGATGGCAAAGCAACATTAGCAACCGATTAATGTGACGGACTGCATGCCGAGAGGGTCCCGAACCCGATATCTCGGTCTGATGGCTCCAATTATATTCGGGGACCCGGCGCTAGTATCAATCATGGCTCCACTTCTCACTCGTCGTGCTTGGTAATGGAGTCGATATATTTGGAATCTCGCATATCATCCACTCCCAACGTGCTCCCTTGCGCTCCCTTGTGCTTCCTGTGCTTCCTTGTGCTTCCTTGTGCTTCCTTGTGCTTGCTTTAAACTTGGAATTGGCCCAAACCGTCTCATAACCCTTCACGCCAATCTGAAATGGCTTTGGCAAACCTCGTCCCGTCAACAAAAGACCTCACAATAGACAATATCACGCAAAATGTCCATCTCATCAACTCCCAAGGCCAAGATCGCAGGGTCACATATCTCCTGGAGAGACTGGTAACGCATCTTCACGATTTCGTCCGGGAGACCAGACTAAGCACTGAGGAGTGGATGAAGGCTATACAATTCCTTACCGCCGTTGGACAGACGTGTACTGACACCCGGCAAGTGAGTAGCCCGCAGCGGACCATGTATGGCCACGCCACTGGATATATGCTGACGGCCACATAGGAATTCATTCTTCTGAGCGATGTTTTGGGCGTATCTCTCCTTGTAGACTCCGTTGACCACCCTAAACCGAAAGGTGCTACTGAAGGGACCGTACTCGGGCCCTTCCACGACGAAGAAGCTCACTCCATCACCAACGGCAATTCCATCGCTGGTGATCCAGATGGCAAGCAGTGTGTCGTTTCCTGCAGTGTACGCGACGCCGCAGGTAAACCTATTTCTGGTGCAAAGGTAGACGTGTGGGAGGCAGACTCGAAGGGATTCTATGATGTGCAATACGCTGATCGCCAGGGGCCTGACGGACGAGCCGTCTTAACGAGCGACGAAGATGGAAGATTTTGGTTCAAGGCAATTGTACCAGTTCCTTACCCAATTCCTCATGATGGCCCCGTCGGAAAGTTGCTGAAAAAGCTCAACCGGCATCCGTACCGCCCAAGCCACATGCACTTTATGTTTGCAAAAGATGGTTATGATCCACTGATAACGTGAGTCCGCCTCCACCATCTCACGCCTACAACATTTTTAATGGCTGAAGTTTGACACCTTGGCAGTGCTCTCTATCTCCGCAACGACGCTTATGAGAGTTCCGATGCCGTGTTTGGGGTGAAGGATTCGCTGGTCGTAGACGTGACCGAGATAAAAGATGACGCCACAGCCGAAAAGTACGGTGTCAAATTAGGGACATCACTCATAGAATACGACTTCGTTCTCGTATCGGAGGCTGCAGCGCTAGCATTGAGGCAGGAGAAGGCGTCGGAGGCGATGAATGCGCAGGGGAGAAGAGTGGTGTTTTTGGACGGACTACCCGTTCCTGATCTGGATTAGATGATACAATATGCAAAAGATCTGATGCGCCTGATGAAAGTGATTTAGCAAGTTGGGCTTGTGAATTTCTGTACAGAGAGCGGCGGCTATCATGCATCCAAAGCAGCGTTCCTGTCGTAGGCAAAACCAAGAAGTGCTGACGATATTGGAATTATAAATGGCTATATACCGAGGTCAGGCACCAGCAAGTTTGTTGATATGACAGAAACTAGACCGCAGCCACCCAAAGAAATAATTGCATGCAGGTATCAACTTTCACTATTGTCTCGTTTATGTCGCGGTTTCACCAGTGCAGACCCAAAAACCGGCCAACCCGAGACGGCAGCGTCAGCGTTGAAAAATGACCCGACAGCCCAGTTATCACTAATGGAATGTCGTAATTTACTCCAATATATCAATCAGGCTCGCCGACCTCCATTGGATGTCGTAAGTCGTAAGCAATATCCGCTCGACTTGGGATTGGTAAAGAGTAAATTAGGCCAGTTGGATTCTGGCACCAGTCAGGTTCGGGCACTCCCCGCATTTCACTTACATTCTAGAGATACGATGAATCTATAGTGACGCCATCAAATACGGGAAATTTGTTGCGATAAAGCATAGATACACTATGTAAGCCGCCTTGTTGCATTTGCTGGGTCGGGATGTGGGAGGCTAACAACTTCTTGACCTGTCAAGTATTATCATATTATGTTTTCCTCCCAATAATTTTCTCACTTATCAGTATAGAGCGCCGTTTAAATCATCAATTCCATCGGGGAGATGGCAGAAATGGTGCATTTAGTGAACGGATATCGCTGAGGATTCACAGCCTGTAACTGAGTACCATCCCACTGAAGTGACAATCAAGGCCTGCGTATAAAATTCTTTCTGCAATTTCGCCATCCAGGCTTGGATCTGAGAACAAAGACTATGAGACAAATTTATTCTATTAGCATTCGAAAATTTGGCATATATCTTACAGCCTGGACTTGTTGATGTCCTGTAGAGTCGTTTATAGAGGAGACGAAACAGAACAAATAGTTACTATTTCTCATTAATATCACTGGGAAAGCTACACCCCTTGGAGGTTAGTTGACTCGTATAACTTCAAACTTGCTTAAAGATCTGCTCTCGCTTCTTCCCCTGCATAAGCCCTCCTAATCAATTCTCTAATCGGCTCTTTCTCAACCTTTCGCGGGTTCCAATACGGGTTCGCCACGGCCAACTCGGCAGCCCTATCCACCTCCTCATATCTGAACCCAAAGTCTTTTAATCCACGTTTGACTCGCAGTCTTCCCAGCAGCACATTTAGCCCACGCACGGCATCCCCGTTGCTCCCTGGCAACACAGCTGCCAATTTATCCATGACGTGTGGTATTCCGGGTGCATTATATGCTAGGGCGTGAGGAAGAACTATAGTGTGAGTCTCTGCGTGTGGCATTCCGAAACTGCCGCCGAGAGTGTGACAGAGTTTGTGATGGACGGCCATGCCGACTGACCCAAGGCACGTTACGCATAGCCAGGCACCATACTGGGCTGCCGACCGGGCAGCAAGGTTAGACGGATCATCAACGATTATGGGCAGGGATTCAACGAGAGACTTGATGCCCTCTATCGCGAGGAGGGATATAATGGGGTTGGTGTTCTGGGCATAAAGAGCCTCGACTACACCATATTAATAGTGTACGTACGGGGAGATGCATTGACTTACCAGCATGGGCAATGGCATTGATACCACTTACCGCACTTGTGCCAGCGGGAAGCGTCATTGTCAAATCAACATCGTAAATCACCGTCCCTGGCAGAATCTTGGGATCACTCCGCGTCTTCTTCTGCCCCCCCTCCGTCTCTCCCAGAATAGGTGTCATTTCTGAGCCCGCATACGTGGTAGGGATACAGATGTGCGGCAAGCCTGTCCGGATACTGATGGCTTTCTCCAGCCCAATCGTACTTCCGCCTCCCAGTGAAATGACCGAGTCCGCCCGGACTGATTCGACGTAGCCGAGTGCCTTCTCCGTGACGCTTGTTGGGGTGTGCATTGCCGCCTCGGTAAAGATGCCGACTAATTTACCGTCGAGGCTCGCCTTGAGAGTCTCGACATAATTGGATTGCCTGGGGGTTGAGAGTAGCAATGGGGCTTTGAGGCTCTGGCGAGCCAACTCATCCGAGAGTCTGCTGACGCTGCCCTGGCCGAAAACGACGCGGGAGGGCGACGAGGTGTAAACAAAGCTTTGCATAGTGTCTAGCCCTGCGTTTGCGACGCCTACGTGTCTACCTTGGACGTTAGATTAGAGGATGAAGGTGAGCTGTTTGCTGAGGTATATGTTGAACGGTTATGGTAATTACGGGGTTGGCGGCCCCGCATTCCCGGACGTTGATCCGATGCCCTCTCCGACTCCGCACCGGAGCAAAGCAGTTACTACCGTGTTGTGCTATGCTACGAAAGACAAAGAGACTTATTTATTTGCAAACGAAAATATGCATATGCTCAAAACAGATATTGACTGTCCGATCAAGAATGACAAGTGATACTGCCGGGAGGTGCGTAGCTTATATACCATGCCAACCATACTAATTCCTATTGTTCTGCTCTTAACTCCTGCAGGCAGCCTGCTCCAGTGCCGATCGGTAATCAGCTATCTTAGTGGCATGCCCGGCCAAACTTCAACCCTGCTGTGTACAGAGGATATCGGGGTCTTCGGCATACCTGATTATGTGATTGCTGAACAGTAACGCTGCGGTTCCCCTGCTTGCAAACTAAACGGTCTGTCAGGATGACTACACGACATTAGCTGCTTCAGGTTAGTTTGTTGTCATCAACGCGCATTAGCGTGACGATGCTCGATCAACCCAGACGACCAGCTTCAGGCTACTTCACTTATACGTACGGTGTTTTGGTTTTCACGAATTCTGGGCTACCCATGGTAAGTATATCTCTACGGAGTTACCGAGTGTAGAGCCGCGGATTGCCACCCGCTCATAATATTTAAGATGCAGCAATGTCCCCTTCATCCGGTACTCCCCCAATCCTACTCACAACTTTCTTCATATGCTTGCTCCCTTACCTTTACAAACAACATGATGCCTAAAAACGACCATGACCTAGCCTCAAAGCGTGTTCTCGTCACTGGAGGCTCTGGCTTTGTTGGATCACACCTGATTCTCCAACTCCTCACTGCTGGTTACACAGTACGCACAACAATTCGCAGTGCATCGCGCGAAAAGGAGGTGCGAGATTGCAATCCAAAAGTCTGGCGTGGATGCCGGAGGTCGCCTCTACTTCTTCGTGGCCGACTTGATGAGAGATAATGGTTGGGCCGAGGCCATGCAGGGCTGCACATATGTTCACCACGTTGCCTCGCCGTTTCCTGCAACTGCACCTAAGGACGAAGATGAGTTGATTCGACCGGCGCGAGAGGGCACGCTTAGGGTCCTGCGGTTTTTCGCGTGATGCTGGAGTCAAACGAGTAATCATTACGTCCTCATTTGCAGCAATTGGATTTGGGCACAGAGAACTACCTGTATTCACCGAGGAAATTTGGTCCAATCTAGATGGCCAGATCTCTGTGCCCGCATATCACAAGAGCAAGACGCTCGCAGAGAGGGCGGCGTGGGATTTTATCGAAAAGGAAGGCAGTGGCCTCGAACTCGCCGTGCTGAATCCCACTGGCATTTTCGGCCCTGTTCTGTGCTCGGACTTTTCGCCCTCGATAGAGCTGGTCAAAATGATGATTATTGGAAAAATGCCCGCGTGTCCGCGTCTCTCGTTTGGTATCGTCGACGTGCGAGACCTTGCCGACCTGCACATGCGTGCTATGACAAGTCCTGATGCGAATGGCCAACGATTCATTGCCACCTGCGATAATGGCCCAGCCGCATTGATTGAAATGGCAAGCTTGATTGGGAAACACCGGCCGCGATTTGCAGGCAAGATTCCCACCAAGGAGCTGCCAAATTTGTTTGTTCGTGCAGTCAGCATATTTGCTCCCAAGTTCCGTGAGGCTGTGCCGGAGCTTGGCGTGGTGAAGCGGATTAAGAATGACAAGGCGAAGAATGTGCTGTCATGGAAGCCTCGATCGATTGAGGAATGCGTTTTAGATACTGTAGATAGTTTGGTGAATCACGGCATTGTGTAGAAGAGAATAAAATGGAAATATCAGAGACAGAACAGATTCAACAATTTCTATACGCCCGTACACAACAAAGAGTATACTTTCAGATAGGCAATTCTAGACGGGCCTACAAGATCTAGGGCAAATTACCCTGCAACAGTTCGTTTTTGTCATCTCAAAAATGCATTATCCAGCCCTTAATGTCTTGAATTCATTGAGAAAATTTGACACCCACATCACCCTGAAGGCGTCTAGAGACACAAATGCTAACGAGCGAAAGTATTCCACCATGGGAAATAATCCGATAATGGCGTGAGCAAATGAAATCAAGGGTCACTATAGCACTGCATCGATGAACATCCCCGTATCGCAATTAGCAAAACTCCCCTCACACGTTACAGGTTAAAGACTTCGTCGGAAGCACGGACGACGACTTGAATACAGGGTTCACTTTGAAGAATATTTACCAGCTTCGTCAACATACTCACTCGTCTGCCGGCGTCAGTGTGACATATCCATTCCACAAAAGGCATTCAGATGGTCTAGCAATGGCACGTAAACACCTTAATGGACTGCCTCCACCATAGCAGAAATACTCAAGCTCGTATTCCTTTGATCGAAATCACAAAAGAGACATCACCGTACAGCATCCGCATATCACTCACCTGCCTCTTCATACATGTCCTCTGATATGAGTCTTACAATCTTGAACTTGTCCGTAATCGAGATGGGGTCTCTCATGACCCCTGAATCAGCAAGATGGTGCTGCTGTAACGACCTTCCAAACCACAACTCAATTAGAATGATGCCAAGAGAGAATATGCTCCTGTTTCGTACTATCAGTTCTTCTAGGACATCTGGATCTTGCATGACCGGATTCTGCGTGTGATTTGAGTCTTTGAGTGATTCGGAACAAAATATGTAGGTAGAGTCGTTATGAGATGTCTCATTTTGGCCCTGCAGGACAAAGATGTCTTGGGATGTCCAGGACGAATTCAGCCAGCGTGTGTTATGGATCTGAAGCAACCCCGAAACTAGCTCCAGAGTAATCTTCAAGCGTGTCTGTCTTTTTTCTTCATGCCTGTCTCTAGCAGGGAACTCAATGAAGTCACTTTCATGTTATCGCTAAGGGGAGCATCACTGTGAAGCATGATATATCCGTTCTCGGATTCTTTGAGCATGCCAAGTCCTGTAGACACGCCCACACTGTCTGATACAGAACGGCAAAGGTCGGGTATCAGGCTTGGCTCTCTTGGAAATGGCAGTCTTGTAACTGGGGATTTGTCCGAGTCTGACAGAGACATGCTGAAGAATACTGTTTTCTTCTTCATCATTCGATTTGAGCTGCAACGAATTAGTCTCAAGAGAGCATTCTTAGCTCTATAGGTGGATACGCACTCAGAAAGAGCTAACGCCCCTTTCACTAGCTCGTCGCCCGTCCAAGGCTTGAATTACCTTGAAAGTCCGCCGTTGGCACACCCAATTGCGCTCCATCTGCATGGCTTGACGGATGGTCAGCTTCTGAAAACTTGATCTCGCGCCAGCTATGCAAAGGTACAGATTGGCCAGAGTCAGACTTTCTTGGAAACGAGAGCATGACAGTAAAGTCGGATGGCTTGCTCACTGCGGCCTCACTGCTCATCCTAGGCTTTGGCAAGATAGTCGGAGTGACGAGCCGAACTTTGCCCACATGTGAGATTGCGCAGCAGCAAGACTGGGAGAAGCCCGCGAGAAGTAGGTCATGTATTCTGCTGAAGAACTCCCCCCTGCCACTGTACCAGTCGCCTTGGCCGAAAAACCTGCATCGCTTTGTGGCAGGAACTTGGTGGCGATGCCCGCAGAGCTCCCGCAAGTCTCGTTGATCATTCGCAATGGACGTCAAATGTTGTTCGATTTCGGGAGATGAGAGACTCAGACGAACCGTTTTCCACTCACGTTTGTATATCTTGTGGCTTGTCCATTTGGGCTAGTCATGTTAGCCATGGCCGATAAAAGGGACGGACGGGAGACGGGGAACTTTAGAAATGCTTTACGTTGTTGCTTTCATCAAGGCCAATGGTCTTCTTGATATCTTCTAATGAGTCCCTAATCACCGCCACACATTCCAAGTAGAACGAACATGACCTTCCCAATTGCGATTTCAGCTTCTCTTGTAGATATGATTCTTGCCATTGTGCGCCCCCGGGGTCGTCCAAGAGAGCTTGTAGCTCTCTGCGTTCTCATATGCCGTACAGAAGCTCTTCAACAGGTATTCTCGAATTTCACGCGCTCCACCTTGAGATTGCGGATCAGATTCTCCAGCGTCTTTGCGAATCTGATCCACCGACGAACACTCCTTAGCCCTGCCACATAGAACTCGATAATACCATCTACCACGACAGGAAACACGGCCAGAGCCACGCCGGCAATTTCGACGCCGTTTGCCATCGAGACGTCGTAAGGCGTAATTCGACTTAATGCCCTACTGAATGAGAAAGCTGGCGTGAATTCTGGGGGAGGTTATTGTATTCGTGGAGAAAATGTCAAGCACCAGCAACTTACTGTGGGCACCCCTCAAATGAACAACAGGGGGATATCGGGCATCACAGCTGAAATTGAAACCAAAGTCTCATATTGATTGGTAAATGCAGAGAGAGCCTCCGCAGCATGATTCAATGGCGTGCTCCGTGGCCACCCTATGCCAGATTGCCAACAAAGGTAGGATTAATTCTGCTTCTGTGAGCCCTCGTCCACACCACCACTCTACATGATATTGACGGTCCCCAGTGTTGCCCCTTCTCCTTGGTGAACGATCGGACATCTTTGAGGACCCGGAAGAGTCATCAGGCCTCAGTGACTGTTCCAGTTCTACCACTTCTGAACCCGACCAAGGAGTAGAACCTGAGGCCATCACTGAGATTGAACAGTTTTATCTGGATATAAAAGTCATCATCAATGGTCTCTACGAACCGTCCCTGCTTGTGCGTACAGCAAAGTCATCTCATGACATCTTGATCAAGGCGAGCAAGATTGACGCCACGCATTACCACGTCTGGGATATCCAGCACATACAGCAAAACTTCCCTCTAGCCGATCCCTCGTTAATGGAGAAGTTGGGAAAGGCAAACAGTAGGCGTCGACAGAAATGCAAATATCTACAATCTCACCGCAGAAAGTTTGTCACGTATTATCGACGCCAAAACAAAGGCCGTCGTCGTCACGCATATATGGGGAGTTCCCTGTGACATGGATGCCATCATGTATGTTGTGTCCAGGCACCCACGGGTCTTGTTGATAGAGGACTGCTCTCATTCCCACGGCGCCACCATCGGCGACAAGCCTATCGGCACATTTGGAGGCGGTGCCATCTGGTCCCTGCAGGGCCAAAAGCTCATGAGCGGCGGAGAAGGCGGCGTGTCGCTGACCCGGCACAGGGAGTTTTACTGTCGCCAGCTCATCTGAAGCCACTACAACAAGAGATGCCAGAACGAGATCCCAAAAAGCCATCCCTTGGCCAGGTATAGTCTCACTGGAGCTGGATTGAAGAACCGCGCTCACCCTCTCGCTGCCGCCATTGCGTTGACGCAGCTGCTCCAGTTTGATGATTTCCTATTTTGAAAAACGCATTTCCCAGCATATATCGTGTCTGCCATCAAAACTATCCCTTTCCTCGCTGCGCCTCAGACAAGCCATAGCAGCAGTGGTAGAGGCGTCCATCCTGCCTGGTATGCCTACGTAATGCGGTTCCGAAGTCACCTGGCACCTAGGAGATTGACACGAGAAAGGTTTGTCGAGGCTTTACACGACGCGGGGACTAGAAGAGGTCGATATACCAAGATCAACAAGGCCTTTGCACAATGAGCCAATTTTCAGGACGCCCTGGGACTTGTTCCCAGGCTTGTACGACAGAACAAAGCCCATTGGCCATGGTGCAGACGACGCATTCCCAGAAGCAGCAAGGTTCTACAATGAGGCAATCAAGATCCCCATGTAGGCTACAAGGGAAGACGACGAGATTGCCAAGCACTATGCCGACACGCTTCAGAGAGTTGCGGCGGGATTCTTGAGTGGGAACCCCGGAGACCAGGACAGTACCGCGTCGCAAGGAACATGATCAGTTGGAATGTATAAAGCTAACGTCCAGTCAATTATTGCATGCATAATCATTACTGTAATCATTACATGGGTTTTGCGCTGCCACGGAAAATCGTTCCATCCAGTTCAGCCCTCCAAGAAGAAGAATAAAAAAAAAGACCATTCAAACTGTTCAATCCCACTCGCAGCCATTGAGCATACAATCCGCACACTACTCCTTCCACTCGTCTCTGCCAATCCTGACGATGTCAGCCTGCTCCAGCACCCAGAACTTGGACGGCGCCTTTCCTTCATCAGCCAGACGAGCTGCTGCAACAGCTGCTCTGCCAATAACCGTCTGGTTCTGGCCTGCAAATTTCGCGTTAGTAAATGAAAACCTCGCCAAAGTCCACAAATCAGCCCGATTGATTGCCTTACCTAGCTTGTCTTGAAGGCCTTGCCCCAGTTTATTGAGGTTCTCAAAAATGGACTCCAAAAATGCCAGCTTGGGCGTCTCCCTCCCGAGAATCATCCCCGGCCTCAAGATTATGGAATGCTCAAAGTCAAGCTCCTTGATGGCATCTTCAACTCCAACCTTCATCTTCGCGTAGGGAGCGAAGCCAGACAGAAAACCTCTGGTGCCGCCACTGGAGATGTAGACGTAAGTCTTCACGCCCGCGGCCTTGGCCGCCTTTGCATTTTCAATGCACAAGTCATGGTCAATCTTCCACTGGTTGTCGATCCCACCAGCTGCGGCCCTCGTAGTGCCGACCGCGTTGAAGACGATGGATGGGCTCGGGGACAGAGAGGCGATGGCGGGACCCCATTTTGACGTGTCGCCTTCCTCGATTGCTTGCAGCTTGGGGGACTGGGCGCTTGGAAGCCTCCTCGACACGGTCTTGACGGAGGAGAAAGCGTCTGTCGCGAGGAGGGTGGCGAGGATCTGGGAGCCTACCGCTCCCGTGCAGCCGAACACAGCAGCCGTTGTCATGATGCAAGACTGTACTCTGGGAATTGGTATGACGAAGAGGAGTTAAATGACTGCAAGAAAGGGCGAGGTTTGGATGAAGGCGGAGAGGGCGGATGAGCTTGCAGATGGCATGTGAAGTTCGAGGTGGGAAATCACGGGAAGGGCTTAGGGGTCATGATTATCGAGACGTCACTGGCAGCCCCACTCTGGTGGCTTACGTTAGCCCATCGACGATAGTGCCGAAGGGTGCTGCCGCAAGCCTGCAACTGCCGACGGAGGCAATCTCTCCACTATTATGCGTGACCTAGATAACTTCCCATCTTGAGCCCATCTCTCGTCAGCCGTGTTTGTCGACCCCCCTTATCAACTCGATCCGCAGGAGACATGGTCCTACATCGGGCCAATCCATCGGTGCCTTGGACATGCACGTCACTTGAAGTCCATCGATGCGCATCACCAGCCGTGGAGCCCACCTGAGCGTGCTTCAGCTGGGACACTAGAGCAAGAATGTTGAACAAGAGCGATTTGGACATTAACGTCAATACATTCGCCGTACACCATGTCTATATGCTAAACCCGCGCTAATGTTACAAAAAAAGAAACCCCCTCCCCATCATCCCATTCCTTTACAACCCACAGCATCCAGCTTCCGTCTCCTCGGTCTTACGCGGTCGCGGTGGGAGGAGGCACGTACGAGTTGACAACAGGAGTTGCCATCTCCGCAAGCACCATCCACGACTCCATAGCATCAAGGCGGGCAATACCAAGCGTAGGCTCGGGGGCGGACGCGAGAGCGGCAATCTGGAGGTCTCCGCCGTCAGTGACGGTGAGGATGCTCGCCTGGTCGGTAGGGCAGTTGACGACATCGACAGCGCAGTCGGTGATGACGTACACCTTGCCCTCGTCCTGTCTGCGATACATGGCCTTTGTGGGAGTGGGCGAGGGAGTCGCGCAGCCCTCGCCAGCACTGCTGATCTGGGTCGGCTGAGAAGCGGTGCCACTGAAGTGCTGGGACTGGGACTGGATGGCGGTTCCATTGGTGGGAAGTGCCACAGACGCCGTTGCGTTGCCGGGTGGTGCGAGGGTGGCGGTTCCGTTGGCGAGAGGGACGGAAGAGACCACGTAGGGAGGCAGGCTCGTCGCGGTCACGGTTGACAGAGTCGTCAGGACAGCAGGATTCTGTGCCACGGCGCTGGTGGCCGCCTCGGCGGCGCTGGTAACCGCGGCGGCGGCCGTGGTTTGAACCTCGGTGGTCACGACGGGGTCGTTCTCGATGAGACACTGGGTGAAGGTGGGCGAGGTGATGAGGGTGGTGGAGACACCAGGGACGACGTTGAAGGTCTTGACTCCAGCACCAATACCAGCACTGGCCTGGGCGCCGACGTTGAGGTCAAAGAACTCCTTGGCCTCGAGCTTGCAGGTGTCGGTCTTGTCCACGTTGGCGACAAACTCGACGAGGTTGGCAAAGACACCGGCGGAAACACCGCCCCCGGCCACCCCGAATTCGACGGCGGCGGCGAGATCGGCACGGACACGGAGAACGGCCTTGAAGGTGAGGGCACCGGCATCGACGGTAATGGGGATGACGTTGAATCCACTTCCATCACTGTGCGGGTCGTTAGTCGGAAGACGTCTTGGTGTTGCCTTGCCTTGTCCCCTGGGCATGGAGAGGGGTTGGAACTTACACAAGCTTGTCTGAGATGTCACCGTCAAGGACGTCCAGCTGGAAAAAGGCGTCGTCGGGAAGCTTCATGTTGAAGCCGCCCTCGAGGGTGACCTTGTCCGACAAAGAAAAGACCAGGTCCACGCTGAAGATGAGACCAAGCTTGATGCCGGGCAAGCTCAAGCCGAAGGGCGTTTCGGAAGTGAACAGGTTGATGGCAAAGGAGAGCGTGCCACTCGTGGCAACGGACAGGTCCATGGACGCCTCGACACCCTTGAGATCAAAGCGCACGACGGGCTTGATCAAGTCCCGGGTGGTGAGCTCGGCGGTGATGGTGCCCTTGGTGGTGCAGTCCTTGCACACGACGTTGAGGTTGACGCTCTGGGCGACCCCGTTGGCCGACTTGCTGTTGAAGTTGCCGTTGAAGAGCGTGTCGTCCTTGCGGTCGCTGGTGAGGTCGAAGTCCTCGGAGATGCGCTTCTCGAGAGGGAGGGAGCGGGCAAACTCCATGAGGTCCCGGGTCTTCGGGTCGGCGGGGAGGCCCTCGTGGCGGACGTAGTTGACGAGCTTGGTGGGGGAGGCGGAGACGCTGGCGGCGGCCATGGCCATGCCGAGGAGGGATGTGAAGCGCATGATGGACGCGGCGTATATCGAGGCGGCTTCAAGGGGAGGCTAGCAGATCAACTGGGACGGAAAGGAGTGTATGAACGAAACGACGAGAAAATGATTGACGCGCAGTCGACAGACTGGTCCGGTCCGATCAACGAACACGGAGAGTGAGAGTGAGGAAAAGGGTGACAAGAAGAAACACGACACAACAAAACTCGTCTGAACAGCACTCCCATCCAAGAAACCGCGGGGGCACAGTCCCGTCTTTAAGGTTGAATCATGGCAGGCATCGCATTCCCACGCCGGCGACAGCGTTGCCAATCTCACCTCGACGCATGGAGGGACGCTCCATCCCACGGCCCAACTCTAACTTGCCCATGCCGCGCACAACCCTGCCCCCGGAACAGCCGATGTGGAGGGCGGGCGCCAGAGGCACGAGAAGAGGTGCAATAGTCCAATGCCAAGGTATGGGTGGGCGATGGGCGATGGGCGATGGGCGATGGGCGTTTCATCGGTCTGGGATGAGATGGTCGTCGCGGGTTGCCCTGGTTTGGCGTGCAGGATGATGGCTTCGTCCTCGAGGCGCCCTCCGCTCACCTAGGCATGGGCGCCAGGCGAACTCGTCGAGACGGGCAGCAGACAGCAAGCAGGGCTTGGGCTGTGGTTTACTCGCACGTTTCGTGGTGGATTGGAACAATACTATGTGGTAATCGGGAGGCGACACGGGTGCGCCAAGGCGTAGTGAGTGCGCCAGAGCAGACAAGCGCACATCTGAACCCGATTTGTAACTTGGCCTGTGCTGGATCCGCATCTCTTGCATCCCAAACCGGCAATGCGACAGTTGCGCTTCATGCGAGGGCACATCGTGGCCTTGAAGGCGTCCATCGCGGCCCCTAGCTGGGCTGTCGGTGGTTCGGTCCGCCTCCCAGGTACATGCCGCCACAGCACTCGCGGTGCGGGAGATCAAGTACCGCTCCGTCCTGGGTGCTGGCATCTCATCCAACGTGCCGGGGGCTGAAACGGCGCTTACGGGAGGCGTTGGCGATGCGGCCAGATGCGACAGGGCACTACAGGGCCTGCAGGGTCAGCGAGGCCCTGTAGCGTAAGCGAGGCCCTGTCGCCTCAGCGAGCAGCCCTGCAGGCGTCAGTGACGGGAAGGAGACGCGGCGATCGGTGCTGGTCTTCGGCGGCATTGTCAGATTGTCGGTAGGATTGCATGAGGATGCAATTTCAGAGATACGAACCATTTGCGGCTTTGGCGGAGGGCAATTATTCCATACGCGCATTCGCAAGTCATCCCCGCCAGAGGCCAAGCCGGAGAGGAGCGCTGCAACTGCCGTGGTATTGTCATCTTCGTCGTTATCGCTGTTGCTGTCCCAGACATGGGTCTGAGGCAGTTGGCAGGCCTATATCAGCCGCTATTATCAACCACGGGTGCCCAGGTCCCTCACTGCGTCCCAGATCACAGGCGGTTCAGCCCCGTAGAGCCCCCCCAAAGCTGCGACGTGCCAGCGCCCCTCCACCGCTGTCTTCAGCATCCCGACCCCACTAAACAGCAGAAATGCGGTCGCAGACAGATAGGCGAGGGGACGTTTTGACACATGGGCGGAACCAGGGATGCCAGAATACTGGTCCATCCGCCGCACGCGTTCGTTCCAAACTTCACGTTGGACGAAATAAGCATATCTCACGCTCGGGGGTGCTAGCCTTGCCCTTGCCATGCTGACCAGACGATCCAGATCACGCGGAACTCTCCAGGGGCCGCATGCGGAGTACGGAGTCGACGACACGGGTGTGAAGCTCGGACTGCCAGTGGCGTCCCAGCATAAACCGCCAGAGCGTTTTAATTTCAAGTCGCACCCAATGTAAGCATCGCGCCTCATGGGCGACCGTGCTTGATCGGGCTGCCCGTATCTGCCAGCGACGTGCATGACATTGCGGCGTCGCATCGTGCCTGTGCGTAGGGCGGAAGGGGCTGCGTCTCGTGGACAGAGTGGCCTTGCCGGGCGCGCATGAATGCCCTAGGCGAGAACAGAACGGCGCAGAAAGCTTATTCTTCCTTTTGCTACGTGCTGCTGGTCTGGTGTCGGTGCTTGTAGGGGGGCAGTTTTGTTTGTTTTATTCTGGAAGGTTTTGCTCGGAGATTTAGACGTGTGTAGGTTAGGTGTTGGGGTTTCAGGGTTAAAAATAGGCTTGCACGCAGGAATCTGATAAGCTGGATGCGAGGTAATTGGGGAATGGGAATGGGAATGATGGGGTGGACGAGAAACGGGAGAAGCAATGGTATTCGGTGATGCCTTGCTGAGCTCGTTGGGGGCACTTGACAGCTTCATGTCTTTCCATTCTCTTCTGTAGATTTAACACAGTCATCAAGATGGTTGAACCTGATGGCCACTCCATGAACATGAAGTAGCACAGGCGTATGTTGCACCCGGTGAATAGTATGGGCCAATACCTGGTGAAATGCAACATGCCAGTGGTGGGAATGCGCGATCATACTTGACGAAGCATGTTCTGAGTCCCATCGGCTTCTTGACCTTTGCCGGTTTGCGTCCTAGACGAGCCGTATGGTTAGCAGACAAGATGGGGCATTTCGGGTTACGGTACTCGATATTTTATGCGATTGCCGTGTTTACAGTTTGCGATATCGAACATGTATGACCAGACAGAGAGACAGGAGAGGCATTGGGCAAGGAAAAATTATGCAACTACGTATTGCTGACCATGATTCACTTTACAGTCACAAGATACTCACTCCCACACGAAGGTGGGCTACTGGAGGCTGGTGGACTTGTTGGCATGATGGAGGTTTGGAAATCACCATTAACCTAGGTCTGGTATTGGGGCGGTATAGCTAAGCTGTGACTACATGACTTGGATCACTAGTACTCAAGACTGGGGCCTTCCACCCAGACTGACCGACCAAGATAATCCATGCCAACACGGTGGCGGCCAAGTCAAACCATGTCCAAGTAGCATTCTCCCGGCCGACATGCCGAGTATTCCTCACCCCGTCTGGAAGACCCGGGACTTCCAACGGGAGAAACTGGCACGCAGCAACCTCGTGTCCGCCGCTCAGTTCTGGGTCGCGAGGTTCTCATGTATCCAACGACTAGTTGCAGTCAGACCTGAGGTTGTACCTGCGGCAGCAATTGGCGAAAACACCGAGGTAGGGCGCGATCTGCGAAGCCGGGCAATCGCTGTGAGTGCCGGCGCTTCCTCCAGCCTTCTGGCAGCAGGAGCGCAAGGCTGGAAGGTTGATGCTGTTGTCTTTGTTGAGGCACTTGCACGCCTCGGCCGTGTAGGCGAGGGCAGCAAGGCCAAGGATGGCAGAGAACTTCATGCTGAAAGCGTTGGAGTGCTTGGAGTGGTGATTTGAGAGTGCGGAGTGGATGCTGGCGAGGTTTCTCAGTTATTGCTACCGTCGTAGGACCTTTTATAACTTCTGTCTTCCCCTTCAAGATCATGGGTGCTCTCGTCCGCACAGCTCCATTCGATGGAATGTGGTTTTGCTCTCTTCGCCCGGGAGCTGTTGATGGGGCACTCCTGGATCCACATGGTCGGATTTTAAGGGAAGGGGGATGCGATGCATCTCGAATAGTTGACGTATTCGACTAACAAGGTTGAGATATATCTCGGGTCTGGACCGTACACTGCGAAGAGATGACATGCCGTATAGAGTCAGCGCTAGGTCAATGTGGCGTCGACAGTTGAATAGTGGGTAGGAACCTGCGGATTAAAAGAATGATGATTATGGAGGCGACAATAATAGACAGGCCGTACGGTAATTGTTTCTAATTGACGTTGTAGCAGGTTCTTCAGACACGCGCGGGAAGAACCTGCTCTGCCGTCTTGATTCCGGGTCTGGCGCCATGCTCGGCGATGCCACCAGCTATAGACCGACGAGCCGTTGGACGTCAGATATACGAGTGCGGAGGAGTCCTTTGTGGAGGAGTCGTTGGCGAAAGAGTCTGTTACATCGACGGCCTCGGGGTGATTCCGAGACTGGCATGTGTCGTCGACGGCGTCATGAGCGCCGCGCACTCGAGCATGCAGAGATGGGTATGGGGAAAACAAACAACTGCTCGGAATTATACATGCCGCGGTAAATTCGCCGTGCCGGGCCAATATATCTGTGAGCACGGCACCGCAGCTGGGCAACTGGGTCAAGACGAAAGTTCCTCCAGCGGCGCATCATGTTCCTGGCTCGTTCTGGGCTCGCAAATGTCTCCAATGCCCCCACACTGATGCATGGCGCATACTGACCTGTGCCGAGAGTGAGACCGCATCTTTTCAATCTAGCCAAGATTGGTAGGAGTGGTAAGATTGATAAGATGCGAAGTTTCCACATGGTTAGTCCCGGGTCTGACATTGTGTTTACGGGTGCGACATCCGCACTGCTGCCTGCCGATTCCGGTATGTCTTTCTGAATACTCCCGCCCATTGCAGCCCGCCCGTTGTGGAAGTCAAGTACGCGGCGTGACTGATTGTAAGAAGTGCATGGGGTCAGTCAGGTCCAGCCAGGTCCAGTCGAGCCTCGACCTCGGAGGCAGTGGAGACGACAGCTTGAGAAGAATATTTCCGCACTGCTAGCTTCTTCCAAAAGTCGACGAAGAGAAAAAAGAGCCGAGACGGGTGCTGCCGAGTCTTGTCAGCGGCATTCCCCGTGATAGTCCGCAGACGGCGTAGGGACCGCATGGCATTGCAAGTCATTGCCGGCGAGGTGCTTTGCTGGTTTCATAACTTGACCTTGGTCCTGATCCTTACCTTGGTCCATGACACGCCAACTATTGTGGATACCTAGAAGCAATCTAACTGGCACATGTATAAGCTATAGGCACTACGTACAAAATATTCTTATCCTGCATATACTGATGTGGCAAGCCCAGTCCACCGTGGCCCAGGTGGAAAGTATTCAGAGAGCTCTGAACAATATCCCTTCCCGTGTTCCGGGCGGATTACCCGCCGGACCTTTCAAACTTGACCAGCAGCTTGTTGCCCTTTGGTTTGACTGTGTAGGCATCAATTGCTTCAATGTCTCGGTCATCCACAATGGTCGTAGCGTAGTGTGTATATATCGCAGCCGTCATAAGTTTCATCCCTAGATGCTAATTAGAGGGGACGGGTTGGAAGCGTCGAATGGATGCTGCATACCTTGGAGGGCGAGGTTACTGCCCACGCACATCCTCCCGCCACTGCCGAATGCCCAGAACCACTTCTTCATCTCCGTGAAATCGGAAGAGGCATTGGCCTTCATCCAGCGCTGTGGTAGCCAAGCCTCGGCGTCGGGGAAGACCTCCTCGTTTCTATGCAACGAGTACGCTTGGGCGTTGACTCTTGTGCGTGGCGGTATGACGTGCTTGCCGGCCAACACTGTTGATTTTGGAACCTGTCGGGGTTGCATCCCGGGAATAGGAGCGTGCAATCTCAGCGTTTCCGTAATCATCGCGTCGAGAAGCGGAAGCTGGTCTATGGCTCTCGGTGCCGGAAGTGAAGCGTGGGCGTCGGAAGAAGAGGCGACTGTGGGCGAGAGCGTGAGAAGCTCTTCCCGGAGTTCCTGCTGGAGATGTGGGTTTCGAGAGAGCTCCCACACCAAGTATGTCAGCCCGACCGCACTGGTCTCGAAGCCAGCGGTGAGGTGGTCCAGCGTCTCGCATGCCACTTCCTTCTTCAACCTGTCTGGGTCGCGCGACACGTCGTCGTCTGCTTTCTCCAGGCCTTCTTTCAGACGCTTGTAGACGAGGGGCTCCTCTCTCAAGTCCGTGGATTCCAGGGAGGCCTCCGCACCCTCGCACAGAGACATGCCCCAGTCGCTCAACAGCCTATCGGCATCCGCTCGCCATCGAGGGATGAGAGGAATCCTCAGAAAGCTCGCCAACGCAGTTAGTCTTGGCGTTTCTTGGTAGAAAACGTCGAACGGCTTTCGTGAGAAGTAGGCCCGGAGAATTGAGTCTCGGGTCGTGGCATCTCCTTGGAAATCTGTGCCGTTTGAAAGGCCAAATAGATAGCTGGAAACGAAGTCCATAGTAAATGCTTGGTTGAGCTCGAGGACGTTGCAGCCGGTGCCGGATGCCGCCAACCCATCTACCAAGGGTAGTAATCGGTCGTGTGTGACAGTGCTCGAAATCTCGCGCAAATGGAGGGACTCTTGCAAGAACGACTTGGAATAAATATTTGTGAGCAATCGCTTTCGAGCTGAGTGGTTTTTGTTGCACGTCATGGCAAACATGCTATGAGTCCTGAAGGTTGTCCCGTCAGCTCGCCGCATTTAAAGAGCCACTACAGACATCATACCCATAAGAGCCGAAAATCCTGGGATACCAGTCATGCTTTGGGAAGCCAGCGCCATAGACATCCTTTATGCCTCCATCGATGCAGTTGATGGAGATCTCAGACGGACCCAGCCGCACGATTGGCCCAAACTTTTTGTGAGCTGCATGAATCGTCCTGTTATTCCTGCCTGCAAAGCGTGCTTTGAGGATCCACAGCGGAGAGATGGAAGCGGACGGGTGTGCGTTTGGAATGCTTGATAGCGGCGACAGGAAGGCAGGGTAGATGACAAGCGTCCAGCTTAGGTAGATGATGGCGATTCCGACGAGCCAGCTGAGCGTCGAGGAGGGCTCCACGATCAGAGTCATTATTTCAAATAGTCCTTGGAGGCGAACATTCGTGGCAGGACATGGGAACTGTTGGGGAGCTGGTAGGAGTGAGGAGACAAACGACAATATATAACATTTTGAGGGTGTAGATACTCGAATCGGAGGGCCATCGCTGGCTGAGCTAGACTGCCAAGGATCGAATTCCCATTTTGGAAAACAGTGCCCCTGTCTAGCGGAGAGGGTGGGTCTCGAACCGCAACTCAAATCTATGGATGGATATCGCCATGGCCAATCGCGGCCCCAGCACAAGTGTCTGAGGCGAAGAACGCGAGTTTAGCTTCGTGTTGATTTGTGTAGGGACCCCTCACTCAGTTCTTCGTTCCACATTCGTTTAGAAGCTAGATGTCATAGGCATCCTTGTGACGACTCTTCCATTGGCAGACTTGAGCGACTGTTCAGCCATGGCGAATCACAGCCAAAGATGAACCAAGAAACTTCATCACAACCCCACGAGTTGAATGAACTGCCCTATCGCTAGCGAGGGGACTTCCCACCATCTTGTCCTAACCTCTGTCACCGCATTTTCTAACCCTATACAGTATATCAAGCTGCAAGGTGTCGGAAAGGGGAGGAAATGGCGACAGCTCATCCAAGATACATAATGTAACGTATCCATTCGTCAAGCACTTTATGCGGTTGCAGCACAGCTTCTGTGGGCTTGTTTCATATGTTGCGTCCCATCAACCTATTCCACTGCAGGAATGTCGCCTTTGCTATGAAAGCTCCGCGAGCCACCCCTTCGCAATGCATCCAATCTTCCGAAGATGACAATGCCGCCTGCGCAATCTTGAGAGAACATGATAAAAACAAACCGCCCTGCGGACTGGAAAACTGAAGGAGTTGGTGGAGAGATATTATCTCTTGTGCGAGGGTCAACGTCTGGCGTTCCAGGAGAGAGTTTTGATCTCTTCCGAGGGACGCCAATAGCCGATTGTCCAGAATGACACAAGACATGTAGCTCCCCAGAATTTCAAGGCGTTTATGGTTGCTCAATATGTTTTCTTCCCCGGTTGCAGTGACAGCTGGCCTCGATGGTTGAAGGATGTGTTTCCACCTTTCAAACCACTGGATCAAATTGATGCGATGAGCAGATATGCTGGAAGAGGTCCCAGCAGCTGAAGCCTCTGGATTTCCCTCACAACCAGTGATGACATCCGTGCACATGCTAAGAAAGCCGGGGATGTGAGACATGGCCATGAAAAGGGTGATTCCAATTTCGCTGCGGTCAGAATACAAACAGTCTTTCAGGATGGCTGAGCGAAATACGTTTTGCCACTCATTCTTCTCCAGGAAACATGACGTATTTTCGAACAGCGATCTGACAACCTAACGTGGTATGAGACTAAGGTCCTGTATGCCTGCAAATGTGGACGAGATCGGAGTTGTTACTTACGATAGCCCCAGCATATGCGATAAACATTGACCTCTCGAATTCCGTTTGGAATCTCTCGGGGCCACGAACCTGGATGAGTTGTGCCATGCCGGAGAGATGGCTCCATAAACCGTCGCAAGAAGGAGTCTCTAGGAACTGGGATGTAAATCAGCTCGTCTTCTGTAGTGTAATTCATGACGAATCGCGTACCTCCCACAGGAACAGAAGTCCACATGCACACAGTGCCTCTGCACTGGAAGACTGTCTCTCACTGCTCAGCGCCCCATGAAGAGCAAGCAAAGCCTTTACATAGACCCTCCGAGGTTCGCTTGGGATTGAATATTGAGTGGAGAAGATCTGCCTCACCTTCGCATTGAGGCAGTCAATCGCCAAATCAAGATAGGCGCATGAGCCGTAGAGACGCGGTACATGGAGGACATACGACCATGGTTCGTGGACGTGTGAGTAGACGAAATAGAGATTGGAGTGGAGGAAAGGCAGATATTGTAGCGTCATGTGGTTAACGTGTGGCGTGGTCAATGCTGATAGCACAGTCATTTGATGGAAATCAGAAAGTCCCAAGGAGTATGTGGTGAGGGAAGGCGTCCGCTGGGTCAAGGCATCGCCATCGCCATCGCCCTCACCCTCGGCACGGACGACGTTCAGGTGAAAGCCCCTGCATGGGACAGTTGTATCCGCAATCTTGGGGCCGACACCTTCCACTGGATTGTTCTTCGGGCAGATGGCGCCAGGGTCTGTTGAATAGCCTCGAGCGGCAGCGACGCTCTTCATGGCCTGTCGTCGGATAGTTCGACGAACCGACCCTGCACGTGGAACAACAGCTGCCCCTGCTGTAGTGATGAACACATATTCTGCCATTCCTCCATCGACGCGCGGAGAGACCAGGACAAAGGGGGGGAAGAAGGGGTTGTGAGCTATGGCCCAGAATCGACACAGTCAGGCAAGACGATGGGATGTCCACTTTGCCTCGGAGTCGATGCCCTAGAAATCCACCTGGACATGGCGCTCGCAGAGCAGCAAGTGGATGATATGTGGAACTCAAAGAAGCCGATATAGGCCAACAGTTCTCATCTTCTTGAACATGGTCAGGCCAGGAAGCGGGGAAAGGTGGCTGTTTTCTAGAGAGCGTTGCTGGCTAGTTGACTATTTAGACAGGTCAGTTGTGTATGGAGTAGCTATTCGTAGAGATAATCCACTTATCGCCCCACCACTCTGCATGCCATATCATCTCACCACATTTGCGTCTATATAACCAGCTTTGATTAAGGGACCGAGTGTATTCGATGGTCAGCGTGTGTAGTCTTGGCGGCTACGTAAGGCGAGTCCATGGCAAGTCTCGCGTTGCCAAATAAAACCTGGACTGTAAGGATCTAAGATGTAGTATTTGTAGGAAAGGCAGTCTAGATGAACATATTACTTTTGTCCCCCTAAAGTATAGCCAATTATTAATGCATGGACGGCTGCATAACTCCGCCACCCAAGGAGTGCCCAACGTGCATATTGCATACTTTGATCCATGCCATGGTCAGCCTCGCCATTTCGTCTCTGCCCTCCTTCACAGCCAGACGGTGTGCAGTCAAGGAACAGAGGCACTCTTCCCCAGAACACAAGCGAAGCCCGCTCGGTTTCCATACCAAGAATGCCAAAAGGCGGGCGAAAATAAAAAGTGCAGAATGGACCCGTTCGCGGCCATCAGCCTGGCAGGCAACGTCCTCGGGTTCATCGACTTCGCATCCAGATTCTTGGCCACGGCCAAGGAGATCCATTCATCGTCGCTGGGCTCAACTGAGCGTGACCAGACCGTGAAGCAGGTCACACGGGACCTCCAACGGTTCGCGTCCAGTCTGAAGGCTTGTCAGTCACCAGCCGCTAAGCCCGACCCAGCATCCGCGGCCTTGATTGATCTCTGCTCGGATTGCGAAGATGTCGCGGAAGATCTTTTGCATCTCCTTACCGATGTCCAAGCCCAGGACCCGACATCGAAGCGCCAGAGCATCAAGACTGCTATCAAGCGGTTTTGGAAGTCCAAAGACATCGACGATTTTCAGCAACGGCTTGTCATGGTTAGCCAAGGCCTGGACCGAAGGGTTGAAGATATCTTTAGGAACGAAACGCGGCAATCACTTTGCCAGATTATCAAATCTGGAAATGCACAGCAAGTCGATATTTCCATGCTTCAGAAACACGTCGAGAACATCCGAGATGGTGTGAGCGTGGCTTCATTCGATTCTGGAGCCTTGAAGCAGCTGAGGGAGGTTGTTACACTCTCGGATGAGGCTGTTTTGAAGGCCCGCCAGACGCTCATCTTGGAAGAGCTCAGGTTCGATGAAATGACTGAGCGGTTCGATCAAGTCGAAACTGCCCATTCTGGAACGTTCGAGTGGATCTTGGGGGATACACCATCCGGTGGACAGCCCAAGGCCAGGAAAATGTCCATGGTCAAGGCGTCGAGATGCTTCAACCAATGGCTGAGAGACGACTCGACAATTTTCCATGTCTTGGGCAAACCGGGGTCAGGCAAGTCCACTTTGATGAAATTTCTCTGCGAGCATCCCAAGGTGCGGCAACAACTTGAGCTATGGGCAAGCGACAAAGGGCTTTTACTCTCAAACTTTTTCTTTTGGCGGGCGGGATCCCGGATGCAGAGATCCATCCATGGGCTTATTCAAGGTCTCATCCACGCTGTGCTCCAAGCGGCGCCGCATTTTATACCGCTCATCTTTCCGGACCACTGGCCCAGCACAGATTTTGCCACGTCTGGTACTCCCGGAGTTCGCTTTGAGAGAAAGGACGTCATGAATGCCTTCCAAAGACTCATAAGTAGCCCCGAGGTATTTGATGCGCACAGATTCGTCTTCTTCATCGATGGCCTAGATGAATACGAGCCCGAGGGCCATAAAGCATCCTACATTGATCTAGCATGCTTGTTGAAGGAATGGTGCTCAAACAATCAACCGTCAATCAAGATTTGCATATCCAGCCGGGAATATCCAGTCTTCGAGATCGAGTTCTTGAAGTACCCCAGGCTGCGCATTCAATATCTGACCGTCGATGACATGCATCAAGTCGCGAACAATTATCTCGGAGGGAGCAACCATGTCAGCCGGCTCAAGCTAGATCAACAGCAACTACAAAAGCTCGAATACCAGCTTGTCAAAAGTTCCGATGGCGTATTCTTGTGGCTGACGCTGATCATACGAAACCTCGAGGTGGGTATCATCAATGGAGATGATTTCAATGACGTGTGGACTCGGATCCTGAGTCTCCCCACAGAGCTCTCGGATTTGTTCACCCATATTTTAAAGTCTATCCCTTCCGATGATAAAGCCTATTGCTTTCCAATACTCCGCTTAATGAAGGAGGCGCACTCCTATTCCATTTCTTTGCTTGACTTCTGGTGTATCGATATGGCACTCCGAAACGACGGTCTCGGCCATGTCGTAGAAAGGATATCACCCCCTAATAGCAAGCCCTCGCACAAGGAATCTCAACTTCGTGAAGAGTGTGTCAATCTCTCCAGGCGGATACAGGGAAGGTTTCGTGGTCTTCTAGATTCACCCAAAGACTCTAGAAAGAAAAATCTCGCAAAGGTTGTTACATTTTCCCATCGGTCGATTTATGACTTTTTAGACAGTGAGGGGGGGACATGCTCTCTTGGGGTTCACTACACCGGATATGACTGGTATCAGGGACTTGTGAATGGTTTCGAAGCAGTTTCAGCTCTCATGATGCATCCCCAGATGGAGTTCTTGACGGCATACTTGACCAAGTCTACTTCCGTCTCCCACAAGGACTTCGGCCGCCACGCTTCTGAGTTTTGGGGCAACCGCCTCGTACGGCTGGCGCGGTTCACGCGAATACGTCTTGGCACTCTTCCCCAGTGTTTTTACCGCGGCTTTCAGAGTTGCGTTCAAATCCTTTCAGGCAACCCTAAATTATCCACTTATTGGGATGCAAAAGTATGCCCACAGGCGAGGTACTGTCTACTAAGTACAGAGTCTCGGTGGTTCTCGACGATCAAGTGCACATGCCAACAATCTTTCCACATCTCAGAATATCAACCACTAGTTTGGGCATTGGCCTTTGAGCACTTGGAAACAAAGGGCCTTTTGGGCGGAGGCCATGTAGCCCCCGAATTTTGGATGATGGCGATTCTCGGTAGTTCGTGGCTCACGGGGTGGACGGATCAGGACTCAGCATTCACGAGCCCATTCACGGAGACCTGCCGCCTTTTACTCGAGAGTGGATTGGACCCGAATTCGTTCATAGCGGTGTCTAAATTTCAGCCAGGGGCTGATCTTGGAGAATCACCAACGTATCAGATACCTCTGTTATTTTTCTTCACCCGACAAATACTGTCAGAGCTGGAGAAAGGAATAGACCCATGGCGGGCTATGCAATTGTCTACATGTCTCGAAAAGCTAGTCGAGCACGGTCTTGACACAAGGCTGTGGTTCGTTGTTGCTAATGCTGGGGAGTCGAAAATATCCAACAGCCTTTCCTACGATGTGTTCAATTTCGTCTACGGAAGTTCATCAGGGTATGATACTGACTATAATTGGCGCGTCACACAAGAATATTGGGCCATCGACCTCGAACTGATTAAAACGGTGCCTTGTACCACAATTGGATATTTGGGTTTCGTAACGTTGCTGGATGTACTGGATCATTACCAGTTCAAGCTGTTACCTCTGGCCGAGGAATCCCTGCGGGCCAGTAAAGAGTCTATCCACAGATTTGCAGCTGCGTCTGTCTGCACAAATCCTACAGCTATAGTCGAGGCCGACAATCCTTTGTTTGGCCGCTTAAAAACAGGGCTGGAGTTGAGGAATGGGGCTTGGATTATAGGCAATTTTTCCTATATCGTCTACCCCGAGTGGAATTTTCTTGATCAGTAGCACTACGTGCTGGGTTCTCTTCTTTGGGCGCATGGATAGAGGGACAACGATGGGCCGTTCCTTGTTATTGAGCATGTGTGTGAGATGGTGGTGATTTCCGTAATTGTGTCTCTTATGTTTCATCCTTCAGCTGAAATTAAGGCATAGATGTGTTAATAATGATAATGAAATCACCTAGAACTAAATCAGTCAAGCCACATATGTAGGCTCTGGAGAGGGCAACGTCTGAGAGGACATCATCTTGAACAGCATAGCTCCAACAATGAGCGCAGAATGTCAGCAGCCAACAGCGGCAGTCGCCGGTGGTCTTGTCATTCAAAGCAATAATATTCTTAATTAATTGGTAAAAGGAAACATTTTCATTACACGTAGGCTCCAGAATCTCCCGTAAGCTCGAGCGTCACCGCAGTCTGGCAGTCTGTAAGTCCGAGGCTCTCAAGGTCAGCCTTCATCGCCCCCTTCCCATTGTTCTTGACAGCTGTGAGTATTTTTGTTAGATTGGCTCGTAGGCAACGCCGTTGGATTGGCCCAACGGCAGCAGGCCCTAGAGTATCACGTTATGCAGCCACCACAAAGAATGAGCGTACGAGAGATAAAATGAGGGGAAGAGGGTTACTGTTGGGGAGGAATCTTGGAACAGGCATCATCAGGATCATCAGGATCATCATAGGGATAATACAGGGCATTTGATCAATTAACTGATGACTACAATTAATCACTACAATTCCCCTTCATCTCTCGCAGCCTCAACGCGAGAATTTTAATCTCGTAAGCTGTAGCGATAGGCTGGAGACGTTTGTAGGTCATTTGCAACATTTACACGTCTCTCACAACTGTCATTATTTACTCAGACAACAAGGCACCTAAATACAACTTTATTACATCGTCCATGAGATCCCGTCTCTCAGAGCTCCCTCACTCTTGACCTTGACATTTGAAGAATGACTGACACTAGGACCTCGCTGAACTTTGTTTTCGCCCTGAGTACTGCACGGTCTTAAAAGGATGAAGATGAAATGGCCGCCGCCTACCGCATTTTTCCAAAAGATCCAAAACCGGGTCGAAGATGACCAAATGCCATATTAGGTCTAGGGGCAAGTGATATATTTGCTTTTTGCAAGGGAGAGAGGGCGCCTTTGTAGAACACGGTGTCTGAGAAGGATGCATGACACAAAACCATACCCCAATATGATGGTGCTCTGCTGACAGTCCATGAGATGGTTTGGAAGAGAGCTACAGGGCGACAGAAAATTAGCGCAGGGTATTGCGAAAGGATAGGCACACCGCAAATCCATGCCAAGACTCTCTCCCTCTTAGTGAAGGCTTATTCTTGCATGTGCGGGAGTGGCGCAACTAGTTGACGGCGTGGATCTGATTCGACGGTCAGGTCTTAGATGTTCCTCCCAAGCGGCTTAGTTTAGTTTACCGTCAGGCGCTGTAGAACAGGTTATTATATAGACATTCGCGTCCGTAAATTCATACGGACATGTCACCCAAGAACTGGCAGGCGGTGTCGAAGACGGGGATATAATAAAGTAAGCTTCGAGCGATGTGGAACGTTTGATGAGTTTTCACACTTCACAGTGCATTGCGGAGTTATTGTCTTGGAGGAGCATTTCATCTAGACTCCTCTCGCTGGCCCAACTCGCCGCCCGCGTCAGCTTTGTCACAGGACGCATTACTGATGCTGAAAAGGTATCATTCTCTTGGAGTAACATATTACTATTATTCTACAACATTACAGACGATGCTATGTGACCTATAGCGCTTCCCTCCGGTACCAAGATGCTTCCAGAATTACTTGCAAAGGTGAGCCGTCAGCGTCACGGGCTGGGGGCAGCCAAAGACCTTCTTGTGGGCGGGCGTGCTGTAGCAGTTGGCGTCGTTGGCCTTGCAGTCGAAGGCCATGCAGCCGGAACCAGGGCTCAGGGTGTTGTGGTTTGCGGCGAAGGGGTTGCCAAATTGACTGTTTTCTCGCGTCAGCAGTGAACAGCCAGCAGCACACGCACCGCAAGACCGAGAATTATGACATGGGCGATGGGAGGCAGAGCAATGCTCGCCGGGGTGTATACTCACGTGCTGTATTCGTCTGGAGAGAAAGATTATTAGCCACTTGTCAACGGGGCGGATGGGTCACCAGGCCTCGACGGGCAACTCACAATAAACGTAGTCGGTGTTTGGGGAGAATGAGTAGCCAAAGAACAGAGGCTTGTCGAGCGTCTTGGTCTTGGCAATCTTGACAGTCTATATCATATCAAGAAACGTCAGCATCAGGGCGCCGGGGCAGCAAGCCAGCAAGCCGGGATTGTGGTTGGCGACGTACCGAGCCGGTCTTTCTGAAGTTCTCGGTAAAGGACTTTCCGGGCTGCACCGTGGTCAGAGGCCCAGGCTTGCTTCCGTCGTAGGGATACGACTGCACGTAGACGGGCGTGGTGCAGGTGTTGATGACGACGGCCTGCTGGGCGGAGGCGAGCCCGAGCACGGCAGCGACGGCGAGGATGGAGGTCTTCATGGTGAGCGTAGGTGTTTGATTCGTTGAGAGTATGGACGGAGAAGAGAGAGCTGAGGCGAGCTGTGTCTGATGAATAGCGCCTGCAGAGAGCAGATCTGGCCCGGCTTATATACAAAATGTGTCTTACATGATGTCAGTGATCAGCAGCGCTCAGTCCTCGTCTGCGGGGACGGCGAACTCAGCTCGGGCTGGCAGAGTCGTATCCATCCCCGGACGCAGAGGTAAATTAGCAGACGCTATTTCGTCTCAGTCGCTCCCTCGTATCATTACTAACCCAGGACGCTTGATGTCATTCCAGGCTAGCCAATACGAGCCCCAATTCTCGTATTTCCTTACCCGAGCGCGGCGGCGGGGCGGGATCCGGCCACACCGCCCGCGTCTCCGCATCCCGTATTGCACAGGTCCGAGTCTGTGACCATGCGCGAGGCAGGTCTAGATCTGCCCTGTGGGTTGAGTCTAGCCTGTCCAAGCCCAGCCGGTGGCCTCGGAGGGTAAGCTGTCATGGCAATCCGTCTCTTTCGGGATCAAGAGTGGTCGATTGTCGGCCCATCGATACCCCGCAAATGTCAGTCCGTCCTGAACGGGCTCTCTTTTTGGTGCATCATGACTCCGCGTCTGTCGCTCTAATAATAGATGCGAGTCTAGTAGCTTTTGGTCAATCGGAGCGTCGGGGTCGGGACGCCATGCCCTGTCCTCTGCTGCCGTGGGCAACAAGTCAACGTAGCATTCAAGGTCGCATGAACGCAAGAGCTCCAGAATCGGTTCAGGCCGTCTGTCATTTGGCCAATACACTCCAGCTCACGTCGGCAGCAAGCCACTAGTTTCAGCCTGGCATGTCCAAGCTGATGGATACACCGCGGAATCAGTTGCTGGCAACCATGACGCGCCAGGACCGCGCTTGTAACGGTAGTTGTGCGTGTTCCCAGCAGTCCCCATCGCCGGCCGTTCGACAAGGATCACCGGCAGTGAACAGCCCAACTCTAAATACCTGCTGCACAAGGTTCAGTCTAGTTATGATGGCGTAGCTCGTAGTCGGCAGTGCAAACTTTACGGTGCAATACTGTGTAGCTCTTTGGACCCACAGAGATGTAACGAGGGAAGAGAATGTGACCAGGAAGCAGAAACGGAGGCAGAGGCGACGGTCACCAAGAAACTATAGCGGGACAAAATGAACATGCTCAAATGTAGACACACATATTCCCACTTGGCTTACGGCGTCAATGCGAGGCATGTATCATCCGGGCGAGTAGCAAAACAGAGTTTGTAAAGGCAATGCTCAATATGTGCGGCGTACGTGGCCAAGAGAGTAGCGCGATGGTTTCAAGCCGCATGTAAAGCACATTATGTACAGGGCTGGCTCCCTTGGGTGACGACGTCTACAAGGCAGAATATGAAGTTACGAGCAATTCTTTCGTCAATGCGCCCCTCACTGCATCTCAACCCATGAGCCGTAGGTCAGCATCGGTTGTCCAGCGTCGGAGCCTCTCATCGTCTTGGTCATGTTCGATGTTCTCACATTGCTTCCTCATCCATGCCCATATCTTACTCAATCTCAAGACTTTACCTACTAGCATTCTGCCTCACTTCAATATGTTCCACGTTCAATTTCTCCATCTATCCTTTATAGATGTTAGCCGTTCTTTGATCTCATCCGGCATCCACTCTGCTCCCTATACCTAACAGAACAGCCCGAGCGTCCAAAAAAGGCCCTTTCTATGTGAGAAATGCAGTATGGCCATTCTCGAGGCACTCTTAAACACACATGCCAAGGTGCGAAAACAGAAGTTTAAACAGCCAGGTACGTACTTCATACTTGGCATTGCACAAATTCGTAGCCCCACTCAAACATATCCACCAGGGCCCCAGCCCAAATCTTTCCCATAGGCTCATAGACACTAATTTTGAGGATCCGTTCAACAACCGCATTGGGCGCATGGTTTAGTGGTATAATACCTCCTTAGCAAGTTCATTTGAACCAACTTGGAGGTGGTCCAGGGTTCGATTCCCTGTGCGTCCATTCTTTTTGACCTTTCGTACGTTTTGCCAATTCGCCCGGGACGCATATTTAGCCATTAGTGCACACGTCCTAGTTTTTTGAGGGGGCGAGCGAGAAGCAATTAGTGTAGATTGTAGTGCGCACAGCGTTTCAGCTGCTAGTTCTTCCATACTCCAGCATCAAGCAACCAACATCATGGCCATAAAACCAGGTTAGTTAATGATGCCAATGTTCGAGAAGACTCTTCAAACGAGGAAAGGCCAAGCCAGAGCCATATACGCATTTCACTCTTCTACAGTTATCTATATTTACAATGTCAACCAGGTCTCCTCTTGATGTAGTCAAATCCACATATCAGCTACCCTAGATGCAGCCAACAAGAAATCCTCTGCTCTTCAGTCCAATCGCACCCAAGGCACTATTTCTGCAAGAACTATCTCGAGGAGAAACAAGGTGCCGATAGGAAGCTTCTTTCTCGAGCATCCAGTGTCAATCAGCGTTTAACTCAAGTAGATGTGCCGGCAAGTAAGAGCTTGTTTACAGTGTGTATGGCTTTCTCGGCTTGTTCAGTGCCTGACAAGTCATCGTCTTGAGCCCAATAGAAAGGGATGAATAGAAGGCATCTTCACAATCACTTAAGAGACGCTAGAGTCATGTTATCGTGCGCGGGAAATCCTAGCCATAATGATCGAATTCAGACGTCTACGCATCTCGCAGCCTCTCAACCTGAGCCCTCATCGCACTCTCCGCCGTCGCAGGATCAATGCGTTCCGTCGGCCCCAGACGCATCATCTTCCCAACAAGATACATGAGCTTACCCTGAGGAAACTTGTCGCTATCCACGAACGTCTGCAGCACCTGGTCCTCTCCAACCATGGCCTCCTCTGCCAGCGCAGTGTATTCGTCCTGGGATATCTCATTGAACCACAGGTTGTGCGATTCAATCTCATCCACGACATCTCCACTCAGCTCATTTAGATAAATTGCCAGTAAGTAGTAGTTCCTTGGCAACCTTACCCGTGATTCGTTTGCAGTAGAGCTGATACAGCAGCTTTGATAGCTGAGATGCGGGAACTTGCACACACTCACCGTCCCAAGTGAACGACAGTTCTCCAGAGGCAAGGGGCCCGGCCTTGCGCGTTGTCAACCGACCGAGTTCATGAATCACCCAGTTCCCTACGAGCGTGGCGTAGCCCTGGAAATCCGGACGCGATCCCTCGTCATTATTGGCATTTATCTCAGCTTCCACAGCCTTCAGCACTTGATAGAAGTATTGAACGCGGGCACCGTTCTCAAGGGTAATGAGCGACAGGGCATCTTTTGGTTGGTGAGGCCGAAGCAGCAAGACCACCAACTTGTCCAAGCTCCGCATGGGGGTAGTCTACGCCGAGGGGACGTTTGCCCAGGGCTTCACCACGGTCGACTCTCCAATGACCCAGAGAGGGGATGTCGGCGGGGCGTCCGGCATGTTAGCGGTAGTCCACCTCGCCTATTTCCCTCGTAACACACCGGCGAGTGGCGTACGCAACATATTGAGCCCATCCAAGAGGTTCGCCCGCAATTGACAACCCCGGGTCCATATCAAGAATCTGGCCGATTCGCGCTCGGATTGATGGCATCCTCAATCGACTGATAGCTGGCTCAAGTTTTTGATCTCAGTCGCGTACCCAACCTTCCGAGTGGGTCGTCGCGTCACTCCGAACAGAGATCGTTCACGTCCGCCCTCAGCCCCACCGGTTTCCATGCCAGAGGACGCATGAATCATACAGTGTGTGAGAAGAAGCTGAATTCTTGCGTTACAAGCACGGCAAGCCGTCCGTGGATGGTGGATCTGGGGCTCTGTTATGATTCTCAATGAGTGGAACCCGACGCCGATGAAGTCTAGCCAATGCATCTTGTCGGGCTGTCCGCCAGCGTCTTGGCCGTATCCTGCTCTAGCTCACCTTGCTGAATACCAATGGTGACACTGTCGCCATCTTTGAGGCGAGATGCCATCCCTAGCGCGCAGTAGTAATATGTCCATTTTTGGCCGAACGGCTCGTAAGTCTACTGCGTGATTTGGTAGCCCCGACGGTTGGTCCCACCAAAAGTAGTGTTTCCTATCAAACCTACTGACACGTTGTATGTCGCAGCCCCAGAGCGAGCGCCGCCCTTACCGCGGGAATTAGCGTCTCCTTTTGGAACAGAGGCTGACTCCCGGCATGGCAACATCAAACAGCGCCACGTGGCTGTTGGGCGCATCGTTGAATGACGTTGCAGCTGGCGAAAACAGCTTGCGAGACGTGTTCAGCTGGGCGTGGATCTCTATGCCAACCGTCAATATCCCAGCCGTCGACGGTCTGAGAGTCGCCCTTGGATTTTTTCTTGCCCTGTTTGCGGGCCTCTTTCGCCTGGTCCTTTAGTTGCTTCCGAAGAGGCACCGCTTGTGCCCGCGGCGTGGCGAGGGTATCAGCAGCTGCTGCGTGGTGGCATCTGACTGGGCCGTGCTGGGACGACAGCAGTCCGAGTGACGCAGGTCGTACCGCAGCATGGAGTGGCGACCGGCAACCCTGCGGAGAGAGCAGCCCTTCCAACAGATACCTCCGCAAGTGTGTAGTTGCAATGCGCCGCATTTCAGTGACTGTCTGTGACAGGCTGACTAGAGCTGCAGTCGACGGTATCGGTGCGTTGGAGGTGTCCTCGAAATGTGTCGGGAGCCGTAAGGGGAGTTCCACGGCGAGGCAGGTTGTGCGCGGCCGCCGATTGAAGTAGCTCTCGAACGAGGCCTTGGCCAATCAATGCCGTGTTCGCAACAGCCGTCGGGCAGTAATGCGTCGCATATACTATTGATCGCTGCCACAGGTTGCCATTGGTGAATGCTGCAGCCGAGATGGGGATGAGGATGGGGAAGCAGCTGCAGCGGGGCAAATTGTCCGATCGCTCGAGAACTAAGACAGATGGATTAGGTATTGTTGGGCGTGCCAAAACTCGGCTTCCTGCGGATGCGATTTAGTCTCGCGTCGACTGCATCAATGGTTGTCGAGGCTAACGGACAAATCTGATTCTCGAGATCTTGATCGGGAAGTGAGCTTTGGTGGAGTCAGCAATGCAGAGTACGAGGAACCGAGCATGCACAGAAGCGAATCTCCGGGCCGCTAGAAAACCCGACGGGCGAGGACCTAACAGAATTCCTTGTAGGCCTGCGCACCGCTGGAGCCTTGTTTACAGCGGTCCCTCCCAGTGAAGCAAGAGGTCTTGAAAAGATGACCAAGGGATTCATTCAATTGACATTTCTAAATACAAAACAATCTAGTTCCATGCATACTTTAGTACTTGAAAAAAATCTTGGAAATATCGGGAAACTCAAGAAAGCCCTGAATCTGCTCCGATGACGAGGTTAACAATAGAAAATCAGGGGTCAATTAGTCGCAGTTCCTCTTTCGACCTGCGGCGAGGTACCGCAGACGCCTCCAAGGGTCCTGCCAGGACCAAAACGCGAGGAAATCAGGGCGACATGAAGCTGTCTTTCCTCCTGGCAAAGCTTCACGCAGAACTCCAGCTCTCTCAACTCAAAACTGCTCCACGGAATGCCAACCTGGTCAATGCCGGCAGATGCCGCCGTTGGGCACCAACTGCGGCTCTCTGCAGCCCGTCTCACTCGGGGGCTGGAGTACGTACAATGAGCTGAGAGGGTGTGCAGTGTGCGGCGTGCACCACTCACCCAGTGTAGCGCATCACCATCATCTCGTGGCTCACGGCTCATGGCCCATGGCTCCTCGGTTGTCCCCAAACGCAACACGCCATCACCTGAGCGCCCTTGACGACCACACCACCACATGTGAAAGAGCAGCGCCCGCCTAATTGGCGCCGTCTTGCAAGGCTGTATCACCCGGGGGTCACGGGCTGCTTCCACGGATAGTGCAATATTCATATGGCCGCTGGCAGATTGGTTGCCTCGTTCCAATTCCACATGCTCGGCGGAGTTTCATCATTCATTCATGCCAACCAGAGCCCCATGTGAGCCAGTGCCGAGTTGAGCTGGCTGGCGTTTTCATCATGCAACACTGCCGCCGCATTTCCCACTGAGGATTGTGACAACGGTTGACGTACGCCTTCCCCATGAGTGCTCACTCGCACGATTGAGTCCCTTTCCTACTGCGTTATCGAGCTTTGAGAGGTCCCGTCATGGCGTCCTCGCCGCTCTCGTCTTGAAGATCAACCCCTGACCAGTGGCTGCGACCGAGCTACTAGACTGACGCAGTTGCTCAAGCGCAAAAGGCCTCGAGTTGTCGTGGGTCCAGAGCATCGATTCCCCCAACTACGCAATCCCTTGCGCATCCGTCATGTCTGCGACCATGTTACAATCCGCGCCTCGCGAGGATGTCCTACACACCCAGCAATATGAAATAGCCCCTGGCGAGGTGAGATTGAGAGTAACGGACAGCCTCGCGTCCTGTTCCATCCACTGATGGAAAATGTGTGCTACAGGCAAAGCCTTACCATAGACCGACCGTTCCCTCCGGCAGTCCTCCATTGGAGGGCGGTTCAAGGCTGCTGCAGGCCACAGTTGAGGATGGTGAAGATGAAGGTGAAAGCGCACCTCAATCCTCCACCATGCCCCCTTCTGATTTCGGTTCCGCAAAGGAGATTGCTCCTGAGCGGCATGCCCCCGGCCCTGACGTCTCGCAATCTATCAACGGCGTTGATCAACTAACACCTGACAAAGAGATACGGAGGGCCAGAGAGGGCGAGGCATGGAACGTGACAACCAATGACTCAAGCCGCGTGCCGGTAACCCCAACTTCTCTTCCATCGCCAACCGCTGGAGGGGACAGGAACCACCCGGCCCAAAGAACCGGTCGACGAATCCCCCCACGGAGGATGAAGCCTCTGGATGCCACGGCCACTAGCACGTCGCCCAATGCCGTCCCCTATAATACATATACCGAAAGCGAGGCCTGGGCTCCATCCCCCACCGAGAACCAGACACAGGGGAACTTCGTGATGCAAGATGGCTATGGCAGCCCGACTATCCCAATGAGTTTTGGGGGTCCACCTGAGCCGTATCAGCCGGCACCTCAGATGGGAGGGGTGCACCGCATGAACGTTGGGATGCAGCACTTGTCTCCAAGCATCCCACCCTCGAGGTATTCCGGACCGAGCCAGATAAACATGCCAATGAACATGGATCGGCCTCCACTGAGTGGCTACCAACTCCTGGCTGCCAAGATCACCGGGGGGATGGGTGGCACACCAATCAATCCCATCTACCGGCGTTTCGAATCGCTCAACCATCGGCTCCTCCTCTGTCTACAAGACGAAATTGCCGAACTGGAGGAGCAGTTACACGGCCTTGATGCAGCCGATACCAAAAGCCGACAGCACTTCAGCGGCATCTACCCGGCTTCGCGGCGTTATGAGAGCATGAGCCCTTCGGAGTTGAATATGAAGACGAGGGATATTTTGGGCACCATTGGTTTCAAAATCGGGCTCTATAGTATGACTTCTCTTGACCCCAGCGAGGACGAGCGCTAACATCTTCAAGACCAGATTATGTCCTCCTTCACTGGTATTCTCAAACTACCCGCACCTGGCATCCAAGAAATACACGACTATAGAGCCTATCTAGCAACCACCCAGCCGGTAGTGGCGGAGGAGACAAAATTCCTCGACGCTGCCGATGACCTCATTTCTCTCCCCCGGCCGCCTGGCGGCGACGACCTTCGCTCCGAGGAACTGAAAACACCGGTTCCAGGTGATCCGCGCCGCCGAGAGGATGGCCGCCTTTACGATGTCAACGGCCCTCAACCAGTTTCACCTCCCAAGCGAGACAGGGAGACAATGACGGATGGAGTCAGATTGTTGGTGATGGGAACCCTGGTGTGCATATCTTTGCCGATACTTGTTTTCGTGTTTGTTCCCGATTTTGCGAGCCGCATGGCTGTTGTAATTGCGGTGGCGGCCGTGGTAGGGATGGCACTGATGCAGTCAGTGACGTCTGACCTGTTCACCGGCCAGTCCGGACTGTTTCAGTGTATCGCTTGTGCCGGCGTCTATGGAGGTGTAATGGCTGTGATTGCCGGGGGGGTTTTGTGATGCGCTCGCCACGATCTGGATAGCCTGAAAGTCCGGATAGATGGACCAAGAGTTTTGTTTTGGATTTGGCCTGCTGGGACTCTGTCTCTGTGGGAAGAATAATATACTCTCCTTATGTCCAGACCACTGCGCCTGCTCTCGGAAATTTTACAATCTTTTCACCTGCCGTCGCCAACAGCATGCATACCATAGTTATAAATCCTCACTTAACACGATTGTGCACCATACACAGTCCTGGCGACCCTTGCACCTAGATATACCTGCTTTATCCCTAATCATCACTGCTTTCTCCCTCTACTGCGTCAAGTTCCGAGGCCAGGAGATCGGGGCCCCGACTCCACTCCCACTTCTCAGCCGTCACTGCAGGACATTTATCTCCCTCAGACACCACAGCACCTTTGTATCGAATTCCCCTTTCCGCCTCTCCAGCTTGTCTACCGCGACAGTCAAACCTACAACGCAGCGAGAAGCATGAAAACAGCGAGGCTAAATGTCCACCTCTGGGCAGGGATCTTGCTGGCCGGGATGGAGGCGACGAGGCCCACGTGTGGCGATGGCCAAAGGAGTTGCATTTGCATCCGGATGACATGTGGAGCTTTAGGATAGAGACGTCCGCGAAGAGCATGTAGTGCAAAGCATGAGCATACGGGAAATGATGAGGCGGTTAGTTGGACGAGGCGAAGTCTGTCAACACCAACTCATCAAGCATGGGCCAGGAAAAGAAATGGAGCGGTACTGACTGGCTTTCACGCACTGGAGTCTGCCTCATCCGTGGAGATTCAGGTTTGGGGCGCGTATTAACGCTATGTTGGATACTCCCGCCCAAGCCATGCCACTAGATATCAGCACATGGGCATCACAACGCAGCGCGCGCAGCAAGGCCTTTTTACACAATTATAGAGAAAGGTCAATCTAGCTCCCAACTGCCACTTCGCTCGCATCCTTCACTGATCGCCCTCCCTCATTTACCTTCGTTCATACGCAACTCGCAAACATCAAGCATTCGCACACGCTCCGTCAATCACGATACGCTCGTTAAATCCAAGGTACGTGGCCACTTTCCTTGCCTCATCCTCTCTTAGAGCGTCGGCCAGCTTCGGCAGGTCTTTAGTCGTGAATCGAAAGAGCAAATAGGATTCTCAGCACGCACAATACCAGCTGTGTTTCTTCCATTCATCCCTCATTCACTCCTGATATTCTTCTGATAGGATAGATAGGCTCATTTGACCTCATCACCACTAAATCGAGATGCCTGTCTCCAAGATGACTATTCTCAACAGTGTTGCCGTATTCCTTGGCGTCGTCGCCAACGGCACGCTCGTCAACGCTGCTTACTGTGAGTTCTCTCCAACGATCTGACCAGCCAACCGAGAGAATAAATAAACTGATCATTTTGAATCGTAGCGAATGCCCAATCCACCGAGACGGTTGGGCCTCAGGAGATCGGATCCACTACCTCTGACGGTTTGTTCTCTTCCGCAGACGCCCAGCATCTCCCCTTGTCTAACACACACAGGTAACCTGATCTACTCAATGAACCATTGCACCATCGTCCACAACACCGACTGCCAGGTCTCCCTTTCTACCGGTGGTCAGGCTCCTCCCTCCGAGACAGCCAACACCGTTGTCCAGACCGGCACTGCCCCTGTCAGCTACGGCCCTCCTCCTTCTCAGGGTATTCCCTCTCAGGGTGTTCCCTCCAAGGCTTCTCCTAAATCCTCTGCCCCAGGTGAGCCGACTCCTGGTGTCCAAACCTCCAACGTCGTGGTCACCAGTGGTGCCACAACGCACACCAGCAAGAACCCCCAGGCAACCGCCTCCACCACGGGCGAAGAACCATCCGGTACTTCCGCAGGAGTTGCCCCAACCTCTACCGGTGGTGCCGCAGCCTTCCCTGCCATCCAAGCTGTCGTCTTCGGGGCTGTCAGCATGGCCATGGCCTTCCTTGGCTGAGCTTCGTTAGTACGGCGTCTCAGCTCCTCGGCCATCGAAGCCCGACAATGTCATTTAGGATGATGTTCATTTTGCTTTTCTTCTTCATTTTGGCCGATTTTCTGAAACATCCGTTATCTGCCGTTTGGGCAAGGTAGAGAGGCATACAACACAGGATTGAGTTTTAGGAGAAAGGGATATTGGTAGTCGCCACATATTGGCGTGGTAATAAAAAGGGACTTTGTACCTAGAATCGTTCTGAAAATAAAGGCGTGTCATACGCAAACGCGAAGAAGTCTGCCTGCCTGCCATGCTGACCTTGCAAGGAAAAGAAATGAGGCACGCAAACCACAGAGATGCCAAGCTTACTCACCAATGCTCTTTCTTTATACACAGAGACGCCAATCCCGAAACAATAAGAGACTCCGTCCACACGACGCCTAACATTCCTTCGTCGCGTGGCAAATAGGACAACCGCCACGGACTTTATCTCGCAGTAACCTTGCCCTCATCACCTTCATCCCGACTAAATACAGACTACTTTCATCTGCTCCATCCCCAATATCAATATCCATCTTCCGTCCCTTATGCAGCATCTCAAGTAGGTGGCTGACATGGAAGACGTGGCCGCAAGCGAACCCAAGCAATGTCTCCATCTCATACTCAGTAAATGCCGCTAAGCACTGAGCACAGCGCCCAGGATCTACCTCCCGAACTTCGTCCTTTTCCTCTATTGCATCCATGGCCGCTACCTCAGGCTTGGATGCCTTGGTGGGCTTGACGCCTAAATTGCCATCTTCACGCACAACCTCAAATTTGATGCCTCGGCGCTGTCCGGCTCGTAGTTCATTTTGTGCTCCGGCCAGCTCGCTTCGCAGAACACGTGCTACGCCGGAGCTGATACTATGCTGTAGCTCATGTTCCTTCATCATGTGGGTGAGACCTTCTCGAAGGCCATTTATCTCTAGACCTTCAGGGATTCGCCGAACCAGGGTGATGGGGTCAATGGCAGTGCCGACTTGCTCCAGAAGGGCACGGATGAACTTGGGCTTATCCATGCTGTAATCCAGCACATCTTTCCATAAATCAGGGTCGTCTTGGTCCTTCGCGAACTCGATGGCTTTATGCACGTCATTCAGTCGGTCGATAATCAGATACAAAGCACGCTTCATTTGGCCCGTTTTGGAATAGAGGTAGACTAGCTCGTCATAATGCGTGAAGATTTCACATTCTTGGACGGCCTGTGGTTGTTAGCTTACATTTCCTTTGGTCAAGAACAGCATCGGACAGGTTAGCAGGCTTACCTTCTCAAACGCATACGAGGTTGATGACTTCAAAAACTCCATCAACAGATCTCCGTCGTGCAGCTCTCTGACGTACATGGCAAAGACATGCACCGCCAGATCGGCAAACTCATCCACAAGGGACTGACTCTCCATGACCAACCGCTCAATGTTCTCCCCTGTGTGTTCTTTGATGCCCTCGCCCTTCCAGAGTCCCTTGAGGTAAAAGTAGAGGTATAGGTGTAGCTCTTGAGCCTGCAATTGCTCCACTACGACGCTTGGCCTTAGAAGTCCGTGCTGTGCTTCATCGACCAACAATTTGATTGCTTCAGATGTGGCTTCCGCAACGTCTGCCTGTGACATACGATCAAGTTTCTTTGCTGGAACTCGCAAGCCGATGAAGCTGGGAATATCATCCGCTACAGCATCGGCGAGGTGATTTTCTCTGATCAATCGAAATGCAGAGCGTGCGTCCTGTAGTTTGATATAGTACTTCAACGACTCACGATGCCTGCCACCAGCCTCTAGTACCTAGCGAGACTTTCCATGACGATTCGCCAATCTCTACCTTTCTCCCCATCTTCAACGCTGTTCTCCCGGACATCCCGGTAGTTCAGTTGGTTTTCAAGTGCTGTGACGACAGTCCTGACATCGAAGAGGTCGGTTGGCCAACGATCCAGCAGTTCCTTGAACCGAACTTTGTCAGTCTGAATGTAGTGGCCAAGTACGACTTCGTATATGGTGGTTGGAAGAGGGGTATCCAAGGACTTGGAGGGCATATGGTCTGTGATCTCGTCGAATTTGGTGGCACCAGCAAATGTCCACACCCATTTCTCCCATCTTTCTGGAGACTTGATCACTTTGCCACAAACTTTGCCAGCGGCTGCCCAGTCGCCGTCTTCAATGAGTTCTTGGATCCACAGCTCCCCGACGCGTCTTTTCTCCCTTTCAGTTGCAGATATTACACCTGCAGATATAGTGTCCGCCACGGAATTTCCGTCGTAGAAGTCGTCTGCGCTTCCATGTTGTCTAGATGAGGTCGGTGGAGCACCATCATATGGCTGCTCAGCGGTCAAGATGTCGGGGTTCTCGTCCAGGAGCTCCCAAGCCCTCTGGTACTGTTGCTGTTCCAGTAACCATAACAAGTGATCGGCCAAGTCTCTCTTAGTACTGAGGACACAGTCATATGGGCTGTGGATAAAAATCTTGACGCCAGGTTTCGCAAGATTCGGATGAACAGTGTGAGGCCTCGTTTGGCCAGAAGCTGACCGCACGGTCCCAGTTGTGCTTGCAACCCTCGAGCCGCTGCCGCCATCGTCGCCGCTTTCTCGGCTTCTGATGCTTGCGCCAGAGTTGAACAGGGATTGAGGGTTAATAGCAGCGTGCCACATGCCCGTACCAAGTCCGGCTAACGCCTCCAGTGCCCCTCTTGATGACGCCACAGCAGACGCCGCGTTTCGAGCAGGCAAAACACCTAAATGATAGTCGCTAGAAGACAGCCTCTCATGGCGGCTGAGACTGAGGGGGTACTTGTCAACTTCCGTCTGCGAATCCAAGTCTATCAGCCTCAGCTCGGGTGGCGGGTTATTATGGCAGCGTCGAACGCTATCCGAAGGTTTGCTATCCCCTGACTCGATTGAAGCTTGGGACTTATGCTTGCTTCCCTTTGATGCCTTCGCTGGTGACTGTGCAGGCTCATCGTTCTCGTCGTCCTCATCCTCGTCAGATGTACAGAATGACAGCACAAGCAAGAGATTCTGGGTATATAGCGAAATGCCAGAGATGATGCAATCCATCCGCAGACTAGTCCTCAAGTTAGTGAACGGATCTTGTGTTGGCTCCACGGTTCTCACATTTTGACAATTTCGGCGCGACCCATGGTCTTCTCGCCAGCATGCTTGCCTATCCCAAGACCTCCTGGATGAACATGAATAATCCAAATTGTGCCACCCCAACCAACCAGAAGTCGCTCGATGTATTTCTTGCCCATCACAGATCGTTCTCGCAGACGATCGGCAGTTGGCGATGCTATATCGCTGGATGGGCCACCGTCTGATTCGTCAACCTCCACTGCGGTCTCATCAATCCATTCAGCTCGTCCTTTCCATACGCTTGCCATAGTATCCCATTCCTCCGTCTGAGGCCGGTCGATATGTCCAATACGCTTCCATCCATCATCGGCGTCTATGCTATCGAGATGCAAGTGTGACCTCATGATTTTTATACCATGTTCGTTTAGCCATACCACATATTTTCCAGACAAAGCCCACTTGATACAGCTAATAGTGCCTTCTCCAGAATGAATCACAGTGTCCTTTTTGCTATTGTTCCCAAGTCCCATACTGCCAAGCCAACCAGATGCCGTCGCAGCAGCTGTGCCTGTTGTGGTGGAAGTACTGCGGCCTTGGCCACCCCCCGTGGTAACAATAAGCTGACCAGCCAATCCGCCAGACAAATACGTGCGATCATGCTTGAATTCTGGAGACAGAGCTACAGCTTGGACCGGACGAGCAAAATTGCGTAGTTGAACGTCTTTTACGTCCGTTAGCGACTGAACACAGACATTGCCATCCATTGAGGATGTTGCAATGTATATATCATTTGATGGAGTCTTGGGCACAGGTAGCGGTTCGCGAGTTCGTCTTGATGAAGGTGCGATATTAGGCTGTCGAGAAGCCGATTGGCCTTGAGATGCTTGAGTGGTGTGCGACGGTTCAGGCTTGTCTGTTGGCAGCGGTGGTGGGTACGGGGATATCGATATTCCTGTGACGGACGCAGAATGTGCATGGTAGACTCGAAGTGAGTGGAACGTAGGTAGCTGTACTACGTGCTGAATGGCAGTCAATATAGGGCAGCTTGATATCAAGAACAGTAATCTGACTTACAATGTTTCCGTTGTGCGTGCCAATGATCTACCTGCGATTAGCCTAGGTCTGTAGGGAGGAGTCTTGAATACTCACCATCTTGTCTCCAGTCACCAGAAACGCACTGGTGGCGTCACCATTTCGATATACGGCGCCCAGATACTGCGTTAACCGAGCGTATTTCAGTTGGGGTTCCTCCTCTTCCTCGTCCTCCTCTTCCTCCTCCTCTTCTTCTTCATTTCCGTCTTCCTCATTGTCCTCTACATTATCGTCGTCTTCGTCGTCGCCGTCATCGTCTTCTGCTCCAGCGCCCTTATTAACGTCTCCTTCATCTACATCCTCCTGACGGTCTTCTTCAACTTCGGCGCTGGCGCTGTCTTTGTCGCCTGCTTTGTGTTGCCTAGCATTATTGTCGTCGTCTTTAGTCGCATCTTCCTCCTCACTGGGCTTCATTCGAGGCTCGGGTGCATTGTCCGGTGACTCGTAGATCCCGACAGGTTGTTGCTCGCTTTGAGCAGACTCGTGCGCCTTTGAGGACTCAGGTACATTATCTGATATTGTTTCAGGCAACGGCTTGACCACTTCTGTAGGGGAACCATCGTGCGATTTGGACTCGTTCAAGCCGTCGCCCAGCGATGGCGACCGATCCGTCATGACGATGGTGGCATCAGGCTCATTCTGTATGGCTGTACCAACGCGGGAATCCGACCAATGCAGGAAGCGTGGGACAGTGATAAACAAGTCAGAGGAGTCTAAATGTTGATACGGGGAGAAGGCGCGATTGTAAGGATAGTGAGAAGGGAGGAATCCTGTTGAAGTGGGCTCAATAGTTGTGTAGAGTCGGCCGAGGAGCTTTGCAAATGAGGTAGGTTCCTTGGAGCTCTACGTCACGAGCTTCAAATGCGCGTGGAGCGGCAGCAAGCTATGACAAACATGGTACAATTAGCTAGCTACTATGTAGGCTCAAAAGCCGCCCTCGAGCACGCTGTGGACGCCCTGAAGGTCCCCGCCAAACCCCTCATGCACAGTGTATCTCTGTCTGCCTAACCGCTTCGCACGCCACTTAATCATCACGAACTAACAAAAGAAACGCGTCAGTTCGCGAGTCCATTGCTGCACCCACCCGCTCCCGATACCCTAACTTGATATACAGTTGCGTTAGGCTGCTTTGCATTTCCTGCACTTCAGCCCGTTTCCGGATGGAGCTGTCACGATCCCGACCTTAACGACCCAGTCCACGTCGGCCCGCACTCGGCATTCCCACCATTGACCAGAAGCGAGGTTATCTACCAACAGCTTATGGAGCAAGCTCGACATGGCATCTGTGAGGTCTCTAGGGCTGCATCAGCCCTCCGGCCTTCACCATGCTGTCGAGGAGCAGCTTCTTCCTCCGAATGCCCCGGCCTCCATGTACACGTGGGACATCCTGACCGACAACGATAATGGCGAGCCTGTTGAAGACGAGTTGCTGACGACCGAGTCTTGTGTTATTTGGTGCCGGGGAAGGATCTTCCGCAAAACTTTCAAGTTCCATCTCGAAAAGGAGCCCATCATTCAAGCTCTGCTAGCCTACTTTCCAGCTTCCGAAGACGAGAAACCCGTCGCCAATGGCACCAAGAAACCGAAGAGGGATGCAACAGCACCTCCTGCGCTCGAGAAAGCACTCGTCGTCTTCCTAAAGACGCAGGCGCATATCTACTTTCTATCTGGAACGAGTCATATAGTCCACATGCCGTTCGAGGTCGAATCAGCATGTGCTGGTCCCGTAGGAGTCATAATACAAAGGAAGCAAAAGGCAGAAAACGTAGCCCCGATTGGTCTCAAGTTTCCTCGAGTTCCGCCAAATTCTTTTGTCTCATCGCAGTTGACTGCCTTTCAAAGCTCACAACAGACTACGTTCTCGGTAGAGGGGCTTGGCAACCCAAGATCACTTCACATGGGGCTTAGTTCGACGCTGGAAACCATGTGGGACAGACCACCGGAACAGCCAGAATCACACTGGCCCCGGATTGTGTCCCTGAGAGATCCATTTCTGGATATCGGCCTCGTCGTGACAGAATCTGATGCTCGTCATCCAAGAGGTGCTAGGCGAAGCCATTCCAAAAAGTCGATTTTTCTAGATCCGGCCGAAGAGATTTTACATATCGAGCAAATCGAGTTCCCATGGTTGCCCAAAGCATCAAACGACTCTATCATTCTCGCCGTAACAACGAATCGCGAAACTAATACTTGCTCCATTTGGAGGGTGGCGTATCTAGATCCTGAGGATCCATTCATTGGGCGACGTAATGCCGCCAAGACGAAATCTGCTCGGCGACGAAGCTCCATGCAGCCTGCATTCGCTAGCGGTGCCTCAACACCGGTTCAGCAAGGTTTAGGTGATACTTTCGGAGTACCTTTGCCTGGAAAACGGCAGCGTAAGAGTGAGCATCGCAAAAGCGAAAAGGTTGAAAAGATGGAGAAGGTTGAGAAGGTGGAGAAGCCTTTAGACCTGGTTTCATCATTGGAGAAACACGACAAAGAAGGATCCGGTACCACTAGGAGAAGTTCCCGACGACTAAGTTCAATGCTGGCCAGAGCGGATCTGTCTGCTTCCCATGAGAGATCAGCTTTTGCAGAGCAGCCTTTGATGCCTGGCAGCGGACAGCAGTCCAAGCGCTACGACTCACACGGTCATCACCATGCACGCTCAAGCTCGAGCTATCACCAACAGATCCATCCAAGCTTAAGCAGCCTTCTTGAAGCTCCTATGGAAGTGGGACTTGACGAAGGGTTTCACAACATGGGTCTTGATGACCACGATTTTGATGGGCTGCAGCACGAGATTGTCTTCAGTAAAATTCACACAATCGCTTTGAATAACTCCAATGTCCGCTATTCAGTATCAGATCGTCCCGCTCGTACTCAGTCGAAGGTTACCATTCTTACCGCGCCAGCATTTGCCACGGACAGCCATCAGCGTGGCCAGCTCCTTATTGGTATCCAGGACTCAGTGGAAAAGCGACTTGAGTTGCTGATGCTGCATGTAACTATGCAACCAAAGTTTGATTTGGCTGTGAAGACTGGTAGAAAAGATGCACAACGTGTTGCCTTAACCTCGGTGGTTCCAGGAGAATTGCGAAGTGTGCGGAATGTGGTTGATTCTTGTAAACTTGTTGATGGTGATCAGTCAGTCCTTTTAGTCCTCTCCGAATCAATGGATGGGAGGCATGAGCTCAGCACACAGGCACCCTGGAGTGAGCTGACAAAAATATCATTATCCTTGTTGTTCGTCGAAGATACCCGGAGTTTACAATACAGGGGAAGAGCAGTAGATCGAGACGTGAAACAAAAAAGGTCCGAGGTAATTGACCTCAGCAATGGTAGCATCGTGGGCATTCGTCACCCACGGCAGCGCGGAGTAGCCGATGTTGTGGATACTCAGGGGCGCCTTCATCAGCTAAGAATTCAACTGCAACCGACCTGTCCTCAAGTTTCGAATGTTCTGAACATCTGCCGGAGTATTTTGTCGGACTGTCTCGGGGAACGTGTCCATGCAGGGTGGACTCATGTTATGCAGTGGTTGGCTTACCAAGATTCACAAGTCTCTAGTCTCGAATGGTCGGCATTGGTTATCCTCCTCCTGGCAATATACTTGAACCTCGGTCGGACTGAATCCAGGAACTTCCAAACAACTCGTCTCCCAGTTCGGAAGAGGAGACCTGCATCTGGCTCCTTCGACCCTGTTAGGGATTCAGACGATTGGAAGGCCTTGGAAATGGATGTAACTCCCAATTCCCTTGGTTGTCCAGTTTGGATGATGAATCAAGGATGGCAATGGGCACTTGAAGAAGATGCCGATGATGCCATGTCTCCCCAGGGTGATCAGAGCTTTTCTCCCAAGTTCATTACAAGACACATCTCCTTTGCTAAAGAGTATATCAACTCTTCGCTTGGAGATACCGCTTTTGGCTCTTCGGGTTATATGCCCACTTCCCTGCACAGAAACCCTGATGCTCGTCGCAGAGTAGCCATTGATATCTTCTTAGCTCTTCACCTCCTCCTCGAGGAGCAGAAGCTGAGCATTATGACACCCGAGTACGGCAGCCCAGGTCGTGCTGACCTTCGCGTTGTTTTGTGCCAAATCTCTAGGTGGTTGAGATGGCACAGCTTTACCTCTACGTACGAGTTGGGCATACAAGAAGACATTGATCAGCGTCATGATGCAGGTTTGTCCTCCCACCATTAATCCCATCATCAACCGACAAACAATGCTAATATTACACAGACTTGAATCTCAGACCACCAATTCCCCAACCTCCCAATAAACCAGATATTTTCGAGTGGATTCAGTCTCGCTTTGTTGGTATGCAAGAGATAAGCTATCACACTCCGGCCGATGTATACTACACGAGTTCTCACTTGTCGGAGACGGAAAAGGAGCAAGACAAACGATGGGATACTATTGTTCCTCGGACCCTGATGTTCAAGCAATTCTTCAAGAGGATCGATATCGAATCGACGCCCGTGCAAATGGTGGAGGCAATGAATGATTGTGGGTTGACGGGCAGTGTATTAGAAACACTTCCAGAGGCCATTCTAGCTCCCCTTCAAGATGCGATCTCGCTTTGCCAACCCCATCCCCCAAGCTATTGGGATAATACCTTGCTTAACTTGGTAAAACGGGGTGACATAAGCCTCGCTGTGACACCTGGGCAACGGCATCGACAGGCAACCTCAAATATTCTAGTAAGTTGAGTTCCTCTATCGATCCTCTGCCCAATGCTTACGAGACCAGATGCCCACCCATACAGCCGCTTGGGACTTCCGACTTCTCTGCCAAAGCGTTGAAGAAACGAATAATGTCGGTTATGACGAAGGGGAGGGGACGGAGCGTCAAGCTGTTATTAGAGCCCTATTCAAGGACGACCGCCGCCTCAATGAAGCACAAGATCTGCTATCTACTCACAAATCTCGAATTGTTCAACTTCATCCGAACCCAAGTTGGCCAGAAAGCGAATACCTTGAAAAACAGAAAGAGCTGGTTTCTAGAGTTGCTACTGGCACTCTGGCTATACCTGCTGGGAGAGCATTGCTTTATTTTGGTCTACGCTTCCCATTGATCACACAAAAGTTTCACATCAGTGGTTTCAACCTCAATTGCATTGTGAAACCAGGCAATGTTACTGTCGGTGTGGATAAATCCTTATTTACCGAAGAGAAGGTATGCTGGGGCTTTTTCCACCAGGGTGTGGCAGCTGGTTTGGCCATTTCTCCAAAGTCCAAGGGTATTGACACGTCCTGGATTCTCTACAATAAGCCTGCGCAAGAGTTGAGCAATAGACACGCTGGGTTTTTGCTCGCTCTTGGGTTGAACGGCCACCTCAAAGGGGTTGCTAAATGGGTTGCTTTCAAGTATTTGACACCGAAGCACACTATGACCTCCATCGGTCTGCTACTGGGCTTAGCAGCTTCTTACATGGGCACAATGGACTCTCTCATCACCCGTCTCTTATCGGTTCACGCCACTCGTATGCTTCCCCGAGGCGCGGCTGAATTAAACCTCTCGCCTCTTACACAGACGTCAGGGATTATGGGCATAGGATTGCTATACTGCAACAGCCAGCACCGTCGTATGAGTGAGATAATGCTTTCTGAAATAGAACATATTGAAGAAGAGGATGAAGAAGAACCATTGAGGAGCGAGTGCTATCGACTTGCATCAGGTTTTGCTTTAGGGTTCATCAACCTTGGCAAAGGCAACGATCTCAAAGGACTGCACGATATGAGGCTCACAGAGAAGCTCATTACGCATGCTACGGCGACCAAGAACGTCGATATCGTCCATGTGCTTGACCGTGCATCAGCTGGCGCTGTCATGGCAATTGCGCTCATCTTCATGAAATCTGAAGACCAAATAGTCGCGCGCAAGATAGACGTGCCCGATTCCATCCTCCAATTCGACTATGTACGCCCAGACATTTTGCTTCTCAGGACCGTCGCCAAAAACTTGATTCTATGGTCAAGTATTGAACCAACTTTCACATGGATTGAGAATAATCTGCCGGGTCCATATCGTGTTCGCCATAGACTGCATGGCGTAATGAGTCTCCGTTCGACTGATCTGCCATTCTATAGCATCTTGACGGGGCTCTGCTTCTCGATTGCCCTTCGCTTCTCTGGCAGTGCGTCACCGAAGGTACGAGATCTTTTGCTCCATTACCTGGATCAGTTCATCCGCATATCGAAAATCAAGTCTTCAAGCCTCAACTCCGGTGGGTCTCCTTTGTATGATGAGGAACTTGCTCGATCAAATGCACGCATGTGTCAAGATATTTTGGCACTATCTTGTGCCATTGTAATGGCTGGTACTGGTGATATTCCCGTACTCCGTCGCCTGAGAGCTCTTCACGGTCGGGACGATGGAGAGACACCTTATGGATCTCACCTAGCCGCTCATCTTGCAATTGGATCGCTATTCTTAGGCTGCGGGACAGTTACGTTTGGGTCCAGTAATATAGCTATTGCATCCCTTCTCGTCGCATTCTATCCCATATTCCCCACAAGCGTCATGGACAACCGATCACACCTCCAGGCATTCCGATACTTCTGGGTCCTTGCAACAGAGCAGAGGTGCCTCGTCGCGAAAGATGTCATCACATCACAGCCAGTGTCCGTATCAGTCCAGATTACCATGAAGTCAGACTTCGCTGCCGATGCTGTGCTCTATCGGACCACTCCCTGCCTTTTACCCCCTCTGGATCAGATTTCGAGCCTCTCGACCACATGTGGCCCACAGTTCTGGGATGTGAAGCTAGACTTTTCCAATGAAGAGCTTCGAAAAGCCTTTGCTGAGACGCAGAGCTTGTACTTGAGGAGACGACCCCCGCGCGAAGGGGCGTTCACATCAACCCTAAGGGCGCTAGGCAAGGATGATCGAGGAGGAAATCCTTTAGAATGGGTCTTTGGGTTGAAAGCACTCCGAGGCATCAACTACGCCGAGAAAGCGGCTGTTCTCGAAACCAGCGAGGAGGATCAAGAAGCCGGTGGCGCCGTGGACGCCAAACTAGAAATGGAAAGGGGCATTGCAGATGGGGGTGATAGAGAACGCCTCGAGGGAGCAAGGATGCTCTTCGAATGGGGCGCGGTTCGGAGCCGCCTCGTGCAGTCGACCGACGCAACGGCACACGATAGTCAAGCTACAATTACGGCGTCACAGCCGCACGGCAATACCTTACGACCCGGGTCGAGTTCAGAGGAGAAAACGACAGGCGATGACGTTTGGTGGATGCGCGACAGCGCAATTGAAGAGCTCAAGGGTCAGGTGTGGCTTGCGGCGCGTGGAAGCGAGCAGTAGGAGTGCGGTCGACCACGTCGGCCTCGGACGCGAGGGTCCTACTTCTTAACGACTATGAGGTTGCCAAGGAGAATGTGATGTGGGAGATGGTGGAGGCTATGATGATGCGATGATGATATGAACCATCTTACATAATGGCGTGCATGAGCTGGTGAAATAAAGGGATATATATATATATACATATACATACGACGAACATGCATTCATTCACCTCGAAAAGCAGCAGAAATTACATCACCACGCCCCTGACAGCGAAGCCGAGACATAGAGACAAGCGGGCACATGGAAGATCAAAATACATCATTTATTGTCACTCCATTCCGCACATAGACTGCTAGGCAAAATTATCCCTTTCCCTCATCCTCTGCTATCGCGGTTCGTCTCCCCTTCCCTTATCTGCACATCCCGCTTTTTGCAAATTCCCTCTCCAACCCCCGGTTCTTTGTTTGTCCGAATAAAAACGCCATGCAATGCAAACCGCATCACCGGGGATATAAAAACAGAATTTTGTGTGAGGTGGGCTTCGTTCTCTCTAACCACTTGGTCTTTCCTCCTCCTCCTTCCATGGTTCCCCGTTTGCCATTTTCGATGTGTGGCGGACATGTGTCATGTTCGCACCCACTAAAAAAAAAAAAGGCTCGGGACTGTTAATATCGCTGAGGTGTTCTACGCCTGATGCCTCTTAGCAACACGGCGCTGCAGAATAGCGAAAGGTCTCTAATTGATGATATCGGATGCAAGAGCCAACTGATTCACCTCCTTGACCCACACGTCTCTAAAATACGTAAACCACACGTCGACTCCTTTACTTGGACACAGCCGCATTCAAGACTTGTGTCCTGAAGAAACCTCCCTTCGTCTTCTCAATCACCTGCTGATAGACGTTGTTAGGCGGGTGGTTCATGATGACGGTGCCATTTTGGCTATCAATCTTGGCGTCTAGTCTTGTCTCGCGGATCAGGTTGACAATCCACTTCTCGCCCTCATCAGGGTTCAGGCCAAGCTTGGCGCTCAGGTCGCGAATGTTCATGCGGCTAAAGATCTTGCAGTAGCTCTCGCAAATGAGATGTCGTGCAGCGCTGACAAAGGCATCCGCTGATGAGGCAAGGAAGAAATCGGCGCGGCAGACTTCCTCAGCCTGGCGGAGGGCGTCACGGGCGGCGTCAAAGTCGTGTGCGATGTACAGGGCGTTGACGAACTGGGTGATGGGGTCGGAGTACTCGTAGGCCTCCTGGCGGACATAGCGCACAATATCCTTGAGCTGCTTCTGCTGGATGGAGCTGTTGCGAGCGCGGGTGCGGCCGGTGATAACGGCGGCAATCAAGTACCGCAGGACCCAGGGGCAGGATGTCTGGATGGTGTTGATGAAACCCGCGGAGAAGAACATCTCCAAGATGGGCTCACGGGCGGCTTCAAAGTTAAAGAGTGGGAACAGAGCCCAGTGTACCAGCATGGTGCGGTGGTCGAGCTGGGCACGGGGGTTGTTGAAGAGCCTGGTGTCGATTCCTTCCCGGACATTCTTCAGCTCCTCCACAGCAGATTCCCAGTTAGTAGACAGGATCTCAGAACCGAGCTTGCCCCATGTCGAAGCGGCCACCTTGTCGTTATCGGTCGACAAGACGCGGAATTGGTACAGCATGTCGGCAGCAGGGCCGTACTGGCCACATCGGAACCGGAACTGTCCAAAGTCGTAGAGCGCGTTCACCATTTCAACGGTGACCTATATTCCGTCAGCATTGCAACCCCTAGCCTTCTCCTTGATTGCTTTCCTTTTGCAAGACGCCTTTCCGTCCTCCAATATGACTCACCCATGTTGGTTCTTCAGGAACTCCAAATTGGCAAACCTTGTCGCTCTCAGGCCGTTTACAACCTCGTCTTGTGTCAAGAGATCCGCAATCTTTGCTGTGGCGTTCTCGTATTTCTCGAGCTGCTCAAGCACCTCCTCCCTCTTCTTGTGTACTCGGCAGGGGCCGTGTTCGTGTCGTGCAGTTGGCAGTAGAGAGTGGCGACGTAGTCCATCATGTTGGTGTCCTCCAGAAGCTTAATCTTTCCGGCCTGGATCTTCTTGGCCTTCTCATCGTCACCCTTCTCCTCAGCCTGGAAGCCCTCAAATTCCAACAAGGGGAACAGCAAGTGTCGGCTGAGATGTGGTGCCACCTTGGGCATAATGGAGCCCTCAGCGCCGACGGTCTGTAGAACGTCTTCCATGCTGGGCGGTGGAGAAAGTTGGTGAAAATGTGTCGAGTAAACGGCTCGGTTCGGTTCGTTGAGGGGAGGAAAATTCGAACTTCGTCGCTGCGACACAGACAGAATTCGAGAGCGCCCTAATTCTCACGTCGAAAGTAATTGCAATGGAGGGGCAGATTTTTGGTGATTTTCGCCAATAACGCTGGTGTGGGGGTTTGGGCAGTGTGGGCGCCATCCTCCGGGATTTTGCCGGCCGGCTGCTTGGAGCATATCATGTGACCTTGATATTTTCCAGGTAGGATAGCTTCAACTCCTTGATTGGCGCTGTAGAAAGGTTGTCTGACACACGACTGGTGCATCGAAAAGTCACCCTACTAGGTGCGATAGACAGCAATTTTGCTGCATGAGGACTTTGATTTGATTCAATTCCCTTCCCCCCATTTATCAAGCGTATTTTCCTCCACGAAACCGGCTCATTTCACTCGCATATACATTCGCGACGGCATCTCTCCCACATCTCACAACCCTCCAATCTGCTACGACCGATCCTCACAATGAGCAAACTCCTCAACCGAGCAGCTCTCTGCTGCCGCCAATCTTCCCTCCTCCTCGCCACCCCACGCCAACAACTCCCAACTCTCCTAAAACCTCAGTCGGCCCACCTCTCCCTCCGCGCAAACCCCAACGCTGCCCGCTCCAACAACCCAAACGCCGGCCTCAAAATCGCCCCGAGCAAACGACCACTCACCCGGGCACCGACGCCGCCGCCCTCCAAGTCACCCGAGGAACTTGCCAGCCTGACGTACCTCGTGCGGCGCCCCCCGTCGATCCAGCTGCCTGTTTACAGGAGGTGGATGTCTGGTGGAAACCGCCAGGTTATACTGATTAAGAAGGTCGATGGAGATAGGCGGAAGATGCTGGATGACCTTGCGGTCGACTTGGGTGTTGCCAAGGACGACTTGAGGATTAATCCTACTACACAGCATATAGAGATAAAGGTGAGCAGCCCCTCGGGACTTCATTCCCCCTCGGCCACTCAAATAACTAACATCACTTCTTTAGGGGGATTTCTACAATCAGGCTCGGGATTGGTTAGTGCAGCGCGGGTTCTAGAGGAAGGTGGATAAAGAGCGATAATTAGATTCATCACTGTACAGTAAACAAGTGGAACTTGATGGTTCAGCCATCCCAGTTGGTATGATATGTATAACTTCATCGTATTGACGATCACACACAAATGTACAATACAAATATAATTCAACACTGAATCCGACAATCGTGGTATCAGCAACGTCCTCCATCCATTCCATTTGCATAAACGCCATAGGTTGGCCCGAGTCAATCCACTTTTTCCAAAAGTGAGCCGGCTGCCAGTCATTATCTCGATCTCAGTACTCACTGCCGCAGATGTTTTTGTATAACCAAAAAATAAATAGAACGCATTCTCCATGGAGAAATCAGGTAAGCATCGACGTGTTCTTGATAACGCCTCAGGGAACACCCAGTGGGTCATGTTCAGAACTCCATGTTAACAACAGCAGTTAGTTGCTGCAGCAATCCCTCCTTAGTCCAATCCGGTGATTGCATCATTAATGCCTTCATTAGTGTTTCTGTCGTTGGCAAAATATCTTTGGGGATGACGGGAGCAGAGTTGCCCGAGTCCCTGGCCTTTTCAAGTAATCTCTTGAGCAGTGACATAGCAACTACAACAATGTAGACAAGTTCAGGGTCTTTTCGAATAGGGGGCCGATTAACGCCACGCCCTGTCGGCGGTGGCTGTGGAGGATTGTCATACAAGACGCTAAGCTCCTGAATGAGTCGCGTGAGAGTCTGTGCCAGGCCATTGCCAGATGTCAGCCATGCTTGGGGTATCCCTGTGTCGGCTCCAGGTGCAAGCGAGGCTAATATTTCGGCTGCTAGAAGTCCTTGCATCAAATATGGCTTGCGAGCTTCGATGAGGGAAGGGTGTTCAGGTGATCGAAATGATGCCCTGGATTTTTCTGGAATAGGTGATATGGCAAGGGCGAACGTTCGCGTGAGCAAGTCGTAGGCCGGCGTGTTGGTAGCATCAAGCGCAAACAATGTCTTGTAATGACCACGGTTCGGTTCATCTCGGGCGAACAATTTTGCCAAAGCATCGACTGCATGTGGTAGATAGGGATGAATACTCGGGTCATAGGGTGCGAAAAGAAGCGAGCCGTGAGATGTCGTAGGGCCAGGAGACGGGGCAAACGCCAACAAGAATTGCAGAAGACACAACCCCTGCTCACGGCCTGGGATTTGTATCGAGCCTGCAATATTTGAGAGAAGAACAACAACGTCCTTCATGAAATCAAGTGTGTTGGAATGCAGTCTGAGAGCATAGTCCGTGTCCCAAGATAACGAATGACGACGCAGAGAAACTTGATGACGGACTCCTCAGCCAGAATAAAATGATTGTCATTCTGTTCGCCGGGGAAAGAGAAGTTTCGCAAAATGGTGGTGATGCATATTAGTTTATCGATGGCTCGATCCAGTTTGTATTCGCTCGTACCAAACGCTGGAATCTCTTTCAAAGCCCAGCGCTCCGTCCTGCAAGCGCGAACAACATCCTCGTAGGGTGTGAGTTGAATTTCGTCAGATACTTCCACAGTATGCTCCGCCAGTATTTCGACCTGCTCCTCAGCGCAGTCGATCAGACCGTCGACTAGGTCATCACAGAACCGAAGTTGCATGAAGTGCATTTGATTCAGTGATGAAGAAACCACTGCCAGTGTATCAAGAGCAAGTCGAACTTCGCCATGCAATCCACTCTGTAGACTTCGTGACAGGGCATGAATATCAATGCTACCTAGTTCGTTGATAGAAGGTACAGTGGGCTGCCAGCGCTCCAGTTCCGTTCCCAGCATGTTGGCAGAGTGAATATCAACACCGCCATACGTCAACAGCTCTCGAGCGCAAAGGGGGGTAATCTTCCGACTTCTGTCGCAAAGGAGGCATTGCAGGTTCAACATTCGGTGTAGGCAGCGACCCAGCCTGTCGCACATCACCCTGAGCCCCCGGTAGGCCTCCTGGTCTTTGAAAGGCAGGAGAGGGCATTGAGAATTCATTAGCTGCAGAAGGGGTCCTATTATGCGCATTTGGCGGTTGCTGATGCTGTTGCGGTTGCTGTTGCTGTTGTTGCGGTTGTGGTTGCGGTTGCTGTGGCTGTTGCTGATGCTGTGGCTGATGCTGTTGCTGTTGCTGTTGCTGATGCTGTTGCTGATGCTGTGGTTGATGCGGTTGCTGTTGCGGTTGCGGTTGCTGATGCTGTTGCTGATGTTGTACGTGAGGAGTTGGCTGGCCGTTAACAGGCTGCTGACCAGACTTGACAGGAGTCTGCTGCTGCGGGTGAGGCTGTTGGCCGGGCGTTATCGGGCTCTGGTTCATCTGTTGATTGGCTTGCATCTGTTTTGGCGGCGTGCCTTGGTTTGCCATGTTTGCATTTTGTTGCTGCATCATTCTTTGTTTCTGTTGGGCGGTAAATACCTCCTCAAATTTGAGCAGGTTGCGTTCATATATCTGCTTCAGGGATGGGATCACAACAGGAACTTGTGGTGGAAGCCCCATCATCTGCGCAATAAAGGGCCAACCATTGTTCAACGCCACAGTCTTGAATCCACCCTTTTGCTGTACCGCGTGGAAAAGCATTATCAGGTTGACGGGCCGATCAGCAATCGTTGGATTTGGGTCTAGCGGAAGACCTCTAGCATTCATCAGAGCGGTAAGGTTCTTCATGAATTGCTCCGGATTAATGTTTGGCATCGGCCGTTGCTGCGGTCTCATACCACCTTGGGGCATCTGGCCATTCGGGGCTCCAGGCATCTGCTGCTTGGGCATCATACCACGGCCCATCTGGCCTTGCATCTGAGCTTGCATCTGCATGTTGCCCTGCATCTGTTGTTGCATGCGTGATTGGTAGCTCGCCACTTTCTGTTGCTCCGTCATGGCGCGTTGCTGCTGCGGATGTTGCGACTGCTGATTTTGCTGCTGCTGCTGCTGCTGCTGCTGTTGTTGTTGTTGTTGCTGCTGCATTTGAGCGTACATGTTCGCTGGCATCTGTGCCATATGTTGAGGCATTTGGCCCATCTGTTGAGGCAGCATTTGGCCGCCTGGATTTGATGACGGGCGCGGGTTCGACGGTGACGGCGCGAAGCCAGGATTATATCCCTGAGACATATTTTGCATATATGGGTTGGCCTGGGGTGTGCCATGTTCTGACGGAACTGGCGACGCCTGCGCGCCGAACTGTTGGGCGCCAGGCGAGAAAGGGTGAGGTGACGCGGTTGACACTCTCTGAGGGACGCTACCCGGTCGCATCTGGCTTCCCATAATGGGAGATGGACTCGCGTTCGCAGACCCGTTGGCTTGGAGATGGGAGAACTGACCGGCGTTCTGCTGAGGCATAGCGCCACCGGGCTGGAACCCAGGAAAGTTCTGCTGCTGCGGCGTTTCCGACCGCGTCGTGGGTAGCATTCCTTGGTTAGGCCCTGGGGAGCCCGTCATATTGTCTTCGCGAGGCCGCGGACGTTTTGATGGAATCACCGAGCTTGTCTGATACACGGGATTAGGGTTCGGGTTCTGGGGGGGATTCTGGTTCTGGAAGGTAGGCGAGGCGTGTCGCATAGGGCCGTTCTGTATGCCAGCCATCTGTTGCTGGCTGGCGAACTGAGCCGGGTTGAACTGAGCCGGGTTGGCCATCAAAGCCGATGGATCCATGACGGCTCCAGCAGCGCCGGCGTCATTCATGTGCGGGAAGCCGTTGCCATTGTGGTTGGGGACGCCGTCGTTCATCCAGGCGCTCATGGCGACGGGCCCGGCAGGCTATGCGTGGCGTCGTTAGCAATCAGTAGAGGCACGCGGCCAAGAACCCATTGACGGGCGCAATGACGGATGGAGATGGGGCCGTGACACGGCACGGAGGGTGGTGATGGACAAGGTCGAGTCGCGTCGCGGGTTGGTGGAGGAGTGTGTGTGTGGTGGTGTCGGGTTGGAAATTGGTAGACAGACGCCAGACTGGCCAGGTTGGGGGGGCGGAGTGAATAGCCTTGGGGGGGGATTGGCAGTGGGAGACCAGTGGGAGGGCCAGTGAGGGAGGCTCCTCAGTAGCGGGAAGCGCAGTGAGGAATTTCCCACAGGGTGGTCGGGCGGGCAGTCAGGGGAGGAGAGAGAGGAGAGAGAGGAGAGAGAGGAGGGGGTACCTCGTTATTGGTGGTAAGACTAGCAAAAGCCACGTACCTATTTTATACAAATGCTAGCACCGAGTCTGGGGTGTGGTGGGAAGTCGCCTGTACGGAGTACTTCTCCTCGGGTTGGTGGTCTCAGGTGGAGGGCGACGGAGACGAAATGGCCTGCTGGTGGAAGGATGGCTGGAGTGCAGCAGCAGCACAGCCCAAGGGGAAGAGGCTGGACGGAACGACTACCGTCTCAAGGAATAGTGGAGAGCGACAGATGGGAAGGAAAAATGATTGCAAGAAAGTAAAGTCGGTGGCTGCAGCAAGCGCGTGTACAGTCTCAGGGAGCACTGCTTGAAAGCGCCGAAGTAGCCCAAGCTGCGAGGGAGAAATTTTCGTGCCAGTCAGCGGCTTTCAAGGCTGCTCGCGATAAGCCTTCACAGCACCTTGACCATCAGAACCGGGGAGAGGGGGGGTTTGGGTTTCGCTAGGCGTCACGAGACGACAGAATATGACTCTATCCGTGTCCAGGGGGAGAGCAGGTCGGTCGAAGCGAGGTGAATGGCGGCGCGTTGAGAGGGTCATTGACTGCGATTTGCTGGCTGGCTGAGCTGGTTTCATCCGACAGAGAATTGCAGTGCCAAATCCGTCTAGCCGTCTCAGGTCTAGCGGCGATGACACAAGGACTAGTCGTGCGGGGGCTCTGCCCCAGGCGTCCAATCAGGGGTTGGTGTTAGTGGCGTGATATCGGTCGGCGTATCTCGCGTTAGCAAAATAGCTGTGGTCCCCGCCATTTGCCTACCAGATCAACGCGACTGTAGTACCAAAGCGTTAAGATCATGCTGACTACCGCCAACTGAACTACCGCTAATGGATAACGCAACCGGCGAGAGCCGACACAGCAAGGACTCGACCAGTTCGATCAGCATCAAACCCATTCATACCTTGAAATGTGAATCCTCGTTTGAAGGATATGCTTCTCCAAATGGAGAACCATCCAGAAGACCTGTTACGAAGAAAGTTTGCTTCCGGTCCTGGTGGGTACGCCCGTCGTTGCTTGTCATGGCACAGCCCATCTCTCTGCACCTCGGACCTTTGGCAAGATGTCTCTCCTTCGCCTAACGCTGCCATCTCGAGGCTGGAGGTCGAATCAGCACAAGATTACGCCCTGGTAGGACAACACTGTTTAGCTAGCTGTGACTCGATGGGTAGCTGAGATACGGAGCATTGGGCGTAAACATAATGCAGAATAGTCCAATGGGCGCTCCAACCCGAAGGCCAATACCGAGACTTGGTGGCATACTCTGGTCTCACCATGCATACTATATCCGTCGGCGTACGAGAGCCAAGGTCCATTGCCGAAGCGCGCGACTTGCAGCAGCATCAAATCGAGGCGTCAATCTTGAAAGACCACAGCGAAAACCCAGAGCTCACATCCCAAACACCACAACTGGACAGTTCAGTATGGAGTTAAACACCCAACTCCCGGGTGTCGGCGATTGTAGACATGGTGACTGTGCCTATGCCCATCTTCATCTGGTCAAATTTCCCATTGACCTTTAAAGACGTGCACACAAGACCTCCTCTTCTGAATTGGTCGAGCCGTGCATCACGTGTCGAAAGCCCGTGTGTCCGTCTCTTGCAGGCCCAATATCCAGCCTCGCCACAAACATTGCTGGCCGTGGTATGCGTCCAGGCATCAAGCCCATCGTGAGAGTCGACCAGCTCGGCAGCCCAGTCCTCGATGCTCGCCCCAGCCATCACGTCGTGGCATTGCCCCTGCAACCCGCCGCAATACAACCGGGTCGAGGCACCACCACTCTGGCAATCTGGTAAAAATAGCGCCACCTGCAGCCCCACCACCCCAAGGCACAGACGCCGGGCCAATTCAAGGGCCCCATCATTCCATCGTTTCGCTTCATCCTTTGACACGAGGAACACCCAGACCTGGCCATTCACGCAACTTGCGAGCATGAGACTCATTGCGAAAGCCTGGCATCAGACAGCCAGGCGGCTGGCCAGGATCGGGGCGCCAAAGCCAGGAGTTGATGTGCGGAGGCAGACGCCTCCTGTGGGTTTTCTCCAGGGTCGCTTTGTGGCGCCGTTTGACGTCTTCGCTCCACTGAGCTACAGAGGCAGGATGGGCGCAACCCCCTGTCCCGCCCGCCGCCCTCGTGGCCAGCCCGCCCCGGCTGTGAGAATGACTGTACCGACTTCTCGTAGTCGGTGTCACCATGAGTCAATTCATCACAGCGAGTCGTGTTGATAAATCTCGCGTCTTCTCTGCCGGCCAGCGAGTCTTGTTTTCAGCCAGGTTTCGTCGTTGTTGAGGGATTCCTGGAATCCAAAGCATGGCGGCGCGCGCCCGCAAGCCGTCTCCAGGATCGATCCATGTAAGTGATAGTCCGCGAATTGCACTGCCGCTGTGCACCAACCCGCCCAACAAAACGATGAAGAGACGAGGGGTCAGCCATGGTCGAAGTAAGAACAGCAACAGGGAAAAAAGAAAGAGCCACAAGATAAAGAGAAAGGGGAGAAAAGTCGGCAGCCAAGAAGAACGGGGAGAGGGGGGGTAGTTATGGGATGGACAGTCGAGGTAAGAGAGAGACGGAGGTATAGGCAAGTACCTAGCCCATCTACTATACCCGCCTAGTCAAACGGCCAGACCAGGCCCTGCTACTCATCCCCAAGAGGCACTTTGACAGACAACAGAGTCCTCCGCCAGCCAGCGTTAGTCCATTGCTGCCTGCGCCATAATTACTGCTCAAGAGTAGGTTCCCCTGTTTGCTTCCTCGAGCTGTCTGTCTCCTCGCCGTGTCTCTTGTGTGCTCTTTGGCCCAACATTGTGTCAGGCAATGTGCCTTGACGCCGGCATTGGTGTGCAGCGCTGGCTGGCTGCCTACAGGCACAGGCGTCTAGGCGGTTCTCAATCTCCACTGTGTCTACAATCTCCTGCTAAGGCATTACGGAGTACGTGGGAGATCCAGATACCCACCAGCGCCCGGTGCTTTTAAGTTTTGCGTTCCTTTCGCATTCTTATTGTGATTGCAAACATGCAGTGGCGTTGGTCAATTTCCTGCAAAGGATAATTGGATCCAACGGCACCTGGATTCAAGGCCATCTCTCTGCGGCCATCAGGACATCCTATTGCCCAGGCCTGCACTCCATCCAATTTGGGAACGCCTGATTCAGCTGGGGTCGCACACAGCACACGCAGGTCAGCATCACCTAGTAGTATCTCTGCGACAAGCGTCGAGCAGCACATGAAATACGTCCCAACAGAAGACCAGAATCAACCGTGCTCACTTTGGTTGCCCGCTAGATGTTTCGTCTTGATCATCTTCCGGGGCCTGTCGTCAGACCGCGCGGGAGACCAGGTCTTCTCCCTGGGATTGCCCTCCGTGATCCCAACGACACGTCGTCGCCATCGTGACCACGCAATTGGGCTCCCCACACTAAATTCGCTTCCTCAGTTGTAATGTAACCCTGCTTACCTGGGTAATGCTGCATGCGATAGGAACTGGAAACCTCCGCTGGTGGGCATTATGATGTGTAGGCTGTTATGCCTCAATGGGAACACGAAGCTAGGACGAAGCCAAATCCCCAAGGGCCACCACTACGACTCCGTACAAGCCCAAGCTGCTTTCAGCAAATCTCTCTATCAAAGTTTATCCTTCATATTGCAACTCGTTAACCCATTTTACTAAGTGGTTTTACGCTATTTGTAGCGAAGTGCTTGGCCTGGAGACCCTGACACTAATTTATGGGCTTTCCGAGGCTATTATTATACAGAGTGGGTACGAAGGCTTCATGATTTGCCAGCTAGGTCGCTAAGCAGAGTGGCGATTCTGCTAGTAAAGCTGGTTAGAGATACGGCTTATTATTATACTGAGGAGTCAAGTCCTGACTGCCTGCATTTATGCGAGCTCGAAGGATGTTTGGGGTCGTAACTGTCAGACATTCCTTTCCGCACGTGTCGCCTAAACGCCAGAAGCAAGGGCTCAAATGGTGTGGGTGGGTAGTTGGTTGGTCCTAAGTCCCCTGCCAAATCTCACTGCTCATGAGGCCAGCTGGGGGGGAGCAATGCCTCAGGCTTTCAACTGCCAAGTTTAGAAATGTCCAGACAGATGGCCACTATTTCACCAAGATGATTGCTATGTCACGGAATTGTCTCACACCTTCAAGACGCCAGATAAACAGTATTCCTCTCACCAAAAACTATTACACCAGAAACAGCGACGAGAACATGCACACGAGATGCAAAAAAAAATATATCCCACTCTAATCGCTTCTAATCATCCCAAAGTAAAGAATTCTCCCTAACCAAATAGCCAGCTATTGCGGAACCAGTTTCTCCTTAGTTATCTCCAGCACAGCCTTAATGCCCTCATCAAGATCATCCAATGCCAGATACTCGTCTATCCAAGCAACCGTCTTCCGCTCCAGCTCTGCCCTTTCTGTAGTCGTCTCCAGCTTCTCTTCGAGGACAGCCAAAACAACTCGCAGGTTGCGAGGAAACTCAGCTGATGACGGGCTTACACCTAGAAGTGGTTTCCGAATGTGACAAGTGCTGGTCGATGGATCGTTAGGGTAGTGCTCATCGAGCGTGTCGAGCACGTGTTGCGAGACCCTGGGCTGAACGGTAAGCTCTCTAAATGATGCAAACACATTGAAGAACTGTTCCGCGACTTCGGGCTTGAAAAACGCTTGTTTCCGAGAAATGTCGAAGATGGCCATGGGGATCGCTCCGTCCAGCGCAGGGTTGGACTTGAGTTGTGTCGCAGACTGTTTATCGATGACCTTGGCCTGCGCTGCCGAAGGCTCTGGAAGGCCGCTGTCTTGGTCGTCTTCGTCTTCGTCATCGCTTCCAATGAGACGAATCTCGTCGTCATCATTTGTCTTGTCGGGATGAAGCGCGCCCCTGCCACCCTTGACGTTCCTCTTATCCACTTTCTCCAGCCACTCCATCTCGCAACGGGCGTACTCGAGCCATAGTTGGCAGTCTGTATTGCAAAATCGACAACCCCGCATGAAGAACCCTCTTGCAGCAGCCATGTCTCCGTGTTTGGCAGATCGCCTGCCGGCCATGACCCAGAGTGACGGGTCGGTGGGCATCATGCGGAGCGCATTCGTCATGGTCCTTCGCCAACGCTTGGTGGCCTTGACGCTGGCGGTATAGGACAGGTATTCGCGCCACAGATCTCTGCTCCCGGGATGGCGATTGACACCTCTTTCGTAAATGGCCAGCACACGGCCCTGGCCAGCATGTGCCGACTCGAGGTGACGGATCTTGAGGCGCTTGCATCGCTTATTGCGCAGAGTCTCGAGAGATTGCTCCCATTGCGCGTAGGATGACCATTCGGACCATTTGTTGCCAGGCGACAGTACTCTATGCTCGAAATCGTTTCGCTTTTGGACAATTGTGCGGATTTCGTCCTAGATTACGGTCAGCCACACTTGTCCCCTAGCACACGACAGCGGTGAGAAGACGAACCTTGGAAAAGAGGCCCTTTTCCTCCCACTCTCGTAGCTGTGGTACAGCTCGTTCAAGATAAAACCTGGCTTTCTCAGCGACGCCCGCCATGATGTTCTTGTCTTGTCCTGTTTCAGACTAAACCCATACGATGGGGTTGTGTACTGGCATTTGAGAATGGATGGTGGGGTGAGCAGCGAAGGGGGCCTACAATGAAGTTTTCACGAGGCTGCTCTCAGGACTTTTTAGCGGGTCACAGTGATAGGGTGGCTCAGCCTCGCGAAAAGCTGCTGGAGTCAAGCACTACCATGTGTGGTGGGGGTCTCTTGACAGTGGTCGTAGTAACCCAGCGCTACTTGGTGAGGCTCGTTCATAGGTCAACGACAAAGAAACCTCATCACGCATGTTGTACAATTGAGGTAGAAATCCGAGAGTTTTTAACAAACATGTGTATGCATCAAGGGCTGGCTATATGGCAACTCAGGTTGGACCGAGTAAGAAACGGTACCCAGCATTGCACAAATCGCAGCCATTAACTAGTCCGCTAACTCTTATAGGGCTGACACAAGCCCACAAGTCGCTAGGACAAGAGGATGTTGTCTTCACTCACTGCATAGTTTCAACGGTAGCATCATCGCCGCTCATCGCCGGCAGCGAGAGAGAACTCTCGGCGAATTGGTTCTGCCAGCCGGTGCCGGCCAGCGAGGCAGGCTTCCACCCCATCACATGACCACCTACCCTTGATACTTCGTTAAGAGCATGCCACGGCTCTACCATACCAAGTCGCGAAATGGCTGTGTGCGGTGCCGGAAGAGAAAGGTCAAGGCACGTTGCTTATCCTCAGCTCGACCCCGCGCATATCCTGCTAACATCCAAGTGCAGTGCGATGAGGTCCATCCATCATGCGTAAGGACATGCCCGGGATAACTTCTTACCTCTCTTACGCTGGCTTGTGCGTGCTGATTGATGGCTCAGGGCGGTTGCACCCGCCACCAAGTTGCTTGTGTCTACGATCGCGTGCCCGATAGGGGGAGCCCGGCAGACCATCCAGTAATCACGACACCATCGTCATCACACACAGTTGAATCTCGCTCCCCTGCGGTCAATTACGGCTCTGTCACGCCGACAGTCGTCACAGAACTAGACGGTGAATCCACAGAGCGTCGTCTCCGGGAGCTGGCAATCCTGCATCTGTATACAACTGAGGTCTCGCCGACAATCCCAGGCACGTCCCAGCCCGAGGCAAAGCACACCTGGCAAGTCGACGTCCCAGCGCTGGCCACAGACTACGAGCCACTGCTCAATGCCGTCATCGCGGTATCCATCCTCTACATGGTTCGTACCGGGAATACCAAGCGGTTTGATCGTACCCAACTCCTCACCCACCGCGCCCAGTATCTCGAGGCAAGTCTGCTACAGTTCCGAAAGGCCTTGGACAACCCAAGTAAGCGCATTGCCGATGCCGTATGCTTCATGTCATCAATTCTATGCTTTGACCAGTTTGCGTCTTCGCGAGATCGGACTGTTGACCCATATCTCCCGCCGACTCAGTGGCTTCAGCTTTGCAAGGGCGTCATAAACGTCTACAAGGTAGCGTTGCCACTTGTCCGCGACGATCCCAATGCTAAAATCAACCAAATTGTCGAGGCCAGCACTCTCTTTGTTGCATCCGCCACCAGATTTTCCGAGGCTAATTTGTATAAATTTGCGCATTTATTGAGTCCAGAGCGCAAGATCATAGAGACCGACGGCGAGGATGCCCTCAGAGCTTACGCAACTACGCTGGGCTTTCTCGGCGACTTCATGATAGCGCATGAGGCAGGGGAGCATATTGATCTCCTGTGCAGGAAAATTTTGATATTCCCCATCTTGTTCCCGATAGACTTTGTTGACTTGGTGACTGAAATGAAGCCACGGGCCCTTGCGATAATGGCGCACTACTTTGGGCTGATGTCCATATGTAGCAAGTCATGGTTGATAGGAGATACACCAGAGCGCGAGGTGAGGGCGATTGCGGCCCATTTGGGAGACGAGTGGGCGGCAATAATGAAGTGGCCTCTGAGAATGATTGAGAAAATGGCCTCACCACAGTAGATGTCCATAGCTGCTAGCACCGTACCCTATCCAACTCGCAGCCCATTGTGGACAACATTGACCTGAATGGTGGACAGGATATTGGGCCATAAAAAGAGTGTCTAAATAAACATGCCCCTGAAGCAAAGATTTGAGCCATCAAGAAAGCTCCAAATGAGATGCTGAACTCGGATTGCCGGAAAACTAGAGGCGTTTATTTTGACATGTGCATTTGATCCTGCAATGCGAGCATTGCGGTACATCCATGTGGCATATTGAACATGCTTGGTTTCACCGGGTGCATAAGACTTCACTGTGTGTCAAAAAGACTGCAATTGAAGCATTCACATCAGTGAATGTCTGGTAAAGATACTTGAGCCCCATGGATATCAACCGGAAATGCCTATACGCGTCAATGCTAATGTCCACAAATAACCTAGAAACAGATCTTAGAAGACGAAACAAATGCTAGCCCAAAACGAATTAATGAGGGGGTTCCTCAATCTCCACCACGTTCTTCGGGATGCCCTACAGAGAAATGCTGATCATGCCCTCGTCAGCCGCTCCGCCAGAACACCGCCATAGAGCTTGCCCGTGATCTTGGTCATGCACCCTGAGCTACGGGGGAGAATGACAGCCAGGCGGACATGCCGCGAAGTGCTGGCTGTTTGCGGCTTCGATATCGGAGAAGCCCTGTTCTGAAAGACTCCGGGTTGAGAGTTAGCATGATCAGACAGAGGCGGAGAGGGCAATGAGCGTGCGAACCTCGCGTCTCGGGGAAGAGAGCGAGGCTCTTGCCCTGATCTGCCTCGGCGTCCTTTCCACTGCAGAAGACGAAGCGGAACTTGCGGCTTTGCGGCAGCTCTAAGGCAAGATAGGTAGCAAATGCCTGTGCTGCTGCGAAGAGGTAGTCGACGCTGACATTGCAGAATGATTCCATATCCGGGAACTGAGCTCTGCGGCCACCAAGAGTCCTAAATACGGTGTTGGCAAAGTGGACATGTCTTGACCGATAGTGTGGGCCTAGCAGATACAGGCCTCAGCGCCGGTGAGCTGCTTTAACAGCCCAAAAGGGTAGTGGAGGAAGTCATCATGTATGATGATTATGACCTTGGGGTGTATGACGACCCCTCGTCGAGGTTCTTCCTAGTCAGAACGAAGATCTCGGTGATGGCGCCGTCGTCGATGCAGTCGCGGAGGGCGCTACTGCCATCGTGGCTGGTGGTGCTGGTGATGATGACCTTTATGGTCAATTGGGTGTAAGTGGTGGTGGTGAAGTGTCGGCGAAGATGAGTTGTAGAGGGTGGTGTTGAGGACGTTGATGTTAGTTGTGTACTTGAAGAAGGTGATGGAGGCAGTGATGATCGTGAATTAGATCGATATCGAGATACTTGGCTGTATTGTAGCAACAAGTCTCTCGTCAATCCCAACAAAACATTCGAAAAAGGACCCAGCGACTTGTATACTTCTGCACGCTACATGTCGCAGCTCTCCCTCCAGCGATCTACAACCTTCGCGTATGGCTCTTTAGGATCCACAAGGGGCAGAACAAGGACTATATTTCCTGCTAAAGCCACAGCGATAATAGTGGTTAGAGAGCGGGCATGTTGTGTGCAATTGAGGTATGTTTGCTTGACTATCGGGTAGGCGGCGTATAATTGGCGTCTGCAAGATAGCTGTGCGAAGTAATTACCCGCTACGCCCCTGCCATCTCAGAACCAGACGCTACTAACCGGGCCCAACACCCGATTGGCTAGTTTGGCCACGGAAAGAGCCACCAATACGCGCCGTTGGAGCATGTGCATATGCTGACTTTACAAGGCGCGGTAGTGTTGTAGAAGGAATTTGTCACCTTAGTCTTTTATACGCCGCCAGCTTCATTGGGGGCTCGTTGGTTCTAAATTGGAGAGATGTACATTTCTGAATAGACGACCGGGACAGGTGGGATGAATGACCGTGATCGGCTTTCTTTGTTTGCATGTAATTGGTCGTTGTCAGTGGTGGTGAATTTGAAAGATGAGATGAGGCTGCAAGTAGTGCATTTGTGCGATTGTACAGCTAGTAGCTCAAGACAGCAGCATAATGACAGAGATGACGGCACAATATCCACTAATTAATCAACTGGGTAGTTTGGGTGAGGTGTCCCAAAGGATGGGTAGCTCGGCAGCAGTGAATCTCGGGATGAACGAGCCCATTGACACACTTCTAGAATCAAAATGTGCTTTTTGAAAAGCAGGCGGAGAAAGAATAAATTCAACTTGTTAGTGTATTCTCCGGCATCAACTCATCACAGAACGGCCACCACTCTTGGTGGCTTCTCCCCTATGTACAGTCTCTATATTCTATCCCGAAGTTGCCCCAAGCCTGGCAGAATTTCATCCAAGCTCCGTGGTGATGAAATAATCACCCCCCACCACCACCACCGCCTTGCCCGGAAGATTCCACTTGTAATCATTGACCGTCTTGAAGGTAAGCCTGCCTGGCCCCATTCCCGGGAGGACGATCTGCATGTACAGCACCCGGTGACCATTGCAAATGTACACCTGGGGGATGCATCCACAGCCCTCAGCACTGCCGAACAGCGCCCCACGCTCCTCCACCATAATCTTTAACTCGACGAGCCCTGCCATGAAACGCGTGTCCCAAGCCGCCTCTTTCTGCGGCTGCTTCTTCAAGAGCTCCAGGGCTCTGTGGCGGATGCTGTGGTCGCGGCAGCACGAGGCAGCCATGAAGAGCGGTTCGCATATCGAGGGGGAGAAGGAAAAGGTTGGGAGAGGGGTGGAGACGGACGGCCCGGCTGCTTGTCTCGACTTGCGTGCGCATCGCTCCTCCCACAGCTGCTCTGCCAGCTCGACCAGGCGTAAGAACGCGTATCTGTACTTGTCCCAGCACACCTCGAAGCTGCCGACATCGACGTGCATGGTGATTTCGAGAGACGTGGACCACATCTCGAGGATGGTCAGCCCCTCCGCATCCACCTTTGCTAGGCTGTCTGACTGCTTGAGGCTGAGGAACTTGGCCTTCCAGATGCTGAGGGCGTGGCGATACTGGGTGCGCACGTCGGGCATGGGGTTTGACGTTCGCGTGCTCATGGCGTGCTTCTGCTCGAGGATCAGCGTCACCATGTTGCCAATGAGGGGCTGTAGCTCAAAGTAGGCGTCGGTTGTCGTGGCAAATGGCAGACTCGAGGGCCGCGGGAGCATCGGGCCGCGCCACGCTGGCCTCGCGAGTCCAGAACAGAGGAACTGGCCCTCGAGGCGGTTGAATAGCGCGACGAGGGACTGGGAGGGTAGTATGCTCTTGGGGTCAGCGTCCCTTGCTGCCTTGCCTGCGAAGTCCCACTGGTAAAACAGCTGCAGGCCGTTGTTTATGTGCACCATGACTTCGTGCAAGTCTCCTCGGAGGCTGCTGAGGCCGGTAAACAAAACGTTGGCGATGAGCATCGTCTCCTGGCTGGCGTGGCTCAGCTCTGGCTGGCGAACAATGTCGATGAGGAACTCGATAGCCTTGTTGTACTGTGATAGAGCAAACATATAGAGCTCCTCTCGGGATCGCCGCTCGTCGTCCGTCGCACCTGCGATGCCGAGCCTCTTGTGCATGGCCGCCACGGCGAGGGCCGCGTGCCAGACTGGCCGGTAGGACTCGGTCGCACGCATGACATCGACGGTCCAAAAGTTGCGGTCGAACGCGCCCGATACCTCAGTGACAGTCTCGGTGCGAAAGATGTGGAACATGTGCCTCTCCTGTGGGCTGGCACTTTCACACGGTGCTGTCAAGGCGGTGCTGGTCTGGAGCACAGAAATCAACGGGCGTGATTTGGGGACGCCGCCTTGCACGCTGCCTTGCACGTAGCCGCCGCATTCCCGACCTGTTGACGAGCATCGCCTGCAAGCGGGCTTCCCCTCGTCACACTTGATACGACGGGATCTATATCAAACATGTTAGACACAATGGCTAAAATTGTCATAATCACACAACCTCCTGGTGGGTGAAAGAACGAGGACGAACATACCGACATGTTGTACACCCCGTCCTGACCTTGGTGGCCCATCTCTTCCGCCGCGCCGGCTCAATGACTGACCCCTCGGTGGCACCGCTCGAGGCTCTCATAGCTGCTGATTCTGAGAGAAGTATTGTTGACAAATGTGTTGTTTGTTGCAGATTTTGGCCCCACGCGAGATCAAACGAACGAGCGAAGTGGATGGGGCGAATCTCGTGTATATGACGAGACTCGAACAAGTACGTACTGCGTGGTGATTGGTTCCTTTATATGATTACGAAAATACTGGTTCGCAGACATGTGGGCGTGCCGTGCCACCATGCGCTCTATGCATGCCAGGGGCGAGTGAGGGAAGAGAAGTAACTAAAGAGCCCCGGCAGGAGGGGGAAGAACGAAGTCTCGCGGCCAGCGCAAGAGCCGAAGGAGGACCCGAAGGAGGTCGCCTTCGGAGTGGCCCTGGAGACGACAATTGGATCCCATGTGTTGGGTTTCGACTATTGCCTAGGGCGCGCGTGGCGCTTGTTTATATCAACCAGGCCCGCCACGATGGGCTAAATGGGGCAGCTACGGTACATAGCTCTAACGGCAGCGCAGGACATCATCTACACGAAGAGCACTGGCTTATAGCACGTCAAGCACGTAAGAATATTGCACTGCAAGCAAGGACGGCAATATGCAGCGTCGGGCTCTAGGCTCTTTTCGGGCAGATGCTGCGTGAATGACGAGTAGAAGCGACGTCCAACTAGCTGTAGGACATTAGAACTTTCCGTTCTTCATCCCGCGGGGTCCCTGCTCCGCTATAGAGTGGGAGTAGCATCTTTGCTGCATCTTTCTGGAATCCATGGTCGACGAGGCATGGGCGTGTGGTGTGTGCCTGCTTGGGGGAGTGTACCAAGTTGGTGGCGTGTCTGTTCGACAGGTTGGTTCCGCCTCCACGCGCTTCTCGCTCTCGACACCAGAGGAGAGATTACGCCCGACAGCCGTCCACGACACTAAAATGAAGAGACTTGTGTACACACCTACGTCACCGGGGTGGCTTTGAAATATACAATCAAGTTTGGAGCATCGGAAGTAGATATACATCGACTGTGGAAGAACTGTACAGCATCCCCTGTGTGAGGAGAGTGGGGACAAGATCTACTTTGTTTGGTGGCAGCCCCGGCATTTCGGGTTCCATTGCCAGGCTGGTAGGCAAGATGCGGTTCACCGACCGCCTTTGCTCGACGGGCTGCGCCCTTGTTGCGGAGAAGCAAGAGCAATTCGGGAGACGGGGTCTTGTGGCAGAGGCCCAGATGGCGATGATCCCTGTTCGTAGGGCTTAGACGTCGGCCCTCGCGCGGACAGTTCGGCTGCATATGCGCTTGTGAGGAGGATATGTGGGTTTTCTTGTCGACGGAGCGGTGGGCGGTGGGTGGTCGGCTGGCGTGAAGTTGAGCGGGTGAGGCGGGCTGGGAGACCGCTCCGTAGCTTGGCATCATCAGTACGGAGTAGATACTAGGCTTTGTTTGGCTCGGCCCCCCAACCACACTGGCTAAATATCCCCTGAACACCCCGTATCTCAAGGTCCGCACCCCTCCGCCCCTATCCTACGGATGGCCGGCCTGCATTGTGGTTCGTCTATTCTTAGACTCTTACTCTGCAGCCGCTTTTGATGCATTCCCATTCCCCCTCGTGTAGCGCACAGTCGACTATAGCTCCCTGAAACCCCCCCCCCCACGGGCCCATAGCGTGAGACTCCCCTAGAGAACTAAACGCTCCGTGCCGCCGCTGCAAGTAGATCCCTTGTTGGCATCATGGACACAGCTGCCTCCCTCGAGTCATGATAAGTGTGTTGCACCCATCGTTGAATATCGCAACCTCCTGTGGAAGGCTTCATACCCCATAGAGCCCCAGGTCCTGGAACGCGTCGAAACACGCACCAGTAACACCCTCCATCCTATTTTTTCCCCAGCTCCTGCCCCGTCCTCTCATCGGGATGTCTTTCAAAACAATTTCTCGTCCCCGTCAGCAGTTTTACACCCTGACCTAGTCGTGACCTTGGGATTGCTACTTCAACAGTGCTTCTCAGCAGGGACCGCGTTTGCCCACCAGACACCGCGACCCATCCCACAACCACCTCACAAGTGTGTAGACAACACGGTACCATATACCTCTCAAGCGCGACGTGCGCGACCCGCCCCCCAACTTTACATCGCCACCAGCTCACCATCGCCCTGCTGCAGCGCCCCCTTCACTCTGCCGCCGACTCACAGTACCCTTCACTTGGACATCCGCTCAGCCGGAACACGCAGCCAAGCTTGTGAGACCGCTAAGATCCATCTAGCCTGCTCACAAGTTACACTCCACATTTTTGCTGCACCCAATCGACGGTCTCCAGTCGAGTCAACAGTGTCATCCCCCCACTCCAACAACTACCGTTTAGCACACCTTGCCCCACGCCCCAAATATCAGGTCAGTCACGTGACGCTAAACGTGTCCACGCAAGTCCCAGACATAGCCCCTGTTAGAGCTCGACGCGAGTCCACCGCGCGGCTACCTCACCCTACCGCTCGGAACGGTCAGATCGTCCAGTGCCGGCAATAACGAGAGTTTCTGTCTTCATCAAAGCTAGCCGCAGGTCGTCTGTTGCCATGTCACACACAAGCCGGAATTTACATGCGTGCGCCCAGCGCAAAGCCCGTGCCACTATTCCAAACCAAGGTCAGTACAGCACCCGAGGCCACGGCAAACGCCACAAGGGTGCCCATCGGGCAGTGATCCCTGATACAGCCCACATTCGAACGCTATATCCGCATCCGGCCGCAGGAGGGCCTAGTAGAAATAATAGGACCGGTAACAAACAACGCTCGGCCAACGGTCTGTCACGTCCCGAAGTAATCGTTCGAGTCTCCTGAGACGCGTGGAAGACTCCATTGTCGGGCCAACAAACTCTTAGCCGAAGAGACGCGCATGTGGAGCTTTGATATTTGAGGCTTCAGACGAAGCTCAGGCATGCCATTGCAGGAAACGTAGCATGTCATCCCCACGTTGTCAACCACGTCTACCCCAATCATGCAGACGGATGCATCATCGCGCGTGGACAAGAACTCAGCAGCAGCCCGCGAGCATCGCCTATCGAATCAAGGGAAGCAAGCAGGCATTTTCAGCCCTACCTTGGATTTCAGGGGCGGTGTTGCCCAGCCTGTTCATGCAGAATATCAATTAAGCTGGACACTTCGCTGCGAGCCCAGCCCGGAGCAGCTTCCCTTGCCTGCCTTCTATAGCGTTTAGGGCACAAATCAATGCCGACAGGGAACCCCCCTGTACAATGAACGTAGTAAGAGCCCATCCCAGCACGGTTTACCTGCCTGGAAACCAAAGGCGTAGGCATGGCTTGGTCTTGTGGAGCCTTGAATTGGGGGCTTTGTTGGGTCGGCAGACGTGGTGTTGGCTAGTGGGCATTGCCATCAAGAGCTAGGTTCGGGTTGGAGGCGACACTGACTGATCTCTCTCTTTTTCACTATTCCGAGGCAGGCGACGTGGTGAGCCTGCTTTTGCTCTGATCAGCATGTAAATTCTTGCTGTATTGGTATCTGGCCAGAGTGTAGACCTCGTGAGGCCGCATCATTATTATATACACGTATCCTGATTGAAGACACACTGGTGGCCACAACCAACAATCAATAATCAACGACAATTGCACACTTACGTCTACACGGGCACCTCTCAGATTAACTCCATCATTGAACAGGCCCGGGATGGCTGGGAGAGCTTTGCCATCGTACCCAACAAGTGGGCTGGCGGCGGGTACGAGCTGACAATCTGGTGGACTATCGAGGCCGTTATCCACAAACTTCAAACGCAAGACACGCCAGACTCCCTTGTCTCGCCTTCCCAGTGGCTTTTTTTCTAACATTGCTTGTACAGTGCTCGCAAGCCTGATGACAAGATCACCTACAACGGTAACGACTATCTTACTCTGAACCAGTGCTCCGGCCTCATCGCGTCGGTTGAGTCCTCCCAGGACTACATCTCCCTGTTCCACCAGCTCGGCGGCGAGACTGCCGTGTAAGATGGATGCGAAGATACGAGACTTATGCGAGACCACTTTGTGCTATGGGGAGATTAAATTGTCTAGAAGAGCTTGCAGATGGAGGGCTAGACTTATACATCTGATGAACGGGTTAGAATGCAAACATCCTCGATGGTCATATTCACGAGTTTTACTTTCTTGCTTCCTTTTTTTTTTTTTTTTTTTTTTTTTTTTTTGTATAGATAATACGTTGTTAAGTGGTGGATTGGGTGAGTATCTTATAGTGATTTTGACGAAATCTTGGCGCAGCATGCAATAATAGTCGAATGAAGGTGCTGCGAAATATACAGTAGTAGACTCTACTTCAACTTGTTTTATCGCGTGTGTTAGTAGCTCACATATGTGACAAAGGGTCCAAAGTACAAGACGTAAAATTCAGTTCCCAAAAAAAAATCGTGAATGCATCTTTTCAGGAAAGCAAGCCTAGCAGTTCTCTTCGAGATACCCTCTATAGACTTCAAATCATAATTAAGCCAAGGGCAGTGCTGCACAAGTGCTTCGCAAGATCGACCGGTCGCAGCGGATGGTAGATCTTTTTTCTATTTCTGAGATGAGCAGGACTTCGATTAAGACCCCGAACCATCGGCTATGAGTTGCCATGTGCGGCAGGGTCGACGTAGCCCCGTTTTCTTTTCATTTACAGTAACTAATATCTGACAGATTGACATATTTCGCGGCAGAATAATCCATGCCATATTTCGCTGTCAACGATATAATTCCTCCCACGTGGGAACTGACTCATCCCGCAAAATAGGGGTAGTTGTGCTTGATCCCAAGACCGTTCATTTATTGTGGGGAGACTACCAAAAAAAGGGCACAATGCTTCTTTCCTTGGCTTTCCTTTGCTTTCTCAATCGAAATTTCTTTTTTGGTAGTACTGAGTACTTCGTAATTACCCTTCTAAGTGATTTGCCCAGTCAGCTTATATAATGCGGATGCGCAAGGAAGGGGCGGCCGCTACAGGGGCGCCCGGGCGCGCATTTAAAATTGCGCGCCCTGCTGACTAACTTTTGCGCGCCCCCCTCCTCACACACACTGTTTTTAGTGACAAATTCTAGTTAGCTACTGTTAGTTCAGAATTCGTTATTTCAATTGCCTATGACTATTATATCTATCCTTGGGCGAGAGCTTATCTTCTTATAGCAGTACGTCAATCTGCAATGCCGCATCCGTCCTAGACGCTTCTATCTACATCAACAGCTATTTAACTGAATACAAAGCCTCCTGTGCCTCACAATCCGCCGCGGCTGCCTCCCAGATCTCACGCATGCCTCTTCTGCTAGAGAAAGGATTACCTTCCATCTCAGCCACCACACGAGCCTCGACCCGCTCCTCTTCTGCCTTGCTCCAATCCAGATACGCCATCATCTCTTCCTTAGTCCAGTCTCTAGAGGCCTTCTGCGTTATACATTGCTTGCCCATTTGCTTCCAATCAAGACACCATGTGAAGCTTGCTTTATTATATCGTTGAGGCAAACCCATTGCCTTCCGATACTGTTGGTTTGTCTTAATACTGCCGCGAGGCTGCGCACTGTACCAAGCCTTTCTTGCTTCAACATATCTCTCATAGATGGCTCGTGGGTCGTCATATCTGAGTTCTGGCGCTGCCACTGTCTCCACTACCGCTGCCTGGACTGCCAATGTCTGGACCGCTACTGCCTGGCTGACCATTATGCAGTCTACAATAGACTGAACTGTAGATGTCTGGCTTGCCGCCGGGTGGTCTCCCAGATCCTGGTCCGCGTTATGTGGCCCGCCAGTGCTTGGACTGCTGCCGTCAGACCAGCGTCTATCTGACCTTCAGCTACCTGAACTGACGCTGCCTCTGTGGCTACTAGTGCCACTGCTGCCGGTGCCATTATATTGGTTGTCTGTACCGCAACTTCTGTGGCTGATCCTGGTAACTGAAAGAGCTCTGTGTATCGTAGAGGGCATGCCTTCGAGGTCATTGTATGACCCAATGTGTGACACCTACTGCATTTCGGCTGGGCCTTTGGCCGTGTTGTTGCTTCGATTGCTTCGAATGCGCTAGGCTCTCGCCTTGTGCTTGTTGTTGGCTGACTGCGTCTCTTGTTGAGCCGGCTTGGGACTGCTTTAGGCTCTAGCATTGGCTGTGGTTGAGATATATCTCGCCTCAAGTGCCAATGGGGATGAAAATGCTCCAGTAGAAGGGCTCGCCCTTCCTCCTCGAGCACCTTCAAAGTATGAACACACGGCAGCCCGTATGAGGACGTAAAGGTCCTGGTACAAGAGGCTTTGAGTGGCTTTGAAAGCAACTGCCGTTGTTCCTGTACTTTACGCAGGGCCTTATGTGAGACCCAGCCTCGTATTGCCTCAAATAACACTCCAGAGACATCTAGAGGCATTGATACCCTGCTGAGAAGCGCGTATATACTTCAGCTCCTTCAGTTGGTTAGTAACAGCAGGTCTTATGGCTTGCCAAGCATCAAAGAGATCCAAGGTAGATATCTTAATATGTGCTTTTATTAATGAATGGATCCCTTCGGCCCTGGGGTATTCATTAGTCTCTATCTTTGTAGTGCCATAAGCCACCTGCCTTGAGGTAGCCCACGTTGCCAAAGTGTAAATGTGTATCAACCCATGCTCTGACGATCCTCTCTTTAAATGGATCAAGCCAGGTAGTCCTGATGTATCTGACTGCTCCTGTATATTTCTCAACATACTTACACTCAAAGTTGGTCAGACGCTCTTGAAATATCGTTTCAGTTGGAGAGGCTACAATTGAGTGCCAGAATGCGTAGAATTCATCCCATATCTTGTCTCCCTGGCCACCGCCGGCTAGAATTCCGGTCGGCAATGTTGTAGGACTGCCTTATTGACGTGCCAAGTGCAAAGTAGTCCCTTAGACAAAGGGAACCAGATTGCAGCAGCATTTATCGCTGCTAGGCATCGGTCTGTCAAGACAACAGAAGGAAGGTCGCGTTGATATAGAGATCTGAGATGTTGCAAAGCCCATGAGTAGTCCTCTTCTGTCTCTCCCGACAGAAATGCAAAGGCCAATACAGAAGAGCGCTCACAAGCATCAACACCAACCATATCAAGAAGTGGCATCTTGTGCTTATTTGTCTTGTAGGTGCAGTCCAGCAGCAGAACATCAGGGTTGCATTGGAGGTATGTAATAGAGTCCGGCTGGGCAAAAAAGATGCTGTAACCCGATTATCAGAATCTAACCGAACCTGACACCAGAATCCCTCTTCATGTAATTGGTCGACTAGTGCTTGTATGCTGCTTTGGCCCTCGCGTAGGTCTCGTCTTGTTGCCGCAATCTGATTGTAGACATCTCGCTGAGTTGCGAGTGTATTAGAATTATTATGCAGATAGGTCCTAATTTCACGAGGAGCAGTTCCAGAGGCCGCGAGACTTGAGATAGTTCGAGCATCACCCTCGCTAAGCTGGCGATGTATCGGGTGTGCAGATGGGTCTTCACTTGGCGGGTGGTTGTGTAGCGAGTATTCCTCGCCTAGTCGATGGCTCAGGACCCAAGACGTCCCGTCTAGAGATTGTTTTGCAAGCACGGAAAACTTGCAGCCTGTTCCACGGCTACATGTACGGCGTCTTCGCTCAATTGACGTGCTTGGTGGAAGCTTGTTTCGGTCACATGCAAATACAACCTTCACCCGACCATTTGGGGTCTTGGACGATTTGCCTGTAGTGAATGCATAGCCTCTAGGCTTTGCCCAGGCATTGATAGCCGCAAGAAGCGATTCACGTGAATTATATACATCCTCTGGCGGGAGCACGTCGTCGGAGAATACTGGTTGGATCATGGCGAAACTGTTCAGCGGGCAATAATGGCATTACTGTGTGAGGAGGGGGGCGCGCAAAAGTTAGTCAGCAGGGCGCGCAATTTTAAATGCGCGCCCGGGCGCCCCTGTAGCGGCCGCCCAAGGAAGGTTGCAGATGACTAAGTTCTTCTCCAGCCAGGAGAAAAGTTCTCGAGGATGTTGCAAGTACAACATTACGCCATTTTGTACCTACTCCTCGACAGCGTCCAGGCGTTTAATGACCAATAGCTACAAAAACGAGGTCGAAGATCAAGTCGAACGCGTTTGAAAAACTGCATATTCTCTCACTGCCGCAATAAACATGAAACCTTGAAGCAACAACCCATTGGTTCGTAGATCGAGGTGTCGTCACGCGTCCAAATCGCGAAGGCTTGGCACAACTTAAAATCAAAATTTTAGCGCCTGTGAACGCGGATTCTTCCCGCAAGCGGCACTGCGTAGTCAGCGTAGTCAGGCACTGGCCACAGGCCGCGACGCTGTAAGGAGGCCCGTCCCCCAACTGAACGCCCAGAAAAGCAAGCTTCAGCTGCCCAGGATCGGCCACTTTAACCCTGCCCCCACTGCCTCGAGCCGAGACTCATTTTCACCACGTCAACACTTCCGGATGCACCGGACGATGCTATGATTGAGTCTTGAATGCTGCCTCTCCTTCGTTTGCGATGGCAGCTAGATACAAGGACAAGGACGGCGGTGTCGTCTACAGCTTCAATGGCCAGCTGGTGAGCTGGTGGCACACGGGCCTGGCCTACGGTACGTTTTCTCGGCGCCAATTCGCCATCCATCCCCGACCTCGACGCGCCTCCCCTGGGGGGCGAAGGCGACAGACGGACAAGAGAGAGACCCGTGGCTAACGGGCTTCATCACGCGCAGGTGCATTTTTCAGTGCTTTGATTGTCGGCGTCTCGCTTCACTACCACAAGATCGTCCAGAATGAATTCTACGGATACCCTGACGAGTGGTTCCCGTCCGTGTCGGCCACCATTGGCGATCGCTATCCCGAACGATCCTTCTTCATGTTGTTCATTGCGATAACCTCAGGTAGGCGTCAAGTAATGGCCTTGTGGCGATCCTTCTCGGAGTCTAATGATCCATCACAGGTCCTCGCTTTGCTCTCGTTGGCCTCTGGTACCTCCTGACGCGAAAACCCGGCCAGAAGCTTCCGGCGTTTGTCGCCATTATGGGAGTCTTCCGCACCTTGACCTGTGGAGGGTGGACGTACATCACCTCGACCGACGACCACGATTGGCACGACATCCTCATGATATCCTACATCGTCTCTACTCTGCCTTGGACGACCGGCTGCATTGCCCTGAGCCCGCCGAACCCCCAGGCCATCAAGTATCGCAAGTACCTAGCTGGCGGTTTCTTCGGAACTCTCGTGCCTCTCGTCTATTTCTTTATACAGCATAAGGTTCACCGTGTCGCTGGAGGTTAGTGCTCCTTTTTTTTCTCTTTTTTTTTTTTTTCACCATAGTGCGATGAAGCCTCGTAGATCAATACTGACTAATATGTAGCATACACGACTTACGCCTTCTTTGAGTGGTCTTTGATCCTCCTCGACGTCGGTTTCGACGCCGTCACGGCACTAGATTTTACCACATTTGAAGTTTTGATCAGGGATGTCAAGGGATCGAGCATGGGGTACGTGCCGTGGCTCCCCAGATAGTGCCGGCGGTTCCAGCTGCGCCAAATAGACTTGTTATTTTGAATTTGTTTCTAAGTTGCTGCAGTGAAAACTACTCGTCTATACCGTCTGCCGTTCTCGAAAAGGAGTGAGTCTTGTGCGAAAATACTGCTAAACTCATCCTTCTAACAGCGTAAATAGGAAGGATATCATCACCGGTGGCATCTTCTCTATCCGCTTCACGTGGGCCGAGGCATTTGACACGGCTGCAGATATTTATCATGGTGTAAGTTGCGAGCCGTGCCACACTCTTCAATGTGCTAAACAGTGAACAGTTCATCTTCTGGTCTATCCTCACAAGTCTCGGCGTTGTGGTCTGGTGTAAGCACTTGATGGTTTACGAACGATGGGATAGTAGCTAACGTTAGCAGTCTTTCCTCTTTGGCACATGGGCATTTCCGGATTTGAAGCCTTTATCCTCGTGACTGCCTCTCCGGCTCTGTTAGGCATCAAGTCTGTTCGTACAGCCGTTTTTAGCAACCTTCGCGCCGTCCATCTCTTATCATTGCTTGGCGTTGGGGCCTATCTCGTTGTCGATCCGGTCATCCGTCTCGTTGCTGTGGGCTTCGGCCTGGCAATGGCGTGCATCGGCTGGGTTGGAACCCTTTACACTGAATCGAGCCACGGCGTCCGCTTCGAGTCCAAGCTCCTCGGTCTGCTGATCGGGCTCATACTGTCTGCCACGATCAAGTTCGCCTGGCAGACAAACAACCCTGTCTGGCCCATCATGCATGCTGCCAATGGCGGGTGGAACGGGACGGGACTCATACTCGGTATCCTGGCGGCTCTGCGATTCACTCGCCGAGCACCGTTGACGAGCAGCATCACCCCCGAGGCGAAGCAGGATGGGTCTGATGTGCTTGCTGCGCTTGGTGTTGGTGGCTTGATGTTCGGGCTGCACTCGCTGCTCTCCGATACGAGCACCATGATCCTCTGGGTGTGGGAAGGATTCCCGATTCGTGGCCCATACTTTTCTACACATGGCTGGTGCACCGTCGCCGCCATGTCGCTTGGCCTTTTCATCGGAATTTGGAGGCCAACTCTCGCTGGGAGCTGGCCAGTCTTTGGCGCCGGCGCCGTCGGCGCCTTGATCTTGACCTTTTTCAGCCACTGGCTTGGGTACTACGGCGGACTGGTGCTGGCCGTCTATCTGATGGCCTCTGCTGTCCCCCTGCTTTCTAATGCCGCCAAGAAGAATCCGGCAGTGTCGTTTGGGCTGGGTCTGTCCATCTACAACATCATGGTTCTATTCCACGTCTGGGTTGTCGCGTATGCCTTTGTTCCCGGAGGTCCACTCGTCCGCGAGCACACGGACTGGGTCATGTTCACTACGATGGCGCTCATCGGCGCGGGTGTTTACGAATTGAACACGCCTCTTCGACGCCAACCCTCGCGACGATCACAGCAATCCCAGCACCAGAAATACTTTGGCGTTTCCACAATCTTTGTCAACATTCTTTTCCTGTGTGCCGCTTTTATGCGATTTCCTGCCAACGACTATCAGCCATACCACCCAGAAGAGAGGCTTCTGACTGCCGGTATCTGGACGATACACTTTTCTCTAGACAACGACATGTGGTCCTCGGAGTACCGCATGCGCGATCTCATCAAGGAGCTCGAGGTAGACGTCATCGGTTTGCTTGAGTCGGATCTCCAACGCATCATCATGGGCAACCGTGACACGACGCAGTTCCTCGCCGAGGATCTGGGCATGTACGTCGACTACGGTCCTGGACCCAACAAGCACACCTGGGGCGCCGCTCTGCTGTCCAAGTTCCCCATTGTAGAGTCGAAGCACCATCTGCTTCCTAGTCCGGTGGGTGAGCTGGCGCCGGCCATTCATGCCACCCTAGACGTGTACGGCGAGTTGGTGGATGTATTTGTATTCCATTCGGGGCAGGAGGAGGATGAAGAAGATAGACGACAACAGTCGAAGTACCTGGCGGAGCTCATGGGATCGTCAAAACGACCATCATTCCTCCTCAGCTACCTTGTCACGGACCCCCTCAAGGGCAACTACAACACGTATGTCAGCGAGACGTCGGGCATGCATGACGTAGACCCGTCAGACTGGGACCGATGGTGCGAGTACATCCTCTTCAAGAACATCAAGCGTGTAGGCTATGCCCGCGTGAGCCGCAGCTCCATCACAGACACGGAACTGCAGGTTGCCAAGTTTGTGATTCCCAAATCAGAGAGCGAGATAGCCACCCTCGAGGCACAGACGAAGGAGGAGCGAAATCGGCGCGTGGAGGAGGGAGACGTGCCCGAGGGATGGAGGTTCCCAGAGATGTTCAAGGGCGAGGGCGTGAGGGATCACCACTACCACGTGCTGGAGGATCCGAGATACTATAACTAGGTGCTGCGATGAAGATGATTGTAATCTGGGGAATTGGTGGGTTAATATTTGGGATTTGGTGGAATCAGCGTATGGATTGATGGATGAGGGTGGATGAGCTACGTGTAGTATATACGGCCGTCGACGGTAAACAGGACAGAATTTTGGGAAGTGTGCTTGTATTTTGAAGTGAACCTTGTTGAACTAGATCTAGCATCATGGTTCCCATCTGCCCCTGGGGTGATGCGAGCATTGCAGTTTCAGTAGATGCAATTGGTGCATTTTGCGACGTTACCAGGCTGACTGACATTGGGGTTGTCATCTGCGGGTTTCGCTATTAGTGATCAAGCCCCAGCTGTTGCATGAAATGCCCGTCGATTAAGTTATCGTCCATCCGGCCTCGGTCAAGGTGGCTCCCACTACCAGAACACGCAAAATTACCCAATCAAGCAAATCAACATATCAAATTACGTGCTCCCGACCCCCAGAAACCCCCATTAGTACTCTATTTCCTGTTTCAAGTCGCCTGTCGGAATGTGACGACGGACATCATCACAGGGCAGAGAGCGACAGTGTCTCACGTCAGGTTCTGTGAACGGAGAAAAGAGTGGGCCGCAAACGGACATTCGCGGCCCCACTGTCCGCGGAACGTGGGCGGAATTGGAGGGCGGCGCGGCTTAAAGATTTTATTGTGGTCTCGGTGGGGTCACGCGCCGCGAACGCCTGGGAGCTGGTGGACACTGGCATCCGTCGTTGGCAAAATGTTTTGTTTCCGGGTGGCGTGAATATCATGGTTTTGAGTTTGGATCGCCATTGTGCTCTGCTCGGGCTGGCTCTGTGGACGGGATGGGAGATACTTGGCTGCCGTGTCTACGAAGTATGCGTCGGACCATTGGCGTCGATGCTGGCGTCGTAATCATGTATGACGGTATTGCGTCGCGGCAGCCCAGTGGTATCAGAGGTGGATGACCAACGTCTCCATCGCCATTGAAGGGTTCGACGCGGCACCGCCGGATCCCAAAAGCTGTCGTCCCTCCCCCGCGATCGCTCGCATCTACTCCACCTGGCTTGTCCCCTCTGCCCATGGGCTTGGTAGGCTTCGTATTTTCAAGCCCAGAAAACAGCCCTGTTGGCCCGTTCCAGTGGCCACTGGCCTCCACCCATCTTACCAACCTGCCCCCAGCGCCCGCATCCGGCCCCACTGCTCCGACCCTAACCGCGACCGTAGATTGTAATCCTGCGTTCTAGCTGGCAGCTCGAAGCGTAACGCTGCGTAAGATGTCAGCTCTGCAATCGATAAGGGAATGTGTGCCGTGGAAAGCCGCCGCGAGTGGCAGAGCTGCCATTAATTTATGCGCAAAAGATGCGACTTGTTGGAGTAGCAGTGCGCTGGTGGCGGTCGAGGGAGGGGGCTTGTGGAATTCTCGGTGCATTGCGCTTACCGTTTGCTCGACTACATAGTGCTCTCGAGGCTGCTGTTTCTCCCTAGCTTTCTCTCCCCTTCATCACTTTACTCTCTTGTGGTTTTTCTTCTCCTCGTTCTTCTTCTTCTTCAGGCATTTTGCTTAGTTTGAAGACTGTGACCATGGCGCTGGACACGGGATATTTATTGCCTTGGCTGGGGCTCGTGCTCGGAGGCGGAGTCGTATACGTAAGTTGTTTCTGACGCGGAGATGAAGGGGCGCGGACTGTTCGATCAGACCTTGCTTGGTTTTGCGAGGGGAAGGGGGAGAAGACGTAAAAGTAGGGGTTGGCACGGCTGTGGTGTGTGTGGTGTGCCGAGTTGGGTGCAGAACTGGTGAAGCTACGAGAGGGACGCTTGCTGACACGGTGAAACTCTGTACAGATCGTCGGCCTCGTCGTCTACCGGGTCTTCTTCCACCCTCTCGCCAAATATCCCGGCCCCTTCCTGGCCAAAATCACCGACGCCTACCAGCTCTACCACGCCTACAAGGGCGATCGCCACCTCGAGTTCTGGCGCCAGCACCGGACGCATGGTAAGCAGACCCTCCCTGCACGCGCGCCCTGTCTCAATCTCATCCTGGGGACTCACGCAATTTAACACGCCCTCAGGCAAGATTGTCCGCTTCGGCCCCAACTCTCTCTCCTTCAACTCGAACATAGCCCTCAAGGAAATCTACGGGTTCCGCGCCAACGTGCGCAAGGCCGAGTTCTACAATGCCTTCGTCCACCCGGCCGCCAACACCCATAACACGCGCGACAAGGAGGTGCATGGCCGCAAGCGCCGTGTCCTGTCTCACGCCTTCTCCGACAACGCCATGAGGGACATGCAGCGCTATATTCTTGGAAACGTCCGCACTTTCTGCGAGCAGATTGGTATTGCAGATGGCGGCAGCGACAGCAAGGGCTGGACCAAGCCCCGCAACATGGCCGACTGGTGCAATTACCTGGCCATGGACATTCTCGGCGATCTCAGCTTCGGCAAGGCTTTCCACATGCTGGAGAGCCCGGATAACCGATTTGCGCTCGAGCTTGTCGAGGCTGCTACGACAAGACATCTGATTGTGAGATGCACACCAAGACGCCTCACTCGCGTACACCACGATCCACAGTGCTAATTCGTTACCGTAGTGCGGAACCATGCCCATTGTCGACAAGCTCAAGATCGACAAGTTCCTGTTCCCCAAGCTGGCTGCTGGCCGCGCAAAATACATGGCCTACAGCAAGGGCCAGCTGACCGAGAGAACAAAGCTGGGAGAGGAGACGGATCGCCGCGATTTCTTCTACTACCTCCTCAAGGCCCGCGACCCCGAAACTGGTCAGGGCTTCAGCACCCCCGAGCTGTGGGGAGAATCCAACCTTCTGTAAGTCACCTCACATACGAGCGGATCTTGCCGTGTTGTACGAGCATGTCAACGGCTAACATGTGTGTCAGCATCATTGCTGGATCCGATACCACGTCTACCGGCATGGCCGCCACCATCTTCTACCTCGTCCGCAACTCCCACGCCCTCGAGCGCGTCATCGAAGAGATCCGCTCCAAGTTCAACAGCGTCGAAGAGATTGTCCACGGGCCTGCCCTTGGCTCCTGCGTCTACCTGCGTGCCTGCATCGACGAAGCTATGCGCCTGTCTCCCTCTGTTGGCGGTATCCTGCCCCGTGAGGTCCTGGCTGGTGGCATGAGCATCGACGGAGAGTTGATCCCCGAGGGCACCGTTGTCGGCACCCCTCACTACACCATTCACCACAACGAGGACTACTACCCTTCTGCCTACCGCTACGTTCCTGAGCGCTGGATGGTGGGACAGGTCAATCCCCTGACCAACAAGGAGACGACCGAGGATGACACGGATTTGGCGCACAGCGCGTTCTGCCCCTTCAGCATTGGTCCTCGTGGCTGCATTGGAAAGAGTCTTGCGTACGCGGAGATGACCTCCACCATTGCGCGCATGCTGTACCTGTACGATATTCGCAAGGCCATCGGCGTCGTGGACCCCGGCGAGGGCCACAAAGACCTCGAATGGGGACGTCACAGGGAGACCGAGTTCCAGCTTGTCGACACGTTTACCAGTGCCAAGAATGGGCCCATGGTTGAGTTTAGGAGGTCGGAGAAGTCTTGAGTGGGCGTGTGTTGTCGAGGCGCTGCTCTGTAGGAAGACGTTCGGTTCAAGGATGAGGGTGCAGAGCTGGCCACGATGTAACTCGAGCTGGTTGATGACTTGTGTGACGGCGTGCAAGTCTGGTGCTGTTTTCGACAAGGTCGACAAATGGGAACTGTAAATAGCCGATAGTAATGAATATTTTCGTTCGCGTTTCTATGTTTGCTCGCCTTGACAGGTTCTTATGAAATGGAGGGGGCATTTAAATGGCAACGCCACAGCGCTCCCAAACCCCCCGCCGCTCCAAGTATAGTGCAGGCGTGCCGCACACATGTACCTAACTGCCAACTTGCCTATCTGCCCGCCTGCCCAATCCACTGATGCTGGCAAGGCTGCCCTGCAGATAAGCTCGTTCTTTTTTCGCGTCTCGCTTCTGGGCAAGCTCAACTCTACAACCAATCGTCAAAATGGGACAATGTCTCTCGCACTGATGCAATTCTCTAACCGAATATCCCTCATAACGATACCGACGACCTGAACACCAAATTTTACAATATGGCGATCTGTAGATTTTTCCAGCAAGGCTATTGCAAGTTTGGTAGTAAGTACGCCACTAAGTCCTGCTTGGGAGGAGGTGCTCTGGTATCTGGTCCATCATCGCATGCGAGAGTCAATCTGACATGGACACTGCTCATAGGCAACTGCCGCTTCGAACATCCCTCCGCGGGGAACAATCGAAACCAGCCCACGAATCGATTTGGGGCTTTAGGAAGTGGAGGAGCTGCGTCGGGAGGAGGAAGCCAACCCCCGCCGAGTACGATCCCATTCGCACTACATTCTTCACGACACCAGATCTCTGGCTAATACGAGACCAGACAAATACAATATTTCAGCAGAAACTATAGAAAAGGATCTGACAGCTGAGAGGCCGCAATGGATCCTCTCAGCGTATGCGCCCGGGAGAGATGCCCCCGAGCAGCTGTTTGGAGGCTACCCTCGCGAACAGAGCTTTGAGGAGCTAAGGCTCCATTATATGACGGGGAAGGCTTCAGGCAATGAGCAACAAGCTGTGAGTTTTGTTCGAGGAGGCTGATGAATGTCGAGTGCGAAGGAGATCGCCATCTAATTTGCCATGTGCTTAGTTGAACCAAGCCCAGGAGCTCTATCAAACTGCTGAGCAGCAAATGCAGAATGCCGCCCGGAATGCCAGTGACGCTGCCCGCTTCATAGCAGAAGGGGAGAACCGCCACCCGAATCGGCAAGATATCTGTAGAGAGGGTACTCAGGGAGCCCCTTTCGGAGAGTTCCTTGTCGGCAAGAGGCCCGTCTCTAACGTTGCCGCCGCGGCACCAACGCAGTCCAATCCATTCGCGTCTTCAAGCACGCCGGCTTCATCTTCGCCCTTTGGTGGGGGCGCTTCTCAGACACAGAGCACCTTTGGCCAACCTTCTGCCCTTGGGCAAAGCACCAACCCCTTTGGAGCAGCACCTGCACAACCTACATCTACGTTTGGACAGCCAGCCCAACCAGCATCCGGCTTTGGGCAACCCTCACAGCCGTCACCTTTTGGGCAAACTGCTCAAAGCACTCCGACATTTGGACAGCCTTCACAGCCAACATCTGCCTTCGGGCAGCCATCTGCTCTAGGCGCTAAACCGAGTCCCTTTGGGGCACCTACATTTGGACAAGCCTCACAGCCAAATACCCAGGGGAGTGCCTTCGGTCAACCCAGTCAACTTGGCCAGCAAGCAAACCCTTTCGGCTCCAACACTTCTAATTCGTCTACAAGCCCATTTGCGTCGGTTGGGGCTGCTGCTCCTAGCAACCCGCCCGCGGCAAATCCCTTTGTATCTGCCACCTCCAATCAAAACGACATAACTCCGTCTCCATTTGGCCAGCCTGCAAAGGCTGCCAGCCCCTTTGGCCAGGCCTCTGCCCCAGCAGCAGCAGCGAACCCCTTTGGAGCAACGAATCAGGTCCCAACGTCGGACGCTAGCAACCCGTTTGGACAGAAGCCTCAGCAGTCCTCTGGTGTATTTGGCGCACAGCCGAACCAACAACAGCCAAGTGGCAACCCTTTTGGTCAGCCATCCAGCGGAAACACCCCATTTGGACAACCTTCTTCCAGTGCTACGCAAAACCCGTTTGGCCAACAGACATCTGCTGCCGCTGCCGGGGCTGCTAACCCCTTTGCTGCCGGTCAGCAGCAACAGGCACAGCCTCAGCAACAACAGGCAAATGCAGCAGGTGGTGCTTCTAACCAGCCGTACCCCCCCAACAGCTCTAAACATCACCCCCATATAGAAAGCTACAGTTCCAAGGGCATGGATGGCAGACTCTCCATGTTCAAAGGCAAGCCTGTAGCTTACAAGGATGGGCAACCTGGGATTAGAGCCTTTGACGGGACGTGGACGCGTATTTGGTTTCCCGACGGACCCCCTGCCTACTACCAGGACACAGAGCTTCCCTCAACAGCATACGATGAGAAATCTAAGGCTCAATGGGCAGCCTTTGCGCAGACAGGGATGTTTGTAGAAGGTCTCATGCCGACACTGCCTCCACCTAGAGAATGCACGCAGTGGGATTTTTGACTTTCTGTACGCTTGAGTCATCTCAATGCACGTTTGTATATATTGCATATCTCGCCTAAACGGTGAGCATTGATGGGCGTTGTTGGCTGTATTATGACATGGGATGAACGAGAATACTTTAGGTGGTTGAATACAATGGAAGGACGAGGTTGAGTACGACCAATCCCATTTGGCTTTGGGTGTTTTGCTAGGCATGCTTTGCGTCTTTACTTGAGGCCGTCGATATGATAGAATTCGAGACAAATTAATTTGCTCATCACATATTGGCAGCTTTATAGCCATGGGGGTTTGTTATGATTTTATTGTCTACTTGAGCCTAATCTCCGCTCAAACCTTCTGAGGTTTTCACCTCGCCATTTTGCTGTCCATATCTGGGAACTGCTTAAGCGGCAATGGTGACCTCAACCTCGACACCAGCATCGATGTTGACGATGATCTGCTTGACGACCTCGGTGGGGGCGTGGAGGCTGATGTAAAGTTAGCAAAAGGAACGTTCATAATCCAGACTCTGTCAACTCGGCCATCCCAGGTTTCGAGAGACACGAGGTGCCATGGTGCGAACGTACTCAATGAGGCGCTTGTGGATGCGCATCTCGTAGCAGTCCCAGGTCTTGGAACCCTCACCGCAAGGGGTCTTGCGGGTGGTGATCTTGAGGGTCTTGGTGGGCAGGCGGACGGGGCCCTTGGCACGGAGGTCCTTGTTCTTAGCACGGTCGAGGATCTCAGTGCAGGTCTTCTCGAGGACGGAGACCTTGCGAGAGGAGAGGGTGATGCGGATCTTGTGGCTCTTCTATAGTCGAGGAAAGAATAGTTAGTCGTCTGTCTCCCTGCTTCTAGTTGCGACGCTGGGAATTGGGCTTCAGTGACGTACGGGAGCCTCGCCGTGGTCCTTCTCGGGCTTCTGGTAAGACATATTGGGCGGACCTTCACGACTCGAACGTGTGAGGAAATACGACGATTCGGCAAAGTGATGAAGGCGAGAGAAATATTGCGTTGGTGCTGGATGTTAGTTGGCGGATGGAGCTTTCTTCCACTACCAGCGCCTTCGCGATCTTTTCCCATGGTGGGGAATTTTCGCATCTGGTAGGGCATTTTCGCTGTGCGAGGGGCTAGACCTAGTTAGGAATAGTACCTTGATATTGAAGTGGCGCTGATTGGTTTTGCTCTGACAAGCCTTGAGGCGAGGGGTACCTGGGTACATGGGTCTTTGTATGTGTGGATTTGGAGGCTAGACTGTGCGAGGGCCAATCGAGGAACTATGACTCATCCGGCGATGCAGAAACGAGAAGGAAAGCAATCTCAATCATTTGTTTAAAACGAGACTATTCGATACTCACTGAAATAGAGTATACACTCACTTTGCATTCGATTTAGATGTCTAGGTCTCTGATTCCGTATTCCCTTCTTCCCCTCTCCCATAATCTCTCCCTATTCTCAAACTGTCACCTACTGACGCAGCCCCTCCTTACGCAAAAGAAACGACCGTCATGACTAGCCTACCACCATTCGCGCCATTTCCAAAGACATCATGGCGAGATCACATCAGTTCTACAGGAATGGGCGACTCTGACGGAAGCGTGGGAGTCTCTCTCACACGCATATTTGGCCTTCGCGGATGATGCCTTCAAACGGGCAGTTGGGCAGGATGAGTCTGTGGCGGCGTTTGCTTCCTCCTTGTTAAGGAGGCTGCTGAGGCGGGATCTCGTGGGCAGCCGGCCTTGACATCCAGGATGCTTCTCAAAGCCGTCTTTCAGCTCAGTTCACGGCTGATATTGCGCACTTCTCCGTCACCGCTCCTGGAGTACTCGTTTCTTCTGCCAGCGTGGCGAAGCTCTACCCCATAAAAGGTCTCGGGCCACTCATCACACAGGCGTTTACGTCCCACGCAACAACGGTCGAATCGTCTCTGGCCGCTATAAAGAAGCTTCTCATCCCTCACCTTGAGTCTGGAATCAAGGGTGATCTAAAGTTGGTGGAGTCACGACTCAGCCTGCTTAATCCTCTCCTGCATCTGTCACCGCACGCATGCGCATTCTTTCTTGCTGGATCAGATTTCTTCGACGGCCTTGTCACATGCTACCGGGTTATGAACCCACCTCTACGAAAGGCTATCATCACAACGACGTATTTATGTGTAATTGGGCTGACAAAGGCTGAGCCCCCGAAATGGGCAATGCTGGGCGATCAGCTATTTACACTGAAGACCGCAGCAGACTCGCATAAAAAAGGGCCTCTGAATGCGAATGACTCGCTGGTGGCTGAACTGGTCACGTCTACACCGCTGCTGAAAACACTTCTACGGAGAGCAGAGGCGTCGGATGCGGCGACTGATAATCTTAAAAAGCGCATTGCAGCGTTAGAGCCGTTCAAGAAGGGTGCTATGGTTCGACCGAAGAGACTAGTAAAGCGGAAGGTGGAAAAGGGCAAAGGCAGGGAGTCCGATGCAGATCTACGGACTGAGATGCATGTCCATCAAATGAGTCAGATCTCACAGGTACAAGACTTGTTTCCTCAACTTGGGGCTGGGTTTGTGTCCAAGTGCTTGGATGAGTATGGTGACGACGTGGAGCAAGTTGTTGCGAATCTACTGAGTGAATCTCTGCCTCCACATCTTGCGACAGCAGACAGGAGCGAGCCCTTGTGAGTTTGCGGAATATTTGTTTCATGTCATATTGCAAGCAATCCATAACTAACGTATTCTAGATCTTCGCACGGAGCACCAGAACACCAAGATGTTGCACCGCACCACACTCCGCCCCAAGTTCCGGTCAGACACAATGTTTTTGATGGCGACGAATTTGATCGTCTTGTCATTGACGATTCTAAATATCATACGGAAAGAACCCCGATAAAACTGCAGATGATGTATTGAAAGATCGGTCTACTGCACCAAACAAGGCAGCCATTCTATCCGCTCTTGCTGCGTTTGATTCGGATGATGACGAACGCGATGACACGTACGACGCTGCTGACGTTGGAGGGACGGTCGACTCGACGAATGCGGAAGCGGACGGTGCCAGCGACGGCAACGAAGAGGCCCTGTTTAGGGTGTATCAGATGGATGCAAAGATGTTTGGGAGGGATGCAATAACAAGGAGAACTAACGTGCGTAGTAAGCTGAAAGAAGATACCGGCATGTCAGATGAGGCCATCGAGGGGTGGGCTATCATGCTGGCCAGGAATCCTGCACAGAGGAAGCGGCTCGAGGCCAAGTACGCCTTTAGTGGGAACCAACCTCAGCTTGAGCGGACGTCTTGGAAGCCAAGTCCTGCCGGCTCGGGAGCTGAGGACAGCGATCCTGATGTGGTTCCAGCCGCGGTGGACGAGGCGGCGGCACTCCTGGACGAGGAAGGGGTCGGGGTCGTGGACAAGGAAGAGGAGGCAATGTTGCCGGCCCAGCTGGCGAAAAGGATACTGAAGTCGCACGACGGAGAAAGGAGGCCAACAAGGGTTCGCGGGCAAATCATAACCGACGCGAAGGACGTGCTAGAAAGATGGCACGAGGCGGGTTCCCCGGTTGATCTTTTTTTCTCTTCTTTTTTTCTTCTTCACCGACGAACCTTTTGTCTCTTGTTTGGCTGGCCATCCAAATCAGATACAAATAGAGGAAGCCCTGATGATGACCCCGCCCGTTTCATAGCCGGGCTCGACGGACCCATGGAGGATTGCGGGCCGGGTGGGAAGTCAGTGTGTTGATCATATAGGTGGTCAATACTAAGGGATGTGGGATATGGGCTCATTGGCGGGCCGGGGAATAAGCTGTGCATGGGAACAGGTGAGAGGACGCTGTTGAAGGATGCACCAATCTCCTCGACGCCTTGTGAACGGGAGCGCTCTGGCGCGAGCGGCGTATCTAGTTCCGAGAAAGCCTCAACCGACGTCAAGTCTTGGTCGCCGTCTCCCTTGCCCATGTACATGCTCAGTGACACCTTGAACTCCGCCGACTATCGAGGTACGTGCGCTGGTCGTAGCATTTCTGACACGATGGAACCACGGGGTAACGGTCCGCTTCGTCGCCTCCATGCTGGGGAAGCTGAGGGACGCGATGCCAGCCCGGATTTTTCTTGGACGTCGTCGAAGATGTCTGCGATGGGCGTGAAGAAGGTGTGTCGTGGGCCCGCGCCCCAGTAGCGGTTGCGGCCCCAGAGCTGGCCGACAAGGCAATTCGTCTCGGCATCGATGATGGCACCGCCGCTGTCGCCATGGACGCCAATGCCGCCTCGGATCCAAGAATCCTCATCGTCGCTTGCGTCCGGCTCCTCTACGAACCACTCCCTCGTGCCCTTTTGGGTCCCGTTCTCGCTGCCGCTGACGTATGCGGGTATCTCGCAGACTTGTCCGCGCTGATAGCCGGACGTGCGGCCGCTCGAGATGACGCAGCAGCCTGGGGTGATGCCAGACGTGGATGAGATGAGTGGCTCCTTGGCTGGGGGCTGGATCTCCGAGGGGAAGCGCCGCAGCATGTTAGGCCGCGCGCTGTGAGCAGTGATGAGGGCCCAGTCAGTGACCACGAGGGGCGGGTCCGCATCGTTGTCTTCCCAGTAGGGGTCGTGGGAAACGCGTGTTGTCTTGAGGTTGATGCCGGAGGTCACCGCGAGACGTCCGATCCGGAAGTTGTCGTCTTGCGACATAGCATCGTGGTTCATCCCGAGACAGTTAGATCGGTCCTCGGGAGACGGGTGCTCCACGTGGACGCTCTCAAGCGTCTTGTATGCTTCTAGGAAGGGATGGAAGTTGCCCAGCCAGAAACTTGCGCCTCCTACGAGGATACAAGGGCCCAGCGTCGAGGTGCTATCGTCGAAGGCGCCGTCGCCACGAAGCCCGATGCTATCGCCCATGCACGGCCTCCGGAAGTGAAAGGGGTTCCTCGCACTGCAGATCTCGTCCATGTGCTGTCTGCTGAGCCCCCTCGCCCAAACCATGCGGCTGACCTCCCCGGTGGAGAAAACAAACGACACAGCGCCGCGAAACTTGTCAGGCAGCAAGTCTCCGACATGCACCGCAATGATGATCTTGCGAGTCCGCGATATCTTGTTCCTCGTCATGATGCAGATACGGCGCGACTGTGGCGTCTTGCCCTTGGAGACGCTGATGACGTGGCGCATGTCTGCCCATTTAGGGAGGAACTCGGCCAAGAAGGGGAGGATCGCGTGCTCAAACACCATGGGGAAGCTGGCGTTTTCGATGATTCGTGAGGCGCGGGTTCGGAGGAGGTCAGTCGGGCTCTCGGCGGATTTTGGGGTGGCTATGCCATGTTAGCCAGGCGCGCCTCTTTGTCGAGAAATCTCCAGAGAAGCGCAAGGGGAAGCAATGGATAGATGGGGAATGCTAGCACGGCGCAACTTACGAGCGTTTCGCCTGGCCTTCTTCTCGACGACGCTCCTCAGCCTATCCTGACACCGCCTCTTGGCGAGAGCAACCGTCAACAGCTCCTTCAGCACCCGTGTCTCCACGGGGCGAAAGGGGTCAGCTTCCTTTTCAACCTTCTTACCAGAGGCCGGATCCTCAGCCGCATCAACCGTCGCAGGCAACGTACGCTTTAGGCGCTTCTGGGCCGCCAGCAGCTGCCATTCCTGGATCTTGTCCTCGCTCGTCTCCGGATGCGCAACAGCCAGGTGTATCTTGAGGCTCCTCGTGCTCTCAAAGGACCCGCCTCTGCAGGTCGACACAGGACAGATGAGGAGGTGCTCTGCATTGACGTGCCACACAAGGTCGCTATGGGAATCGAACGACTGGCTGTCGCAGCCGACCCACCAGCAGGTATGCGTATGGCTGGCCTTGACATGCGCATCGAGCTCCTCGGCCGAGGGAAACGACGCTCCGCAGCGCGGACCAAGGCACACAAACGACCTCGCCCGGTCTAGCTCGGGCTGGCGGCTCGCGTTCCTGACCAGCAAGGGCGTGTTGCACCGCGAATACGACGAGTTGTTGGTCGTCCACGACCCGCACCGCACCGTCTGCACAGGCGACAAGGTCGACCCGGCCGTCGACGGCGCCTGCATGTCGAAACTCCCAATGCTCATCTCCCTGTCCGTGCCGACGGACGAGGGCTTCCCCAGCTTCCCCGGCTGGCAAGCACCCAGCTTGATCACATCGCTGGGGAGCCACGGGTCCTCGCCCCCGGCGCCAATGTGCGGGCCGGTTTCGTCCTTGATGTTCGGATAGCCGCACATCATCATCTCCTTTGGATCCGGGGGCAGAAGCGGCGACGGAAGAGGGGGGATACTGCATGCACCAGACCTCGTTGGGCCAGACTTCCTCCCACGCGACGCCGTGACGGTTTGCGACCGGGGCGGTGGGACCGGACGCGGCCGGGAGAGACGGGGCCGGGCCGGGGCGACGCATAGCTGCGGCGTATGTTTCCTGCGCTTCAATGAAGAAAGAGCACTGGGAAAGTCATCGATTTCTCTTTAAAAAAAAAAATTAAAAATTGACAAATACGTGCATGGAAATGACATTTCTCTTGCATTTGGAAAGAGGAGCGCAGAAATTGGAGATACGGGCTGGAGAATGTGACATCGAGGGGCCCTGAGCTGAGGGGGCGAGGCAGACAAGGCGAGCAGGACAGGGCGGACTAGGCGGCCTCCAGGCGAACCACTCTTTGGCCCCCAACGTCACCTTGTACACCGTGGAAGAAGTGCCTTGCGATGATGTATCACGACGCAGTTGGCGGAATATATACATCAATGGCATTTTATACGGAGTCTGCCGCTAGCATATCTCACAAAAGTGGTTGGCGGGAGCATGGCTGCGTGTACTGTCAACACCCCTGTGTGCAGCCGCCGCAACGCCTGCGTTACACGCCGATTGCTCCCCGCCCTGTCCCTCTCCACCAAAAACTCCAACCAAGATGCCCGTGGCTCTCATCCAACGGGCAACCCAAAACCCAGACCAAACAAAGTTAACCAAGCCTGTGCGTCCCATCATCACATCATTCAATACCTCACATACCCTCGTACAGCCTCTCCACTACGTCCCCCAACATCCTGAGCCCGTAAAACTTGGCCACGGTCCTCATCACCGCGAGCTGCCGCTCAACCTCCTTCCGCGAGACAACCTCTCCCCATTCGCCGCTGCAGGTGCAGTGCTCCATGAAGTCGTTGAGTCGCAGGGATCCACAGCGCAGACACTTGAGATCTTGCGTTGCCCACTGCACCGTGAACACCTCCACCATGGTCAGCAGCCGCTCCTCGAGCGCGATCCTGTCGTACTCGCTCCCGCAGAAATTGCACTTCCACCCGCCCTGGCCGTCGCCTCCAAACAGATCCTCGTCACGGCATAGATCTAGATCTCGTGCCATGGTGCAGCTGTCACACGAGATTTGTGATAGCTTCAGGCTCTCCGAGGGGTTTGCAAAGGTGCCGTTCTTGGAGAACTCGCGAATCTCAAAGAGCGCTAGAAGTTCTTTGCGTAGCAGGCGTACCTCAAGGGTAATGTTCTTGTCGAGGAGAAGAACCTGCATGAGTGACTTGACCAACTCTAGAATAGGGTCACTCGGATGAAGGTGTGAGCCCGGCAGGTTGGGAAACGTGTAATCCTTTGCAAACTCTGGACGCAGCAGTTCCTTTTTCTGCTGCTTTATTAGATCCATGATGGCCTTCTTGAGTGTTTTCTCGAAGCCCTTGCCGAGGACGACCTGGCTCTGGCTGTTGTCGTCGTCATCACTCTTTCGCTGCGGAAGCTGTGTTAGGCGTGGCGTCGAGTCCGGATTGGCGTTGGCTGGCCGTTTATAATTGTGCATGAGATCCATAAACTCAATGACCCAGTCTTTGAAGCTATCCTGCAGTAGCTCTGGCAGGAATGTAGCCATCTGCCAGTGCATGATTGTCTCTAGATTCTGGTCGTCTGCTTCGATCACCTCCTGGCAGCCCTTTCCGCCGTAGTTGAACTCGTCGTACCAGACTAGGTAGTCCCAGTACTCCTTGATTTCAAGGTCGATGAAGTGGAATAGGGGTTTGCTTTTGATCGACTTGATAATGTACTGACTGTACGCAAAGGCATTGCCGACTTCGGTCTTTGTCGTTTGTAAGATCAGACGATTCGCATTGGCAAAGACAACCTGGGAGCCCACCCGACGGAAATCTGCCATCAGTTGCTGGAAGGCCTTTCGAGACATCATCTGCACATAGTAGTGCAGCGCGCGGTCGTACATGAATGAGTCCGGATTCTCAACCCAGCGTACCAGATGCTGGACTAGCACGTCTGCCATGGTGCTGCCTCGACATGCCTCGGTCCACCATGCCTTGACCATCTCGCGCAGGACCAGCACGCCGGCGTTGGCAAATGCATTGTCTGCCGCGAGCATCTCTGATCCGTCAGCAGTCGGGTTGAGCGAGATGTTGTCGGCGCCTTCGAGCTCATTGATGAGTGATGACGTGAGGATGGTGTTGATTGTGAGATTTCGCACATCCAGGTCGATGCAGACTGACGAGAAGGTTCCTGGATTATTAATGCTGGGCATCTGGACCGTATCCAAGGGACCAAGCAGGTCGTCCATTTCGTAGCCGGCGTGGTCAGGACGCGGTCCAGGAGACCACCACAATACCACGCCATTGGCTTGCAAGCGGCGCGCATACGCAATATCAATCAGGAACCGGGGATCCTCACGCTCGAGGTTGCAGAGAGGAACGTCGCCGTATCGCGCGAGGGCCGTGAGGTGCAGGATCCAGGATCCTAGACCGAGGTAGTGTCCCACAAGACGCTTCGCCACGACAGACTGCCAACCAAGTGGCGGCAGTGAGCTATCCGTAGCATCATATTTGAGAGGGAGCACGGGGAAATCGCCAAGAACGGGAATATCGTGCACAAGCAGATTGCGCTGCGAAGACTGGATCACCATCATCTGCGGTCGTGCTTCATCCTTGCGCATCTTCTTGACAATGTCTCCAACCTCTAGGAGAGCCTTCCGCCGCGTCGTCACCTGCGTAATTTTAAAGTTGACCTTTTCTTGATATGTGAAGCAGTCTTGCCAGTTTGTTCCAGCAGCTTCCTCGGCGCGTTTGGAGAGCATCTCCGAGTACATTCTTGTGATATTAGGCAAGTCTTGGCCCGAATCTTTGCTCTTCTGGAGAATGACCACATGTGCTTGGTCCGATGTCGTGGAGAAGAGACCAAAGATTTGACGATCTCCAGCAGTGATGTGCGACATGTAGATGTATGCTAGAGGGGATGAGTCGAGGTAGGTCCGGCTTTTGACTGGCCGCTTGAGACTGGTCAGGTCAAAGCCATGTTCAAGCCCATTCCCAAGAACTGCATTTTGCGTTTCATCAATCGTGCACAGATTACCCAACCGGAGCACGGCACGAATACTCAGCGGAACCTGTTTCTCATAAACACCTTCAACACTGGCATGGTTGAACAGAAGCGAGAACTTGTCAGCTTCATTGAAATACACATCCTCTGGCACAGTGAGCTTGAAAAGGTGCGTTGAAGGATGGCCATTCGGCAGTGTGTAGTTAACTTGTTCCACCTCACAGCCGTCTACCTCAACGTCTGGCAGATCTTTGCTCTTCAGGTTGAGGAAAACCTGGCGAGGAACCTTGATCTTGAGACTGTGAATCTTTGCGTCGATGAGGACATGAGCTGTCACGATACCGGGGGTCTCAGTCGTCTTGAGATGAAGCAGCTGCCACGTCTTGACAAACGTACTATGTGCCTGCTTCATAAATGTCTGCTGGATGTTACCTCCAACGATGCCTCGACGATCTCCGAACAGCTGCCTACGGCGGAGTCGAGCCTGTTTCTGGATCTTCCACTTTTGCTTCTGATAATCAAGGAATCCAGAGTAGTCATCTGACGGGCTCGGCATGGTTTTCGGTAGAGCTGCCATGGGATCGACGCTTTCCGCCGGCTCAGGAGACTTGCGTTTTTGCACGGTTGGTGCTGGCTGTGAAGATGCCACGGCTGCGTTGACAAGCTTTGGCTTCAGAAGCTTGCTGCCGAAATCCTCCAAGTCATCCATTCGCGTTCCGTTGAGATTTGTTATGTCACCAAGCGGCTCTTTAGTGAATAGATCCGTAAGCTTTTTCTGCTTCATCTTGTCATCTTTGATATTGATCCTCCTTTGAAGCCAGTCTGGATGTGGGATCCTAGGTACCGGATTGCGAACCTTCTGGAGGGCAGCAGGGATGGTGATGAGCTTCTGAATAACAGAGCCAAGTCGTTCTGTATAATAGTTCCAATCTAGCAAAGCTCGCGGGTCGGTGTCTGTGGGGTCTTCTTTCAACCACTTCTTGAGATAGGTTCGCTTGACCACTTCGTCGGCAGAAAAAATGGCCACAGGAATGGCTCGTTCCGTGACAGGCGCATTTCGAGGTCTGGAGCAGATAATGAACTTGCAGTTCAAGCCCTTGTCCTTCACCATTTGTTCGCCCAAAAAATCGGCAAGACGCTTTGCTGTAGTAATACTCGTTGACTTTTGGCTACCGTATTCTTCCAACGTTTTAGACATGCTCCGGTTTTCGGAAATCAGCTCCATCAACTCTTCATCTGCCAGTGTCGAGCCCTTGTTGTCCAAGACATCAAGCCACCTGTTGGCAACCTTCGCCACAGCCCCATAGCACTGTGTAAGATCCTCTCCCTCGAGGAAGAACTTGAAGATTTGTTGTTGAAAAATCTTGATGAGCTTGAGCTCACCACGGCGCTTCACCTCGAAGCCTTTGAGCTCGGCAAGACTGCCGTCGTCATTGAAAACAGCATATCGCTTCTTCAAGTTCTTGTCTTCTTCTTTAGATGTGGGCAGTACCATGGCTTTGTAAGGCCCGTCAACTTCGAAGAAAATAGAGTTGTCGCTGTGAGTCTCGTACTTGAGTGTTTTTGGGTCCACCAGAGTCTGATATTGGTCATTGGTGAAACGACCGTGTACCAGATGATTCAACATGACGCAAGGGTACGAGATGGATAGCTTCTTTCCGTTCTTCATCTTGAATGAGAAATTCTCCGGAAACGTTGCGGGAAGCATGCACCAAATACCATCCGTATCTAGTTCAAGTGGTCGACCGAGTCGCTCAACAAGCTGTCGAGCCATCTGGATGATATGGGCTCCAGTCAGGCAAGTAACGCCAGCCATCTCCAGGGAGTACCATCGCGACCCCTTTCTCATGACATAGCCGTAGAACGAGTTCAGAATGACTTTGTGGGCAAGCTGTAGAGAGTCAAATTGAATAATCATCTTCTTGGCAGCCTCAACTTCGTTGGGTGGAGCTCCAGCAGATTTCAGTGTCTCAGTCTTTCCTTTCCAGATTTTCGCTTTGCCTTTGTAGTCGTATCGCCTGTCACGGAAATCTCGTACCGTGTCGATGTAAAACGGGTTCTCTCGCTGGCAGATGATCGCTTCTTTCACCATGGTTGTGGAGTCGTGAATTTTGTGGTACACCTTCTGCGAGTACGCCTGAAGGCGCTTTCTTATCAAAGCAGCTTGCTCATCTGCGCTCAGGTCTTGGAACACTCGCTGCGGAGCCCACGATGTTTTCCCAGGAAACTTTTCGTTTTCGAGTGTATGTCGAATCATGTTGTACTCATCTCGTTTTGGAGGCAGATATTCGCCTCTCCATGCCCAGGGCAAACGTCTGTCGCAAGTCTTTCCTGGCCGATTGAAGTCGCATGCGGCGCAATCAGATTCATCAATCATAGAGTCAGGCTGTAGTCGATTCGTTGTCATAATATTGGGATACATAGAAGCAACGTCCAAATGGTAGATGAGAGGCCTTTCGTGTCGGTTTGGCGTCTCTTTCAAATTGTTCAACTTGTCAACAATCTGCTGTTTAACCTCCTCGTAGTTTTCAACATCTGCCATTGATTTCTTCTCTTCCACTGTCACAACGAACTCTAGAGCGTTGTCTATATCGTTCAACAATTCATCAATAGCGCTGGGATCCACCGCAAAGTCAACGGGGATATCCGCTCGGAAGACACCTGCTTCTATACTCTCCACGTGGCCGCCGACGTAGGTTTCCGAATCCAGGAGATGCCCATCCCAGAAAGCTTCTTTCGGTGAGACATGTTTGTTTGGTAATACGATTCCCTTTTCGTATGCTTGCACCATGAGCAACATCTCACAGAGTGTACCTGTTCCCTTTCGCAAAACATCATCACCTCCAAGGGGCAAGATTGTGCAGAGGGAGAAAATGAAGGGGTGTACATATTTCATATACAAGTAGTATGTTGCAACTGCATCAGAAACGGAGTATTCGGCAAGTGTCTGAGGTCGCTCGGCAGCGTATGGCGTCATGAGTTCTGGATCCAGTTCGTCGGGATCGTATCCAAGCTTGGCCACTGTGACCGCCTTCAAGCCTCTGGAACCCTGTGGTAGATAAGAGTCTCGATTAACCCAGTGAAAGCAGTCCATGTGAACGCTGTAGTTACACTTGAACTGGTCTTCGCTGTCCTTCTTCCAGCCAATCTCTTGGTAAATGTCGATTCCATTGACACTAGCTCTTGTTTCGACAAATGGCCAATCGAAAAAGTCACCGTTGTAGGTGGCAATCACTGTTGGCCGGGCTTCCTTGATGTGCAGAAAGAATCTCTCAATGACGGCCTTTTCGTCTGGTTCGTTGAAAATCATAAAGGAACCTGGATATTCGGGCTTCGGTGTGTAGTCGAAGTCGCCAATGTCCTCCGAAATGATCTCTCGATTGGTGATGAGGAAACCCTGACCGTCGATCATGTATGATATCATCATAATCTGGTCCACAGCGGCATCGGGGAACTTGAGCGGCGACTTGCTGGTTTCTATATCGTAGGCCATCACCACGGGCTCTGCCGGCAGCGCCCTGTCTTCATTTGCTTTTATTTTGGTGACACCATGCTTTGCTTCCACAAAATACCACTTTCCAACTCGAATATCTGGCAAGGGGTCAAAATATGGATCATAAGTCAGTTTAGACAGACTCACCCAAATCAATCATAACTCGCACATGGTATGGGACATCATATTCTCGTATATCAACGATGAAGTCGCTTGCATCTGAAACCGAACTGTTCTTGTTTCGCTCATCTTCTCGCAAATCGTCGTCAAAGAGGTCGAAGTTGCCGTTTGCCCTAAGCTGCATGTTAGAACCCGAACAAGGAATAGGAATACGCCCTATCAGTAGAAATACGTACGTGGCGACCTCAGCATATGCATCCATGGCATTCATGTTCTTCTTGTTCTTCTCCGCAATAGGCATAATATCTCTCCTCGTCGCCAAGAGGTCATTGACATTTAAAAACTTCAGCTCCATAAATGTTCGTCGGTATCCCAAAAGATGGTTGGGCATGTTGAGGTCATCCTTTTCAATCCTGCGCACCGACTTGACAGCTCCCTCACCGGGGACTCGCTTCAGCCATTCCTCTACTTCGGATTCGCGACCACGCTTCACCGCGATTAGAAAATAGGGTTCGTATTCGACCGTTGATTTGAACGTTGATCCATCCTCCTCAATAAAGTAGCAATCGAGAGCAGATCTGCCGAAAGGATTCTTCTCATCCTCTACAGATGTTGGCTGGACATTGACTAGCCAACCCTCCCGCTTCTTGCCGCTATCATATCGAGCGAACCCCATATTCTCATCAATCGTCTGAGCAAGCTTCGTCCGTTCCCATCGTTCGTCTGCAGAGGTGCCTTCTGCCCTTGAAGAGGCGGCGAATGTGCGAGTCGACCGAGAGCCATGATAGGCGGCCTTCCCTCCACGGCGGAAGCCCTTTTGCGGGCGTCGTAGGCTCGTATTAGGCATGTTGGATGTGTTGAAGGCCTTGCCCAAGTGGGCAGCCGGAGAAAAAGGTCCAGGTTAAGGACGAGCAGAGACTCGTACTCGGTGGACTTCTGTGGTCGTCATGGAGGGTTCTGTCAGTTCCTCAGCGTATCTAGCGACCAATTGAAGGGTATCGTGGATAAGAATTGCGGCGCTTTTGGTGATTTCCAGTTCAACGGAAACTGGATGTAATGAGCAGCACTAGGTTGGCCTGTTCAAGGGCGATTGACTCGCTACCTAATTGAGTCTTGCAGGGAGACGCGCTCTGACGCGCCTGAGCGCGACACGTCCACATGAAAACCCCACCAACTTAATGGATTTTTTTTGCACTGGGCTGCTTCGGGGCCGCTGGAGCCGCAGGCCGCAGCCGCAGCGCAACTAGCCAATCGCTAACAGAGCCCCTAGCAAGAACCGCATCAATTCGGCGTCAGGCAATTGCAGCGTCATTCCATTGGTCGCCGTCCCATCCAACCTCGAGCCTTGGAAATAGTGCACCGCACGTTCAATCTTCACTATTGTAGACGCAGTTGATGCGCAAATCGTCCACGAGATAGCCAGAAATGGCACCCAGCATGGAGAACCCGCCTCCCAACCCCAACGAAAAAGTCCTCCATGTCTGGTCCAAGCCGATAGAGGAGTCCCAGACAGGCGGCTCCCCGAACGAGGGCTCTGGATCGAGGCCCCAAAATGCCCGCCCTACGGTATCAGAGGCAGTGGCCATGATTAAAAAGGACGACTTTGCCAATGTGGCCAATACCCCTTGCGCCCGTCAAGGCTTCATGACGGGGATAGGATCTGGCGCCGCGCTTGGCGGGTTGAAGTTTGTGCTTCATGGTTCGAACCCCTTCCCTCGTCTAGCTTTCCAGAACCCGAGAAATTATCAGCGACTGACTGTGATGCAATAGGCAACGCCACAAAAGCTGCAAACTGGGCTGTAGGATTCTTCGTCTTCGGGAGCGTGGCCTCATACGAATACTGCCAATACCTGCGCCGCGCCGAGCGCATCCAGATGAAGCGCAACATCGAGGTAGTAACACAAAACAGAAAGGAACAGGCAAAGCAGCTAGCCGAAAAGGCGGCGGAAAACGAGAGACTCGAGGTTGAGCGTAAGGCGCGGGAACGGCCTTGGTATAAGATCTGGTAGGGAGCTGGGAAGATTTGGCTCTGTAGAGCCGTGTAAAGCTTTGTACAAATCATGTTTTGGGTATATACAGCGTCAAATTACTATTCAGCCATCAGAAAGATGGGATGAGTTCAATTCTAAATATCTGGCGCCAGGTGAAATATTGGGTCTGCCGACCAAACCTTCAAAGGAGCGGCCGATGAAGCAGAACGCATCCAAGACGCCGAAGATTTCACGCAGAGCTGTCATGGTGATTCATTTCTTCTGTCTACATTTAAGGATATTGAAGAAAGTAAGGATTAATGCATGAAAGTCCAATAGCTAAACCCTTGTTGAAGATACCAATACTGCCAACCACTATCCAAGACACCAGGGAAAAGACAGTGCTCGCCAAACCAAAAATAAAATTTGCCACGCACCAGTTTGCCACCCAAGAAAAAAAAGTCGCTCGGAAAAAAAAGAAAAAAGAAGAAAAAAAAGAATCCTGTCCCAGCATATACTCCTACATCATTACTTGTAACTTCATCCAGTCGTAATAGCAACATTCTGGCGATCCATATCCATGAACCGAACCTTTCTCGAAGGCGACTGGTCGTTTAGGCCTGCAGCAATAGCAGCCTCACCACGGCGCCTGCGACTCCTCTTCGCCCGCGCTTCACCCTCCTCACGTTTGCGATAGTCTGCCATCTGTTGCCTCCTCCTCATCACCCGAGCCTGGGCCATGGCCGGAGTTGGTTTGAAGCCGATACCGTTGATGCCGGTGCCGTCGTCATCCTCATCATCTGGGTCATATATCGTAATTTCATCTTCGTGCCAGGTCAAAGCCGCCCGGACAGGATCGACAATCTCAAAGTCCTGATCACTCTCATCTGAGTCATCTGGTTCCTCCATAATTGGACCTTTCCTAAAGCGCAAGGGCGGTGTACCCGCTCGCTTTTTGCCCTTCACCTTGGGCGGGGGGTGATGCTACAACAAAGGGGTCTGCTTGAGGCAGTTGGTTATCGGCAGTCTCTTTGGAGGCAAGAGGTACATCGCGGTGAGGAGGTGGGTGTCCAGTCAGCCCTGTGCAGCTTGTAGGCTGGGGTCCAGTCCATGGATCAAGGGCATCCCGCATCTCTTCGTCCGGCCTTGATGCGCTTATTCGGAGATTCGGCAGTTCCATCAACCTCAGCAGCTACCCCGCCTGCACTCCCTAGTGCCAGGCCATAAAACTTCTGAGCAACCTTGGATGACGGGCTGCTGCTCCCATCCTCGACCGAGTCACTGCGGGCAAGGTCAAAGGAGAACTTGATGGGCGCAGGGAGGATATCGGTGTTGCGTTTGCGCTTTGGGGTGCTCATTGGGGGAGGATCCGTCATGGCTGACCAGCGGGTGCCGAAAATAGTGCGTTGAATTAAAGGCGAGGGAATATCCCACCGATGGAGAAGAGCCAACAAGGATATTTCAAGGTGATTTAGTGAGTAGTTTTTGAGAGTCGACTTCTGCCACCCGTCTTTGATTGATGGCTCACTGTGCCCTTGAAAAGGGCAATGGGGAGCGATCGGAGAAAGGTCCTCTGTTGAATAGGGCAACTGTGTAAGTTGTAGGATGCAGATAGTTGGAGAGCTAGAGTGGCCGCAAATCAATCATTCCTTTGTTCTTTGATTAGTCTGGAACGTTGCACACGCCGTGTTTATGCGTGTGCCTGTTTCAAGTGTTAGCAACGTAGGTAGTGCAGGGAGAGCGATTCGCGTTCCAGCGGCAACAGCCTCTGACAAGCAACACAGCCCGAAGAATCAATGTGTTTGCCGGCACGCCAAGTATCGACTCCCTGCGTTCTTCCTTGGTGACATTTGGGTCAGTTCCAGGTGGCTTGACTCTGTGGCTGCGCCGTCAAGCGTCAAGCGTCGAGCTCTATTCCAATCACGAGTCCCCGAAGAGACGTCATTTTTCTTAAGCTGGTCACCCCCTTCGACATATTTCACTCCATCACATAACGATTTCAACACACCACCTTTCATACACACCCAATGGCCATCTACGTATCTACACTCCCGAGGCGCTGCGACTATTGCCTGATGTAGAAGTCTTTCGCGGTTCCCTGCTTGCTGTCCACCCTTGGTGGTCATTTTGCCACCAAAAGAATACCCCGCCATGCCCCGCAGCGACTCGATATTAACGCGTGCAATGCCATCGTCACAGCCACACGGAGAAGACGTCGTCTCTAACAATGAGTGAGATTGCTCAAGGACCCAATATAGCCTGAAGTCGAGCCTGAAGTCGGTTAATTCCTACGTGTCCTTCCTGACAGATATCCCCCGGCATAGCGGCTCCGTTTCCCGGTTAGAGATATATTATTGCTCAGAGTCTGTGAGGCTTTATATACAGCCATTTGTTTCCTTGAATCATCACACACTTGACACTCTTTTCTCCCCTCCCCTCAACCACCGCCGCCCACATTGAGCCATAGTAATATTTTTGCAATAATACTTGCTTAAAACGTCACTATGACAGACGCTCCCTTCGTCTTCCTCCCTCTAGGAGCCACCATCCAGTCTTTCAGAGTAAAAAACACAAACATCGTCCTAGGCTTCGACACCCAGGACCAATACGTCAAGCACAGCAGCGCTTACTTCGGCGAAACCATCGGTCGTGTCGCAAATCGTTTAAAGGACGCCAAAATCGACAGTCTCAATGGTAAGAGCTACACTTTAGCCGCCAACAACGGTCCCAACTCCCTTCACGGTGGTGTCGTCGGCTGGGGGAAGCGCATCTGGAATGGCCCTAAACCTGTAGGCGTCAAGGCGATTCCTGGAGTCGAGGGGCTTAAAGGCGGCGAGAGTGTCGAGTTCACTCTCACCAGCGAGGATGGCGACGAGGGTTTCCCGGGGACAGTCGAGGCCAAGGTCATCTATACTGCTGGCACACAAGATGTCGACGGCAAGGAGGCTGTCGTCCTGAGCATGGAATATGAGGCAAAGCTGGTGGGCGGTGCCGAGGAGACCGCCATCAACATGACCAACCACTCCTACTTCAACCTCACTGGCGATGAGACATTCGACGGCACCTCCATCACCCTCTCAACCAACAACCACCTGCCCGTGGATGCCAACGCGATCCCCACTAGCGGCCCAGTCCCTTTCCCTGGCCTTGATACCTCCAAGCCCTTCGTAATCCATGCCACCGAACCCGCCATAGACCACTGCTTCACTGGAATCACAGACCCTGCCTCGGTCCCTATCGACACGCGATCACAGCCTCTCGCTCGCTGTCTCGCCGCCCACCACCCACGTACAGGCATCCATCTCGAGGTTCACAGCACTGAGCCAGCTTACCAGTTCTACACTGGCGACTTCACAAACACCCCGGCCGTCGACGGCGTCTCTGCCAAGGCTCCACGAAGCGCCTTTTGCTGCGAGCCTGGTCGGTGGATCAATGCTTGCAACGTACCCGAGTGGAAGAGCATGTCTCTGCTCAAGAAGGGCGAGACGTTTGGTTCCAGGATTGTGTACAAGGCTTGGGCGGACTAAGCCCACAGAGGGAGTATCACATAACTTCTGTTCATTTTCTGGGTTGGAAAATTCTCAGGGGGGGTGTGAGCATATAGAGCAAAGTATATAGTAAATTTGAATCGTTTCAGTCATCCAATATTGCAGTATCACTGCATACGTAGTCGTAACAAAGCAAGCTTTCGGTATGCCACCCTCTCAAATATACACCTCGTACATGCCTCAGTCGTTCAATGAGGTCCACGTAGACCAGAAGTGAAAGAACAGGTAGGATCGATCACCTAGTCAGAGTCGGAGTCACTATCTCCCAAGAAGGCCAGGTCCGCCTGAGCTCGTCTCCTCCGCGCCGCAAAGCTGCTGCTCGGATCCTCTTCGTCGTCATCCACTTCTTCCTCCATATTCTCATCGCTATCCTCTTTCGTCTTCGCCGTGGTGGCTTGGTTCTTGCTTCGACTCGCTCGGCCACCATTATCCATGCCCCACAGCCGGTTCATCTCCTGGGCTGCCTCTGCCTCAGCTAGAAGCTCTCTCGTCTCTCTGATCTCGCGCGCCTTGGACTCTGAGAAACGACCGTCCATGCCAGCTTCAGACAGCATCTTTTTCAGGTGACGAATCTTTGCGCGTGCATCATTTCCGTACTGCTTTAGCTCCACGTGCCAAAGCTTGCGGATACCGCACTTCATAAGCTGCGATTGTAGTTTCTTAATTTCAGCTTCATCGGGATCATCATGGACAGGAGCGGCTTTAGCTGAGGACCTGGGTTTAGCTGCTGACTTGGAGGGTTTTGAGGGTTCTTTCTTGTCGTTCTTCTTGCGCTTAGGTTGTGGTGCCTCGTCAATCACGTCCGAGTACTCCTCCTCTTCATCAATCACAGGTTTGGTTTCGTCGTCCTTGGTTGATGGCTTTACTCCGTCGTCCGTATCATCCCCTTGCTTTGATTCGGATTCCTCTAGTTTCGAAGCGGAAGAGGGTGCCCTTACCCTAGCGGTGATGGTTTTCTCTACCTTCTCAGAGGTAGAGCTGTTGGGCTCCTCACTGTCAGATTCAGCTTTCTTGCTCTTGCGACGCGCAGCAGCTTTTTTCACTTTTGACTTTTTTCCCCCCTCGACTAATTCCTCAGCTGATTCTTCGGCTTCAGAATCCTCAACCTTGGTCGCTTTTCCATTTTTGGAGGCGCGTTTTCGTCGCTTCGGCTCAGGCGAAGCAGCTTCTGATGACTGTCGCTTGACGCCATTCTTGGTATTTGGTTCGGGTTCGGGTTCGGGTTCCGGGACCCAGCCGTCCAGTAGCTTTCCCTATGCGCGCAAGTTAGTTGCCGCCAATAGATTGAGGGTCGAAGAAATGCTTCCGTCAACATACGACATGTTCCTTGATTAAATCCTTGCTCTTCTGCTTCCATTCAGAGCCTGCAAAAAATCCTTCCTCCAGGCCAAGCTTCTCTTCAACATGCCGCCGAACTTTGTTCACAGAAGTCGCATCTGGCTCCTCGTTAAAGATCTTACAAGTGCTGTCAATGAGGGCTTGTTGTAGCACATCGGTGGATGGTGCCATTTCGAAGCTTCAAAGATTATTCTTGTCGACTTTTGCAATTGTCGCGATGCTGCAGATGACGTTGAACACTAGTGGATACTGGGGAAAAGTTGATGACGAAAGCGACAATCCTGGTTGGCAACGATGTTTGGTCGCGCGTTTTGACGCGCCGCGCACCTGATGTCGACGATGCTGCTACAGGCTATTAGCTGAAGGCATATGCCGAGACGCGGGGCTCTCTTCGCACATCTAGTAGCTACTGATCGTAACAGCTGTAGCCAATCAAATGGCTGCCTGGGCTGGCATGTAAGTGGTAGGGGTGTTGCGGTGCGTGAGCCGAAATGTTATAAATGTTTCGTGCCTAGTCGCAAAGTGAAAGCTCGGTCAAAACATGTCATCTTCAATTGAGGCGCAAATGAGAAATCCCTAAGATTTGCTAAACAGCCCATCTAGATGTTGGTAACTTGGTACATCATTCCGAGTGCCAGGTGGCGTCAGTAAGGTGTATGTATGTGTGCTCCTCAATTCTGCCCCTGTACTTTAGCGCCTGGGCAGAGAGCCTTAGGGTATCTTTTAGTTCTCCGCCTGTGGTACAGCGGATGGTACATGACTCAGTGCAGTTTAGCGGCCGGCCAAGTGCTATGAGCTTCCGAACTTCCCACGCTTCCTTGGTGGCAACATTCAGTACTGTGAAGCGTTCTTGAACCTCGAGGCTTCAAGCTGTCCTCTACAACATCAATTTTGACACCATGTCGGCTTCCCTTGCACCGGAGTGTAACGAAGTCAAAGAGTAAGTTCGAATACCATAAGCTCTAATATTGAAAGGTTTTGACATGTCAGGCGTTACGATACGTGTTTCTTGAAATGGTACAGTGAGAGTAAGTGATTAACTCATCCTCACCATCTGCGAGCAACTGTACTTATAAACGGCTCGCAGAGTATCTTCGGGGGGCGGAGAAGGATAACAACGAGTGCGCCAAAATGTTCAAGGACTATCAGAAATGCCTTGGTGTCTGTCACCTACCAGTCTTTTCTATTACGATGCAAGTACTGACAGAATACCAAGGTCGCACTTAAGTCAAGGGGCATAGATAAGCTCCTGGATGAAGCTCGTGAGGACAACAAAGAGAATGATGCAAGGCTGAACGCCCTAAAGAGTGGGTCGAATCTCTGACATAGGATCGCTTCTTGCTTGCTAACACTGGTTTGAGCAGAATAACTGCTGTGCGTCCCCTCGAGGCTCGAAGCATGAACCGCATAGCATCAAGCATTTGTTTTTGTATGACTTGGCGCAAAGACGGCGTCTATTGGCAGAATCAAGATACGGGACTGCTACTATAATGTACCTCACATTTTGGACAACCATTGTATAGACTCTCTAAGAACTATTCCCGCTCTTCTAACGAAAATCAAAACGAATTATTATTAATCTCGTCTGTTGCTTGTAGCTTCTCTTTTCTTTCTGCCACCTACATGACTGAAAGTCCACGTGATTTGTGCAAGACCGGCATCTAACTACTACAGAGTAGTAGTACGGAGTACCTGATCCTGCTTCGTATTCGTCGGCTCCACTTTTATAGAGAAGGTGTTGAATATCGGAGCTAAAATGAGTTGAACAACTCCGTACAAACTCCTGGCGGCATTTGGATTTGGACAAGGAGCAGAGAAAGGGACCCGTTTTCAGAACTTGCCGACTCAGCAGTCTCCTTTAGAGCATCAGCTTCGACGCGGGCCCCTTGACGAGCCTCTGGACCCGTCACCGTCGCGATTTCGAGATCGCTCTCTCCTTGATCCCAACGCCCTTGAATGCCACCTGTCGAATCGATCGATCGAAGCTTCACACCTCAACGCATCTCGACGAACCTCCCCAGGCCGTATCTCCACATCGTTGCAGAATTCAACGGCATGCACTGCCTATATAACTAGCGCTCTATGCACCCCTTCTCTATCCTCACCCTCGGCATCTTCGTCGCTGGCTACATCACAGCGCGCTGGGATCTTGTTACTCGGCTTTATGAACTAGCCATCTTTGCCTGGGAATACGAGGTTGTTGTACGTCTTCAATAATCTCCCAGGCCCTACTTTTTAAGATAACTAACTTATCAACTCTCTACACAGACGCGTGCAGCTAAAGGAGTCGTCGCTCTAACCGGGCTATTCCTTTTTATCTTCGTGCCAGTATTCCTTATCGCGACCAAGGAGACTGTTCTGGTATGCGATGCCGCCGGTGCTCGATGTTCGAACAATACTTTGCAGCACAGAAATGCTAACTGCATATAGCACCCACAGACGCCTGGAGCGAGCGTGTCTGCGCGAGAGCAACTTAGACGACGAGGTTCCTTTTAGGCGAGCGCTACATCCCGCAAATAACATCGCTTGTCATGGTAGAGCATGATGGGCTGATGCGAGTCTTCTGGCCGACGGACATCCCCAAGTCGGATCGCCCTGGTGTAGTCGTTGGGTGGAGGAACTCAACTCTAGATGTTTTCGTCGTGGCTATCCTGGACGATGTAGATGTTCGTGCAAACCCGGGTAGAAAATGACACATGTTGGAAGCCATTGCTAACAAAACTTAGGCGGTCAATGTGGAGCTTCATCTCAAATGGGGAACTTTCTTCAGGGGCTCGCCTCATTCTCCAAGTCGAGTCTACGACGCGTGCGGGCACTCATCAATGCATGTGCTAGGCGTCTCGAACTCGACTGACCCCGGTTCCGTAGACCCCTCGTGGGTTTGCTCCACGATGCATCAAGCCACCAGAGAACCAGCAATCGTTTGCGCCAAAGCCTCGAGCATCCAGCTCATTCTCTATGACCGGCCACGACCCAGAGGGATGCAGTATATTTCCTTGAATCCTATAGCATTGGCCTTGGGGGATAAAGGCCCTTGGGTAGATCCAAACTCATACGGTCCCGAAGGCGAGGCAGAAACTCGTCAGAGGGAGGCAAAGGAGGCTAAGCTCAAGCTGGTTGAGAAACTCAAGCAGCACACGATAGCTAAGCGGGTTCCCTCCGCCAGAGATAAAGCCTTACCCAAGATTGTCAACCAAGTCAACTGGTCATGGGAACTAGAGCAGGCACTGCAGAAGAATGTTGGACGACTCGGTCCTCGTCCAAAACGTGGTCTCAGCGTCTCGGAGCGCGTTGTTGAGTCCGCCACAACCATGCGAAACTATGTGCTGGTGCAGCTATGGACTTTTTTCTTCGTGTATCTTTTCCCAGTCATACGCAAGGGGTTTGTTCTGTTTCTTCTCTGCCACAGAATGATAGCGGAGCTGCTTCTCATTGTGCTTGAATTCCGCATCAAGCCAGGATACGCAGCCCTCAAAGACATATCGGCGACAGCGCAACAGATTGAAATCCGTCTCCAACAGTTCTGCTACTGGCCAATGCAATACGTGACACTGAGACAGCGCAAGACGAACTGGGCAAGTGTCACGACCAGTCATCCGGACTACATTCGATTTTACAACAGTCTCTGGCTTGTCGCCAACGACGTCATCATTGGAATTGCCTTGGGTTCGTATATAATAGAAGGTTCGGACTGGCTAGCGAGTGTGATTGGTGATTTACTCCGCACATATACCGTAGAGGCGTTGCAGACCAGCATCGCGTGGCTCAAGGATTACCCTGCCGGCCTAAAATTGAACGGCGAATTAGCCAAGTTTCTAGGAGACTTGTTCATTTGGGTAATCGACTACTGGTCAGGTACGTCTATCGTCAGGCCAGGGCTTGTGGCTGTCTGCAATTATTGAGCAACAAACTGACTTGAGTGGAGCAGGGTTCATTGATACACTGGCCCCTACGCTGCCGCAAATCATCTGGTTCATAGGGTTCTCATCCTTTGCTGGTGCCAGCATGCCAATTGCAATGTTCTCGGACCTTCTCTCTGCCTTGACAATTCACATCTACTCATTCTATCTCGCGTCTGCGCGGATCTACCATTGGCAGCTGACTATCATCCAATCTCTCTTTCACCTTTTTCGCGGCAAGAAGCACAATGTACTTCGCAACCGTATTGATTCATGCGACTACGACCTAGACCAGCTTTTGGTTGGCACTATTCTCTTCACCCTCCTCTTCTTTCTGCTACCGACGGTGGCCGTTTTCTACCTCAACTTCGCCATTGCGAGGATGATTATCATTTCCATGAAGGCAGGCTTTGATACCTTGCTTTCTTGTTTGAACCACTTTCCACTGTTTGCGCTTATGCTCAAAATAAAAGACCCGAGTCGACTGCCCGGTAAGTCGAAATAATGAGTTACCTGCTACTCCTTCTCTAACATGACGTGGACAGGTGGCATTCGCTTCGAGCTTCGAGATACCTACGATTCTAGAACCAGCAACAATAATGTCTCTAATGAAACCCCCACATCCGTCATCTATCTCAAGGTACGTCACTCAGTCATCCTCAGAAAACGCTAACATAAACACAAACTTACATCCCGTCACAGTCCATCTCACTCACGTTCCGCGCCATGTTTAATCAATACTTCCAGATGGCGCAGCGTATCCGAAGTCACTACCTATCGCCACGCGTGCTGCTCTGCCTTCTGACAGGCCAATTTGTACCGCCTATCAACAGGAAGATTCTGTACAGCCTGCAGTACAGTATGCTGCCCGCGCGACGCGCAACAATCTGGGAAATGTGGCGAGCAGTCAATGCCGAAGTACCGCAGGCATCCCAGAAGAAGCCTTTCCAGTTGCCAAATATCCCGACACTGCCAAACGGGAATAAGAGGGCTGGCAGTGGGAGGACGCGTACGTAGTCCAAAACGTTTATAGTACTCTGTAATGTAGAAGAAATTTAGAAAATCATACTATAATTACTCAAGGCTTGTACCTATGTCATTAGCTGCAGAATTTGTTGAAGAAGCAATGTTTCAACACCTCATCTAACCATGTTATGTACATTGCCTGATTGGCCCCCCTACTATTGTTGCCCATTGCCACTATGGTTCAAGTCTCAATTAGACTTTTCCAACCCCCCAACTCGGCTTCTTTGTTATCTTCACGTGTTCATGCAGAAGTAAAGGCAATCAGTCATTAAGTTTCTGTCCGATCCCCACTCTGCTGCTAAAGGTGACGGGGCTCTGAGGGAGTCGTGAGGCGGAGATACCAGACTATTCACTGCAGTCTACAAAGCGCCACGGTCATCTCTTGTCCCTTGTTCACTCGATGTAAATCGAATTTATCTGAAATTTCTACCCTCACATATTGTTTTCTATGCTTTCTTCCCCTTCACACCTCACAAATCGACAACGACCACATCAAGCCCCCAACCATGACGAAACTCAGAAGTCTACATCCAGGCGGGAAGTCTCGACGGATCCTCCAGATCGACTCCAGGACCTCTCTGCCTCGCCACGCAGCGGACTCGAAGTCGGCTACGAAGCGCGCGTTGCGAAATATCTTCTACAAGGGGTTGTCATCTCCCCCGACCAAGGCCACTGCGGCATCACGATCGGCGCCAGCGTCAACGCAACAGAAGCGTTACTTCAACGACTTAAGCCGTCTTGTGCACGAAGCATACCTTCGCTTGAGTAAACCTACGCGCACTATTCATAGGATTATACACAGTGGTCCTACGCCGCTGTGCAATTGCATTGGGGAAAGCTTGGCTCCGCTGTCCCAACATTCACCAAGCTCACGGATGGTCACAGAGTCGAGCCAGCCTATCCAGGAACCAGACTGGGAGACAAAAGAACAACAGAACCCTGAACAAGGGAATGCCCCTTTCATCATTGTCACCACTCCAGAAGGCTTCCGCATCTCTGCGAACAAGATGCCTGAGTGGAGACGCGTGCACACATCATTCGCAGCGAGGCAGCGTCAGAGGGAATGGCAGCTCAAAGGTCATCTTAGCCCATTGCATAATACGAAGCGACCTGGGAGGAGCGGCGTATCGCGGCCACGAAAAAAACTGCCATACTAAGGAGGTGGATGTGGTCCTCTAAAGAACCCGACAAAGAAAGTCTGCAGTTCTGGCTTCCTATTTAGCCTAGCCCCATCGATGAGGGCTTTGGTTCTTCAAACCATGCGTCGAAACAGGGTGCGGGCACATGAAATACTGTTATACAATCATAGAAGAGCATGGAGTCTGAGAGGTTGTCTGGCATGGCATGTTGAAGAAGCATTGGTTTCCTGTAGAAAGTAGTGAATAGTCAATGATGCTTCGCCTAAAGACGAACCATCTCTGTTATATACCCTCAATATATTTGGGTTTTAAGCAGCATTTTAAATAAAGAGGATTTGACGTCTGTATTGGCTGACCGCACGAAATTGTGCTTGCTGTGGCGGATGTGTCTGGGTCGCTTAAGTACTTGAACTGCTTGTGTGATGTCAAAAACATCATCGAGCCAAGCAAGGTACATGTAGCCGCCGATGGCACTAGTCCATTCTACTGTCCCCCCTCCACCTCCTCCCCTCTCACCCAGGTGGCTGTTGCCCAAGCCTCTGGTGATGTGGGGTAGAAGAGCCGTGACCTGAACCACATACCTACGACGGTCTGATCATCGCATCGCAGCTTAACCATCTCACCTTCACTCCCCAACCCGACTATTTAAAGATATCTCCCTATTCACGTTTAAGAGACAGTGTGAATTATCTCATGTATTTGTGGTGACGGGCTCTTGCACAAAGGCACTAGGTATTTGACAGCCTTGAGGAAGCTAGACATTCGCCACTACCTTGTGTAAAGCACCACACGAGCAACTCATTAACTACAATCTCCGCTCTTGGAAGCTAAACTATTCACTATTCCTCTGCTGTAACCACCCTGACTCTTAGAGGCTCCTTTTTGCAGCGAGATTTGAATAGGAGTAGGGATAATTAGCCACAGAGTTGAGCTACTGGTCTCGTGTCAATATGGATGCCAACCAGCGATTCTACCGCCACTTCCAGGATTCCATAGCAGGTGAGCTTTGACCCATATCACTCGATGATCATGGCAGAAACTAACGGATCTCTAGTCCTGCAGGACCAGATTGATGGCTTGGAATCTACCTCAATTGCTTTAGGAGAACGACAGGAAGCTATCGACCACGTGCTCGCGGGCATTGCCAAGGTGCAGAACGAAGTAGCTGATGCGGCTGGCTACACTCCTTCCTACGACAAGAGACAATACTCACAAGTATGTCCATCTTCAACTTGTCTCCATACCACAATTCGACTCTCTAACACGCGTATTGACTTTTCCCATTAGACTATCAAAGATATTCAGGATAAGCTTAATGAGACCGCGGCTCGGGTTAAGCCCAAGTCGCGCTTTCAGTTCAAGCGTTCCTCTAATACAGCCCATGTCGACATGGGTGCCCCAGAGAATGACCCGCGACTCAACCCAGGCAGCTTCTCAAGGCAGGCTTTGGGTCGAGCCGCACACAACGAGATTGGAGTAGAGAGTGAAGATACTGTCGGTGATCTACCATCTACAGATAAGGACTACAACCTCGAAATGGCTCGCCCCGCGCCCTCGCCCTTGCGCAAACCCAGTTTTTCTGCGGCGAAACACATTGGCATTTCTAACCAGTCCCACCTGCACATTATCCTCCCCTCATCAGCAGCTCGTGCGACGGCAGCAGGCAGTCTCACTGACCTGAGTCACTGCATCGTCGACATGTCAGTTCCAAGTGTCGAGGGAGCACCATTCCCTGGGCTTGCGCTCCAGAATATCAGCAAAAGTCTGATCGTTGCAGGTCGCGTCGCAGGGCCGGTGCATATAACTAAAGTCTCCGACAGCATCCTCGTCATTGTCTCCCGGCAGGTCCGCATCCACGAATGCACCAACGTCGATATCTATCTTCATTGTGCAAGCCACCCTATTATCGAGGACTGCACAGGGATGCGGTTCGCACCACTCCCTTCTTGCTATGTATGCCTGCGGCTTGGACACTGGAATCATACACCTGCTGACTTGCTATTAGACCACAGAAGCCGACCGTTCAACAGAGAATCAATGGAATCAGGTAGACGATTTCAAGTGGCTAAAGTCCGACCACAGCCCCAACTGGTCCACGCTATCAGAAACGCAAGTGCTGGATGACGAGGTGTGGACAAAGGTCGTACCAGGAAAGCCAGGCTCGAGTGTGGAAGAAACGTTGAAGAAGGTTGGGATTTCGTGATTTGAGAGCCCCAGTTTCGATCTCGGATTGTCTTGGCGTGTCGGGATCGGTTGTATCATGTAACAAAGTATGCAGTGATGGAAAAAAGGGTCGGTTGAAGTATTGGTAACGCATTCAAGTAATTGCATAGCCTTGCTACGCAGAGTCCAGAAGCACAAAACCGTGTGGCTGACAGGGGTCGCTTTGTTCACATTTGTGACGGATGAAAATCTTCAAATGTCCGTCTTTTCGGTTGTTGCGGCTTCCTCTTTGCCGAATTTCAGGCCACCATCTCGTAATCTCTCCAGCAGAGCTCGCTGCGTCTCAATACGCGTCTCCAGCTCCTTGATCTCGTTCTTTTGCTCCTCTATGGAACGCGCCATGTCAGGCAGAAGACGCACCTGCGCCCTCGCGTGTTGTATTTTGTGCTTTAGCCCGTCCGTGGCACCAGGAACGTCCTTGAATGACATCTGTTGACCGTTGCTACTAGGGCCTCCGGGTGTTGCCCCCGTGGGGAGACCCGTTGAAGACTGGATACCAGCGCGGACCTTGGCGAGGACGATGGACAGTTCTGAGAGCGCGTCGAGGCCGTCGGGAGAGAGGGTCGTGGGGAGGGCGAGGGGGTGAGCAGAATTGGGTGCCATGATGAAAGCTGTCGTGATGCAATCAACGCAGATTATGGGTAGAAGCTGAGACCGTGTCGTGACTGGTTCTCAAAGCTCTGCGATAGGCAGGGTACGAAGTGCTTGAATGGGCGGCAGCTTCAAGCCTGGTTCACCAGTTGCGGAGCTTGACTGCAGTTGTGGTGGTGACGATTGCCAATCAAGGCCACTAAAAATAATGTTGAGCCGATAAGCAAACAGGCTAATTTGACATGCTCAAGTAAAAGGTAACTTGAGAGGCCCCGATACACTGTGTTAAATGTGTGAAATCTCCCTCTAGTACAGTGCGGATACGTCACTCAGCATTTTGGATAACGGTGAAATATCTCTTGTAGGACACAGAGGGCATTAAACAACCTCCCATCAAATCACGCATTTCTTTTCCTCGCCACCCTAGAATCATTCCCTCCCTCCTAGAACCAGTTGAAAGATTCCTTCCCCCTCCATACCTATAGATCATTGTCACGCATCTACCATGTCCAAGACCGAGCAGAAAGCCTGCCTCAGTACGTCTTCCCCTCCTCAGTCGAACAAGCCCCGCCATCCAGAATTCCCAGTTCCTCGTCCCTCCCCTCGCCGCGCGCAGACGGCGCCATCCAAGGTCGCAACCGACCAGGTGCCAAAGAAGCCGGACTACTTCCTCGCCTGCTGCTTCGTCTTGGTGTATCTCGAGCTCGGATGGCTAATTCTTCTGCTCTTGCGTTCCAACAGTCGTCATTGATGGATGGGGTATCCCGTCAGAGGAAAGCCCCAAGAATGGCGACGCCATCGCCGCGGCCAAGACGCCCGTGATGGACGCACTTTCGGCCGACAAGAATGGCTTCACAGAACTCGATGCCTCGTCGCTGGCGGTAGGCTTGCCCGAGGGCTTGATGGGCAACTCAGAAGTTGGCCACCTCAACATCGGCGCTGGTCGCGTTGTCTGGCAGGATGTCGTCCGTATCGATCAGACGATCAAGAAGGATCAATTGAACGATAATGAAGTCATTAAGAAGACTTTCCAGAGTACTGCGAGCGGCAACGGCCGCCTGCACCTGTGTGGTTTGGTTTCCGATGGTGGTGTGGTGAGTTGCTGGTCCGTAAGCAATTTCTCGAGACTTATACTGACACCTAAGAAGCATTCTAAGCAGACTCACCTCAATGCTCTCCTTAGAGCTGCTAAGCACTACAAGGTTCCCGAGGTCTACATTCACTTCTTCGGTGATGGCCGCGATACCGATCCCAAGTCTGGCGCTGGTTATATGCAGGAGCTCGTCGACTACCTACAGGAAATTGGCATTGGCAAGATTGCCACAGTCGTTGGCCGATACTACGCCATGGACCGTGATAAGCGATGGGAGCGTGTACAAATTGCCTTGGATGGCCTCATCAATGGCAAGGGAGAGGACAGCGAGGACCCCGTGGCCACTATCAAGGCTAGATACGAGCGTGGGGGCGACAAGGACAAGGACGAGTTCTTGACTCCCATCATTGTCGGTGGAGATGAGCGTCGTATCAAGGGTAAGCATCGGCCATGCCTGGAAAGAGGCGGGCAAAGCTAATTACGTGGGCAGACGGAGACAGCGTTTTCTTCTTCAACTACCGATCGGACCGCGTCCGCCAAATTACCCAGGTCCTAGGCGATGTCGATCGATCTGTTCTTCCAGACTTTGTGTTCCCCAAGATCGACAAGCTCGTCACTATGACCACATATAAGACAGATTACCCCTTTGAGGTTGCCTTTGATCCGCAGCGCATGGACAATGTTCTGGCCGAGTGGGTCGGAAAGCAAGGAATTGAGCAGGTGCACATTGCTGAGACCGAAAAGTACGCACATGTTACTTTCTTCTTCAATGGTGGTGTCGAGAAGGTGTTCCCTCTAGAGGTCCGTGACCAGGACCAGGACCTCGTGCCGTCCAACAAGTCGGTTGCTACCTACGACAAGGCACCTGAGATGTCTGCCGATGGTGTAGCCAAGCAGGTCTGCAAGCGTCTTGCTGAGCAGCGCTTCCCCTTCGTCATGAACAACTTCGCACCCCCCGACATGGTCGGCCACACTGGCGACTACGACGCCGCTATTTTGGGCTGCGAGGCGACCGACAAGGGTATCGGCCTGATTCTGGAGGCTTGCAAGAAGGAAGGCTACATTCTTTTCATTACCTCTGATCACGGCAATGCTGAGGAGATGAAGTTCCCCGACGGTAACCCCAAGACCAGCCACACTACCAACAACGTTCCATTCATCATGGCCAACGCTCCCGAGGGCTGGAGTCTGAAGAACCAGCATGGAGTGTTGGGAGACGTGGCCCCCACTATCCTCGCCGCTATGGGTCTACCACAGCCTGAGGAGATGACTGGCCAGTCTCTACTTACCAAAGATCTCAAGAGAGGCGCTGAGTAAATTTGGCCTTACCAAGAGTTGATGCATTCATGAGTGATAGAGAGTGTGGAGTTTGAGGTGACGGCTGATTATGAGTCTGAGAAAGACATGGCAATATGGATGAGATGCAGGGACAAAAGCATACATGGAGCATGGGTGGGTAGATTATAAAACGCATGAGGAAAATGGCTGTCAGAAGCACGGTCTAACTAGAAAAGAATGATATTTAACTGAAGGTCACGATAGCTGTTGTAGAAGTTAAATGCGAGGTTCCTGTGATTGTGCTGGTACCAAATGTTGGTTGGGCTCTCCTATGCGTCAACGCTTACATTGTGTCCAAGTTGAAGATAGGGTTCATTCCTCCTCCCTCCAAAATTGGCAGATATTCAACCTCTTGAATGGTTTCCCGGTTGAAGGCACGGTAGTTGGGAACCTTTAGGTGATTGAACACGAGGATGATCGAGATATACATGAGGTCTCAAAAACACTTACTAGCTTCTAATATTAAAAGAGTAATACTCTTATTTTGTCTCCTCGCTACCATGGCTACCACCACCAATAGAGGCTCAACCTATCAAGCCACAAAGCTAAATGCCTAGGCTGAACTTACTCCCCGTGATAAACTCATCAGCAAATATGTATACTGGTAGGTTTAACCGTATCCAAGCGTGCGTATTACACAAGAGACAGGTAAAGGGGGGGAAGGGGGGGGAGAAAGGCTGATCGAGCCCAGCACTACTCGCCGATGGTTGCTTTCCTGCTGATGAACTAGCTTTCTTACACCATCTCGAACGACGCTAACATTAACCACGTCAAGGAGGGAGACTCGGTGCCCAGGCTCGAAAGTCAGGCGCTTCCAGCATCACTTTAGCAACTTTCCATCTGTATGAGGATTGGTCTCACGATATGTCTGCAGGATCCCCTCTATTTCGCGGAGTAGGCCGAAACAGGATGAGATGACATCTCGGAAAGCCTTCATTTAGCTTTCTGCAAGTCCATCGTGTCGAACTTCAGTGTCAATGAGGACGATGGATACTGTCTAGGCATCTTTCGATATACCTTTGAACTGAGCGGGGGCATCGAAAAGTCTCTTCCGAAGTTTAATTGCCAATCCAATAAAAGCCAAGACATCACCAACTTTATATCCAGAACTCATGTGTACATACGAGCTGAAGCACTACCGAAGCTGTCGTATGGCGTTAAAAAGAACAGGAGCTACACCAGATTAACAACAGGGGTTTAGGAGCCAAGTATGGCCCAAGACTAGGCCGTCACATATTGAAAACGACATGAAGACGGTCTACCTTCTTTGACCTCTCGTCACCTGCCTGTGAAGATTCAAGTAACGATGCAATCAGATCGTCGGGGTCCTCTAAGATTTAGAAGCCCAAGGTATGCCCCGTAAAACTCCATTACCACAATAGCCCTACGAAGTAATGAAGAATTTAGAGCACCGAGAGGGGCCAGCCAGGGTCGGGAAACCCCTAGAGCGTGTGAGAGGCTCGGCAGAAGATGAGCATCAGAGTCTCTCCGACATGGGAATCTAGAACGGCGGAACAGACCTGTTTGGTCCACTGCTACCTTTCAAAAAAAAAAAAAAAAAAAAAAAGGTACGCTAGCTAGAGGTTTAAGCTTGAGGTATAGACTTGTGGCCACAGCGTTGGGCTCGCACAGAGCGTAGAGGAGGCTGAATGAATCGCCCCTAGCCACGATCTGTACTAAAGCTGCAGCTCATTGAAATCGGAAACAATACTGAATTCAATTCGTGTCCACCGCGACACAGCATCTTCTGATTGACCAATGAGGGTAGCGTTGATTGCGTTTGAAGAGCACGACGTCGGACGACAATAAGAGAGGGGCAAAAACAGCCGATGGATTTCGGCACGCAGCGCACGCAGGTTGTCCATGATTTCACATCGCCGTGATAGTTCGAAAAAGTGGTCTCGTCCCACCTATCCCGAATATTGAGAACCAGCAACTAGATCCTCGTAAAATGACCTCCAGCAGTTCCGTACACTCAAGGCCGCTCCGGGTGTCTTTAGGGGAATGGAGTACCTACAATGCCGTGAGAGCAGCCGGTAGCGGGGCCGTGCATCACGTGATTAATCGTGATGAAATCGCGGAGAGTCGATTTAAGCACCATGGTGCGGAAATCACTCAAAAACGTGTCGTTTCACAAAGTAAATGAAAGAGATTGTACGCAATCGAGATTGGTGAGATTGTTGTTATGCCTTTTTTCCCCCAAGGCTATTAATGTGCTACTTACAGGCACATCCCTTTATTTATTGGAGTTGAGGTCAGTTGCAGGTACAAGCATATGCACCTAACCGAGCATCTTTCGATTTGGCGATGGATGGGCGAAGCGTCGATGAAGGGTAGTGGCATCGTGACATTGGGACTCATGGCGGGCGTTGGTGCGAGTGGACAGGTTGGTACGGAGCTTGACGAGCCGGCTGCAGGGCAGCATGCCGCCAACTGGGCCAGCTGGGCCAGAAAGGTCTAGATCACAGTGGGGGTGGATAGCCCAGAGCCTTGACTCCTCTGGGATTGGTTCTGGACTGTCAAGTGTCTGGGCCCGTTGAGCCCGTGGCGGGTCCTATTGGCTCCAGTATTGACTCTGCTATGACGTCGCCTGCTCCTTTGTTCTGCACCTTGGCCTGCCTAACAAGAGGCGTTCCAAACACAGTCTAGCCCAGACGCCTTCAGGTGTGCAATTCAATATTTTCGCCGGGGGGCCACCAAGAGGCAAGACAGCCCAGGAATGGCCCCTTCGGTGTATCTTTTTCAGCTTGGAGCACATACAATCCGCGGGTGCGCGTGCAATGGCCTCGCGGAGCATGCGCTGACCTCGCAACACACGTGTCCGAAAAGATAGCGAAAAGAGGCAACGCAGCGCAAACAGGCAGTACATCTCGATGCCCCCGCCGAGATCAATCATGTTGAATACCAGCGGGGGTTTGCATCTGCCGGGGCCGTGTTGCCTTGGACCCTGCGTTGCCTGCGGTCGCGCTAGGCCACATTGATCCTCTGTGGGTGTCTGGCCCGGGGCCCTGAGGTCGATGAGGGCCCAAAAACCAGATGTCCAGTTTCCTCTCACAGATGCCTGGCATGGCACCGTCCATGCTGACAACGGCGGTGGCGGGCGTGAGTTGTGACCACCCTGTCCAGTAGTCGCTTCTTGCCAGAGGCCGGATGGCCACAAGACGGAAGAAGACCCTGTGGTGGATGGACGCCGAAATAAGGGTTTCGATGTTTGGTTTTGGTCCAGGAGTCGATGCGCGAAGCTCTCGTGGCCACATTCGACAACGTCCCAAGTATCTATGTACTTTGTACGGAGCAGCGTCCGTGAACACCTACCACGCTGGTTGGAGTGCCGAGTGCTTCGTTGGACTCATCCACTGTACAGCGCCGAACGGACCTATGCTCACCCCGAGGCGTCCTCCGCCAGCACGCTACGCGTCCACCAATACTGGCGAATGGCCGCGCTTGATTGCCTGCTGGTCTCCCCACCCCGAGGCGATGGGTCTACTAAATACTGCCTGGCGTGTGCCAAACGAGGCGTGTCCCGGGTCGACCCTGACTATCAGCAGCGACACCCGATCCTACCACTTTGTGCGTGGCCGTGAGCATCGAGTCAATCATGCCTGGATCTGGCCATCGCCCACTACGACCCCGTAGCACACTGTACCACACTGTAATTGCGCTGCGTGCTGTACCACGCTGTAGAACCTGGTTGCCCACGAACTCAGAAGTGCTGTATCCCGCGCTGCCTCTCCTCACGCCTCCCCAGCCGTACCGCCAAAATGCCTTTCTTGGGGGTTTAGGCTGGTGTTTGCCGCAGTTGAACCTAGTCCCTTTTTTTTTCCCTTTATGCCTCTCAGCCAAGAGACGAGACATTCTGGCCTCGGACCCTTCCTCTCTCATCTTATTCCTAGACCAAGCAAGCCACGACTTCGATTGCCGCATATTCGTCGTCGAGCATCCTTTCCACCACTGGAGACCAAACATTTTGCCTGTTCACCTAGCACACATTCTTAGCCGTTCGTCCCCACGCCTGAAACTTGGCACTCTTTCGGAAGTTTAGACAATCGCACCCTGTCCTTGCCATTATTCCAAAACCAAATCATCATTACCTATAGCAATACCTGGCTATCACCTCTTTCCTCCCAACCTAGTGTTACCTGTCCGTCCCCTCGCACGACGGTAGAAGGAAGAACCACCAGGCGCCTTGGTAACGAGCTCACCGCGCGCTTCTTCAGTTTCAACCCACAGACGCCGCCGTACGCAATTTTATCACCAACGCACATCTTGAGGGACGACAATTGAAGCTTACCTTTGCTCGACCTGGGAGCCGACAACAAATCTCAATCCAAACGACGCCTTGAATTTGTCGAACAACAATCCATTTCGCAGCCATCGTCGCAGCGATAACCCACAAGCGCACTGCACTCTCGTGCTACACACGGCAGCGCGGAAGTTTTGACTGAACTCGACTTGAGCTCGTCTGCTCTATTCGAGTTTCAACCAAGAAAGAAAGACCGTAGCTTAGCCGTAGTGCTGCAGCTTCCTTCGATTGTGCCCTCCTTCTTTTGATGGCAGAAGCGCAACTCGTATTGTGAGTACAGCTTCGTCCTTCCTTGCTGCTTTCTACGTCTTTCTACAAATTGGCCCGTGGTGACGCTGGGCGGATCGTGATCGTGGACCTGAGCCAATCACACCCCGGCGGAGGCTCCATTAGACCCACTTCATACAACTCTGCGATATAGGCATATTATTGGTTCGCTGACCAGGTTCTTATTCTTCTAGGCAGAAAACATCCTGACACTGTGCTCTTACGTCACACAGCGTGGACCCTGGGTCGTCTTTCGACACCACGACAGTCTCCTCATTTGAAGGAGTTTGAACTCAGGCTAGTCTATCCCAACAACGGCTGGCGTTTCCCGACGCTCGTCACAGCGTCTTCATGTCGAAATGTCTACGGCTGCGGACCTAAATGCACAGGGGACGAAGATATCGCTTACCGGTCATCCGCTGCCTCGTCGATCCTCTCCTAGCAATTCGGTGACATTGCGGCACCACAAGCTCGCCCGCGATGCGTCACTACGCGCGAGCCCGGGGTCGGGCACAGGTGATCAGAGCAGCCTCGCGTCGCCGCCGCGACGGAACTCGTCGGGCGGGAGCTATGAGACGGGACACAGCGACCCAAAGAAATGGTTCGACCACTCCAACGAAAATCCCACCGCTACGTACGATAATGATAACGCCATGGACGTCGATCCTCCATTTTTCCAAAGAGAAAGCGACTCATCCAATGAAGACAAAATATACCTCTACCCGGCGTTGGCTGCCCCCCCAAAGCTGGACTCCCATGGTGGGAGCAGCGCCGGGGACTATCGCAGCGTTATAGACGATCTCACTGTCGAGATTCAGAAGCTGAAGGAAGAGTTGAAGCGATACAAACAGGATGGACCTGACATGCTGCGAAAAGATAAGCTTTTCGAGATTAAGATGCACGGCCTGCCTAACAAGAAGAAGCGGGAGCTAGAGGCCACGCTACGAGACTTCGCCGTGAGCCTCAACGATACCTCCGTCACTACATCTTCGCCACGCAAGAAATCTCGGCATCCCTCTCGCGGCCACAAGTTCTCAGGCTCGGGATCGTTGTCAAAGCATGCATCATCGTCTGCCGGCTCCAACCCGCGGCCAGTTGACTCGGCTTATGCGTCCATGTCGATTGGCGCTCACTCATCCGTGCAGGCTCTCAGTCGTCCATCTGGTAGCTCACGAGGGAGAATGTCAGACCAAAAAGTCAACAACTACCTGCGCGACATTCCTGAAGGGCTGTACCCAAAGCATTTAACCATATCAGAGCGAGAGAAGAAGAAGCTTGTCGTGCGACGTCTGGAACAGCTCTTCACTGGCAAGATTAGTGGTCGTCATGCGCCGCGCAACCAACACACTCCGGCCACAAGTGGTATCGATAATATGGCCCCCGTAATAGCAGAAGCCACAGCCCAACAGCGTTCGGCAATTCATCAGCCTCCTCCGCTAGCGGCCGAGCCAGCTCGTGAAGCGAAAATCCTGTCATCCGATCTACAAGCTAATCACGGAAAGAAAAGTCGGTCGAGAGATAATGGCTCCGCATCCAACTCCCACTCCAACGGCGATCAGACAGAATCAGGCGGTAATGGGAATAGTAGTGGTTCTGGTGCGAACACATCACCGCCGTCACAGCCACCGCCTGAGCAACGGCCTACGCGGCCGAAGGACCTGGACCCTGATCGCATCCAAGTCCCATCAGAAAATATGGATTACATCAGACATTTGGGGCTTGTGCCACCGAAACTGTTGAACAGCGTAGATCCTACATCATTGGATGTTCAGCCAGATGCTGACGGCTGGGTATATCTCAATCTTCTCTGCAATTTGGCACAGCTTCACATTATCAACGTTACGCCAAACTTTGTTCTCTCTTCGGTGTCTGATTATAGTGCCAAGTTTCAAATCTCTACTGATGGGCGGAAAATCCGCTGGACAGGAGGAGATGAAGGTACCAAGTTTAGCAGCGATAGTTCTGGGGACAATTCTCAGAGAAGCCCCGACGAAGATGACACCGACTCATCAACGAAGAAGAACCGCCGCAAAAGACAGAAGACTGGTCGTTCGACTGGTGACGAGATTCAGTCTGGAGGTTCAAGCAAGGATCCGTCCAAGGCTGGCCCTCAGATCTCCGCATCTTCAGAAAGTTTTCACTACAAACCCATGTTTGCCCAACAGGCTTCGCCTGATGGATTTTCCTCCATGGATGAAACTCTGTCATCGTTTGGCCCAGTCGAAGGCAGCAATGAAGGCGAGTCGAAGTGGGACTTGAGCGGCTCAGGCGCATCTAATCGAAAGAAACGCCGCCACGGTGGCGCGATAATCTACTATAGCGGTGCGCCATTTTGCACTGACTTGTCTGGGGATCAGGGAGATACCTCTTCTTCTTATGCCATGTCCGGTGGCCAGGATCAGGCACCACTAATGCAGTTTGCCCGACCCTTGACTCTTCGGTCAGAGTCGGGCTCTCTCCTAAGCTACAAACCCCTAAGCGATTTTGTCCACAATTTTAAGTCGGAAGATAAAATGGACACGGACAGTAGCCATGCGACCCTGCCTCCTAGTCTCATTACAGACTGTAGCGATGACGAAACCGAGGTCGACATGGAGTTCCCATGGACCAACGAGCAGCAATACTTGGAGACGCATGCTCTCGAGCCTTGTGGCTTGGGAGGAGTTTTGCCCGAAGATCATTTCATGGTAGTCGTCACCACCAAGCGATCAAAACTCGACTCAGAGGCAGCTCATGCCCGGGGCGAACGATCGGTACCTGAAGAATCAACAGACAGCGTCATTCGTCGTCTGGCGGGCATGTCAACGGCATCTCCCAAGGCCCCGGCATCGCAAAACTCCTCCCGAAGCAGCTCACCAGCCTTAGACATTGAATACCTATCAGGACGCATCAAGCGCCTCCCTCCTGTCGCGCTACCACCCCCAGCGATTTTTGTCCCTCCATTTACGTCGGACTCTTCCATGTCGGATAGTGATGACCTAGAGTCCGAAGCTGACACGGGCGGTACCAGTTCGTCCGAATTGATGAGTCGACAGGCCAATCCCCACCAGTCCGATGGGTATCCTGACGGAGTTGATCTAACCAGCGGGGATGAGGACGGTGAGAACCCGGAGGACGAGCCGGACTCCCACGACATGTACGAGAATGAGGATGATGAGAGCAGCATTGCGAATAAGCAACCGCAAAACCTGCGACGCCCAAGCAGCAGCGCTGTAGCTGCAGCAGGAACTATTGGCGCGAGAAGTAAGAGCGCAAGTGCCGAGAGGATGTTGCGCACGGAAAGCTCCGCCGCTGCCGACGGAGATTCTGGGGTGGGATACAGCAGCAGCGATGACAACAGCAATTAGCTGAAAAAATGTTGAGGGGTGTGATGGCACACCTTGTCCGGAATTTGGTCCGAATTGCTTGAAGCACGGGATGCATTTGGATACGGAACCAGTACGGCCATTTGTTTGCCAGTCTTACAGTTGTGATCTGGGACTTGGGATGTTAGTTCTGTCCAACGGATATTGTATTTTATGGCGTGGTGTTCGGTGGTCTCTCAGCCTGTCGATATTATGATTCCCCATTTTTACAGCGTAAACAACTTGAATTTCAAATCAGCTTGAGGCGGTCAGATTAGCCACCATTAACTTGTGCATCTGCTGTCAGTGATGGGTCCTTCGTAGTATCGCTGTATTATCAAGCTGCCCGCCCAGCAGTTATATTTTTCCACCTCTACATCCATATTCACGGGCAAAATGCCATGCAATTCCAGACTCAGAGAGGGCTATATATTAACCATCTTTAAACCTGAGAAGCAAGCCGCACGAGTGTTGAATTATAGCTCCGTTGTAGCCTTGTAGGGGAACTCCAAACTGAGTTGTTTTTATCACGTGATGGCCTGACGTGATGCTTTTGGCAACTTGCTCACCTACTGCTCAGGCTGCTTATTCAGGCAGACATATGGCTAACTGCTTCCGAATAACAACACCTCGCAAAAGGTGTTGACCATGTCCATCCACCTTGGATGAAAAAGTCAGCCTTTCTCCCCTCTTCTCTTTGCATTCCACCTCCTTAAGCGCAACCTCATTCTTCCCTAACAGCCTTGGTCTTTTCCGTTTTGTCTCACAACATGCGACTTCAGTCTAGTCTTGTACTTGCATGCCTCTGGGCTGTGGGTCACGCTAACTCTAGGACCCGGGAAGGCGACGAGGTCAAGAATGTCGCCATCATTGGTGAGTTGGCCCGGTTAAGTTGCGCAAGCATCGGGGAGCTGCGGCCTTATCTCTATGAGATGTGACGTTTCCCTCCTGTGGTGCGGGACGGCGTTCTGACACTTTGGTTCTGTCACAGGTGCTGGGCCAGCTGGGTCGTCGACGGCGTACCACTTACAGCAGTATGCCGACGCGGAAGGGTTGGCCATTAACATTACTGTGTTTGAGAAGACGGATCGTATTGGTGGACGGACTTTGACTGTCAACGTGTTCGATGATCCCTTGGAGCCTGTCGAAGTTGGAGCGTCCATCTTTGTTGCCGTGAACTATATCCTGTACAACGCCACTCAAAAGTTTGATCTGTCGCTTGGTGAGATGACTGAATCGTCGAGCGGTGACATTACCGCCATATGGGACGGAGATTCATTCGTCTACCAGTCCGTCGAGGGATCATCTTCGTGGTGGGATCTAGCCAAGATGTTCTGGAGGTATGGCACCTCGCCGTACACGGCCGTCAACCTGGTCAAGAGTGTGGTTGGGGAGTTTCTGAAGCTTTATGAGGCGCCATATTTCCCGTTCCGGTCGCTAACCGAGCGGGGCGTTTGAGCTGGGGCTAGAGAAGATAACCGCCGTGACGGGTGAACAGTTTCTCTCGGCAAACAAGGTCAGTTAGTTGGGGAAGAGTGTCGACGGGCAGGCTACTGACATTGGAGTACAGATTAATGCCAAGTTTTCGAGAGAAATCATTCAAGCCGCAACAAGAGTCAACTATGCGTCAAATTTGGCATATCTTCACGGCCTAGATACCATGGTAAGGCGAGCTGTTCATTGTTTGCGCAATTATAAACTGACTGAATAAGGTATCATTTGCTACAGACGGGGCCTTTGCCGTTGCGGGTGGTAACTGGCAGATTTTTGCCAAGATGATGCAGCACAGTGGTGCTGCTCTGTACCAAAACACCACGGTCACCTCCATTTCTTTAGACAAGACGAAGGCAAGCTCTGAAAAATACTGCATCACGACAAAGACCGCCGACGGCAAAGCCGAAAACTTTCCAGCTGCGTTTGACGATGTCGTCATTGCCTCTCCATGGCAGTACAGCGACATCTCTGCTGGTGCAGACGTCCTTCAAACGTCCATTGACAAGATTCCGTACACAAACCTACACGTCACGCTCTTTGCCTCTCCGTTCAAGCTGCATGGCGAGTACTTCAACCTGCCACCTGGGAGCAAGACCCCTAGTAACATCTACACCACCCTGGGCGAGAATGAAATCCCCAAGCCAGGAGCCGATGGAGTTGGTCGGACGGGATTTTACTCCATTAGCACCTTACGGACGGTGACCAATCCACAAACTGAGAAGCTTGAATACGTATACAAGATTTTCTCTCCGAAGCCTGTCACTGCGGCGTTTTTGTCAGGTATTCTGGGGGTGGAAGTTCCTGATACCTTCACCTCGGGTGACTCATCTGCCGTGAAGCCAATATCTTGGTACCACCCTACGAGCTTCCATTCCTATCCCATTGCTCTCCCTCGAGTGACGTTCCAGGATCCTATTGTTGGAAAGGGGGTATACTACACGTCTGGCATTGAGAGTTTCATCTCGACCATGGAGACTAGCGCGCTGATGGGGATGAACGTGGCGAGACTGATTGCCGATGACATGGCTGGCATTGAAAGGGAGCATGGGCAGGAGGCTGCATCTGAGTGGATCCAGCAGGATGATTTCTTTGACAGCATGGAGAGCGAGTTATGGGGGACGAATGAGCTTTAACAATCGGAAGTATGAGCTAAAGGATGACTTTGGAGGCTTAAACGGCCTCACTTTGAATTTAATGATTATGAGCGAGGGCAAAGATTGGCGTCAACGGAAAACAGGATACCAAGAATGTCATGGACTTTAGGGCGGCTTTAGCTAGGATGTATTCGAAGTAACTGCCTACGGCAGACTTTAACTTATAGTGCTAGTGCCGATGCGTTATAGGGTTATATCAGCAAACTAGACTTGGCTGGTAGACTCGAATCAACATAGAAAGACACCATATACATACCATACAGGTGAATATCAACAAACCAAGCACATCCGAGGGACTAGGACCCTAACCACAACGCAGGATCCCGCTGTCTCGTCTCTCACACTCAGTCATTCACCACCATACAGTTCATTCATCCTCCCCCAGGGCCTCAAATCCGTGGCTTACAGAACAGCCAATCGGCAAGCCATCAGCCCTCCGGGAAGGCTTCCTCAAGCTGATGACGTGGGTGGTGCGAGTTCGGGGCTGTCATGTGCTCCCCTGGTGTTGATTGGAGCAGGGTTGACGGTGGCGTTCAAGCGTGGCCATAACTTGTCTATCAGTTCCGTGTTGAGGCGGTTGGCTCTTCCTGTCCATTATCCTCAGGGTTCGTTTTGACTTGATTGCAAGCCATGCGTGATAGACGGCCAAGGTATGTCGCCCTTGTACTCGGTGGATGTCGTAACGTTGTCACCGCACTCGCTCAACGTATTCATTCTACACGTCCCAACTCCTGTGTGGAACACCGCGCAATACCTGGTGTCGGCCTCTCTGCAATACACATTTATTTACATGTAGACGAAACAAGCTCTAGATTTGCCACCAGTGTCGAGTCTTGCCTGGTTAGCGCAGTGGATTATAGGCAACCACTTCTGGCATGACGCACCAACAGTGGATGAAGCACACCACCTCAGCCTAGCCAGTCGGCGCCAGCTCTCTGGAGCGCTGTGACATACAGTCACTGGCCAGACGCCGTCAGTGTCGTTCAGGTTTCACGCTGATCTCTTTATATTTGAACAACTCCAACCTATTGTTCTTGCAACTTTGTCTCGTCCCAAAAACCATCTGCAATATATGGACTCTTTCTCAAGACATCTCAACATCACTTGATGGGCTGATGGGTTCATGGGAATGTCTCTCTGCACTACCCTTGGATAGCGCTAGACAGCCTTGACTGATAAACGACCCCACCAACTATTTCATCGTGGCATCCCCCTCCAGGGCCTCCACTCGATTGTTCCCCTCCCTTCGCCCCCATCCCACCAAACAAAACACTACGGCGTCAAAACAAAACAAAACAAACAATAGCAGACGAGAGCAAACCACATCGCCGCAGAGCTTAGTTGCAGAACGCCTCCATAGACGCTCCTGCGCGCTGTCTACTGCTAGCCAACATGTTTGTCTTGCGCAACGGTAAGCTATGATATCATTTCTTGTCCTGAATCACAGGCACTCGCAACTCCTCTGTCCTATATCTTATCCTATGCCTATCACCTTCCTATTCTCTTCCCCCTCCCTTCCCCTCCCGTCCCCTCCTTCTCACTACAGTCTCGGTTCCATATAAGTTCTTCCTCCATCTACGACATTTACACTCGCCAAGGCTGTCGTTTGCAAGCTCGGACTCTTATGCCTCTTGCCTCCCACCACGTCTTGATTTCCTACCCAATCCCCTGGCCTCCCCTCTTGCTTCGCCGTCTCTGCACAGCTCTCCTCGACACCGCAAAGTACTAACGACTCTGCTACAGTTGGCAAGCTTATCTTCGGCTCGAGCGCCCAAGAATCCCTCGTTGAGCTCCCCCAAGGCCAGCTCTACCTCGTTCGACCCCTCTCCCCCAAGGGCTACTCCGAACTTATCTTCAAGGACTCCGCCATTCGCATCCGTCGAACAAACCAAGACTTCCAATACCAACTTGTCGTCCAGCGCGTCTTTGAAGAGGGAGAGGCCGAGTTGCTAGCTGAGGAAGAAGGGGACGACGACGAGCTCGAAGCATTTGCGGCTGAACGTGACGAAAAGACTTTTCTGCTCGACGAGGCCCTCCGATTTCGTGTCGAAGCCAGAGAGTCAGGCGAGACCCTCCTAGCCTGGCGAGACTTGAATGGGGATTCCGGTGATCTCTATGAATTCGTCTGCGACAACGCCGTCCCTCCCGCACAAGTCGAACAGTTCTTTCGAACCGCGCAAGAGTGCCAGTACGAACGCAAATATCGCAAGCCCAATACCACTGCGTCGGAGGAGGATCTCCGGCAGTTCGAGTTCGACGAAGAGCAGCCGATCCCACCTGCGAGTCCGCTCCACAGCCCAACACTTGCCCGGTCCATAGATTCTGTCGACGACATGTTTCAGCAAAAAGACCGCTGCAAACTCCTCCGCCAAGCGCGAAGTCCCTGACGTGGAGAAGACTGAGGCAATCAAGCCCTTGCACCCTTCGCAACTTGATTCGCCTCCACAGGCCCTCGAGACTTATGCGACTGTCTCGGCAGAGTTGCATCTTTTTGATCCTCAGCCAGGTCACTTTGTCATTATAGATGACTCTGTAACTGCCATCGTCTCAGAGGTTGGCAAGTGGGAATACTGGCTCCAGATTGATGGGAAGAGCAAGTCTTGGCTTGGAGCCCCTGTGGTTGCCGAGTTCAACCCCGTCTTTGATTTCGAACACTTGTCCTTCATTTTCAACCACTTCAGCAACGATGGCACGGCAAGGTCATGGCTACTTCGTTTCAGTGACCAGCCTACGCTCGAGTCTTTCCAACAGGCAGTCATGCAAGCTATCTGGGAGAAGCTGAATGAACAAAAATGGGCCAAGGTTCAACAGAAAGACCGCGAGTATGTGCTCGATTCCTTTGGTGATCTCACTATGGAGGATGCGCCTCCAGCAGACGAGGCAGACGAGGAGGAGGAGGAGGAGGAGGAGGAGGAGGAGGATGAGCCCGAGGAAGAGGGAATTCGGAGCGATGACTACGACTCCGAAGAGGACGATGTCGTGCCTGAAATGGATGGAGATGTCAACTCTCAACTGGCAGTTGGCTACAAGCATGATCGCTCTTTTGTCGTACGCGGATCCAAGATTGGCGTCTTCTCACACACCCAGGACAACCGTCTAAAGTTTGCTACAAACATATCCAAGGTTATGACGCCAAAGGGTAAACTCATGAATCCCAAAAAGGTCATGCTACACAGCGAAGATCGGGATCTCATCATGCAAAACAATGTTGATCCTAACAAACTCTACCGCATGGACATTGAGTACGGCAAGGTTGTTGATGAGTGGAATATCCACGATGATATTCCAGTCACCACATTTGCCCCCGAAAACAAGTTTGCTCAAATGACTGGAGAGCAGACATTCCTAGGAGTCTCTAATAACGCTCTATATCGAATCGATCCCCGTCTGACAGGCAACAAGCTTGTGGACTCCGATATGAAGCAATATGCTTCCAAGAACGATTTCTCTGCTCTTGCCACGACTGAGAAAGGGTACATTGCCGTAGCTAGCAATAAGGGAGACATTCGTCTCTTTGATCGACTCGGCATTCGGGCCAAGACTCAGCTACCCGCCCTCGGAGATCCCATCATTGGTATTGACGTGTCTGCAGACGGCCGGTGGATCCTTGGAACTACCCGAAAACTATCTGTTGCTGGTGGATGCCCAGCAGCAGGGTGGCAAGAACGAAGGCAAACTCGGGTTTGAGAAACCTTTTGCTGCTGATTCGAAGCCTAAGCCTCGTCGACTTGCCCTTACACCTGAGCACGTCGCCCCAATTCTACCACGAAACCGGCAAGCCGGTTTCATTTACGCCCGCCAAATTCAACACGGGAGAGGGATCCGAGGAGACGAGCATCATTACTGCGTCTGGTCCGTACATTATTGAGTGGAATCTCAAGAGAATACTTCGCGGAACAAAGGGGTCATACAAGATTAAGCGATACGATGAAGAGGTCAAGGCTGATGACTTCAAGTACGGCTCCGATAAGAATGTCATTGTCGCTCTTCCCAACGAGGTCAACATGGTGGCCAAGCAGAGCCTAAAGAGGCCGACACGAGAGAGCATCATTGGCGACATTCGCCTCTCAGGCAGACGGCGAAGTTCCAACAGAATCGGCAACAAGGATAGTGGGCGCTACAAGCTGGGCAGAGACGATATTGTTAATTCACCCTACTAAGCTTGCCAGAGTGAAGAAGTCGAGAATCTAAGAGCTTGGGAGAAACTATCAAGGGAGAATGTTGCTAATATACCACGAGGGACGTACGAGGGACGGCCCCGAATTAGGGAGGGCTTGTTGGATGGAGGGTTACAGCTAGAGGCGATTATGCAGAAGTTTTTACTTCTATGCGCCTCACTCTTTTTCGTAACGTCGCCTGACTATCTTATTCCGTTGTTTTTGTTCATCAAGATACCTACTGCTGGGACGCACTTTGCGCTGACCTTTATCATCTTTGTTCCCACGTTTTGACACCATGCGCGCGATTGTAGCTCTGATTGTCACTTGTATTTTGTAGTGTGGTCCTAATTCATGGCCGGTAATATGACTTTATCGCAACGTCCACGACCAAAGTCCTGTTAGTATAGTAGGATAGGTAGATAGTTTATAAACACAAACACACTGAACAAAACAAGCAAGTACACCGTGAGACAGATTGAATCATAAGCTTAAGTAAGACTCATCTAATGAAATATGACACTAATCCTTCCAACTCCATGGCATGTTTTTCCGTCTGGCTATCCTCCCTACCTCTGGCATCAATCCGCCGAAAAGAGGGACTGGGTAAAAAATAAAACAAGATTGAAAGCAAAAAATAGCGTAAATAATTGGATACCTTCATTTCAAATGCCGTTGGACATCGCTTTCAAACGCCTCCACCGGCATCTCACGATACCGACTCGACGGAAAGCAGACAGTTTGCCTGGTCTATTTCGCATCTCTTTCCTCAGACTTCTCGCCAAGCACAAGGTTATGTGCCTCGTCGACAATCTGCTGTGTCTTGTCTTCGATCGTCTGTTGGGCTTTCTTTCCCAGGTCGACAACCGCACCCGAGACGTTGCGTAGTGTCTTGGGCTGCGTGCCCTCAGAACTGAGGCGTGTCATCTCGGCAACGAAGCTGGCACCCCACCAAGCGCTAGTATACTTGAAGACGTAGCGCTCGAGCTTCTTGTAATTGGCTTCACGTTGCTCGGGGCTCATCGTGACGGCGTCTCGGATGGCATTTGCCAACTCTTCTGTGTTCCAGGGATTCACAATCAAGCTGCCGTTGAGAGATTGGGCGGCTCCTGTAAATTCACTGAGGATCATGACACCATGGTTCTCGCGTTGCGTCGCAATGTACTCGTACGAAACAAGATTCATCCCGTCGCGTGTTGAAGACACAAGACACACATCGGAGACAGCATAAAGAGCGGTAAGTTCGTCGAAGGATACAGATTGATGGAGGAAGTGGATAGGCATGAACTCGATAGTGCCGAATTTGCCATTGATACGACCGACGAGCTCGTTGACTACGGCACGCAAGTTCTGGTATTCCTCAACATCTTGGCGAGAGGGGACAGCAACCTGGACGAGGACAATTTTTCCAATCCACTCAGGATGTTCCGTCAGAAATACTTCGAGAGCGTGGAGCTTCTGGGGAACACCCTGATATAGTCAAGACGATCGACGCCCGACAATGAGTTTTAAACGCCTTCAACTTGCGACTAAGCACCGCAATGCGCTCCTGCACCTTGGGCTTTTGCAAGCCTTCGACGAACTTTTCCGGATCTATTCCAATGGGAAATGCACCGACGGTTACAAATCCACCTTGCCAATCAACTCCGTTCGGTGTTGTGGACGCGCCAAGGATGCGAGAGCAACTGCTGAGGAAATGGCGTGCGTAGTCGTAAGTGTGGAAACCAATGAGATCGCAGTCCAGCAGACCTGTGAGAAGCGACTCTCGAACAGGCAAGATACGGTAAATCTCGCTACTGGGGAATGGTGTGTGGAGGAAGAACCCAATCTTGACATTTTTTCTTGTGTTGCCAATCTCTTCTCGCAGCATTTGGGGGAGGAGCATCAGATGATAATCATGGACCCAGATCAGATCGCCATCCTGTACATCTTTCATGACGGTCTTGGCGAAGAGTCGGTTGACTTCTTGGTACGCAACCCAAGCCGATTCATCAAAGGTGATCTCGCCGGGGTGGTAATGGAAGAGGGGCCACAGGATGGAATCTGCATTCACAATGGTTAGAGCTTTTGTTGACAACAGTGGGATAAGAACTTGCGCATACTTGAGAAGCCGTTATAATGCTTGTCGGCTAGTTTCATCGTCGATGACTACGGGGTGGGCGCCATAGTCCTCCTTTAACCGCCGCTTCATTCCCTCAACCTCATTTTCGGGGACCTCCAGTCCTGGCCAGCCGTACCACTGGAAATGCGTTGTCTTGCCGAGCCCACTTAGACCAGTTACGAGGCCACCTGAGGACATGGAGAAGGAGTAGCTACCGTCTTCGGATCTTTTGATAGTGATGGGTAGGCGGTTGGAGAGCAGGAGGTAGGCGACCCGGGGGGCAGCATCGCCCTGGCCATCGACGGGATTTGGCATTGTTTGAGGTGTGCCGAGGACAGGCGTCGTTCAAGGCGAAAGCTGTATAGATTAAGAGCGCGACAGAAGTTAGCGCTGTCAATGTCGAAGCCAAGTGGAGGTGTTCCCGTCTTGGGTCCAAACGACGACGACGAAGGTGTGATGGAGCTTTGCGCGCAGAATGACGACACAGGACGCCTATTGTGAGCCAGAATGGCACGGCGACGGTGCAGAAATTCCAAAGCGATGTCTATTGAATCTAGTTCGCGATGGCCATTTGGTTGTTCTGGAGCAGAAATCGTCTAGCTGTAAGACGGATGCGACACAGGGTGGTTGTGAGTCGAAGTTGGGAATGGAACAATTGAGCTCGTTGGGAGCCGAAGCTAAGAGGTGAGGGGCATCGCTAGTGATGGCGGTAGCTGTAGTGAGACGTAGTTACACAAGGAGGGGCAAACGGAACAGGGCAGGTGACTTTGCACCTGGAGGTAAGCAGCATGGACTGCAAGTTTGATACCTAAGGCAACTTGCCTCATCTAGGACGAAGTACAACAAGTAGTCGGTGGTATAGGTATTAGTTACAGGTTTCCTGTTTCGTATTGTGTCAAGTGCAGGGTGAGCCTTTTTTTTGTTGCTTGATGATTCTATTCTATACCACTTACTACTACTGCGCATCACAGGTATGAGTGATCTTCCAGTCCTCTTACTCCAGTAGACTACGACCTCGATGTAGATGGACATGGTACTCGATAAAACGCGCAAGCAAATGTTGTCTGCGAAGATGCAGGATTCACTGCAAACAAAATAGCTCATATTCCAGAGAGAAGAGTCAATCAGGTCGACAGCCAATTACTGCCCATGCTGGACATTGGCTAGTTACACAGGCCTATCATCCAGACCCAACGATGCTCGACAGCGTCCGGTAGATTGGCCATGACCTGCCAAAGTATGTGGTCGCTTCATTGCCCTATGGATGTTCGACATGGCATATGCAAGTTCGAAACCGTTGCTAGAAGAATTGCTATGTCTGATGGAAGCGTTGTATATGCACTCAGACACTGAAGTGATCGATTTTACGTGCACCATTCAACTGGTTACAGTGCCTGCCTACCCAGGAAGTACTTCCTACAGGTACCCCTAGTTAGTGTTTGGCGTCAGTAAGGTATCCACGTAAAGTAAATCTTATCGATAACCCACTGCTCTTGTAGTATCCTTTCTACCCATGATTTTTTTGGGGTCGCATTCAGCATCGCCATCCAACATTGCTGGCTTCGCGCAAGCCCGCCCTGTCGTCAAACATGGATCCACCAAAGGATTTCAAGTCCCTGCAGGAAGCTATTCAAAAAACCCTGGTTTCTACTGTCAAAACCACGAACCGCCTTGCCGCCGAAGACCTGAGCTTCCAGCGCACCGTCAATCCAGATGTAGCTGAGCAGCTCGACGATACCACAACCCGCTTCCTCGAACTCTCGACGCGCCTACTCAGATCTGCTTCCAATGCCTTTGGCATCAAGGCACCTACGTTGGAAGACGTTGAAGATGTCGACACGAATTGGCGTGCTGTGGTGGACGTGGTCGACTCTGTGCTGGAAAAGGCCGATACTGCCTTGGATGAGTATACAGGTCTCGTGAAGAGAAAAGAGCCACCCAACTCGGATCCAGTCAGTCATACGCACGCTTTTGGTTTTAGCATGCCTCAAACTAATCATACTCTTGTAGGGGCCCACGGCCAAAAAGCCCAAGTCAACAGCCAAGGTCATTCGCAACGCCAACGTGTCGAAGCCACAACTAAAGTTCGACCTACAACCAGATAACTTCCCCAAAGGGCCTTGGAAGCCTTTGCTTAGCAAGAAGCCGAATGCGAAGGTACCTCTGGATAAAAGTCTCGTTACATTTACAAATGAGAAGGGCCAGACTCAGTACGATGCAGCCGAAACACCGCAACAATTATGTACAACCGTACGCTGACAAAGTAACAGATACAAACACCCTTACGAAACTGAGATTTCGCAGATGAATTACCCAGACCGCATTTACGAAACTGCCGAGCCCATCCCCTCACAGCCTGCCGAAACGACCCAAGCAACATGGGTCGACACGTACGAGGGCGTTCTCGACATGCTCGAGGATTTGAAGGAAGCAAAAGAGATTGCTGTGGACCTGGAGCATCACGACTTCAGGACATACACTGGTCTTGTCTGTCTAATGCAAGTCAGTACTCGAGAAAAGGATTGGATAGTCGATACTCTGCAGCCCTGGCGCCATAAGCTAGAGGTGCTCAACGAGGTATTTGCGGATCCCTCTATCGTCAAGGTAAGCTTCAGGCGTTTTTGCTCATTTGTGAAATTCTACCTATTTACTTTTTTTGTGTTCACGCTAATATGTTACAGGTTTTCCACGGCGCTTATATGGATATGATTTGGCTACAACGAGATCTAGGACTCTACGTCAACGGCTTATTCGATACCTTTTTTGCTTGCGAGATCCTTTATTCCGGACGGAGTCTGGCGTTTCTGCTCTCAAAATTTGTTGATTTCGACGCGGACAAACAGTACCAACTAGCAGATTGGAGGATACGGTATGATATGATATCGCCTTTTCCCACTTCGTCACTAACGTCTCTCAGACCCATCCCAGAAGAAATGCTGTATTATGCTAGATCTGACACTCACTACCTCCTTTACATCTATGACAGGGTACGAAATGACCTCGTTGAGGCATCAGACCGAAACGACCCAGAAAAGGACCACATTGGTCGTGCTCTACAAAAGTCAAAAGAACTATCACTGTCCCGCCATGAGCATCCATACTTTGATGATCAGACTGGTGAAGGCACCAGAGGTTGGTATAATTACGTCTTCAAACACTCCCACCTCGCATACAATAGTGAGCAGTTTGCTGTCTTCAGAGCAATTTGGAAGTGGCGAGATGATACTGCTCGCGAGGTCGACGAGAGCACCAATTTCATCCTCGGCACCCACAACGTCGTTGAGATTGCGAGGGTGAACCCTCCTGATTCAAAAGCCCTTCACAGCCTGTTACCGTTGACAGCACCTTTGGCGAGGGCTCGCTTCACTGAAGTATGGGCTCGGATCCAACAAGCCAAGGCTCAAGGTGGTACCAGCCTGCTGCACTTCTTTACCTCACTAGCTCCAGATTCTGTTGTGAAAAGTAGCGCGCCAAGGATAGCCGCAAAGTCAACGCCGTTGCCAGATGTGGGTGAAGATGCCACTGTCAAGTCATTTCCCCGGTCACAGCTTTTTGGGGGGATGCAAATCAGCTCTCGGTGGGATAATTCCAAGAAAATCGAGAATGAACAGAACGACAAGCTCCCTTTTCCTTTTCCCTGGCAGAAGTTCATCGAAGACGCCACAAATGGGGAAAATCTCCGTTATGCTCAGGAGAGCTTCACAAGCGGTGAGGTCCTTAACAAAGTGGACTCGCCGGTAGTGAATGCGCCAACTCTTCATACCGAGGCCGAGGACCTTGACGAGGAGTTCACGCTCAAGCGTGGGAGGAAGAGGAAGTCGGAGGCAGTCGAAGAGGAGGAGTCAAAATCTAGTGAAGAAGAGTCCGAATCGGATAGCGACGAGCAGATGGAAGATGACGCACAGCAAGTGATCCAAGTCACGTCAAGACCTCGAAAAGACCCGACCATACCGAACAAGAAGGAGCGTAGACGAATAAAGCGGGCGGAACAAAAGGAGCAGGCTAAGAAGGTTGAGGCTCAGCAGCTCGAAGCGAAGTTGGCACGAAAGGCAAAGAAGGAGGAAAAGAGGAGGGAGAAGCAAGGCCGGCAGGACAAGGTCAAGAAGTACGAGGCTGTGCCATTCGACTATAGTAAAGCTAGCTCCGTGATGTACACGAAGATGGATCCGAATGCAGAGGTGGACAACCCGCAGAAACAGGTATTCGATCCATATGCGAAAACTGGAGATAACCCCATCAAGGCAGCAAGAAGGGCACCGCCGGTAAGAGGAGAGAGGAGTATGACTTTTAAGAAATAGGGGGGTCTATGTAGAACTGGGTTGGAGAATAGATAATGAGCATCACTGCGATGTCAGGATTTGCATGGTTCGTCTTTTAGTTTGGTATCTTAGCTCGGTGTGTGTTTCTAGCTGCGGTTTGCCGATTGCCTCAAACCTTACCTTCACTTTTGAAGCAGTACGGCAAGCCGCTTGATGAATATCATGGTGATAGCGTAAATGCTGAAACACCAGCCAGATCCTACAAACCGCATCTACGGGCGGCTGCTGGGCGGCGATACCAGCAACAGCTGAGAGGCACTTTACAAGGTCGTAGGAAGCCTAGACGGTAGCTGAGGCATTGGGATTCAAGTCTGTCAATATAGAGGTTTGACAAAGCATCTTGACTGCTCGATGGTAGTTTAAAAGGGTTAATAAATGGAATGTAAATTTAGTGTGGTTAGTATTAGGCGTGTGTGAAACGGCAATAATATCCGACGCCTATTACATTCCCCTGTCTCATAGATTATAATTTCGAAAATGCAGATCCATCGAGGGCAGCAGTCTAGCGGACATTGAGTCCTCAACGAGGACGGGATCAAGTTCATCAACGATCTAGAGAGCGAGACTGGCCATACAGTCTTAAGACTCACACTTGCCTAGATGGAACCTATAATCGTTCACATCGCCATCAGGACGAATCTCTGTCGATCGGAGTGGGTATATCTGTGGCGATGCTTGCCTCGCGCCTACTTGTCGTGCTGCACAGAATATACGCTAACAGGCTGTTTTTATGGTGGTCATCATTCTTTGCTCCCAGCAGATCCGCTGCCTCCAAGGACTTCAGATGTTTCTCAGAGGTGCGTAAGATAGGCTGCTGTTGAAGTCTTGCGGTTCTCTTTGGACCAGTCGGTAGTTATTTATGGGAGGTGGAATGGAAATCATATGTGCTGCTGGAAACAGTGAAGGCAGCGGGTGGCGGCGACTCAAAGTCATAATGTGCAGCAGATAGATTATAGTTTGGAGTGATGCTCCCTGCAGATAGACTGCGAGCAGCGTTTGTGTTTTTAAGTGCTGTGTTTAGCTGCTGTTGCCTAGAATGCGGATTATTTGAGGCACACAAATATAAGCGTACGTACCGTTTCATTTGATAAACCGACATGAAGAACAGAATACTTCCGCTGCCTATTGGGTGTTAAGTTCAAGCCTTTACCTTCACTGGTTTCATTCAGCTACAAACTCCAACCCAAACGTCTACATCCAAGTTTGACCTCCAACGCTGTGACATTGGTCGCAAATTGAACTCCCCACAACCATTCCACATCGAAACATGTGTCTCCGTTTCTATCTCGTCGAAAGCCTCGGTGCAGCTCGCAATCATCACTTCCTCTTCGCCCAGTGGAATGACAAACAAAAGGGTGGCAGAAAATTCCATGTTATGGGAGATATTCAGAGAGGCATGATCTACGAATGTCTCGATATTGAACCGCCTGAGGAATCGGTCGAATACATCAGCATGTTGCAGCTTGGATTGGTGTCTAGTTCTGATTTGGACCGGATCGAAGATATTTGCAGGTCAAATCCGCCGCCAGAGAAACAGTTCAACGGGCCGAGGCGAATTGATCCCGGGAAGCCATTGAGAAGATGCCAGGAATGGGCCGCAGAAACGGTGAGGCAGCTTCGAGAGGAGGGTGTCCTTTCATAAGGTGGTCTGCGTTGACGTTGAATGGGAATTGGGATGACTTCTCAGCTGAATTGAAGGTGGCTCTAGAGTGGCAACGACGCGGGAAATTGCATGCCGTAAACATATTCAAGGGCACTTTCGGTCATGTAGGAGAATAACCAGTCTTTTTCAGGAGGGAGCAAGCAATGTTTGCTGGCTGAAGATTGAAATACCTGGGGGAAGTGAAGTTGGCGTAATCAAGTGCTGGTTCTGCCCCGCATGGAGAAAATCTAATTACGGAGGACATCGAACCCCAACTACCCTATAATAATCATGTTTTGCTGTAAATTGTCTAGTTTAGTAGTATGCTTGTGATCCTGGAATATGATAATGGGCGATGTTTGTGAATCAGACTCTTTGGCGGCATTCTTTCAAGCGAGTGGCAGTTATGCTTTGTTGCTGGCTGTCCGGTTTGCTATGTTGTGCTAAATCTGCAACGGTAATCATGTGCAGTTCATGAATCACACACACACCTTCTCCATCCCGCCAACACGACATAGAAACCTGGAATTGTCACGCCAGCATCCCCAAAAACAACAAGAAAAACCCCAATAGCCTAGAACAGTCAACCATTGTCTGCATCGTTGCTAATCTATACCGGGATGTGGGCTGATGCTATTTTTGAAGTGATCTCACATACTTTAGGCTAGCGTTGATAGCTGAGTACTTGCAAAATGCCGTCGCGTCTACCACCTGATATCAAGCCTTCGCCCCAAGGTCCAAATGGACGAGTACTCAGTAGCTGGGCCAGGAAGTGTGGAATCACGACTAGAAGAGTACTGGAGTGGTCAACCACGGCACCGGAGCCTTTTGAAGACCATGTGGCTCTGATAAAGCAGAGAGTATCCACAGACGACGACACCTACAGGCAGGAGGAGGCTCGCACACTCAAAATTGAAGGTTTCTTACAGGACGGCCCTCGCACAATACTCGTCTACGACTGCTCTGAGAAACCAACCAGCCTGCGCGATGTGCTTAAGCACGTACAAAAACCTTCTGTCAACGACCGACGTAATCTCGCCTACGTAATCGCCACGCAGGTACGCTCCCTACACGTCCACTCCGAAATGGTGCACACAGCTCTGCGCGCTGACAGCTTCATCTTCTTCCTCAACCCATACCAACCCAACTTTACCAGGCCGTACGTGGTAGATTGGACACGGACACCGTCTCCGATCCACCAACATCCAGAGTACCAGGCTGACAAGCCGGCGTGGTTCTATGATGCCTGGTCATTACTGATGATACTGTCTGAGATTGCAGAGTGGAAGCCACTTGAGGAAGAGAGAGGCGACACGGACTTGCTTGTGAGGAAGCTGGAGCGGAGAGACCTGGTAACCAGTGCGGCGTGGAAGGGCGAGGCGACGGCGGCGGTTTTTCGACACGCATTTCTGTTTTTGAGTCGGGACCGGGCGGCTTTGGAGCGGATGAGTAAGTGGGAGACCAAGAAGTTTTATGATAGGCTTTGTGCTATGTTTTCTGGCGTTGGTTAGTAGACGGACTGGCTGTCTTAAGTACGGCTTGATCAAGTAGACAGCTCATGCTGAGGAACATTGTAGATGTTAGCGCTGGGTGATAATAAAGCTTTCTCCGTCAGATTTCTGCAATTATCTCAAGGTGCCTTCGGCACACACGTTCTTTCTTGTGGTACTCTCAGAGAAGATGAGGAATAATTTCTACTACGGATAACTTCTGCTTGGACACAGAGTCGCGACTTCCTGCAAGGGTCGTGTCGCGCTTTTTCCAAACTGGGAGTTGGGCAGTCAGGTGACTCTGCGACCAGTGAAGTGAGGGGGCGTTTCTCACCCAAACAGTGCACACTACTAATTACTCCTCACCCCGGATTCCACGGAAGTCGAATCAAGGGCAATTGCAACAATATGACTTGGAAAATCGCTTATCAGATTCTATTACAAGCTGCGCTGGTTTCAGACAGAGCCTTACGAAGTACTTTCTCCATGATCAGCAACATATCCTCACCGCAATTGGCGTCGGGGAGTTTGCTGCTTCGCCCAAGGTCCCACAGGAGCTGTGTGCCTCAACAATACCACTTCTACTATCGTTCGCCACTTCTCAGGCTACCGTGATGGGAGTGCAGATGTTGGCATTGGCGTCCTCATTGCCCCATTATGATGACAGGATAATATGGAAAGTGGAGGCACATCGACTACAACTTCGCCCGTAAGAGAACACGCAGCATTGACACCAGATGCCTGAGGTTATGGGATGATAGAGGCGACAGGATATCGAGAAAGCCAGCCAATTTGTTTTTGGACCCCTCGTCTCGTCTCGTCGGAGCAAGAGTTTGGCTCGCAAGCTGATGGTAATATTGCACCCCGACAGAATACAACGTATGATCGGAGGTCGTCATCAGCTCTTGACCCAAGGCTCCAGAGCTGATCCGCCTTCGGCAAGCATGGTTCTTTCAAGTGAAGTGATGTCGAAGTGCGAAGCCCCACGGGAAGCGGATCTCCTTCTCTCACGAGTGGAGCGCATTATTTGACTCCAGACAAACGAAATGTGCTCATAACAACACCCACAGCTTTGGTCAGAAGGGGCCCCGCAATAGGATTCGTGACTTGATCTGGGATTCCGGGGTTATTAGAAGTGATGAGTGGTCTCGCCATTGCCAGAAACCATGGTCGGCTGGCAAGTGTCAGATAGACGACAATATGGTTATCCGTGCTCTTGCCCAACCAACACGGCTCGGATTCAGTTGCAGACCAGAGCATGAGAAGATCTCCTGATACTCCGTGGAATTCTATGTGTATCTGCTGTCGAAGTTGCTGCTCTCGCTAGGTGATCGCAGGACTACAACACATTCTCGGTCCCGTTCATCACAGGTCACGTCATGAGTTTTTGATAAGTCGGCTAAATTGATTGTTCGAACAAATGAAAACCACTCTTCTCGAGTCGTGAGATGAGGTTTTTATATTTTACAAGTTGATCCTTGGAGGACAAGGTTGTGGGAATTACCCCGAGTCTATCATGGAGACGACGCCCCTATCTAGGCGCCGCCCTCACCTCTATGCCGTCTATAATGCGATGCCCCTTTTGTATATCCAACTTGCTGTCAAGAAATGCTTGTGAAAGCCATCAAACTCCCCACGAAGCAGCGACAAGCGTCGTCCCCTCATATTGTTAGCCCCATCGTTCCATGACGGGAGCTTCCCCACTGTGGAGGAAATAAATCGTTTAGGTCTGGAGCGACATGTTAGCGCACTGTTTTAACCTCGAATTGGTGGCTGTCAACACTTACGAACTTGGCCATGAGGGCAACCATAAGATCGAAGAGACCAATGGCCTCGACGAAGGCGAAACCCAGAATGGCGTAGGAGAAGAGCTGGCCACGGAGAGCAGGGTTGCGGGCAACACCGTTGAGGAGGGCAGCGAAAACGAGACCGATACCGATACCAGCACCGGTCAGACCGATGGCGGCGGCACCCATACCCAAGTTCTTGGAGACCTCAACCATGGCCTGGGCGATCTCGGAAGAGTAGGCACGGCGCTGGACCTGGAAAGCATTGCGGGAGCTGGCGCTGATGATGTTGGCGGCCTGCTGGCGCTTGAGGGTCTGGAGAGGGCTGGCAGCACCTTTACGTTTCCAAGTCAGCAACTGGACGCTCGAATTGGCCTTGTTTATCAACTGCTGGCAGTAGACGAAAAAGTTTTCTTACCAGTGAAGGCGCGCTTGGAGGCAGCAGAGACGGGAGCTCGGACGGCAGGGCGAGCGGCCTTGACGGCCATCTGGGAGGCCAGGCGGGAGGTGAAGATGCGGGCGGCGGCCATTGTGAAGGTTGTGAGGGGAGATTTGGTGGTGGTGGTGAGAAAGAAGCTGAGATGGAGTTGAGGTGAGTGAAGATGAGAGACTGGAGAGGAAAGAGAAAGAGAAGAAGAATGGAGCTGGGACAGAAGAGAGAAAAGTCAGTTCCACCCGAAAGAATGGACCAGGGGCCGAGGGAGTCAGCTGTGGCCTTAGGTTGTAACAATGGCAGATGAGGACGATGGAGTCGACTGGAGTAGTTACGGGATGCTTTCATACAAGCAACACCCGTGGCGATGACGGTGAGACAGTACCGGTGCGGATTTGGACGGGGGTACGGACGGTTGGGTACCACCAAGTACATGGGCGGTTTCCCGTTCGGGAGAAGTCGGGTGGGCTAGACCAACGACATTGATGCGGTTGTGTGGAAGTGGTTGAGATTTGGAGTTTCAACGCCTCAGGCTTTACCAACTTGGCGGGTGGGGGCCCATGAATCATGTCATGGGACAAGCTACTATTACTATGCAGGCTCCACGGCAAGGTGGATGGGTGGTGATTGAGCTTGCAAGAAAAGACAATGGCGAGTGATGCAACGGCAAAAAACCCGATAAGAAGCGATGTTCGGGTGACTTGATGAAATACAATACCCTGCGAATTCGAAGCTACGAATTATCACACAAAGCAAAGAAAATGTGCAATTGACGCCTCAAGTCTGGTGGAATGTGTTGGCTGCTGAAAAGGGGCCACAGTGAGGTGGGCGAGAAATTTTCTCCGTGGTGGGTATGAAGTTGTTGTCTGAGGCACGAATAGGAGCCAAAAGGCGCGATATCATATCGATATCAATCTCAGATTTTTTTTAAGAGCCTCAGGAATGATATAAAACGGATCCTAGCGGATGAGGCAATGAGGCTACAAAATCGGGTCCACGCCCGTGCTGGTCGGCCCCACTTGGCGGTTTTCTCGGGTCTCTCTTACGCTGTCACAGGTTGGTTCGTAGTGGATTGGTACATGGTACAGGTATGTCACGGGCACCATGTGCCACCAGTTTTGGGATCCAGCCAATGTACCTACCTATCTGAGTGATGTTGCATGTCGCAGCGCGGGCGCCAATTTCATTTTTTTAGCGGCGCTCAGTGCAACGGGAGTACAGGCTGAATCGCCTGTGAGAGCCTGGCACGTGGGTGGTGTGCAGGCTGGCAGGGATCCATGAGCTCAACCGTACTCCCTAGCTCCCCTGTAATCATCCTGGAGCTTGCCTGGAGCTATCCAGATTGCTTGTTGCACTTCAGCAGGGACGAGAGATGGATCATGGGCATGTATAGGGCAACTGATCCATTCCTACAGGAGCTGTAGTTCTGTACAATCTTCAGACCGCCCACTGGCGGCCCCGAGCGTCGAGAGACGAGAGATAACAACTTGGCACAGGGTCATGGATGGCGAGATGTGGGCCGTATAAGTGTCCTCTTTCCGAGCGGGACTGTATCATTAGGTGGATGATGAGAGAAGAGCCAGAAGGGATCATGCACAGTAGCTGTAATGATGGCTGTGAAGCTGTGCTGGCATGACACATGTCATGGCAGGTAACCAAATAGTTCATCATTGAGGTTGTGAGATGCGCCGTTCTCGAGTATAAAAGGGATGGTGCATCCGCCGTGCATCAGCCTCGACGACGCGGCGACGATGTTTCGAGCCGAGCCATCATTTGTCAGCACCCTTTGCAGTGTCAGGCCGATCTCATGCCTTGCCAATGTACATGCGTACTTTGTCCAGGGTTTGGATCCGAGGTCGGCTTTGCTACGCTGTCACGGGCATAACCAAGTCAAAACATGATGATGGGCCTTGCTATCGCAATATCGACCGACACATTGCTTGCGGACGACAAGATGAACGAGTGTTCGCAGAGTCCAAACAGACGATATTCACGATCGCACGCAGTACACGATCGCCTTCTTGCCCGAGGTCCTATGCTACCACACCAAAAAGCCAGATTGACGATAAATCTCGGGATGGCCCCCTGACCGCCATCATCTCGGGCGGCAGCAAAACCGAATCTCAATCCCAGCACAGAACCGCAGGCCTGAGGAGGACCTGAGGTACCAACTGCCCGGATCCACGACCAGGGCAGCGCGACAGCCGAGCTACGTAACAGCCGAGCTACGTACCTCGGGAATTGAGAAACAAAGAATGAAAAGAATGCTCGGAAGAAGCAAAAAGGGACGAGACAGGGCCCTCCCCTGCGAGCTAAAAGCGGGCGCCGATGTTATCTCTGCAGGGGGTAGGTGCCTCGTCGCGCGCCTGCGTCATTTTGCGGCTCTCAACCTCATTTTACAGGCCCCCCGTCTGGCGGGATCGCAACAGTCCCTGCGCTAATTAGGGAGTCGGATGGCTGAGAAAAATTTTCCCCCTTCCCTTATCTGGTACTGTAGACGGGCGCTTCACTGTGGCGTAAATAATCGGATACATTACGCGAGGTACATTCGTCGAGCACCCTCCCGTATGATTCGGACGGTTCGACACAGGAGCCCGTAGCCATCATGCTCCATTCGCCCAATTGGATAATTACCAAGGCGTTCGCCGAGGCTAGGCAGCCTCCTTCAGGCCAGGCGGACCCTTTGTCTGGGGCTTGCTGCCTCAATTGGGAGGTGACGATAATAGCCGTTCTCAGAGGCGATATTCGTCTCCTGGATGCTGGCTCCGACGCCCAGGTCACGAATGGCCAATGCCTCCAGAACAATCAGATGTGAAGCGGGCATCGCCTCGAAAAGAAAGCTCAGTGAAAGGGCCAGCTGAACGTGCATTGGGCCAACCAATCAATGCCTTGCTCATGCAGTCGCCGAACATGAAGATAGCTCTGGTGGGTGTTTGGGGACTCCCAATGCCAACCTGCCAGCTATGCGACGCCCACAGCGGCGAGGTACCTGAGGCTGCGCCGTAGCATCGGCACCCGTCGGCTACCTCGTACTAGGCCCGTTGCAGCGCCCGGCTCGAGGGGACCATCAGGCCTAGCAGTCGCCTGAATCGCCGGCAAGCACGTCAAAAGTAGGCTGCCTTAGGCTCACCACAGCCGTGGGCCACGCCACGCCCGTCTCGGCCACGGGTGAAACCCCTACAGGGGGCGTGCGCTGGCAATAAGCGCTTCGGCGCGCCCTGCCCAACCATCCATCCCCTAGAGCACGTCCTCCCTGCCCATGAGCCGTCATTGGCGAGTCCATGAAAGGGGACTCGTAGCGGTTTCCTCGGTGAGAATAGGGGGAGGGAACAAGCTTTGTTGAAGAGAATATTTCGGGTGTGCCTGAGGTGTCATGACAGGTGGCAATCTCGATACTCGAGTATCTTTAGCTGTCCATGGCGGCCGGTGTCTGACGATGTGATGACTCGTGCAATTGGCACACCGAAACTACGTGCATGTCTGTATTCTGCGGTTGAATTCGTAGAGTGTGAATTGCATTCGCATGTGTAGCATGTACGAAATAGCAGCGAGGCTGCGCCTTCTGTCCGTTTGGCTTGAATGGCTTATATGGCCTTATGCTATCCCCGAGCTTGGGGTCACCCCATACAAATACCCGTCCCCTGGGACTGACAGCCTTGCGACAAACATGTCCGAAACGAAACGCCAAATTATATATATGAACATGGACTGGGGTATCATAGAAGCACCAACACCAACAACCACCGCACCCATCATCAAGACATCTCCTCATACTCCACACCCTCCCCCTCCTCCCCCGCATCCTGGTTCGTCGCATATCCCTCCACGAAGCCATTCACATCGCACGTCTTCTCTAGATTGACCCGGTGCTTTGCCACGTACTGCCGAACTGCCTCCTTGTCCACCCGCACTCGCGGTACAAGCTTGATGGGTTTCTTCTCCTCTACTTCCGCCTCTTGTTGGCCCTCGTGTGCACCATCCCCCTTGGCCGCCTCTTCCACCTCCTTCTTGGCCGGCTTCCCTGGACCTATTCCCGCCTCTTCCACAACATTCATGTCGCGCAGCACACCTAGGCAATCGTCCGGCGCGATCCACGTCTCCCGGCTGCAGTCGTTGACGTCCACGATCGTCTCCTGGCCGCCTTTGGAAACATCTAGACTGAGTAGCCACCGCGCAATTTCTCCAGCCCAGAACCTCTTGTACCCCTTCTTGCCAAGGTCCGAAATGGGCTTCTCCGGTCCGCCCAGAATTCCCTCGCGTCGCGAAATCTCATACGACGCCCCCATCAGAAGCGACCCCAGTCCCTTGCGCTGCCATGGCGGGAACACCAAGATGCATGCTAGATTGTTATTATCCCATGACATCTTCTCCTTGGAAAAGAACCCCGTCACCTGAGGTATCGGTGGTTCGGGGGCCTCGGGCCCTGCCCAAGGTTTCGACGGCGGCGTGTAGACCAGCAGGTAGTAGTTGAAGCCTGTGACGTCAAAGAAGACTGATTTGTTATCGAGGAACAACTTTGCGAAAAGCGATAGGTTTTGGCAGAAGAGCTTGGTCAAAGTTAGCAGCCCAACCTCGTGTAGATTTCCAGAGATGAACATGGTCGTCACACTCACCCCTTCAAATTCTCCATCAACCACCCAGATACTCCATTCACCCTCGTCTTGGACCACCTCCTCAACGTACCGTATCCCACTCTCTCCTCGCCTCTTTTTCGCTCCCGAGCCTTTGCCTTCCTGTGGCACCAGAACTTTCCGCTCTCCCCTAGGATGTACATATATCTGTCTTCCAGGCACATGTCGCTTCCTTTCGCACAGGCGAACGTGTCCCCACCAGGCAACCAGCTCCTTTGCGTATTTGAAGCAGCTGGGGCAAACGTAGAGCCTCTCTAGTAGCGTCTGTTGGTCGCGGTCCTTTTTAGCCGGCGCCTTGCTTGTATCTTGGTGGCTCGCCTCGCTCACGCCGCCGCCTCCTCTAGCATTCCCGGAAACATCTCCCAGTACCTCTTTTCCGTAGTAGCTCGGGTACCATGTCCGAAAGCACAGGTTTCCCAACACGACCTTATCAATGTTACGATCAGCCCTTGGCGGCGGCCGTTCGATAACTGGGAGCGTCGGAGGCTTCGGGGGCAGCACCGGTGTTACTGTCGGCGGTGGGCCCTTGTCAAACTGCGGAGGCGGAACTGTCGGACCATGAGGTCTCACCAGCGATGAGGATGCTCGTCCAGGCGTGTAGGACTGGGGAACGTGATATGTTATCTCCGGTGCCACCAGATCCGACGCACGCATGCCCTCTTTCACTCCAATACTCCCCATATTTCGTCGAGAGCCAGTACCTGTCTCAGTCGAATCCCATCTCTGAAATGGGGCGGCAACCTTGATTGTACCTGGCGACGCTTGAGGCGAGTCCGTCGCCGTCAGCTGAGACCTGCCACCACTGGTGGACTCGGGTTGCCCACGAACGCGTCTCGGCGAAACGGGGATGACGGGCGGCGGAACAGGCGTCTCGCGAGGTGCAATCGGCTTCGGGTCGACAGGCCTTGGTGCAAGGACGGGCTTTGAGGCGGCCTTTGGAGCCGGGGGATGCGAAGCCGGTGGCAATGGCGGTTGAACGGGGGTCTGACGCGTTGCACGACGCGTAGCAGAGGCTTCGGGGTGGGACGGGGCGAGATCTTCAGGTCGTTTGCGCTTCGTGGGCATCGCTCAGCGACTTGAGTGCACAGTCAACAAAATATAGGATGTGATTATTTAATTGGTCCCTACAGGAGAGGAGACGAAGCCCCGGTTAGGTCCAGTGATGTGGGACGTGCGCGACCAACATCCACGAGAGGTCGCGGCTCGACAAATTGGTTGTGGAGGGGTAGAAGGATACGGTGGGAGTGAGGATAATGGAGGAAGTTGAAGCAACAAGATAGATAAAATGTAGAGAAAAAGCTCGTTGGTATTATTTCGGAGAGAACATGGATGGTTCAACGGTGGCTCTGTGGATGAATGGGTGAGCAGCAACTACGAAATATCAACAGCTAAATTTGGGATCTTACAAAGTCACTTTCTCGATCTTGACCGTTGAGCTTTGGCATGCAGGCGCGACTGGTACATACCTACCTGCGTTGCGCCCTGAGCAAGTAACCGCAAGTTGTCACGTGTGTTGGGGACCAACCGCCTCAACCTCGCCATCCTCATCAACTTCTATTCTGTCGTTTTGAGCCAGTGAGCCCTATAGACAGCTACATACGGTTGACTGTAGAGCCCACTGGTTCTAAACCGATTGTCAGTTTTCCCGAATTGCATTTCGATAAAAACAAGAAATTTATCATGCATCAGTTGATCTCGGGCTTCTGAGCAGTTGGTAAGTAGTGTTTATATGTCTTCTACAAGAGAACGGCCGGATATGGCCACACTACTGTACACGAGCAATACTCGAACTTCACGTAACGACAGACCGGTACCAGGAAAGACTGAAGAGCGTCCCTGCAAGGACAAAGAACATCCAAAAACGCATCGAATCAAGCGCGAGCCATCTTTCAGCCCTCACCTCACACACCCACCGCAACCAGGGATGGCGCCTGAGCATTCATAACCCTCTCCAACGTATCATCCCCCTCCTCCCAATCTTTCACCAGCGTCATCAGGCCTCTCCTAGCCTGTCCCGCGTCGCGGTTACGATACACACTGTCGATCTTCCTCACGTCCTGGTCATTAACCAGCCAGCGCCTCTCCCCAGCAAGAAATTCCGTGTACCCCATCTCCGCGCCGTATTTCGTATGCACGTTAGACTCGAGATGCTCGCGAATGACCTTATTCATCTCAATCTCCTCCAGAGCAGGCGAGGCAGGATCAGGGAAATGGTGATCCCGCGACGGCGTAAACTTGACTGCCCTGCGCTTCGGGTCAGCCACCACCGACACCGCATGATAAAACAGGAGCGATGGGTTCGCAACAACCCCATTGGAAAGTTCAATGAGCCCTGACGTTGTAACAGTGCAGTGCCCGAGGTTGAAGTACTCCAGCTGCGGCGTCGACCGCAAAAACTCCGCCATGCCCACCACAGCCCCATCCTCAATGTAATTGTAGGCCTGGCCAAGATCATGAGTCGCATAACCCTGACCCAGATCCAGAGCCCGGATACCAGTATGCCCAGTCAAGGCCTTGCAGAGCGCCACAGCACCTTGGGTGCTAACCCCGACCGATTGTAAGAACAGCCGGGTTAGATACGGTGCCGTGGGCAGTGCTGCAGCCAGAGCGTGGGCCCCCTCATTGCCGAGAGGATTGGTCGACATGTAGATTGAGGTGAGTCCGCAATGCGGCGAGGCGAGGAACTTCCCGATCGCTGTAGCACCTTTAGTCGAGATGCCACTGCCGTTGAGGTAAATGTGGCGAAGTGGCAGTTTGCTGCCTTCGGGTCCAGTATACGCAGCTAGCCTCTGGAATAGATCTTCCACTCCTCGATCGCCCAACTCCGTCTGGTCGAGATCAACAGTCCTCAGGTTCTTCGTCTCGGTGACGAGTCGGAAGACATCAGGCGCAGCCTCAGCACCCAGTGGGTTCCGCTTCATCCAGACATTAGTGATGCTAGTTGACTTCACCATGGCATCCACGAGAATCTTGAAGCTCGGGCCGTCGATGCAATTACCGGCCAGGTACCACGTCTCCATGCGATCCGGCAACTCATCGATGAAGCCAGCAATAGCTCGCGCACCCACCGGCCCAATGGTATTATTGCCTAGCAAGAAGTGTCGGACAAACTCATTCGGCCGGAGGCTGTCCATTAGTTTCCCAACGTGGTCCGGCCCAACGACCATCTTGCAGAGATCCATCCGCCCATCTTCATACACAACACCTTTGCGAAACTCAGCACCCTTAACCCCATAGTACGGCTCCCCATTGCCATCGTCAAGCTCCATAGCCCCCTCGCCCAGCAAATGCGTTCCATTCTGCCGCAAGTGCGTCAGAAACGGCGCCAGTTCCTCCTCTCGAGAAACCCGCACCGGCATGGGAACAGCTCGTACGCCGTACAGCGAAATGGGAGCCTTGGCTGAATCCCACACGCCCTGCCCTGTAATACGCGATGTCCAGATCGGAGCATGTACCGCAGGCGCCACGCCGGGGATTGCCCTTCCGTGGAGCAGCGTCTTCCGCAACAAGTCGAATTTGCGCTGCAGAACCACCCAGGCACGGAGTCGTACGCGATCTGCATCGTATCGAATTATCGCAGTGAGGGAGCCCTCGTGGACAGGGTTCAGCAACGCTGCGACGGCCTGGGCGAGCTCATGGCGGGCAGATCGTCGACGAGGCAGATCATGCAGCTCATCCGGAATGCGGAATTTATCCAATGGTAGAGCGAGGATCTCCTCTGCGGCGTAGGCCTTCGAGGTATCGAACGAGGGGAGCTGGGCAGCAAGTGTATTGAGGGCAGGGCGGCAGAGGGCGGCGAAGCGGACGGCTTCATCGCTAATGTCCACGGTGGTGGGTGACTTGGCTGGAGCTTGGATGGCGAGGGAGGGGAATCCGTCCGAGAGATTGATATGTGTCGCTGTAGCCATTGTGCACAGATAGCCCGGGCTTGGTTTGCAATAGTGTATGTGAAACAATGACTTGTTGAGCCAGATTCTGTATTGCAAAGAATAAGAAGGCGACCATCACTTATATATCAAACATCAGCACCAGGCGTAAGTAAAACAACCGTCATCCCATCCCCACCACAGCCCCCAAACCAGGCGCTCAAAACCCACCAATCTCCAAGTATTTGCCTTCAGCTCTCAGCTCTCTGCCTAAAGCCACCGCCACCACTACTCCCCATCCTCTGCAAATCTCCATTCCCAGCGTGTGCAGCCCTGTCATGCAAGTTGTAGATGGCAAGGCGTAGGGCGTACGACAACGGTTGAATGACATGGACTAAATTGCCCGATTAGGGAATGTGGGGATGTTGGGCTGATCTGACCGTGAGTCAACCCCTATGTACGCACTTCAACATTCTTAATGCCGTGTATTTTCCTTCCATGTCCTTCTCGCCCGGCTAGATAGGACCCCTCAGTCCTCTTCTATTGGTCTCCTCTCTCAGGAAGCATCAGCCGTGCCCGGTGTCAGCCATGTTTGTATAGTTGCTATATGTATGGCTATAGTCGTAATATCAGGTTCTAGACTACAGCTCTCCTCAAGTCAAGCCCGTTTGTCTTGCAAAACACGTCACGGCGCTCATGTATCAGAGTAAAACAATCTCCTATGCATTATCCTCTTCTACCCCGGTCTCCCGTATCTTAACCAGTATCTAGTACACAGCTGGACTTCCATTACCCGCCTGGCCTACCATCCCCCGCCCACCCTTCCTCCTCTATCGACCCGTCACCATCCAATGCCCTGGTTGTTGCCTTTGCATCTCGCTCGGGCCTCGACGAGTGATCAGTAGAACATACTGTCAATAGAAAGTTCGACTACTCCAATTTCCTCCATTGTAGATGACTGAAGCACGCCCAAGTGTGCATCAGCGTCCATCAATGAAAGAAGCCCCAACCAAAATAAAAAAGTTATAGTGGCACAAAAGAAATTGTTACATGCCCTCGAAGTCTCCTCCAAGGTCGTCCTCATCCAAGTCTCCTTCCTGTATCTCCTTTGCCATTTCTCTCTCGCGCTCGCGGGCCTCCTGTGCATTCTTCAGTTCGAGGCGGTGTTGGTTCATCGGGAAGCGCATGGCCTATCAAAATCAGTTAGACGAGTCGTTATGGACGGTGAGTTATAAGTGTCTAGCTTACCTTGACACTTTCATCATGGAGTGCGAGACACGCGCGAATTCGGTCATGGAATGCCTCGCCCGGCTCTCTCGTAGCATACACGTCGCCGACTTCCTTGCTCTTCATGTAACCGTGCTCCCTGTCCAGTGTTGCCTCGATGACTCCATCTCGGATGGCTTTGGCAACAATATACTCTGCTGACTCTTCGCTTCCCAGCTGCAGGCGAATACAGATATCACGGAGAGAAATACGGGAGTATGACAAAGACATCATGCGGATGCCAGTTCTGATGACGTTTTGACGCAGACGCAGGATAAGAGTGTATGTACCATCTCGTCGGAATGTATCGGCATGATCAGCAATAGCCGTCTCGAAATCTTCCAGGTTACCTATGCGGACGGCTTGAACCAAGAGGAAGTAAGGCTGTAGTGCGTCCTCAAGCGCTGCTTGGCGGAAAACGGCACGGCCAGGGATGTCACCCATCAACAGCTCAACAACTAATAGGAGTTTGGTCGCAGTTTGTGAGAAGCCGACGGCGCAGTTGCTTGACGGCGCCTTGCGAGTAGCTGCGGTGAGATGTTCATGTGCCTCCGTGTACCGCAGCTGGATAGCGCGAATTCGACCGAGGTAGTAAAGGAACCGTGCGACCTGGTTGTTCACTGCATTCTCGGGGAATTGAGTGTGTGATACGAGCAAATCAGCCTGGTTGATGTGAGACGTCAAAAGGTAATTTCGCAGGAGGAGCACAATAACCGAGGCCTGTGTGTCGATATCCTTTCGAAGAACAGCAGTTCGAAGTGCGCCGAGAAGAACAGGCCGAATAGAGACAATTGTGGAGTCTGGAGACGGTGGCAACGGCGCAATATGCTCGCAGAAGAGTGAGAAGTAAAAGTACACCTTTGCGGAGAGAGAATCTAGTGTGCGTCGGTTCAAAGACTGGATGCGTTCGGACAAGTACTTGGAGAACTCGGCGCCCTTCTCATATTTCTTGGCGTCGAAGAGGTAGACTTGGATAAGGATCCCCATGAAAATATCAATTTCAGGAATTATCTCCTTCACCTCCTTCTTTGACCCGTTCTTTGCCGGCTTGGAATCGCTATCAATGTCCATGTCCGGACCAGCTGGTTTGCCCAGCGGCATGTTTTCGCGACCGACAGCGACAAGCAGATTCTTGGCGATATTTCCAGATGCGACTGTAGCGGGGAATGTGTCGACAATAGTTTGACCAATGATGTCGGGGGTGAGGCGTTTACGGATGATCGAGATGGACCTCAGTGCCCTGAGAGAAAATCTGGCATCGAACAGTGCGACAGCGCGATCTAGTAGTGCAAAGTTGCTCTTGATGTCTGTGCAAAGAGCGACAAGCCCGGTGGTTAGCAATCAATGAGGCCAGTGACGGATACCTTCTCACACATGTATGTTTGTTTACTTACCTGCCACAGTCTGCACTACAGGGTCGACCTTGACCTCGCCGTCATCGGCGGTTTCCTCGTCACCCATGGCCACGTCGCCATCGCCATCGGGACCCTGAGCCGGCTGCTTCAAGGCTTTTGACGGGGGGACAACGACAGTCATTTCCTCGTCGACGTCCTTGATGGCCTTCTTCCCCTTTGCCTTGGCAGCGTCCTTCTTGTCGACATCCTTGCTGTTCTTAACACCGTTGGGCAGTTTGCCGTTGCTGTGAGGCGTCTTGCTGGGCATGACGGCCGCTGTGTAGGAATATGTGGGGTGGCTGGTTTGATGTATCGGTCTGACGGTATACAGATGATGGGGTCGGGTTGACAGCGTCGAAGACGATGCCTGGGATGCGAGCGCGCTTACGGCTCGTCCGTTGCGTGATGCGTGGTCACTTTTGCTACAGGGGTGGCAGGTTGGAGAACCGCGACGGTTGGTTAGGGCGAGAAAAGACAGTAGTAGTGATAAAGAGAGACGAGCGGAGATGAGCAGAGACGGCAAGCCAGCAGGCAAATGAGAGCTGAGACGCGGGTTGGTCGTTGGCGATGCTAGTGGGTGATGGTCGTCTGACGTTTGGAGGTAGGTGCAAAGAAGGTTCGAGCTCGAGATTGGGGACTGGACTGTATCCTTGGGGTCACGGAAGTACGGGTGGTGGCCTTGGGCGTAGCAGGTACCTGATTTATGGTACGCTAATGTGTGTCCCATGAGGTTCCCCGGTACGCGCGCCTGCAATGGTAGTCTGAGGTAAGCCACCCGACCTCAATGGAACCTCAATGGCCAGAAGCACTGAGTCGCCTGCGGTAGTGGAGCCTCCATTGAGTGACGTTTGCGAACCTGGTGCCTACGGCGACGCTTCAGCAGAGGCACGCGCGAAGGCGCTACTTGGGCTCACACACAACTGACGCCTAAATTGAACCGTCGGCTTGTACCCTCCGAGCCCATCATCGATCAGTCCATTCGTCATATTTTATAATGCAATACACTATCGACTGCCGAGTGATGAATGTACCGCTTTGCAGCCATCAGCTTCTCACGATGAGGTACAGGTAGGTCTGCCTGGCAGCCCAACAAAGCTGCCCAAGTGTTTATCCTTGTACAATAGTTTGGCGTCACCTTGACTGTCTCTACCAATTAATTGGGTTTGCAAGGTGGGTATTATTCGCCAATGCGATGATAGGCTCAATGTGGTCAAAAATGCTGGTTCATGGGGGAACTGACGAAAACACCCAAAAAAAACCAAGGAAGTAGCCATGCGCAGGATATCATATTTTTATGGTCACTACCAGTCTTGCAAAGCCCCGGCCCTTCTTCACACATTTAATAACATAATTGTCTCGGTTACCTTTGCACTGTTCATTCTTCCCTGCACCTCATTCGTGAATCAAGCCTCATCGAACGGAAAACCATCTGCGCCAGCCAACTTGCGTTGGTACTATCTCCCAACGCCTTTTAAAAAAAAACCCCAATATCATGCTTCTGATTTGCCTTTGCTCCAAACCAAAACCCATAAGCCGCAGCTTTCTCACGTAGCAAACCCGTTATTCCCCTTTACCTGGCATGACCTTAGCAGCCTGCACCGCACTCATCTTTGCGATCCAGCCAGCTGAGGGCTGCACCTTGCGCACAGTGCGCAGTTCATCAGAAGAGTAGCCGGGCACTCGGATATTGTAGGTTCGCTCAAGAATTAGCTGGATATCGCGAATTTCCAGCACTTTCGAACCACGCTCCTTAGAGTTGCGGCATGCGGCATGCAGGACGTTGTCTACGAAAGAGTCGGCCATATTCAAAACGCTCTGTAAGCAGTCAATACATGCACATCAAATCTTTGGGGGGGGATCTGTACCTCTTCTACCTCAGGGGTGAGTAGGTTTTCGTCGGTTCCTTCAGCCGAGCCTCCACAAACTTGTCGAACTAGTTCATCCAGCTTCTTCTTGCTCAAGACATGATCTCCTTCGGCATCGTGACTATAGGCTGGAATTCTGTTGACTGAGGGTTGGTTCATAACACCTCCAAGAGTACCACTCCCCTGAGACATGGTTGGGCGCCCTGTGCTAACACCAGCTCCAACAGCTACTCCTTGAGGTACGGCAGTCGCCTTCTCTGGAAGCTGTTTTGGAATAGGCATCTTCGATTGAATGGTTTGTTGCTGCGTGGGGTGCGCATGTGGATGCCCTTGTTGCTGCTGCGCACCAGATCCCATAAGACTCTGATTTACAGCACCGTTTGTTCCGGGTGTACCAGCACTGGGTTGTTGGTTCTGAATCGGTGCGCCTCCAGGAGTGGTGTTTGCCCTTTGGTTAGCTAGGGACATGGCGGCTGAATGACTGAGTGCACGAGTTGGGCCGGCGGCGGTGACCGGCGTTGCTGATTGTGGGGTCTGAACTCTCGCAGCTACTGCTGCTGCTTGTGCCGGTGTGGCAGACGAATGTGCTTGTGCAACGGCGGTGTTCACAGGTGGAGGCGGAGGCGGTGGGTTAGGCTTTTGCACCTGAGGCTGCCCTTGAGGCTGCCCTTGAACAGGTGCTTGCGGTTGACCTTGCATCTGGCTTTGGTTTTGACCTTGAAGTTGGTTGGACTGTTGCTGTGCATTGTTCTGGATGGCCCTAGCCTGAGCCTGGGCTTGCACCTGGGCTGGAGTTGGCGTCCCATTCGCTGGTAATGGCCGATTGGAAGCCATCTGTTGTTGCTGAGCGTTGACGGGTCCAGCAGAAGGGGCAGGAATTGCGGTGGTCTGGTTTGCAGCCTGAGGGGCCTCGACTTGTTGAGCACCTGCTGCCGGACCGTTTTGGTTGGCCTGGCTACTACCCGAGGCATTTCCCTGTTGTCTACGGATACCATCAATCCACTTCTGAGCATCACCATACAACTTCATCTGGGTTTCCTTTTGAAGCTGAAGCTGGCGCAGCTCTTCCTCCTTCAGAGGATTTCCTTGTGCAGCTCTAGTATTGATTGCATGGTCTATTTTGGCGACCTTATTCTTGGTGTTCTCCATCGTCCAGAGCATCCTAGCGTATCGATCTCTGAGCTCCTCTATTCCCTTCGCAATCTCTGCAGGGGATTTCCCGACTAGTTGGGCAGGTGGTCGGAAAGTGATGCCGTTGACGTGCCGCATCAAGTGTTCGGGGATCTTGGGACGTTGCGCCGCGGCGGCTTGTGCGGCTGCGGCTTGCGGATTCGATGCCGGGTTAGCACCTGTTGCAGCACCAGTCGCGGCGCCTTCTCCTTGCGCTACGCTGCTGGCAGGCTTTTGTTGTTGTTGCAGCGGCTGCTGTGGCTGCTGTGGCTGCTGGACTTGACCTTGCGCTGGTTGTTGCGCTTGTCCGGGTGCCTTGGTCGGACCTTGAACAGTCGGGCTCTGTGCAGATGTAGGTCGCGGTTGGGCTTGCTGAGCTTGTTGTTGAGCTTGCTGTCCCTGGGATTGCTGTTGCTGTTGGGCTTGTTGGCCTTGCTGAGCCTGCGTTCGACGCTGGTGAATCTTGCCAAACAACATCCTGGAGAACTCGATAATCTTCTGTCGCGCCGCCATATGCTCCGGGGAATTTGCTGGAGAGTTATTGACCTTTGCCCATAGTCCAGCCAAACCCGCCTCATATCTCTTCTTCTCGTCATCGCTCAACATTGGCAATTTCCTTATTTGACTCGGCTGGTACATTGGAGGTCGCTGCTGGCCGGCAGGACCAGGTTGGCCCTGAGGCTGGCCTTGAGGTTGGCCTTGGGGTTGTTGACCCTGGGGTTGCTGGCCAACCTGTGCCTGGCCCTGCTGAGGCATTTGGCCCTGAGCAGGATTCATTGTCGTAGAACAAGTCGGTTCTATACTTGATACAGTATCGTTTCGATGTAGTCTATATATTCGAGGATGCAGAAACAGTGGTAGGTATGTGCAGGTTGTGACAATACAATAAATAAATAAATTAAATATGGCAGTCGTAAGTGAAGATATTAAAACTTAGATCGGAGGTGCAGGGCCGTAAAGTTCAAGTTCGTCGAGAAAAGTATCGTCCCCATCCGCATACTAAACGTGGTTCACGAAACCTTGAGGTCGTCGTCGCGTTGACTGAAGCATCTTGGTCGGAATATTGTCGGCCCCAGTCATTTGATCTCTGTTTATGTAAGCTAGAGCATCCTGGCGATCGAAGAGGCTGATTGACGCCAGCCACAGTACCTACCCTACGGACCGACTAGCTTCGAAAGCCTATTATTGAATTGAAATTTAGTGTCATTAACAATTCACGGCCTATTAAGTCTTGATATGTGTGCTGAATACACATCTCCGTAGTTATTGTGTTTTTCTTTTCTTTATTGCTACACTCGGCCTTGCATTGTGTGAACCTTCTCTCCTCTTCAAAATAACAGCACATCAGGCAGGCACTGAACCGCTCCCCCACTGGAAACGATACTCATAAACATGTGAAATATTGAGCTCATTGTGATCTAGCTGGGGGTCCCTTGAATTCTAGAACCATTCGCCGAAACCATCCGTGCGTGGCATCGACTCCGTTTTCAAACCCCGTCTCGGAGAAAATAGGGTACCATTGATTTGGACCCAGACTCCTGAAGCTCACACTTACGGATGGAGCCATTTACTGTCCCAGCGAACGTGCAATACAGTTCGATGATTTGCCCCGCTACGCAGGACATTTCCACGCTGTGCTGAGACGCAAGATGCACTTGTGACCTGTGATATCGCCCACCCAAATTGACGATCGTGGCGTCATGTGTTGCCCGTCGAAGTTGGTGGTTGCATACAGCAGGCGGGGGTTGGCTGAACACGGTGAACTCTGGGGTATTGACTGGATGGCTACTATGCAGACATATCAAAACAATCGAGTATCGACCTGACACGTCTTTTCAGAGCTGATGAAGCTGGTTGTGACTCGGGATACCACAGATATGTGGCACTCTTGATAGATGAGCCCACCACATACAGCGAGAGAGCTAGAAAATTGTGTGGTTACTTGGCGCGGATTGGTATCACATTCAGCCAACCATCAACAGTCTTTGTCCCGAATGTCCTTGTGGCTACGTGCCTGCAAAGCGGGTCTGATTTTCTGGTTGCTTCTGCCAGAAAGGCCGCTCCCGCATAAGCAGTTCTGCGGCGTACAACACAATTGACGATGGGGTTGAACAAAGGAATCGCTCGCTAGGTCGTCTGATCCGGTCCTAATTTTTTGTTGACAACTCAGCCCTTGTTCAGACCCAGAGGCACCCAGCATGAGCCCCTCAAACCCATGCATTAAGGCTCCTGTGTAGACCCTCGATTTTGTCGGAACATCCAAGAAAGGAAAAATTTTCTCTCCCTCTGCGACGTGTTCCCATCGGTGAGACTGTGAGTCAACGTGCCTTGCGTGCTTCCTGGCTCGGGTTTTTAGATTACTGCTAGCATAGTATGGGGCATCTTGACCCAAGACTGGGGACGGGAGCGGGACGAGGCGCGTGCGAGGTGGAGAATTGATGCCCAAAGATAGGGTTGCTTGAACAAAGGCGTATGTACAGACATGACGGAGTACATGCTTGCTGGATCATCACCTCACTGACAAGCGAGGGCCACAAAGTCGTGAGGTGTGATCTGTGGCAAATTTGATGAGTGTCAACTGTGCGCTCATGTTTGCCCTTTATTTGTGAATACTTGCGGCTCCTAACTTGTATTCTACCTGCGGCAATTGGAGTTGCCTCTATAAAATAACCTGTAGGCAAGTTGGCAGTTGGGGGATCCTCATGTGTCTAGGTACAAAGTGACAGCTAGCTTACATATATTGATCCTCATGATTGCACCAGCGCTGGCGGTACGGCTGTATGTACTTTGACCTCTGCACATTACTGAGTACCATGGATACGACGGAAAGCGCAATCTATTAATCTACACACACTATGTGTGTTTGTTCAAGAGAGTAGACCTCTGAGCAATGACTGAGCTGTCTCGTTAACAGTTCCTAGCCTAGCTGAATATGTGACACTTTGCAAGTTTGCATGATGCAAAATTCCTGTTCGGAACGGACAATGGCCCCGACCACTGGCGGAGGGTGAATGGGAGCTGGAGCCACCACGTATCTACAGCGTACAGCGTCAGGGAGTCACAGACCATCGTTGCATCAAATCCAAGGGAATACATATGAATCGGGTGTGACGCTGACTCGAAATGTCCCGTCCGTCTTCTCAAACCCCTGGCATCCCGCTGGCATCCCGCTGGCTCTCACTGCACATCATGTACTTGGACAGGACTAGAACACGCTGTCTCGTCAGGTACCAGAGATCCGCCCAGTCTCAAAATAGCTGATTTGAGGGTTATTTTCACATATCGGCCGCATACCACCCCCCTGCCGTGGTGCTCCGGTTGGGTAGTTAGCCTGCCTCTGCACAGAGTTGGGCGTGCTGCTCTGTGTGGTTGGGTTGCATTATCTGCTGGCACCAGCACTGATTCAGACGTTTTTCGAGGGTTTCTGAAACACGCTTGTTTTGGCCGTATGCACTTTCCGAATTTCGGTCTTTTTATTTTTATTTTTATTTTGCTTAATTGTGCATGGCCTGGAGATTCCGAGGATTTTTCTTCCTTCTCCTTCTCCTTCTTTCTTCTTTTTCGGTATCTGTTCGCTCTGGGCCTCCCACGAGTTGCAACCTTTGTTACCATCTGTGTGCTTCGTACGCCCGCCGCCTTCCTCGAAACTCTGCGTCGTTGGGCTCATTCGCTGACGACAGAAACGCCTAAGGAAAAAGCCCCAAACAAAAGCCCTGCAGCAACAAGGACAAGGCTGTTGCTTTCCTGTCACCAGTTTTAGTCCCGTGTGGTGCCAACTGGAATCTCAGCCAGGCAGTGCCCATCACGGATCTCACGTTAAAAGACGCATCAGCAGCTTACGACATAAAGCCAGCACACATAGTAGCTACAAAGCAGTCACAAAACAGCCCTACCTACCTACTCTACCTTATCAACCAGCCTGTGCCTCCAGCTACACACCCCCAGCTCCATACCAGCCCTATTATAGTCAGCGCTGGGCTTTTTGGCGATCGAGAAGCTGCTTCCACATACATCTAAAGCAGGCTCCCTCTTATTCTACCAGCCCGTCCCATCTTCCTCCTCTCCTCACCCTCGCCCTTCTAACCGTACACCCGTTTCCTCCCACCAAACGGATTTCATCGCCAAATTTTCTTTTGGCCGCCGCCTTCTCGTCCCTTCTCTTGAACCCGGACGACACAAGCTGCTGCAAGTTGATTGAGGTGTAGACGGACACCTCGCACAGCCCAGGCTCAGACCATTACCAGCAGTTTTATCATGACCCCTAACAGAAGCCGCATATCATCTCCGTGCTGGAGGTTTCTCCTTTGGATTCTGACTCCCTGACTGCCGCAATCGCATTGCATCGCCCTGGCTACTATTGGTAGCTAACACTCACCACCCACCCTCTGCTGGCTGGCTTGGACTGGAGCACTCACCAGCATACCGCTTTTCTCATCGGTCCTCTACCATCTCCCATCCCCCCCTCTCTTCCGGGGGTTCTGCGCAGGCTTATCACCTGTCTTGTCTAGCGACGTACCATCTACCCTTGACTTACTTGCATTGAATCGCGCGATGCTCTGCAGCTTCAGCCTCTGAATTCTGCTTTGACGTTGCTATATTACTGGAAGAATCGGACAGGGTCCCCCGCGCAAAAAGGCGCCTTTTCCCTCTTGAGTCTTGCCACCAGTCCGTCAGTCCGTTACCCCACACACCACCGTGGACCATCGACCTGATAGGATCCTTACCTGAGACCTCAAAGTCGCCCACGATCAAGCACGTCTATTTTGGACCAGGGGTAGCAGCAGAGAGCCCAAAAAATACCACCATACGTTTAGGGGAAAAAGGAAAAAAAAAAACCAGCTCTTGGGGAACTTCGTTGACACGTTGATTGGAGACCCTTTTTCAACAACCGTGGACAGGCAATCATGCCCAGAAACAAGAAGATGCGGCGGCGGCCGTCAACACCTAATCTGAAGCTTCCGCCACAGCACCTTCATCTCACCGCCAATCCAACTTCACCGCCTGAGACCCCCATACCGTCGCCACTACTGGCCCGAAGCAAACACCCGAGCCTCTATCACCGCTTTTCCCGCCCCCTCTTACATGACCCCAACATTAGACCAGTTGGCAATGGGCACAAGTTCAGCTACCAGCCCATCTTTGGTCCCGAGCATTTGAGCCCGCGATCATCCTCATCCTCCGAAGTAGCTGGCGAATCCGACAACGATGTCGATGATGATTCCTCGGCAAGTGAAGATGTCGTTAACCTGCCTAATGCCGCGTACCCTGTTGCGTCCTCGGAGCAACAGTCTGAATCGGAGGAAGATGACGAATCCGATTCCAACTCTGAGCCCAACTTCGATTCAAAGTCTGCTGATTCTGAGACTGGTTTCGTGCCTGGCTCCGATAACGACTCTGAGGAGGATGAGCTGATGCGGGATGGCACGGCACACATCACCGCCATCGACGCCACCGTATTTTGTGACTTTACCATCGAAGATGTGGACCCAATGGATAGTGAATGTGACGGCCTAGAGGTCCTCCACCCCACCGAAATTGAGTCGAACCGCAGCCGATCCAAGTCACGCACCCGAGACTTGGACACAGGCATGATGCATGACCTAAAAAACCTCAACTGCAGCAACGAGCCATCCGATAACGAAGCCGACGGCGAGTTCGAGTTCGACGAGGAAGCATTTTTGCAGAGACAACAAGAGTTGAAACGTATCCGGAGGGTTAGCATGTCGAGCAGCGTCGGCAAGCGAACGTATAGCGAGCTGAGTGACTCGGACGGCGAAGACGGTGGAGCTCTAGATGTTAATGATGTCGGGTCCAGCGCCCGGCGAATGCGGAAGAGGCTACATCGGGGAAGTCTCCTTTTCCAAGACCCCCCGGAGCCTCGCATCGATGAATTGGAAGAGCCTGACTCCAGCGAAGACGAATACGCCGCGGAGGGCACTTTAGCAGCCGAGTTGCCATATTATTCGATGGAAATCATAGAAGTTGTGTCGGACTGAGAGCGGCTCCATCCCTCTTGGTTTAGGTATGACGTGGAATGATACGATGTTATGGATGATGAAGTCATGCTACAATGGCATGTGGCCAATCATGTTAAGGAGCGTATCCCTCGTGAAGGGTCCGAAATGACGTGAATGCATGGGTTTCATATTGAAACCGTTAGCAATGGCTGTCGTTGAACACCACGAGCTACTCAACATAGTCTGGCGCTGTGTCTCATAGACTGGGAAACGTTGACGATGCATCGGGAACTTGGAGGTCTCATACAGACGGAGAAGCGACGGGTATTGGGTCAAGTTCGAATCTCTGCGTTTTGGTTGGTTACTGTCTAATTTCCTACTCGATACCTCATAGACAGCCAGTTTAGCGTGTCTTTTTGGATGGTGTCTATTTCACTCCGATGGATATGGGGAGAAGGTACAAATACATGGAAAGCGGAGGGAGTTCTGGCACTGGCATCTCTAGGCAGTTGGTAGATAAATAGTCTATGGATTTCTTCTTTTGTTTGCTGAACAAGCTTTTGGCTACTTAGGCCGGTTGCATAACTTGATGGAGTTGAATTGGTGGATAAGAAGCAAGGTGATGGAACCCACTCGATGACTTTGTTACTCGCTTTTGTAGTCATGTTGCTTACCTAGTATTGAAGACACCGCCATTTCATTCCTTCGTCCATTGACTTGAAGAAAGACGTAAGAAGTTTGAACTAACGGCGGTTTCCTCAGACTAAAGCCTCGGTGTGCTAGTAACACTGCTCATTTATTACATACACTCCATTCTTCTTGCCATCGTAGGCTTGCCAAGGGCCCCTCCCTGTACAGCACCAAATGGTAGTGGTGGTGGCGTGTGGGGCAATTCAAAACCCGGATGTAGTGCCGTTTGTGTAGTGTCGTGAAGCTCCCCCACCTTGACTGTCTCGTTGTTTTGTTAGCCTCGAGTTGAACGTCGCCTTGGCATAGTAACCGCGAACATCGCCAACTACTTCTGACTTCAAGCTGTTTCTACATTTCAAGCCATTGCTCCCGGTAGATTAGCGGGAATACCGCATAGATTGTAGCCATGTCGCTTCTGTCGGCTCATCTCGAGCAAATCCGGTATTCTAGTCAGGGAATCGATTCATTACCGTTCGTCAATTCGAAAAACTTGCACCTCCTAGGAAAACTATTGACAGTGCCGCACAGATTCCCAGAGCCCAGAATCTTCACCAACGCCCTCCTCTCAAATCACGACATCACTGCCCTCATCCGCGACACCGAAGCCCACGAACGCGCCCTCTTCTCCGTCCCTCCGCCGCTGCCACCCTCCTCCAAGCCAGTCGAGCCCCAGCCCCAAAGCTCAAGCCGTCGCCAGACTGTCTTCAACGTCACCTCCGGCTCAGTAACCACCGGGCCATCAACACGCGGGTCGGCTCATCCTCGGCGCCACACCGCTGTGGCGGCCGTCCTAGGCGGCGAGATGCACGAGCAGTTGCGCAAAGGGGAGTCGGACCGCAAGGGCGACGTTGATGTTGACGTACTTCTCCGGGGTGCGGAGAAGCTGTGCAGCGTGTACGAGCAGCCTGGGGCGCGGGAGCGGATCGCAGCACTGAGGAGTAAGCACCGGCATGGGAAGAGCACAATGGCGTACTACGAGGCGAAAGTCGCGGAGCAGGCTGAGCAGCTGGCTGGCATGAATAAGGGCTGGATGGATAAAGATGACGAAGAGGACGACGAGGTGGAGGACGAGAGCGAGGTTTGGACCGTGGAAGACTTGCGGAGGGAGGAGGATGAGGCGAGAGGGATGGAGGCGAAGAAGCGGGAGCTGCAGGCTCGGTTGCGGGCGATGGAGAAGGATCTTGGCGGGCTGATGGATATGTGATGATGACGACGATTTACGATGGAGATTCTATATACCCCATGAGGCTGAACGATGAAATATAGGTAGATGTATGGTGCCACGTTGCGGATTGCCATGTGCTGGGATGCGGCACTACAGATGCTGAGAAACGACTTTCCGTATGCTGAGATACAACTCGCCATATGCCAGACTGGTTACTCCTCGTCGCTAAAATCCTCCTCACCCTCATCCTCCTTCACCTTCATAAACTGCTCCATAAACGCATACACGTCCTCCGCCCCGTCAACTCTATACTTATCATTGATTATAAACGCCGGCACGCCCTTCATCCCCATCGCATCTGCCTCTGCCACCTCGCGATCAACCTCGTCGTTGCCCTTCCCATCCTCGAGCCACTTCCTCGTCTCTCCAGCCTCGATCCCTGCCTTCTCCGCCGCACCAACAAGGTCATCCCAGGAGGTAATATCCCCCTTGCCCTCAAAGAACATGTGCATCACCTCCCGTGCGACCTGATCCTCCACCTCAGGCCCCTTCGTCCTCCCCAGCTGAATCACGCGGTGCGAATCCCGCGAGTCGCCTATCCGACCGTCGAGGTTAAGGCAGAAACCCTCTGAGGCGCCAAGCTGCGCCATGCGCGAGTGCTTGGATTCGAGGCGGCTTTCGCCGAACCGCCTGGCGACCATGTCTCTCATGGGGACGGACGAGGCTGCGGGATCGCGGTTGAGGAGGAAGGCGTGCCACTGGATGTTGAAGGTATCGCGGGAGCCGTGGTTGACGGTCTTGCGGTGGATGGTGATGGCGCGGTCGAGACGAGAGCGGCCGATGTAGCAGAAGGGGCACACGGTGTCGGATACGATCTTGATGTTGTAGATTGTCATTTTAGGGTTACCGTACTAGCTGAATAGAGTACTGATAGTTTTTACGAGAGCCAAAGTACAGGTGATGTAGAGGGACTGTATTGATGAGAGTCGACTGGTGCAAGTGGATGGTGTGGTGATGGCGTGGTTGTGAGGATCTTGTCTTTAGAAACAGCCCGCGTGGAATCAACGCGCTATTTATACATCAGACAACATCTAATCTAGTGGTGACGCATGAACAAACTTTTGCAGATGGGATTGCGCGGCTGTGAGGCGGCGAGCGGCAAACATTTCACCTCAAGGGTAGAGCTGGCGGACCTCCGCCAGGAATGAGATGCTGAGCAAGATGCGGAAGTGGCTGCCTACTTCGCAGATGCTTTACATCCCGTCATCGCGAGAGTTATTAATAGTTTCTATTATGTGCGAACCAGGTCCAAATCATCATCTATCCAAAATATGTTTCACAGGGGTATCGTGCTCTATGATCCAACGCCAGTTCCAACTCCCAAATGTATGCAAAATCTAAGCCCCTCTCAACGAGCACTCCTCGAAGAACCAGCTGTCGCTCCATGATGCCTATGTCTATCATCCCGCCTCTCATTTCGCAAATCCGTCGTTCCAGGACGGTAGAAGTCTCCTCTTCCTCTTTGTAGACTCCTACTACGCCCTGTTGCCTGTCGCCGGCCAGACCGCTCTGGTTTTGGTGATGCACTCCGTCTCGTGTCATCTGTACCTGACTGTTCCTGCTGTGCCGCTGCAACCGTTGAATCATCGTATTGGACGGCTCTATCCCAGTCCTCGAGTTTCCCGTACGGACTTCTGAGCCTAGCCCGCAGCTCGTGCAGAAAGAGTGTTGTATTCTCTCTCCCTAGAAAATCAGCCAGCATGTTCTCTGCCTGACCACCACTGCCCATGATATCTACAGATTTGAGTATAGCAATGATGTATTCGAGGAGAAATTCAGCGTTGTTGGCTCTTCGTTGCTCCACTGCCGTCCTCGAGTTGGCGTTGTTTGAGCTAGGTATCGCATCATCCGACTCATCAGGTCTCAGGAAGGAGAAGACCAAGAGCTCGCGCCGTATAAACATTCTTGCCCGCGAGACGAGCTCCGCATCGTTGCAGAACATGCGAGGTGTGAGTTCGCGGTAACGAGAGAGGCGGTTGGAGCCGACGTGCTTGGAAAATCGCTGGCGACGGTATACATCGCGGCGCACACTCACGGGGTCGTTTGTTGCGTCGTCGCCATTACCAGCTCGTCTTGGAGTTGAACGGCACCATGGTCTTGTGCGACGGCCTCTGAAGAAACGTGGAGCGTCTGCCTCTCTGTATTGGCTTTGTCGGCGTCTGGATGTGGCTGCGGGAGGCTCGTCGAACGATGTGGTAAGCGGTCGATCGGGTGGTCCGTGAACGACCTTGGAGACGGAAGATTTGCATAGTGGACACAGAGGTGTCTCAAAGAGCCAGTTTGCAACACACAGGTAGTCAAAGTTGTGATGGCCACATGGTAGAGCTTGACATGGCTCCGTGATGGCCTCGAGGCAGATGACACAGCATTCTGCAGCCTCGGCCTCGGTATCCCTGGCAGCGACTTCTTGGAGGGTACTCTGAAGTACTCGGCGTTGTAACTCGTGTCCGTCTGGATCTGCAGAGTCCATGGACGGGTTGTTTCTTCCTTTCACGTAAGGCGCAACGGCAGCTCTTGGGCGATTTGATAGAGGTAAAGAAAATGAGCATGGGATGAGATTGTCATTCTAGAGTTGTATCGTCCACCGGACTTTCGGCGTTTGTTGGCGGGGCATTCGTACCCAGTAGCAGCGGTTTACAGCGCTGTTATTCCCTAGCCAGCTGACCAGACCGATGATGATGCAGCATTTGGGAGGGGCTCCTTCCAGAGGTACTTGATCAAAGTACTCCGTACCTATAGCGTTACTGTGGTACTCAACGCGACTTGGTCTAGCCGACGCGTCTCCCCCATCCAATTGGATACAAGAGAGGTGAGATTTCAAGACTCGACAAGATCATCACCGCAACGCCACCGTTAGTAAACACTCATAAATGCTGAGACTTGCATAGTTCGTCCTGACCTATGCAATAGATTGACCAACTGCAGTTCGCCATCTACCGAGCTATGGAGCAGGAAATCAGGGAAAAGTACGACGCCAAAGCCAAGGAACTGCGCGTTGAGCTGAAGCAGTGGGAGAGCGAATGGGCCAAAAACCACGATGGCTACAAGCCTGGGAGGCAAGATATCAAAGAAAATCCCGATATTGGTAATTACCCCTCGATTAGATGTCTGCAAATCTGAGAGAGAAAGCTGCCTAACGAATGGAAACAGCCGGGAAATACAAGGAATACAACAAGATCCGCGACATTCTCTCAGGCAAAGTCCCGCCGCCTTCCGACAAACCTCATGCCAAACGCACAAAGCGCGGATCCGATGCTGCTCCCGTAGAGACACCGATTAAACGGACAAAGTACTCCGACACCCCGTCCAAAGACGCGGCTTTCAACAAGGAGCTTATGAACACGCCGATTATCTCGAGGAAGCTCTTCAACCCCGCGCCTGTTTCAACTATTGGCCCAACCCCTCAAAGAGATGGCCGTGTTCTCGGCCTCTTTGATCTACTCGTGGAAGAGGAGCTGGGGACACCCTCGAAAAGGCAGGAGGCAGCGAAGAACGCGGGCCGCGGTAACGTGCATGCCACACCCAGCAAGCGCAAGTCTAGTCTAGACCCCGAGAGCGTGGCAAAACTAGGCCGAACACCGATGTCTACAAGCAAGAGGCAGCTGTTGAATACATTTATGACGCCTCTGAAGAACCGAGGTGGAGCTGATGGAGCGAGGACTCCGGGATCAGTATCGAAGTTGCAATTTGATACCCCATCATTTCTCAAGAGACACTCGCTGCCTGTTCTGGAGGAGAATGCCGAATTTGATGCCCCTGCGCCGTTGCGGCTCCCACGGAAGCCCATCACCAGAGCATTAAGCGAGATCGTGGCAAGCCTCAGAAAGGTTGAAGAGGATAAACTCGACGATGACTTGGAGGCTCTCCGTGAGATAGAAAACGAAGAAATGGGCCCATCACCAAATACAGCACCACCACCTCAAGGAGCAGAGAACAACATGGCCAAGGAGAGTCAGACACATCGGCCACTCCTCGGCGGGTTCGATGACGAAGGAATGTATGACAGCCAGGAGGAAGCGGTCCTCGGACGTGATGGTAACCCGTTGCGTGTCTATAAAAAGAAGGGGCAGAAGAGGACGACAAGACGGGTCAACATGCGACCTGTTAAAGTTAGACGCCCAACGGCCGATGGACAAGATGCTGAAAACGATGGAAGTGACGAGGATGGGGATGCCATACCTGAGACGCAGGCCGGCGCAGCCATATCTGAAGCCCCAGGACTCGACCCAGATGAGGACTTTCTCGACTCGGGATCTGATGTGGACAATGCAGAAAACAAAAGTCCGATCAAGGCGGTTCAAAAGCCCAAAGGCATCAAGCAAAAAGGCCATACGGCTGGTGCTGTTAAGAAGACTGTGCGCAAGGTTAACGAGCTAGCGCACGCCAATTTCCAGAGGCTGAAGCTGCGGAATTACGGCGCAAAGGGAGGTCCTGGACAAAACAGTCGCTTCCGCAGGAGACGGTGAGGTAGGTCGTGATAGGTTATCTGGGACAAAAGGAGTGTTCTGTTGTGGAAGAAGCTCTCATGTGTTATGGTTTATGACTTGATGTGAGCATCGATTGGCGTTTGATTTGGTATTGGTGGCTACGAGCCAACATCTTGGCAGCGTCTTTTGGGAACGTTGGGTGCCTTGGCTGAAGCATAGGGTGGGTATGTTCCATGAGGCTTGCCGGCTAGCATTAGAATGGGGAGATATTCGTCAAGTACATCTCGGGAGGGTGACGGGGACTCGAGTGCCAAGTGTCACTCCAGCCCCGACTCGTCGTGTTTTACATAAAACAGAAAGGTAGATGCGTGTCATCGTACGAGACGCAGGGCGAAGACGAGACTGAAATGGCGAGTGCACCGGTACAAAGACATCTGAATTCCGTGCGTGTAGGGCGGGTAGTAGATACTATGTCACATACTTTGATCGGAGCTAATAGCATAGTATCGCTAGCTTCACCTCGAGCACAATCCACAATATCAGGTCTAGTTTGCGAGTACTCCACAGAGCTAGCCAGGAAAATAAGATTCCGTCCCAAGATGTGCAATCGTGGAGACGCTATCTTGACGGGCTAATTCTCCTATATTGCTGCTTCCCCGAGTCGAAGCCTGCTCCCCTTGAAGTAGGCAGTGAGAAGTTGACCGAATCCCGAGTTTGACGCTTTGAATGATGTGCTACCATGCGGTATTCATACCGATCTCAGAGTTGGGGGCACACCAAGCTGGCTGTCGTGATTAGCGTCGCAGAATGGTGTAAGGCGATTCGTGGATCTGAGCGTCATTTCCTAAATAGGCACTTGGGGCTGCGAACTCGATCTGCGGGTTCCACCGTGCATCCACTCATGCTGTCTCCTGTCTTCGTACATGTTTGAAATGATGCGCTTTGGAAATTGCCTGATGTTGCTTGCATCTTGCGAGTTATTTCGTGAAGTTGCACAAGGGCAGTATCGTACACGTGGTACTCGCAGTTTTGCCATGTGCGCCTCCCACAGGTAATGTTGATGGAGCCTAGAGTAAGCCATATCATGCTTTACATTTGCCTAGAACAACACTCTACATGTGGCTCTCTAAGATATATAGACTAGGAACTGACTAAGACCGCACCTGCCTTTCGTCCTGGATAAACTGTCTTGTCTTCTACCCAGCTGAGGCCCTCGGTGGCTGGAGGCCCCAATTTAGCGTCAACTTTCATCCTTGGCTTCCAGGAACTGGCACTTGAAACAAGTAAACATGCAGACAAAACACTCATCCGTCCTATCCTACGCATGTGAGATCATGGCCAGCTGCGTGCTAGGATTGTGACCGTAGCTGACTCCAGAGATAGCGCACGTACAATATCCGCGGGGTCTTGCTCACACGGCGCTACGCGCACCGGCGTCCTCGACCACGGCCTAGTGTTCGGAAGTCGCCTCAGCAACATGGGGCATGTGTGCTATGTGTGTGGCTTGACGGCAGGCTCACAGTTCTCATGAATCATCACGCGTTAGTTCGCTGGCAGGCCCGACTTCCGCTGATGCGATGGCGCTTGCGTTGTCTCAGAGGGATTGGGCGATGTGTGTGGTTGATGTGATTGCTGGTAGGAGAGTATACGGACTATTTAGCCTTTAATCCTGGGTCATCATCTAAGACTTGGTACGTAGTTACTGGAATCGAAAGGTAATAGTTGGTACCAAAACCCTAGGCAAACCTTGAGCCGTGAGTCCGTCGGCTTGATACATCAATGGATAGAACCAGCCTCAACAGGAATATAGCTGGCACCGTCGTCAACATGAGTAAACTCTGGTATAAAGAGATGTCTGCTCTCTCATCCAAAAAGAAAAAAAAACAGACACGAGCAACAACCAGACGACAAACATAAGACTATCTCCTTCCCAACCTCATCAGGTCAACCTCACTTACAACACATGCCTTCTCCGCCTTCAATCAAAATGATCTTCAGCAAAGCCCTTCTCGCCGTCCTCTCTGCCGCCTCCACAGGCACCGCTGCCCTGGGCATAAACTGCCGTGGCAGCGGCCTCTGCGTCGGTAACAAGGGAATTCTGGGCCAGGCCCAAGGCCAACTCAGGGGCATGGACCAGAACAGGGAGTTTTCCGACGGCCAGCATGTCACCTGCGTCAAATCCACCTTTAGCATCGGCGAGCCCTCGCTCTGCATCTTCTACCAGAAGACCAGCGGCCGCAAGTTCACCGTGGCCAAGACAGTCGAGTATGTTCAGCAGCTCATCGACCACGGCTGCAGCGGCTGCGGAAGCGTGCCCACCGATCCGGGGAACAACGTCGATAACGGCATGCTCACGGCTAACATGGTCACCAATGCTCGTCGAGGGATGGAAATGATTCGTCTTGCCGCCAAGCTGGAGCCCGTTGTTGCCCCCCAGAATGACGCCGAGCCCATGGCTACACCCCACCACGAGAGAAACGAAGCCGAGATTCTCCTGGAGCGCTCTCTCGGCATCAATTGTCGCGGTAGCTCGACCTGCAACGTCGGTGGCCTGGGACACACCCCAGCCGGTACCCTTGAACAAGTCCGTGACGCCGTTGCTGCCGGCCCGGAGGGGAGCTGGGGGTAACGGCCAGCACATCGCCTGCGTCAACCACGTCACTGGTCGACTGTGTGCGTTTTATCAGAACGTTGGTGGCCGCATGTTCAACAAGGGGCAGTCTGTGTCGTACCTCGACAGCCTAAGGGACCATGGCTGCCGGGTGTGCGGTAGTATCCCCACGGACGATGGGAATAATGTGTCCAATGGGCAGTTGACTGTCAACTATGTTTCATGAAACTGTTCAAGAGAAGGATGCTTAAAGGGGAGGCACGGCCAAAATGGGGGAAACAGGGAAGAAGCGGTGCGTTTCTGGACGAATGAGAAATCAGAGGATGATTTATTTATATGAGTCTATGCGCCATACTCTTCATATTAGAACGTGAATCCAGAAAACTATTACTATAGACCCTAGAAAAGGATGCGTATTGGATACGACTCAACCTGAACCTACAAAAACAATGGTATCAACCCACCAAACAAGAAAGCCAAAATAAGTGCTGAAAACCCACCACCGACTCCCATTATCGAAGCGACCGAGTCCTTTTCGCCCTGACCAGTACCACTCGCGCCTCCACCATTGCTCGCGCCAGAACCGTCCCCAGACCCAGTGGCCGACGCACTGGGCGCACCGGACGAGGTCTTTGCCGCACCTCCAGATCCTGACCCCGTCGCCGTGACGCTCACAGACGCTGACGACCCTCCCGCCGTCGCCGTCGACCCAAATGTCGCCGTCGGCTTTGCTATCGCGCCCGCAAGACTGCTGGCCACGGCCTTGACATCCAAGTCGCACGGCTTTGGCTCGGCATCCTTACCAAGCTCAGGACAAGAGTTGATCTTTGACGCGACCTCGATGGCCGCCCCAGCCACGGGACAGCCCTTGTAATTCAGTATCGCATCGTAAGGATTCGCCGCCCCGGGTTTGAGGGTAAAGTTCACTGTGCCAGACTTCTTGCCGTAGCCGCTCTTAATGATCCTCGTCCCATCCGCCTCAAGACTGCACGTCGGACTTAGACTGAACTCCCATTCTAGCTTGCACTCATCATCGCCGTGCCGAAAATATGGAAACGGGTCATCATTCCCATCCTTGTCGCAGAGCGCACACCCGCTCGACCCATTGACGTAAAAATACGGATTCTCAGACGGCGGCGCCCGGTCGTTATCCCCCTCTAGACGACCCAAGCCGAAGAGCGTGCCATCGCGGCAGTCGAGCGTCCAGTAGAGGGAGCTGGCGAAGCTGAGCAGGACGGGACTGTTGTTGAAGCCAAAGATGACGGGAAAAGGAGCGACGACGTCGTATGTTTCGTTGCGGGGGAAGACGATGGACAGGTCGCCTGTTGCGGGGAATGAGGGCGCGTCAAGTGCCGTGGCCAGGCTTGCAGCGAGGAGGATAGGCGTGGCGATGCGCGTGAGGGTTGGTGATGGCTTCATTGTTGAGGGCTTGCTGGGACGCGACGCTGGTGCAACTGTGTGGCGCGAAAGCGAAGAGCGGCAATCCGGGGAGCGAGGAGAGGGGAGATTGCACAAGCATTCATGCCACCAAATTTCGTCTTCGTCTTACATAGTATTACCTGGTCTCACTGTTCCGACTTCACCCCAATGTGCTATTTCCATACTAACCAGAAGCTAGAAAATAAGCTTAACCCTGATAGGGACGAAGCTGGACTCTAGCTCTCGCGCTTATCCTGATTCCGCCTTGAGAGTCGAAATGATGACCCGACTGGCGACGCCACAAAGAGACAGTCCAGGAGGGTGAGAAACTGGCTGAGAGGAAAAGTGCAGTCATTGGTCCCTTTGAGTATTTCCACTTCGCCGTATTTCGTCTTGGCGTCTTTCATAAGCCCCCCGTTCGTGCTTGTAGCATGCCGGCAGTCACCCCAGAAGGTCTGGGCAAGGTTCAATGCCACACTAGTTGTAATCGTGATTGTGATTTGCATGCTTCTTCCTAGGTTAACTTTCTCTTTAGCGGAATCAAGTCCCATACGATTGCTTCTTCTGCTCTAACTGGCTAAGTCCGCTCGCTGATGATATGCTGATGATATGCTGTTGTGTGCATGTTAGCCTAGTATTCATGCCGCATATTGCTTTCTAGAAACATGACCTTGAATTTGGATCCCTGTTAGATACGATCACCTTTGGTATGCCCCAATCATAAATACGTATGAGACGCAGAAAATCCGCCGCCCAATTTTCTCCCATACATATAGAGACTGTAGCAGCCGGTCACAAATGTGACCTTTGGCCTATTTTCATGTGCTTGTCCTTGTAGCGTCAAACCCCGCTTCGACTGTCTAGCGTCCAGATAGATCTTGGAGTTTCTTTGATAGACGGATAATGAAGTATACCTAACTTTGCAGTGAGAATCCCCAGACTTTTCCCAAGTACAACACAAGGCTCATTGAACACTGCGAGAACAGCCACAGCGACCACCGCAGCAACATTGTTTACTTCTAGAGAGAGCCGTTAGCCTAGGCAGCAGCCACAAACATTTCAAATGCCATCACTTTTTTCCTTATCTTTTTTCCAAGTGAAATTTACGATCGCCAAAAGGGAGGACATGGAAGGCGCTTGAAGATGAATTTCCACCAGAAATAGCCACTAACAAATTCTTCGGAAATTTCATGCGATTCATCAGAAAGAAGCTTCTTCCCTGGTATTCGTGTTTCATTGTGGGCGATGCTGCATTGTGCATGATCAATGGCTCTCCAGGACTCGGGGCTTCGGAGGACTTGACCGCATCACCTTGACCCATCCCCGAGTGAAAATTTGCCATTATATTTCACGGCCCTGACTCCTGACTTCATTGGCTGCTATGTGGGACAAAGACTGTGATCAGCGTAATGGAGGAATGATCGTATGCTATAGTAGGGGAAACCCTGCTTCAAGCCAATCATTGAATGAAGTTAATAGTACAGAATTTGACCCCAGGGTCAGGAATACCCTCACACCTGCCATATCTGTTGTTGTCATGGTTGCTCCCTGTTGCCCCGTGACTGGCAACAGCTGACAACAGCTGACAACAGCTGACAACAGCTAATAACCAAAAGAGAGACTCCGTCACCCGAGGTAAAACCTAACTCTAACTTTCAACATCAATATGAGCAGCAATATGCCGGTGCTACTCGACCTCCCCCCTGAAATCGTCCTGCAAATCGCCGATGTCGCGGCAGATAGAGACTTGAGTGCCCTCGCTCGAGCTTGCAAAGGCTCATACTCATTCCTCAACTCCTATCTGTACCAACGCAACGCCGTGAGTTCAAGTGCCCTGATCTGGGCCTCTGCTCACGGTGGCCGGGCCACGGCACAAAAGGCAGTCACTGCGGGAGCCGACATTCACGCTCTAAGCCCACCCTTGAAGCTGCGTCAATGGAATCGAGAGGAGCAGTGGCATCTTCTACAGCTTGCGGCTGATGGAGGTCATCTGGACATGATAGATATGCTACTAGAGGAAGGCATCGATGTCAACGAGAGAGAGAACGACTCCCCCACGGCGTTATCACTGGCGGCCGGGAATGGACACGCAGCCGTAGTGCGGCGAATCTTGGAAACAGGAGAAGCCGACATCACCATCAGAGACGCGGGTTTCTTCACAGCTACCATGAGAGCAGCAGACTCTGACTACAGAATGGTGGTCAGAGAGTTATTGCAATATGATGAAGTGGAAGCGGAGGTTGTTTTTCAGGCAGCGGCCAGCAGCGGCGATACAACAGTCGTACGTGCCATGTGGGAGTTGGGCAGGATGGCCCCAGATACTATATTCGAAGCTGGCAGAACGGCTGTAGGCTTTGCCATCCGCCACCATGACGAAGACTTTGCCATAGCCCTCATTCAGTCTGGCACCATTGATGTCACCTTACTCGACGATAATGGTGACACTCCCTTCATGGAGGCTATAAAACACGGCATGTTATCGGTGATGAAGGTACTGGTCACATCAGGTCATGTAGACCTAAAGCTGGAAATGGAAGACGACATGACCCCCTTTCTCCTATCTATTAAGTACTCTCAGGCCAACATAGCGCGCTACTTACTCGAGTCCGGCCACGCGCGGGCTGACTACAGGACCAAGGACAACCGGAACACGCCGTTGACTCTGGCGGTGGGGGTGGGTAGAGTGAGCGTGGAAATGGTTCGCCTCTTGTTAAGTTGGGGCGCTGACGCAGAGTCAACATGTGAGCAGACCATCTGGTGCAGGCCAATGACCATGACTGCCCTCACATTAGCCGCCAAATCTGGGCAGGCAGATATGGCATCCGCGTTGCTGGTCAGGGGCCAAGTCAATGCAAATGCAACGACGGCAAACGACTGGACGCCGCTCTTCTGGGCCTCTGCCAATAGCCATGTAGTGGTCGTCAAGCTACTGCTGGGCCTTAACGCTATTGACCCGGATAGGAGAGATTTCGCCGGTCGCACCGCATTCCATTGCGCATGCAGCCGCTGGGGCAGCGACGAGTCTTTGCAGGTAGTAAGGGCCTTTCTCGCCCATGGTGCAAATGTACTAGCCGTTGACAAGGTCGGGCGGACGGTCCTGCACCTTGCAGCATTTAATGGCCATCATAGGACTGTGAGATACCTGATGAGAAACTCGACCTTGCTGGAAAAGAAAGACCGATACGGGCGAATACCACTCTTTTATGCCGCAGCAAGCGGCGACAGCGAATCTTTTCGGATTCTATCGAGAAACTTCGTCAATGACGATGGCGGCAGAGACATTTTCGGCAACACGGTAGGCCTGGTGGCAGCAAAGAGTGGCAGGCGAGGGCTGTTTACCGACATCATCAACCACAAGCCTACGTGTTTGCTGGACAGAGATGCCAAAGGCCGGACCGTGTTTTACTGGGCAGCACGAAACCACGACCTGGAGCGTTCCCTCATTTCGCCACTGGAGTCGTTTATTAGCAACCCTGACATTCAGGTAGGGGCACAGCGCCTAAACATCGATATTGCAAAGGAGTTATTCCGGGGCCGTCAGGACCCTTGCGAATCTTCTCTCCCGCCCTTCTCCTTCAAAGATGCTCTTGACCTGGGCTGGTGTAAGATCTGCTTTGCGTGGATCGACCCGGAATTGCTCACGTATCACTGCGGTTTGGGGGAGTGCCAGGGGCGCTTCTTTTGGCTATGTGTCGAGTGCTTTGAGGATGTAGGGCACCGCTGCTTGGAGAGTCACTTGATGGAGCGTAAGGACGTGGAGCATCTCGAGGCAACCGAGGTACTAGAGGAGACGATGTGGGAGACTCCCCCATTCTAGGCAGCGAAAATGGCAATGGTAGCAGGTAGTTGGATACAGGGATGGATAAGCGATAGAAGTAAAATATGACTTGTCAGCCTTGTGACGTACAATAGCGCTTCAACAGAATAGAGGAAATGTTTGGATAGAGTCGAGTTAGCGTCAGCACCTCGGTCAAGGAGCCATGTTTTACCTGACACTGGGGTTACCTAACATGTTACACCAGTATCCCCTGGCCAAAATCACAGAACTCGACTCTTGTACTCTATGCTAGATACTGTCAGAAAGCAGTGATCCGACATAGACGACCGATGCGCTAACAGTGTCGAAAGCCGTGCTGGCATGAGGTATCACACGGGGAACCATCACAAGTTGTAATTTATCCTTATGATGGTTCAATCAGCAATAGACTGTATTCGCGTCATTCAGCGCGTCTACAAAGCTGATTAACCGTTGTTGATAATGCTAAGCCAATCACGACCGTAATAAAGCGGGAGAGTAATCCCCTAACTGACTCCCAGAATCCGAGCAGAATATACATAACAGTCTAGCGAGAGCACCGACATCTCAAGATGCACAAAGTCTGTGGTGGGCACAAGGAACAGGCACAGATGCGTTCCTAATACGCTGAATAGCCACTATGCCACTCTGGATGAAAACAAGGACGGCTCAAGCACGGTGCGTCGTACCTACCATATGGAAGATTCAAGGCTGTCAAAGCCGGTTATGAAAAGCTTTGATAATTGTGCTATCCATGCGCGGCGGCAATTGGTAGTCATCACAATGAAGCTTTCAAGAATGGCACCTTTCTTTGCCTGTTCACCACACATTCACTTTATCGGTTCCTATACTCTAGATCCTTACACGTCTTCAATCTTCAAAGGATGCCCTTTTTAGACCTTCTCTTCATTGCTTATTCATAGGCTCAAAGCCATTGTTCCTGTGCATTATCCACAATGGGTGTCCTGGCCCTTAATTCCTGCTATTGCTGTTCTTTGGTCTAGCTATCACTGGCTCGCTACTCGCAGTACTCATCACCATCGTTCTACTTTACACAAGGTAGAAGCATTCTACCATTCACTCCCTGGGTCAATCAATTCGGTTGTTGTTTGTATGGGTGAATGTTGATCGGCGCCAGACGGGTAGATGACAGGTATCAATCACTCTATGCGACGACGTCGCCGGCTGTTGAGATGCAGGGTACTGCGACGTGTGGTCCTCTGCGTTTGACCAAGAGGCAACATGCGACTTGAATCAAACACAAACGCCAGTTGAGAGTATTGTCACGCCCATAGTCTCTGATTTGGACTTTCTACAGAACGCCCTCGAGGGGTCAACGACGAACATTGCCCCTTTTTGGCAAGAAGATGGAGGTGGCTTGACAGAGACATATGACCACCTCGCTACGAAGTCCACCAAAATGAATGATCCCAATGCTACACCATCACGGGGAACCGCCCTAGATTCCCCAACCCCTATGGCACCTCAAAGAATCACCAAATTTGCCATCTCTGTTGAGATTCCCGAGTCAACTCTGCTAACCCCCCGATCATGCTACGAGCCATTTGACCCACCGGCACCTATAAAATCAGAACGACAAGCTCTTCAGATATTTTCAGAGATTGGCTTACCGAAGTATACATCACCTGAAGCCAGTGACGATGGCTTTGTAGAGTTTCAGTTGGATGACTTCGCCGTCTACTGTGACACAGACGAGGCCTCACAGGAAATGCGCTCCTTGCATCAACTCGAGACCAAAGCTGGAAATAAGAGCTACTTCGTCGACGGTGTACTGAGCTCAGGAGGCACGAGAATTTACGTCCGCCGCGTCCCCATAGCCGCCCTGCCCATCGGCAACTACAGCTCCTTGACAGCGCACACCGTCCGAAGGCATATCTGGCTCAAATCACGGCTCAATGCGCGACGTGAAATATACTACAGCCTGGGAGCCCCTGCAAAGGAGTACACCCGGTTCTTCCGACCATTCCTCTGGATGGCGGATCTTTCGAAGCATTTTGTAGATTATCTCCTCGTCATGGGTCAGCAGCACCGCAAAGTTACGATTCATCACTTCATCACTTCATTCCGGGAATTCCTACTCAAGTATCATGGGAAGTCTCCCGAGTTCCTAAGATGGCTCTCGCAGCAGTCTAGTAAAGACTTTCGTACAGCGATTGCGGCTAACATTGCCTTTCTTCACAAAGAGGCGGTTGGCGTGCTTGGGGCCAAGGACGCGTATTTTCACGCTATATGGGATGAAATATGGACCTTTGAGCGATACGAGAAGTGTCACACAGTGAAAAATGGCCCATTATCACCCGCGATAGTCACCCAGTACATGTATGACTGCTTTAAACACTTGCCCTTCGGTGACCAGCTCAAGCCCGCAAGCCTTAGCAGGGAAGCTGCCAATTTGCGGAGCGATGTCATCAAAAGGCGTCATTTTGAAGGCTGCTCCAGCTTACACAAATCGGCCAAGGGCTATTCTGCTTCACCAAATAAGCAAGTCAAAGACATCAAGGCAGGGGATACAATCTCCACGACTCGTGACACAACGGACTCGGGAACACAGTGGAAGAGGGAGGTTTCCAGGGGCACAGAGGACGTGGATAGATGGTTCGCACTCGTACAAAGTGTCCGCGTTAACGGCAAGGGCATCCGCGAGTTTAACGTCATCTGGTACTACCGACCGGCTGATACGCTGTGCGGCCTCATGAAGTATCCTTGGAATCATGAGCTCTTCCTCTCAGACCACTGCTCCTGTTTCGACATGATTAAGATCTCAGAGGACGAAGTTCTTGGGATTCACGATGTCGAATTTGGCGGGGACCCTTCCACTGCCGCTGAGCTATTCTGTCGACAGACTTACCTCCATCAAGACCGAAGATGGATTACTTTACAGCCGGAGCATCGCACTTGCAGACACGTACGGCATGGCAAGGAAACGACCAGTTTCCTGCCGGGGACGACACATCTTGTGCATCTAGACCCCAGCTCTACCACCTCGGAACCTTGCGAGCTAGTTGGTGGATTGGAGCAAAAAGGTAAGCGACTCTATCAGTTCCGGAGGCTGCTTCGTCGCAAGCAAGTCGACAAGTTACATCCAGAAGCCCGCGCCAACGAGCTAGTTTATAGCAACCAACATGTCAAAATCCCACAGCCTAGAATTCTTGGCCCTTGCCATGTCCGGTTCTTCAATGTAAACACCATAATCCCCACCCCGTACGACCGAGACGGAGTGGGTGGTTTCTTCTTCATTACCCATCAGCAGGTCCTCGGCGTCGACGGCCAATCAAGTTACAGATCTCTTAAAACAGCGCCAATAACTCTGAGACAAGGGTATGACCCAGGTGCGGAAATGCCGAAGCTTCGTGGCCTCGACCTCTTCTGTGGAGGCGGCAATTTTGGCAGAGGCCTCGAGGACGGTGGCGGCATAGAGATGAGATGGGCCAATGACTACGACACCAAGGCCATCCACACATACATGGCGAATGCCAAGACTCCAATCTCCATAGATCCATTCCTAGGCTCCGTCGACGATCTTCAGCACCAGGCTATCAAAGCCAACTTCTCCTCGAAGGTGCCACGAATCGGAGACGTCGATTTCATATCAGGCGGCAGCCCTTGTCCTGGCTTCTCCTGCCTCACCAACGATAAGACGACGCCTGCACAACGAAAGAACCAGTCCCTCGTTGCTGCTTTTGGCTCCTTTATCGACTTGTACCGTCCCAAGTACGGACTTCTAGAAAACGTCCCGGGCATTGTGCACAAGAAGTCGAGCAGGGACCAGGACGTATTCAGCCAGCTCATATGCGCCATTGTCGGGCTAGGCTATCAGACGCACTTCTTCTTCCTCGACGCCTCGTCTTGTGGCTCCCCTCAACGCCGCTCTCGCGTGTTTCTGGCCTTTGCAGCGCCTGGTTACAGACTGCCCGACAGGCCTATGCAGACACACGGCCACCCGCCTGGCACGAAAGCCCTTGGACTTGGCCTCCTCCCTACCGGGGATTCAATGGCGGAGAGAGAGATTCCGGCTGCAACACCTTTCAAGTTCGTTTCTGCCGCAGAAGCTGTGGCTGACCTGCCGCCCCTGGTGGACGCTATGCCCGACGTCTGCGTGCCGTTCCCCGACCACCGAGTCGCTATCAAACACTCCTTCAAACTACGAACGCGGATACGTCATATACCAACTCGACCCTGGGGTTCCAACTTTTCCTCCGCGTGGTTTGGGGACCGCTACATCAAGGGCAAGCCCCGCGAACCTGGGTCCGGTGTCATGACCACTTCGGAGCGCGAGGCGTACCCCCCGGAATCGAAAGCTACAATGGGCTGCACCAAAGACGGTTCCCACGCATATGGGAGGCTGTTCCCCGACCGCCTCATGGAGACGGTTGTGACGAGACAAGGACCCAGAGACGCAAAGGCGGGGCGAGTGATTCACTGGAAGGAAGACCGCCTCGCTACCGTGATGGAAGCACGTCGTGCCCAGGGGTTCCGCGACGAAGAGGTGCTGCTGGGTAATCCTGCGACACAATACAAGATTGTGGGCAATAGCGTGGCGAGGGAGGTGTCGGTGGCGTTGGGCGTGGTGTTCCGTGAGGCCTGGCAGGCGAGCCAGGGGGTTGAGGAACAAACACGTCCAAGCGCCGAGGAAGCAGGTGGGAGTGTCATGAAAGCCGTGGCGACCGAACACTCTTCTCCCGAAGCTGCGTCGAGTCCGCCGTCATTCAGTACGCCTGGCGTGAAATCAACATCGACAGCTCCCACCACATGTTCCCCACCCCCGAAGTTCCCCCTGCAAGGCCAAAAGAGGCCCCTTAGCAGTCTCGCTGTTGATGCATTTGCCTCGACGCTTGCCAAGAAATTCAAGGGCGGCATGCTCTGGGGAGAAACCCACGCTGAAGCAGCGAAGGGGGTGTCGGGGCCCTCGCGTGAAGGGTCCATTGTGCAGGATACGATTGTGATGAAGCGTTAGAGTAGTGATGAGTGACGGCCTCGCGATTTGGGACAAGGATTTGGTGACGGGGGAGTATGTTTCGAGGCGTTACTAAACTGAGCATCTCGTACTGAGACAATAATCTTGCTTTTGATTTCAAACTAGCTAATACAAACGACAATTACTACGTACTGTAATAAGCAGAGAAACTGCTTGCATCCCATGGAATTATCAACTCTATAGCTATAGTATCCATTGCTATTCACAAGAGAGAGTAAAGAAGGAGAATTAAATATATAGTTTTTCTTCTTACAGCGTGTTAGATAAGACTAGCCAAAATATTAAACCTTCTATTTATAACCCGGGCACTTTCTTTCTTTCTTCAATCCCATTTATCCAACTGCCTTTTCGATCTTGTAAAACACTCAGGGCTGTTCCTTTCTCTTTCTGCGATGCACCTTCAAGGTCCAACATGAGTTGACAGCTTCATGTACCAACTCAAGGTCGGAAACCTCAACGCTGCCTATGAAAAAGACCCTGACGTTGTGTTCAACTGTAACCAGCTTGCTGTAATTAATACGCGACTCCTTGGCGAGGTGTTCTCCGTCAGCGTGCATCCTAACTCGGACGGGACCAAACCCCAGCTTTGGCTCCCCATGGATGTATCTCGGTTTGCGGCCGCTCTCGTATACGATTCCATGTTTTGCAGGCTTGGCTCCTCTCTTTGCGCACCCTTTGCCGCCGTATGTTAGGATAGGAACGCATGTGGCGTGGCCCTCATCAGTGGCGACAACCATGAATGTTCGGAAGCCGACGTTGAAGTCTCCATGGTCTCTGATATCCTCTATGCCCTCCATTATCGGATCATCTGGGCGAGTGGAACTTGTCTGCGGTTCCGACCAAAGAAGTTTGAAGACCTTGGCCGTTGTCGTCAGCTTTTGCTCCAACAAACATCCGAAAATATTACATGTCTTTCTTACTTCTCCTGGTAGAAATTTGAATGAAGGCTCTAATTTGTATTCTGCAAATGCTTACATTAGAATGGCTTATTCTTAATGTTGCAAGGTTATCTTACGAGGTTGTCTTTCTTGCCAGTTATTCATAGCCTGAAGCAGAGGTGACTGGTCCAAGTACTCATAATTCTGAAATAAATGCGGAAATGCGGGAGTCGCTGGTCTTGGCGTACCATCAGAATCATATGGATTATAATTGCTTGGATGCACCGACGAAGAGGATTGGACGGACGGATCAAAAGAGTCTTGATGAACAATTTCTACCGCTCGAGCTTTTCCGCTGGCTTTGGAGGAAACAGCAGGCTCCTCATGAGTTTGCTCCTGTTTAAGGGGTGGGAGGTGAGACTGCTGTGCATGTTCGTCGTCTGCGTCGTCTGCGCCCCAGTCGTCGCCATCGTACTTGGTTCCTCGGACATCACTCCATCTTTTCGCCTTTGATGTTGTCAATTTTCTTTGATAGGGTGCGTATCTTGGCGTTACATTTGCATTTATAAGTTCACCTTGGCTAGAAGGTGCTAGAACTGGCTTCAGTTAACGGCTTATAGATTGCGTGCCCCCAAACTTACCTGACTCGGCCAGGGAGAAATTGGAGCCGTAGCTCCAAAACATACTACGGTCATTTGATGAACTGAACCTGGACGCTTTATCCACATCGTACTGGTCGAAATCGCGCCAGTTATAAACCGGTCCCATCAGGAGCCGCAGTCGCCCGCTAAAATCGAATAAACCGTTGTCGCACTCCAAGAGCTCTCGAGCATCTAGGTAGCGGAACAGAAGGTCCTGTCATGATTGGAATCAGAAATCAGAACAATAGGTTTGTGTTGTCACATACTCTATGTTTGAGCATCGTGTCGTCGGAAATTCCAGGATGCAGGTGGGCCTGTTCAGAAATTGTGTCTCTTATAGAGTCAAATAGCCATTGAGGAGGTGCGACACTTGAACTTTCCCCGGATTTTCTTCCAAAGATGCATTGATTGAGGAAGAAGCTTGTCTATAGTATTCAATAGCTAATAACGATTCTCTGGTCTTCATTTGTAGGCTTGAGTGGTTGATGAACACCCTCCTCTTCTTCGATGCCTGGTCCGAGATGAAATGATGATGAACTGGCGGGAGGTGCAAGCTCCTATCCGGTTTAGTTATCCATTCATCTGTGAAGTTGCAGGAGATCTCACCTTATCAGAAACTTGACCTTCTGGTGCTGACATACGGTTCACGCAGGAGGCCTCATGGCTCATGATCGCGCTCTGCGGGGTGGGCTCCCTCTTGAAGCCAATAAATGAAACAGCATCAGAGTCAGGCAACATATCCCAGACAGGAATGGAGACGGCAAGAAGAAGCAAAGATGAAAAGCTTGGATGAATGCCAACAAATTCAACGATGTCTGACGGCGCTGCCAGGATCCAGGCTTTGATATCGCTCGTGTTACTGGCATCATCCACCAGTCTTATGGCGAGCAGCGCCTTTGGCCAGCTCTCATTGCCTGTTGTACCCTTCGGGCTGTCAACCTTACACACCTGTCTTTTACCTTCTAAAACGCTTTTTGGTACAAGACGTATCGTCCTATCTCGCTTGGACAAGAATAGGTGAGATGGGGTCACCCTTGACTCGGTCGTCAGTATTGTCTTCCCGTTCTTGTCCTTCCTCAGTTGATCGTTCTCGTCGAAAAGGGGCCGCGGTTGCCAGTTGACGAGACGACAAATAAGCCTTCGGTGGAGCTCAACCACTGATATGGTTTCGCCATTGCTCTCAGCCACCGACAGCTCTTCCGTCAATGCTCGCGTGAACGAGTCTGGACCGGAGATGGGCACCCGAGACTCGAACCCCCCTGCAAATATACATTCGACAACTGCGCGACTTTCTTTGTGGTTTGACGGGTGGGCCGATAGCGGATGACAGCAGTCATGTAGCAAAAGAACATCTGGAGAGTCCTCCCGTGCCCTTGTCAATAGTTGCTGGATCGCACTAGTATCAAGCTCCTCGCCGTCCTCCAATGACTCACTTTTAACTGGTAAGCGACAGCATGCTCGTTTAAGAGACGTTGCCCAGAACGCACCTTGCATACCAGACCGGTGAGCTTCCGGGACTATTACCCGGTCTACCGTGTCCAGCGTAGTAAACGACGACTAGATTGCCAGGCTGACCATACTGACTCAAGAAACCACGGATTTTGTCCAACGTTTTCAAGTCCGCATCGCGACGCGGTATCAGCCATTGGTCAACCTCACAGCCATAACCCTCCTGCAAAACGGACTTGAGTCGGTTAATCTCCTTGCCAGCGAATCTCATATCTGTGTCTTCCCAGCTGAGAAGCAGAACAGCTGTCTTTGGATAGTGGATAACACGCTTAGACCATGACGCCTTGACAGCTTTGTCGAGATCCTTCAGCCATTCCGGTAGCTCGATGTGGTGTCGTACGGAAGAGACGTCCCGAGTTGAAGAGAGCCTAAACAGGCTGCGGTGCAGCCACCAAGCTTCGGTCGATTTCGAACGAACTGGGCGATTATGTCCACAAGCCGGGCAGTACATCATGAAACCTTGAATACCAAGGAGATGCCGTGGCCGCCAGTCCCGATATATTGAATCAAATGTCGTCCAGCTCGGTCATTGATTGAGAAAGGATTGTGAACACTGGGCGAAATCACGGGACAAGGCTGCGAGGGATGCATGTGACCAAAATCAGCCGCACAGCCTTCTGCTCTCAGCACCAAATTCGACACTACGCATACTGACATCCAGAGAACAGTCGGCCTGGCAATTTATTGGTATCTAATAAAAGAGGATGGCCAAAGATTTGGTTGAAGTAATCCACCGGCACTGACCATCAGGAGAAGAGCGAGAGCATGATAAAGAGTCAACAAAAAGCGGCTGTATATATACATGTCCAATTTACTCTCGTCTACTATTACTACAAGCTGTGGAGGAAGTAAATGTAACTTGGAAGGATGACGCAAGCGATATCCTCCTGGTACTTATTGGTTGGTTTGTAGAAATACAACCAAGACAGCCGCATACCTAGTTGTGATGTTGGTCAGCTTTTTCTGGTTAAATGCTAGGAGGGTCGAATACCCAGCCGTAGCCGCCAGTCTCTCAAATGGTCGCCCCAGTGTCGCGCAGCTGAGGAAAACCAAGCACACGAAAACGAATATCGTAATCACAGCCAGCTTCATATGCAGGTTGTTGAACATTTGGAGAAGCCAAAGGGGCACGATCAGCATAGTCGCGGCGGCTGCAAACACGGCAATCGACCCGAATGCCTCAATGGCGTCCTCGCTGATGATGTACGTCGCCTTCTGGTCCTCGCTGCTGAGGTCGACTGGCTTTGTAGGCCTGTGGAATAGTTTCAGACGATCGCGGGTGCGGTAGACCACGTTCTCCTCGAACCATTGGCGCAAAACTGCCTTCGGCTTGGAGATGGATATGAGTTCGTCGCGATGGTGGATGAAGCTGGCTTCATCAGCCATAATAGCCCCGGGGTTGTTCTGGAGCCACGCCTCGATGTTTCTGATGTTCCTCTTCGGGGCGGGAAAGAGTGATTGAACAGCAGAGTATTTGGTGAGGATATCATCTGAGCCAAGTCAGTCGGTGACGGTCCTGGATGCCTTGCAACTCTACGTACCGTATTCGACAAGCTTGTTTCGAATGTCTGAGACAAGCCTTTGCCGTACCGGCAGGTCGTCTAATATCGTTCCATTATTGACGTCTCTCAAGTCTCCACCAGTAACATTGTCGGTGCCGTGCACAATATCAACCAAGCCTTCGACCCCAAGCTTTGTTTTTTTAGAAGCACATCTCGCGTCCAACTCGTCCAACTCGGTCTCCAATGATTGCAGTTGCGCTTGCAGCGATAAAAGTACCCGTGTATGCATCCGATCGAACCTCCTCAGCGCAAGGAAATCCTGGTCCAACGCTACAAACGACGCGAAACCCTTGTATCCAATGTATTTCCTGTGGTGGATTGCGTCTCAGCACCGCACATGAACTCGCAGCTGTGTACATTACCAAGGGAGCCTATAAATCTCATCTTCGGCTGGCTCATGAGAGCTTGCCGAGTCTATTGTAATTCCAGATAGCATCGCCAATGACTATTCCGAGCGCGTGGCATACATAGCGAGGGGAGGCAAGTAGCCTGGCAGTAGACGCGCAACCCAAGCCTGGATACCCCAGGTCACCCGTGGGCAGAATAATAATATGAGAGGTCATCCTGGGCGATGTGAGGCTGTGAAGCTGGCCAATAATCACCTAACACGCAGCCTACGAAGGCTGAATCCCCCTCCCTGCAGCCGCACTGTTGCTTTTGTGCATTATCTTGTCAGGTCCCTTATTAGCGTGTGATAAATCTGTATGGGACATCACACCGCTGCAAACCATGCCAGGATGAATGACGGTCTTCATTACCACCCATTCTGCATTCAAAGGCTCTTCCCCCATTCTCGTTGGAACTACACACCGCCCCGCCCCTCTGGTCTTGAATCACCACTATATTCGACAAGACCTGTGGAACGCTCCCTCCAATTGCTATCATGTCACAAGCTATGGCCAAGGCGAAAAGCCAGAATAGCACAGCCGAAGCCTTCGCCAGACAATGTTACTCGGAAGAGGCAGAATACTGGGAGGCCTCTATTGAGAATGCTCTGAACGACAAACCTGCTGCGCGCGGTGGGTGGTTTACCGTTAAGCCAGCAAAGGGCAGGCCAGCCCCCGAGGCACCTCCTACAAATAATGGATCTAATAAAAAGTAATGGTTGGCAACTAGTTTCTAAACTGCATGGTAACTTACTTACTTGCATTTAGGTGATTCTAGCCCTACCCGTTGATTACCTCTTTCCGCAGGGCTGATTGACCAAATGTGACCGCTTGGCCAGCTTTGAACCCCCAAGATAGCTACAAACCCCCAATACAAAACACAACTCGTCATCTACAAACTCGCCACTGCTCCTCTCCTCTCCTAACATCACCCACATCCGTTCTACGCAGCTAACACGGCTTCCCCATTAAGAAGGATACGTACGTCCTTAGACCCAGCCACCCACCTCGTCCACACAATCCGATATCAACCCCCTCTGCTGGGAAAAACCTCTGCACAACCGTATCCCCCACGCGCCTCAAATCTAGCACTGCCCTCGTATCCGACATCCCCACATTCCCCGGCACCATGCTTGTAAGAGTTGTACGGCCAAGGTACTCGCCCCGGCGGCCCACCTCGTAGTATTCCTCGTTGGCCTGCGCGGGTGGAGCGGCCTCGGCCGCCGGCGGATAGCTGCGTCAGTGGCCCTAGCGGAGCGTCAATCTCCGGGAGAGGGCATCATGACGAGGACGCCACGCGGGTGTCTGCCGTATGGCTGGGTTGTGGTGCCGTTGATGGTCATGTTTGCGGCGGTGAGGGTCCATGTTCCGACGATGGGGTTGTGGGTTTCATGGGAGGCGGCTAGGAGGCAAACGAGGGTGGGCTTTATGGTGGTGATATTGGCCGATGCTGTTGGATACTATTGCTCAGGCTGGTCGCTGCTCTACCTTGTACTAGTACACAGACGTTTTACATACATTTCTAGAAGATCTCTGCTATTGCGGAGAGATTATCAATCCTATTACAGTATTCACACCCGCCAGCCTTGTTTCGCCGGACAAGGACCTCCCTTTTTCAATCTCCATCAATGCCGATCACAACGGTCGCACCGCGGAGAAATGCGTCGGGGAGAACAGCAGCGACGAGGCCATCCCGGGAGGCTGCATAACCGAGCAAGAAAAGGCCGTGAGTGGCGGAGGGAGAAGGGAACACGGATGTGGAAACTCGCTTGTTTGCAATGGCGATGTCTGGAAAATATGGATTTGGATAAGATGTGCGGGACTTCAGCTGCACTTGGTTACCTTTGTCGCTTGCTTGCCTTTTCCCGAGAACCCTGATATCTACTCACATAACAAAGTATGGCGTTAATATGGGGTAGACGACATGGTAGCTAAGCAGAGTCTAATAGAGAAGGCTCGGTTTGTTTGCTCCGTGTTGTTGGAGTTAAACTTGTAAGCGAGCCTTGCCATTCATCTAGCCTTGCTTCTGGTTCCCGGGGCACATGCTCAGCTGCACACAGGCCAGACCAATGCAATGCATGGCGTCGGAAGCTACGAGTAAATGCGCCCAACGTCGTTGGCTATCAATGCCGGTTCCCTATCTGCAGCAAGGAAGACTTTCTAACCCGGCCACAAAGCCCGGTCTCCAAGCGAGCAACTAAGGGAGAGAAAAAGTGCGCAAATCACATGCACCTACAATGCGGAGAGTTGCATTGCAGACCCAGAAACGCGCAGACCTGCAAGCTTCAGTCCGCCATAGCCTATATCATCCTTGCCCATATGTAAACCATAGAGCCTCACTTGCTAAGCGAGACTCGTGCTCTTGCGTCACTAAAAGTTGACGCAGAATCACGCGATATCAAAATCCGGCGTGTATTGATTAGTCCTGGAGGCGAGGGCCGAACATGAAGTTGTCTCTTAATCATTCGTTTTACTCAGACCGGTGTCAGCCAGCTAGCTCGATGGTAGGCTTCCCAAAGGATCGCGAAGCCTGTTTGATACCCATGCGCTACGGAGCCGTGTAGCATGGCAAAACGTTGACACATGATGTCCGACCAGGTTCATGACTCCTCTTCTCAAGTTGCCTTTTACGCTCACGAAAATGGCGGCTCATTCGGTCACACTTATGGCGTGCGAGCTGCGGATGGTTGGGACGCGGGTGCGATACCGTAACAGCACACCATGTAGACAAATAGCACATATCCGAAGCGAAAACGCTTCTGTATTGCTTTGATCACCTAGCTCAATCATATTTATTCCTTGTTGAAATGATGCTGCGCGATGAAGGCATGTGCTTAGACACGAAGCAAAGTATTTTGTAAGCTGGATCCTGATCATTTCTGGTCGGTAGGAAATGCTTTGTACATCGTACGGGGGTAGTTATCTAATCATCGAAGGGCGGGTCGTTGTAGATATCTGCTATAATAATTACGAATGTTGTTTTGCAGACGAGCCGCTACAAGGCAGGCAGGGGTCGCGGAAATCGGGCATATTGCTGACGTGCTAGTCGTTCAAAGAGTACGTGTAGCCCTACCTGTAAATGTTGCGCGAGCGCTTTCTTCAAGGGAAGATATGGTAACATTGTTACTTTCCGAGGCTGGCAGGTTCGGCGCTACTGAATCAACAGCATGTGAAACGAGAGGCATGGTCAAACATACCTTGTGCCGGGTCACAACGCGCCTTGTCAATCCGTATAATGCACCCTAACACGACTCAGGATAACCATATGGCGTCAAAGCGCAATCCTCCTGAAGGGAAAGGCATCGTAATGGCCTAAATAAGACAGCTGCTCCTTGTTACGCAGACAGGTGACGAATACATGTAGGTCAAATCGGAGGAGAGCCTCGAGGTATACATTGTCATATATGTATCAATGTTAGATTCGAGGAGTGGCGCCGCTCATATTGTTGAGTGGTAGCCAGTAGTCTATGGGATGGTTGGGCGGTTCTCAAAGCGCGCAAAACCGGAGAAGGAAACGCTCCACAATGCATCTGCTGGTTGCACCCGGCTTGTCGGCACTCCCTTCCTTCGGTGCTTCGAAAAGACAGGGAACAGAGTAGAGTACCTGGGAGATATCCTGGTCGGCATGTGGGCGGAACGTGTCAGGGCGCTGACCGAGTTGGCTGGCGGGCGACCCCAGCCCATCCTGGCGTGTTCACCTAGCATACTTGGGCCTTGGCTGCTGCGCCCACAATTGTTTAAACTTGTCAAGATATTCCAGCTCTGTGGTTGGTTAGGCGGTGCCTGGGGGTTGGATGCTTGATAGGCGGATGGGTCGATGGTGAGCGAGTCAAAAGAACCCGGTGCTCTTTTTTCTCACACTAGCACTGGGCTGGTTTATTTAACAGGGAGAGACAGTGCCGTGCCTGTAGGTACGGAGTAAGTAGTATTGCATGCTGACATCGCTAGTCTCCTATTTTACGTAGTAGATATCAGCAAGGCATCAAGCATGCAGACGCAGGTACGGGGCCGTCTGAATGTGTGTAATACTTCAGCGCCCATGATGGTTTGTTATGGCTCAGTCAAGACTGATTCGGACTCACAGCCAGCCACATAAGACTTGGAGCCGGCGCACCGCACGACATGTGGCATGTGAAGAAGTCTTGTACGTCCTACCATTCCCTCGAACTCGTTTATCATGACCTTGTCGTTTCTGTCACAGTGGCATATTGAAAGTTGTCCTAGTTAAGTGACGACTCGGCGAAACGAAAAAAGAAGGGAAGAAAGAGACTTGAGACAAAAAGCAAAGGTGCATGGGATAGACCCCACAGAACCAGAAATGGAACCACCCTAGAACGCGCCAGTGCCCATCACTGCGCGCGCTGGAACCCGCAAATCCACCCCGAGTCGTCCCGCGACATCGGTACCTGTAATACCGATTCCCCAGTTGGGCAGCGCAGCGTAGGACGGCGACAGGGGGGCGGATCTTTTGGAGGAGCTCCAATTTCATTATTGTTAGTGATGAAGCACATGTAATTCTTGGTGTCACACGTTTCATATTGGGTACGTATGCCCATGTAGAAGATGCCGAAGAGAAAGGCATCGTGGGTGCCTCCGAGTCGAGCAACCAACCCTCAGCGGTCGTAAGCTCCGTGGTTGGTGCTTGATGTACACACTGTTTTCGGGACCCAGGGCGATGGGCTGCGTCGGTGGTAAAGAGTACTCTGTCCATACTAGCGACGAGGTTACCCGCTAGAGGCTAAAAGCGAGAAGCCAAGAAGCTACCCAACTAACGAATTGCGGCCAGAGTGGGCGGTGGCATGGCATGGCTGGAGCCTTTCCACTTGCGCCTGCACTTGCGCCTGCACTCGGTAGCTTGCCAACCTGCGGCTTCCCTACTGGACAGAGCAGAGCTGCTGCTGTTGCCGACTCTGAGAGTCTGTCTCTTTCCTATCCTATTCTAAATTACCGGTCTGCTAGCACCTCTCTACCTCTCTACCTGCCTCTCTCTCGTTGGTCCGCCGCCCAATGCCTGCCGTCTTGGTAGCTAGTTGGCTTGCCACACACCCACCCACATGCAACCCTTTCCCATTTCCCAGTCGCTGCTTCCCATTTCTTGTTTCCCACAGACCCACGATGCGATCCCCGCCAATAATCCTTGGTTGCTTAGGAATTATTAGCGACGACCCCCACATAGGTAGCCTTTGTAAAAGAGTACTTACTCGTGACGCTCCAGACAGTCTTTTGCATTGCGTAGGGGCCAGTGCAACGTTGTTGGTAATGTCTCCATGCAAAGTAGAGTGTGCACCAGGGTACCTATGGCTGTAGCCCATGGCCATGACCCGTCTTTTTGCTCGGTGTTGAACTCTTTCTCTGTTTCTAGGCCTCTCCCCAGCTCCCTCACTCAGACACTCGGGCCTCACGTCAAAGTTCATGTACTGGGTCTTTTTATAACGCGGGAGGCAACAGGAGAGCTGCCTGGCCTGTCGCCCCTTTGCTGAAACAATCCGTCGCAACAAAGCTCATGGACGCAAAGCCCAAGCAAAGCCCAAAGCTTCTAGACTATAATTTATTTTAATGACTCAATAACCCAACGGGCAGCCTACATAGTGGATATCAATCACACGAACGATTCCGCCGCCGCCGCCGGGGACCCTCTCCTCCCCCCATTATTGATGGCTTTTTGAGTCTTTGGCAGTCCTGATGGTCCTGGCACCTGGCAATCCACCGCTCAACAGTCCAATTCGCAGTAGCCCAGAAGCAACCAATTGCGCCTCTCTCATTGATCAATGCCGACATCTCTACTTGCCTATTGGAACTGAAACCCAACAGTCCCACCAACCACAACCGCGCCCTTTGTGACTTCGTCTCCCCCCTTGCACTGTTGATTGTTTCTTTCCGACTCACTTTAAACCTACCCTCCCTCCATCTCCCTCCACCCTCGCCGTCGCTGTCACCCTCGTTTCTTACTTCGTCTCTCTCTAAACCATTCATTTCGATTATACTTTTCATCCCGCCAACAAGCGCCGTTTCCTGTCAACCGCCAGACTATCGCCGTCTATTTGCATTCCAACCGCAAGAGCAACTTTGTCAACAACTGTTCACCCTCGATTCACTCGGCTTTCTCTCCGAGTCCCCCATCGATCCGCGTAACGCCACCCCACCTCGAAGCAAGACGGCTTGCTCCTCAGGTTTTGTCTCTTGTCGCTCTTTCGTACCCAAAAGATTTTATGTCCTTGGAAGAAACAGCTCAGCTGTTTTCGCTTTCAAGACCCTCCACCACAATTTCCTCTCATCAATTCCCGAAACACACATTCGCATACCACGAGACCCTTGTCCTCCCACCCGCACAGGACTTCAACAACGATAGTCTTCCACTGGTGTCGCCTCGCGCGTTTAGGTCTCGCGTGTTTCGAGCAACTCGGCCTCAGAGACAGTCCTTGATGTCTTGCCAATCATAAAATCATACGACACACATCGTATCTTTGTCCTTCCCCGGTGTTGCCATTCTCCGGTGTCTCCGGCGACATCCCGCAGAGCTTCTTCGACATTATTGAATAGTCGATTTGACTCACTCTGCTCGACCGCACATCCCGGTACTGTGAATCTCGAGACGCAGCCTCGCCCAATCCCCCCTCGCACTCCATTAAAGACAAGACATTACTCACCACTAAATGCGCCATGACATACATTGTAAGTAAATACAAGCAACTCGGCTCGTCGAACCAATTCTCCCACATGCCTGGCCAGGTGACGCCACGCATGCGACTTGCATCCAGCTCGCGTCTTGCCTCGGGCCTTCTTTGCTTTGCTTTTTTCTTCATCCCTCTTCTCTCGCCTTACCTTGCCTGGGGATTCCCCAACTCCCGTCTTCTCACTGGCCTATTTTCGCACCAACACTCCATTTCCTGCGGCTCGGCTCCGTTTCCCTAACCCGAACTACGGCACCAACCGTCATCGTGGCTCATGCTGGCTTCCCTCGATGCGACCACGATCAAGACGACACCTCACCATGCGCATACAGCTTGGCCAAAACACCACACCACCTTTGCACACACCGCCTCAGTCTCCCCCTACATGACTCCTACCGAGTTATTTTATCAGTCTCACCGGTCGGCCCCCCGGGGTCGATGAGTGTCAATAGTTCTGGCACCTTCCATTTCTTACCGTCGGATTGTTTGATGAGTGCCACCATCATGAATCCCTAGACGAAGTCGTCAATACTACCAAGATAATCCTGCGCTTTAAGCCTTGCTGTCTGTGCTCACACTTCCAGTCTCCGGGGCTAGTGTGAATGACTCTTTTCATTTTCCTCCTACTCTTGTCCATCTTGTTGAACACCACTAGCAACACTGAAAAACAATTCAGCGACGACAGCACCAATGTCCCCACCCCAGCGTCTCAATATAACCATGGACGAGAAATATGGGCTGACAACAAATTTACAGCTGTGTCTGGCTCATTACTGCGATCTGCATGGGCCTACACCATTAATGGTGACTGAGGGCTTACGGGCATCATGCTCTGTCTGTTTTGAGGAACCCGGCGCCACGTCTGCCGCCGACATCCGGCCACGTTCAAGCGCCACAGTGACTGGCACTTCGTCACAGGCCACCGCTACCATCACTGACACCCTCCGTGATCTGAACATTGCTCGCAGTGTATCCGTTCCCGCATCTGAACAAGATGCGCAGGCCCAACGCGCGGCTTTGCTTCGATCATCTCCGCTGGGTTCAACCTCTGTACCGTCGGCCTCCGCCATTGATACGCCTCCTGACAGCCCTCGGCCAGACCCGCACCCGTCACGTAGGGACTCGAGCTTCCGGCGGACGTACGATGAGACTGTCACCAAGAAGCAAGGCCCATGCGACAATTGTGCCATGACGCTTCCTCGCAAGCAATCCGCAGCTGTGAGCTCGAAGGATAACATGGGCCAAGCACGCGGCCCTACGCTTCGAACTCGCGCACCAGCAGAGCGCGTGTTTGGGGCCGCTGGCCAAGCGTCGCCACCCAATTCTCAATCATCCAGCGATACTGATGGTGACCGGGAGGCACCAATAGAAAGGAGTCGTAGAAGGGGAGTTAGCACGGCGACTAGTTCCCGCACGACTTCATGCTCCAGCACATCCACAACTTCAGATCGCCGCCCATGCCATGTTCACTATGTCGACTACACTTCAACACACGAGCCAGTACTGCCCGACTCCTTCTCTCTCATCCGTGCTTCTTGCCTGAGGACACTCTCATTCGAGACGCTTCCTCGTGCACCTTCTACCTCGACGCCAACATCTCCCCAGCTACCAAATCCCTCGCCCTCTTTTGTCACAACGCAGAGCGCAGGTTCGGCAGCTTCAGGCGGGCCCATCTTTTTTGGGGACGCTCTCGCTGGTTACACGACTGCCTACATCTTCCGAATTCCTGACGTTCATGCTCGTGGTCACAAACGGGTCTATGCCTTTCTAGCGCTTAGCACCCACAAGGAAAGGCTCGCCATGAAGACATTTGCCGTTATCTCTGCCGCTTTTCGTGACATGGCCACCTGGATTCAGCAACTCACCGAGGCGGAGGCGGAGCGCACCGCTGAATCATCTCCCATGGGTAGTGTGTTGCCTAGTGGCGGTTTCGGGAGCGGTCTGTCATCGCAACCGTCTGCGTTCGACCCCCCGAGTGCTGTAGACCGTGGTGGGAGTAGTTTTCTTACTGGTGGAAGCGCCTTTACTCGACGCATGGGGGGTGGAGGCGTCGCTTCTTCTCTCAAGGCACGAGGACTGGCTGAGCTGGCTGGCCAGCCGGACTTCTTCATCGAACTCCACAAGAAGTTTGTTCAGCTTCTTTTTGGAAGTTGGCGTCACACTCGGCTCGTGAGCCTTCTCGGCCAGTGAACACTGCATCACACATAATGATACCCCCTTTTAATTGTTCGCTCGTGTATCTCAACGCCCTTTCGTGGTACACTAGGATCACCAACTTACGAGCTGTTTTCGCGCCATTCCGCCTACACATTGTACGCCTCTCACACCGACGTACATCGTAGATAGTGAACTTTTTCATAATCCTTTTTTTCCATCAGCAAGCATTGCATTGGCGTTGGGTACCGGAGTCTGATATACCAGCCGTAACGGATAATGATCTTGCGAGCCACCCAAAGCCTAATTTTTATACCCTGACGATTAATTAATTCCTCAAATATCGGTTCTTCAGAGTTGATCGCCCGGCTTCTGCCGCCATTATAACACCAACAAGAAGCGTGACGACATCTCGTTCAGCATCGGCGCAACACATTTCCAACTGAAAACTGAACAGCACCGCATAGCCAGGTGTTCTATTCAACAACCATTTGTCCCTTTCATGTTTTCGTCCTACGTTCTCCCCTCTTGTGATCTCTTGCGTCACAGGAGGAGGAATTAGACTGGCATAACTGGACGCCAGGATGAGACAAAGCTTATGGTATGTAAGAAACAATACGGCTAGGGGAAAAGGGCGAACAAATGAATGGAGTCCGTACATGCGGACAGCTTGTTTTCTTCTTCATTTCCTTGTCACCTGTCTTGATGGCAGGCCATGTCTGTTTTGCAATGTATTTGTTCAAAAGTGTGGGTTATGTTGGCAATACCTCGTCCTTTAGCTTAGGACTGAAGGCTACTACTACTTGTTTCCGGTGTCCAAAAATAGATTTACTGATTATCCATTAAAACAAATTGTCAGACTGCACAATTAGATTCCCCGATGCTACTTGTGACATGGCGTGCGAGAGTGCATTATTAAGTTTACCCAGACGCTTCTCGTTGGATTTGATACAAGTACAACAATACATGTTCCGTCTCTCCCCCTCTGCTCAGCTTCTCTAATATCAACATGCGCAGCACGAGCGGACCGTGTTCTCGTGCCAATGGTCTATCGGTAGTAATAGCTGTCCCTCTCCATCAATAGATATCCATGACCATATGTCACTCTCCGCCCTCATTTCACCGGCCCACTTTCCCTTGCTTCCGTGTCTGGCCCGTTCTCGCTCCATCAAGTCACCACTGTATTCCCTAATATAGAAGAATATGGGATGCGTGTAGCTTGGGAGTTTGTTATTGTTCCAGATCGGCAAAACGAATAATCGTTTACTTGTAAAAATCGAACTTGTTATCATCGCTTGTACCCTTGACCTGTGCAGAGTACGCGTCCTCGAGATCGCTCTGGATAATATTGTATCTATTCTTCCTCACAGCACGCAGACCTGCCTCCTGCATAATAGCAGCAATAATAGCGCCAGAAAGAGGATCATTGCGGACGATGAGGCTGTCGAGATCAACCTCAGGGGCGAGGCTCATCTTGGAGGCGATCGTGGTGAAGATCAGGCGGCGTTCGCGGCGATCCCGCAAGGAAGGGAACTCAATCTTACGATCCAGACGACCGGGACGTAGCAGGGCGGGATCGAGGGTGTCAGCACGGTTGGTGGCCATGATGACCTTGACGTTGGAGGTCTGGTCGAAACCGTCCATCTGGTTGAGGAGTTCGAGGAGAATACGCTGTACTTCACGGTCGGCACCGGTCTGAGCATCGAATCGCTTGGTAGCAATAGCGTCGATCTCGTCGATGAAGATGATGGACGGAGAGTTCTCGCGGGCCATCCGGAAGACATCTCGCACCATGCGAGGGCCTTCTCCGAGATACTTCTGGACAAACTCTGAGCCAACAACGCGGATGAAGCTGGCTGTTGTTGAGTTGGCCACGGCCTTGACAAGCATCGTCTTGCCAGTGCCGGGGGGTCCGTAAAGCAGGACACCACGAGGAGGGTCGATACCAATTTGCTTGTATAGGTCGAAGTGCGTCAAGGGCAACTCGACGGCTTCACGTATCTCCTGCTTCTGCATGTCCAGGCCACCGACATCAGCGTATGTAACATCGGGCTTCTCGTCCGCGCCAAGCATAGCAATGGAGGAGTCGGCCTCTGGAGGCAGAATGTCTACAAGGGCATTAGAATGCCTGTGGAGAGCGACGGAAGAAGACAGTTTGAGGAGTTCGCGGTCGAGCGTGGACAGGATTCGGACGACGTAGTTGGAGCCGGTACTAGATTGTACGATTCCGGTGCTACAAGAGGATTAATCAATTTGCCATGCTGGATACGTTTCTGGTGCGTGGCGGTGCCATACTTCTGATCGATGGCCTCCATGAACTGGCCGATGACCAACGGAACACTTTGGATGCGCTTGATTTCCTCCTGAGCTCGTACTAGCTCGCGTTTCAAGCTCCTACAGCACAGTTTTTAGCTTCGCAATCGATTGGGACAGCGCGTCTTGGCTTCGGGGGGTGCGATCGAACCTTTGCTCATCCTTGATGTATTCTTCTTGAAGTTGGACAAACCTACACAACCGGTCAGTCTCATGTTCCCGGATCCCTCTTCAACGAGGACATTGCTGGATTCGTACTCGAGCTGCTTCTGAAGCTTCTTCAACGTCGCATAGTCGTCCCCACCATCTGAAGGCAGTCCCTCGAAGTGGTCAATGTTAGGGATGGCCGAAGGAGCGGCCTTCTTGTGCGGCAGCACATGGTTTGCTGGGTTTTCGATCGCGATGTCGCCCATCTTGGCTGAGCTCGCCCGGGGATGGGGTCAGCGACTATGGTGTATGTTCTAGACTGCGGATTGTGCGTTCCTAGATGTCGCGTTGATCCGGACCTGATAGAAAAGATGGCGTGGCGTTGAACGTTGTAGAGCTAAAATGTATGATGGAGATGCCACAACTAGCCAGCAGCACCCAGGCGTCAGCCGTGCTACGCATCCTCTCCCTTGGTGACTAGAGACAAGAGGCTTAGTCAGATTTATGTATTGTCACGTGATACATCTTCGCAAGCGGTACGTACCGACTCCATGTGCTCAAAGCTACCGGTTTGGGACAATTGGCTCACCAAGCTCCTCTTGCGATACATGCATGGCTGGGAGCAAAAGGCGGGAACTGGCTGCTTATGCGATAGCCAATTATTGCCTACGAAGTGTTATTGGCAGACTGCAGTACTCGCACGGCGACCTACGGTGAACAAGCAAATAAGTTGACAAGTCACCCCCAGGCCCTGCCCGTTGGGCATAGTCCCAGGAGAACTTAGGCAAGCGAAATGCGACGAATGTGGAGATCCCCTAGGTCGACGAAGGTAGATATTTCGTACTCGGTGCTTTGTTCGTAGGCAAGGTAGGTAGTAAATGTCTGTTCGTTTGGGCAAACCAAGCAGCCCAAACAACATCGAAAGTCGAGCAAAACGACGTAGCAGCTGAGGATTGGCTGGCATGCCGTATGCCACGAATAAGGCACAACCCGTAGGCGCCTAAGGTAAGGTACAGATGGGCTATGGGTACCTACTTCGATCATCGTAGTACTCACAGTTTCCGAGCTCTGCACACTCACACGCTGTCATCGTACCATACTTCGCAGGTACACGAGTGGTGTTGAGAAGACACACGGCGGCACCACCACTTGTTGGAAAAGGTGGGGACGGGCAGCACATCGGAGCATCCCTGTCAGTTGCCATGGGGGGGGGTCCCTAAAGGCTGGGGGCGTCTTGGGCGAATGGTTGGCAGCTGCCTCCTGGGTCCCAGTTGAATCTGGGTCGCCGGTACATGGAGCTGATATCGAGCCCACCTGTCACAGCGACAAACTCTAATGTCACCCAGGTATGCAGTACTCGGCAGGCGGCGTCGGTGCCTCATGTAAAGTCGCCGCACTGTCTATCGCCAACAGGCTCATGGATGTGGGTGTGAATCAGAGGCCGAGCTTCTTTGGGGCGGCCGCCTCAGGACGTCTCCAGACTATGTGCTTCCTCAACGTGTTTCTTCCTCGCTTCTCTATTCCTGGTCTCTTTCATCCTACTGCTTCCCTCATTTTGCATCTCGTTCACGACGCCGCCCGTCCTCCGTAATACGTCTTATCGCCTCTCTTACGGTGACGTCTTCGTCATTCCTCCCCCTCGACTCTGCTGAGCCCCGCCAAACATCGTGACTGTACTGTGTCACCGTTGTCTATCTTCTCCGTATCTGTCTGTATCTGCATCCGCACCCGCCGACCACCCCGATATCTGGTCTTGCCGTCGTCTCTTCTCTCGTGTCACATCTCTCGTTGGGTTCAAAGTCAGCGGCACCAGCTCACAGTCATGTCTTCGTCTATCAACATCGTGGCTGGTCCGTCATCTGGTGTCGCTTACGGCAAGTCTCCGAAGGCTGTGGTCAGTTCCTCGATGAGCTCTTACTCGAGTTCGCCGTCTTCGTCCATGCCCTCGTCTTCGCCCCGACCCGATAAGACATCGCATGCTCGACGGCCGAGCCTGTTGAGTAAGCAGAACCTGTTGCAAGATGTCCCTGTCCCTCTTTTTTTTTGGGCTGACCCTCTGCCTCTAGGCTCGGCCATCTCCAAGGAAGAAGCTACCGTCATTAATATCGGAGACCCTGATGGCCCACCCCGCCTGGTCAGTCTAGACAATGGCCCACGCCTGCCAGAGGTCGGCTCAGCTATGCTAACACGCAGGCAGATCTCTTATCTTTCGTCGAGCCAAGGCTTCGCCTGGAATCCAGGTACTGCTCCCGTGTGTTTAATCTACCTGTCGAGTTGAGGTAAGTACTAACATGGGCCTCTACACTTGGGTGATTCGAGTAAGAGAGAGTACGAAATGGGCTGCTCTCTAAAGGGAATCTTACTCCCTTCCTAATCGACTATGACACGTTTTTGCGCTTCTTTTGGCCGTCCCCAAGCCCCCTGCTCGAGAAGGAGAAACCGACGGAAAACTCCGTGAAAACCCGTTCACGAGCGGATTCTCTGACGGATAAAGAAGAGGAAGGAAGAGGAGGAAAGAGCGAAGGCAAAAGAGGAAAGAGGAAAAGCAGGAAGATGATGAGAGGGAAAAGAGAGGAACCTGGAAGGAAATATCATAGGAGTGGAAAAGAGGAAGAGAAAGGAAAAGAGGAAAAAGAGGAAAGAGGGAAATCCAGGAAGGAAGGGGAGAGGGAGATGTTGCCAGAATAATTACCACTCCTGGTTGGGCTCACCAAGGCATCCATCACAACGAGAGGGCAAAAGAGAGAGAGAGGCACCCAGCCTCCCGCAATATCACGAAAATCGCAATATTTATAGGACTTTTTTTCTCGAAAGGACAAGATTTTTTTCTACGGATTTCGTCGACTTTATTAATTTTGGTAAACCTACTGGCGCGTTCTGGCCGTTGTTTCAAGGCACAGCCAGCGGTTCGTTGTGTCGGTTAGGGGGTTCCATAACAGGGGTTGAGGAGGGTGGGGGAGGGGGGTGTAGGGGGCGGGTTAGTTTTCTTGATATGGTTATTTTTTATACTTCTTTTTTCTTTCATCAACATGCCTTTTTCTCTGGGCCCCATTCTATTGATACAACAGAAGAACCTCTCAGGGAATATATGACGGGATTCGGTGGGACCCAAGCACGACAAGATAAGAAGAAGCGTCCGTTTGGTTTTTAATTATTTTTTTAATTTTTACGTCTTTGTAAAGATACGCTCAATAAGGACACAAACGAACGGCAACCAAAAAAAAAACCCGGCATGGTTATTATGAGCGTGGAACACTTGAGGGACGCCGTCGTTTTCGGATCTATGCGCCAGGGCCAGAGGGAGGGGGGGGGCGCGCACACACAAGGGGGGAGCTTTGCCAGAGAGCGAACCACACACGCACACAAAAGGGGGGAAATCGCACCACACAAGGGGGGAGCTTAGCTTTCTGCCCGCACAACACAAGGGGGGGGGAAGCTTTGGCCACACACAAGGGGGGAGCTTTGGAAGTTAGTTAGTTTGACCGAGTTTTTGAACGTTTCTTGTGCAACAAATACAAATACATGAGTCTGAATTATTTTCAATGCTGGCTTTAATACGCCGCTCGTGGCTCGTGGCGTCTCCGGCGGACCCGCGTCCGTCGTGGATTTGGCTTTGTGTCTCGAGTTGAAGTATTGTCTCGAGTTAGTTGAAAACGTTTCATTGCCCTCCCACCACAGGTGAAAGCACCAAGATGATCCTGAAAATTGCACCAGAGTCATGAAGAAGAAGGCCCCAAAAGAAGAAGCTCTGGCCTAGGAGGTCAGTCAGAACAATAGAACAAAACAAGAAAAAAAAAAAAAAGAAAAAAAAAGAAACAAAGAAGAGGAAGTAGGGAGGAAGAGGAAAGAACAAACAAAGCAGAAAGAGGAACAAAGGCCAGGCCGGCGGTTTACGGGTTGGTTATGTTGGTCCCGGTTTTGGTCGTGTGGTTTAGTTATGTTGAATGTGGAGGTTGTGGACGTTGGTGGCGTGTCGTCGTCGTGTCGTAACTTAAGGGACGAGGTCGCGCGCGGATCGCCCGAGTGGAGATGGTGGAACATCTGAGTGCCCGAGGTGATAGTGGGCGGGCCGGTGCGAACTGGGGAGGGTGGTGGAACATCGGGGCAGGGCTGGCCCACGCACACCCCCTCCACAAACGGAGTGGATTGAGAAGAGTGATCCAAACGTCAACCCCCAAAGAAGCAAAAAAAAGAAGGAGATAAGAACAAAAAAAAAAAACAAAGAGACAAAGAAGCCCCACAAAACAAAGAAGTGGCGGAGTGATGAATCCAGGGGGGTCCGGCGCAGCAGCATTGACATTGCGAGGACAGCAGGCACAAGAACAGTCTCCGCAAGGAGAAGAAGAAAGGGCGAGAAGACCGCTGGCAGCAAAAGACACCCACAATGGGGAAGCAACTTGCGACCTCATTGCTTCGCCACCAGAAGCAAAGCCGGGGGGAGGCGCGGGGGGGGGGGCACCTTCCTTTTGAATGTACGGAGTTAGCCTCTCAACCTACGTGCAGGAAACAATCCTTCGGTACATCAAAGGTTAGCGTGTCTAGTTCGAAAGTTACCCACGATAGGTATATGCTGGGCGGGTATTTATAGGTAATTGGAGTATTAATTGCTGGTTTTTTTTTAAATGGTGGGTAAGGTTGGTTAAGGCAAAAGTGCGCACCTGTTCGGCCAGCGGCACGGGGGTTCACCCACAGGGCACTGCAAGGCGGCAGTCGGTGCGCGTCTCCCCCCCGCAAAGCCGCCTTGCCCCGTTCCCTACGCTACCCCAAGGGCAGGTCAGTTGGGGAGGACGGACAAGGGGCTGACGGCACTTGGACTTCGGGTGCGCGGTGGTTGAATGGGAAAATGATGAAAATGACCCACCTTGATCTACGCCTCCACGGGCTCTGGTGCTCGAGTCTAATAGGGGGGGGGCGTTGTGCGGAGCAGAGGACATTGGCACTGTGATAAGTGGTGTGTTTTGGCAATTGGGCGGCACGCGGAAATATGCGTGATTTTGCATGTGCCTGAAGTCGTACGTTCTTGAGACAGGCCATCGCTTGGCCCGCTGTGGCGATAAGAGCAGGAGCAGCGACGGTTGTGCGTAGGGGGGGGGTGCAGCGCGCTGCTCTGCTTTTTGGGTGGCGTATGGGCTGCGATCGGTTGGCCGGTTGGATCGGAATGCCTACCGCTCTTTACGGTCTAGAGCTGGCGTATGCAGACCCGCCCCTCGCTCGACCAGTCCAGATGGGGGCCGCGGGGCGGTTCCGTAACGCAGTGGCTGGTTGCGGAGTGGAAAAGGGCGGTGTGTCGGTAAATGGCGGTGTTATGTTAAATGGTCTTCATCGACCGATCGGACGGATTTCAGCCCACCCAAGGCAACGAGCAACGAGAATTAAGGTTTGCAGAGAAGCCATGTGCTTCGTGGAAAATCTCATTTCAAGTCCAGTCGGCAACGACTCACGATCGTTGCGTGAGGAATGACGGGGTTGTTGTTCCCATCTGAGATGTACCTCTGGCTTTGGCCCCAGGACAGGCAAGGCAAGAAAAGAAAACAACGGCAAAGCTCCTTTGTTACCGATGTTAAGGCCAAGATTTTTGTGACCGGTTGGCTGCTTGTCGAGGGCATCCCCACCCAGGCCGCGGTGACAGTGAAGCCTAAAAGATTGACCATCACACACCATGAACAAACGCAACAAACAGAGCACTACCAACGTAGACCTCCCCTTCTAAGAGAGGAGAGGGGGCCAGTAAAGAAGGGAGGGGAGAAGGCCGTATCAAGACCGTTTGGAAGAATGCAAAGGGAAGAAGAAAGAGCAGAGGAAGAATGAAGGAATATGAGGGAAAGAAAGAGAAAAAGAGAGGAATAAGTTAGGAAAGAGGAGGAAGAAAAGAGGAAGAAAAGAATATGTGGAAAGTTATAGAGGTCGGGATGGGCAGCATCAACAGACGGCCAACGGCCGCCCAAGCGGACTGCCACCGACACGAAGGATGCTTGGCGGACCTGCTGTAGTGTTGTAGATATATGAGGATTTTAGATAGTGCTACCGTGCCATTGTTTAATAAACACGTGCTCTATGAAGACCAATTCCCTGTGGCGCAAACGGCAGGCCAAACCGCCCCCATCGTCAGATCATACTAGCCTCCAGCAACCAACCACTCATCTACTGCTCTTCGTCAGCCAAGGACGAGGTCGGTCGGGCGCGCATTCGCACACGTACCTAGGGCACCGCCCACCCCACCCGCAATACGCATTCCTCCCACTGGCACCTTCCAACGTCAGGGTAACCAGAAACGGCGGCAGCAGTAGAAGTAATTCAGGCTAGAGATGGGCTCCAGGGACAGCGACGGAGGACACTAAGTACATGGAGGCTCCTGGAACAATGAAGTGTTGGTGTTAACCTTGTGGCTCTGACAACTTCAAACACCGTCCATCCATGTTTCATAACCCCCCAACCCCACCATGTGCTCTAATATACCACGGTTCACGCTCCAGCAACAGACGCGGCGCGCTTCTTCCCCCCACCAACACAACACCCAAGTAAATAAACCACATAGGCATCTCCTTCAACCACCCAACAACCACCTCGCCCCAGGCTCAGCATGCGACACCCACCACTGCACACCAGGATCCACCACCGCCAGCACACTATTCAATCACCCTCCCCACGGCGCGCACCAGAATTCATTCGTCCAGACATCCACCATGGACACCCCGATCCACCGGTCGTCGCCCCACTCCAGCGCAAGAGCGAGCTCCAGGCCCCCAGCCGGACCTCCGCCCTAGACCTACCTCATCACCAAAGCGTCCGCAACGGGCCTTGCGGCACCCAACAATCCTCGACGGGGGGCGCTACCCAAACGCAATGATTCTGATGCGAATGAGATTGAGGCGATGGTTAGTAGACGAGGTGCGTGCAGGATATCTCCCCTGAAACGATCCGCCTCCAAACCTTCGCCTTCGACCAGATGTATTTTTTGAAGCGGTCCACCCACCCAGCCTGACTATCATAATAACACACTGCCAGGTTCATCACCAAAACTTCTCCCTTGCCTCCACCAAACCTCTCCGATAGTGGTTCTCCCCGCGTCCCCCCGGAACGCCCCTCCTCAAAGACACCCATCATCCACCGTCCCTGACGAGGAGTCTACGAGGCCCGGTTGACTACCGCAATGCGCCGCCGCGTCGCCGACCTCGTCACACAGGAGAGAGGAAGCTCCTAGAAGAGGTAGTAAGCCGGCAGCGAAGCGCTCCGTCCCATCCAAGGGCGGCGGCGGAGCTACGCCGAGCGCGACGCGCGCAGCATCGAGGCCGACGAGGCCAGCATGAGGGACCGCGCCTGCCGCGCCGCAAGATTGTCCATGGTTCGTCTCGCGATTGATGACCTTGAGAGGCAGGGCAGCGTCGAGGGCGGGTTCCGCACTGCTGTCGACGGGCTGGGCAGGCTCAAGAGGGATATGCCTGCCTTGTGGGCCAGAAGATGGATGAGGGCGAGGGTGGCGTGGAGGGAGTATGTCATGACGGATGGGATGGGTAGTGCAGACGCGTCCTGCCAATTTGTTTACCAGTGATGAGGCGCATTTCGGAGAAAGCAGGAGTTTGGGAAGGTGTTTCGCATCACTGGAGTTTTGGGTGGTCACGGTCGAAATAGAAGCACTCTATTTGATTTGCACAAGTGGTCAATAAATAGGGACAAGGACAGTCTCGGTAGCATCATGATTCTTCATTTCTCCCCATTAACAAAGGGTCAGTGTATATATCAAAAAAGCCTAAAAACAAACAAGAGAGAAAGACACTGTAATATGTTTATCTTCCTGGGTCTATACCTGGTATGTATGACGCTCAGCCTCCCAACATATTCGTATTTTTGTCAAGATCGACGACTCCCGCCTCCCATTGCCTTTCACAAGACAATCACAACACCTCTTCGCCAACCGTCTTCAATTAAAAACTCGCTTCAGACCATGAAAATCAACAGCCTCCTGCTTAGATAGCGGCAGTGTCCTTGGTCTCATCCTTAACCTCATCCTTCACCTCATCCTTCACCGGGGCAGGGGCAGTCTCGGTACCGGTGGTCACCTGGGGGGTCTCGATAGCTGAGCTCTGGTTGTCGATCGCCTTCTCGTCCGCTTTCTCGTCCGCTTTCTCATCCGCCTTCTTCTCCCACCAGGCGGGTTTAGCCCACTCGGCCTCGTGCCAGGGGCCAGCGTCGCTGTTCTCACAGCCGCCAGCGCAATCGCAGGTACCGCCGAATGCCTTAGGCAGGCTTTCGGCAGGGACCTGCTTGAGTAACTCGCTCTGATAGCCCGAGCCCAGAATATGGATCTTCTTGACAGTTACAGGGTCCAGCCAGCCCTTGACGACGCTCCAGACGGTAGAGAAGCCCCAAGGAGCGTTGATGAGATATAGCTTGCCCAGACGCTCTGGGTAGTAGTTTTGCGAGATGACCGACACCTGTCGTACGTACGAGTAGACGGAGGGGACCTTGGTCAGCGTCACGCCCTTGAGGTCCATGATGGAGCAGCAAGTCTCGAGGAGGTTGCCAGCCTTGCGAGAGCAGGCAGGCAGGCGGGGATCAGTGAGACGCTCATACTCGACGGCGAGGTTGGTAAGCATGCGGTCGGCCGAGGTGATCTTGTACATGGCTGTCAGGTCGATGCCACCGAGGGTCTCGATGTAGATGGGACGTCCATCCTAAACAAGAAACAGTTTGTTAGTATGACGATAAAGGTAACAACAAGGAGTTCATAGTCAAGTACGAGGGGAAAGGGGGTGGACAAGGAATGAGCACGGCTGTTCTTAGTGAAACTCACCTTGTCGGTCTTGTGATAAAACTGCTTGTAGTACTGAGCTACCTCCTTCTTCTCGGGGTACTCCCAGATCGGCACTGTCTCATCGAGCTTGGTCTCCTTTCGCCACTTCTCCGTATCGACGAACCTAGAGGGGTCAAATGATCAGTCGGCAGTGATTTGGCAGTTTCGCGCAGGAAAAGGTTGAACCCAAGGGGACGAAACGCGATCCAGCGCACTTTCTCGATGTCAAAGCTTACATTTGTTTGGAGAGAGCAACGTCAAACTTGCGAGCCCTCAAGAACCGCAGCTACACCGCTCATATTAGCCTTCTACTTCCCCTCCCCTCCCCTCCTCCGCCGATCACAACGACAGGTGCCCAACTCACCAAGGTCAGAGTGTCCAGGCGATCAGTGAAGCCCTCAGCCTCAAGCATCATCCTGAATTGATGAACCTGGGCAATCTGGGCTTCTGTGAGGTGACCGGCGTGGCCATCCTGAAACTCTGCAGCCGTTGACGGAAAGTCGTAGTGGTCATACTTTTCGCTGATATCCATGGTGGGGGTGGGGGTGACTTGGGGTTTGGAAAGGGCGGGCAACAAGGTAATCCTCACCACAGCGGGAGGAGAATGAGGAAGGGAGATTTGAGGCGGCTCGTTGGCAACAAAGGGATCGAAGGGGAACGGTGCGAGGTTGAAGAGTCGGGCAGATGTTTAATTACAGAGGAGGCAGCCACCCGCGCAAGTCAACAGACAGCGGGCCCACCCAGATCCCCCAGGTGATCTGGAAACCTGTTAGCCTCTGTATTTAGGCCACATTGACTCCCTGCAACAACCCAATTGTGAAGGTACCTATCCGTACTATTTTGTACGACATCCATAAAATTTGCCACTTGAAATACGACGTAATACTCTATACTCTCTTCTACTGCCCCCTAAAACTAAACCAAGAGAAAAATCTATATGTGAGCGATGCTACGTACAGCTACCTACCGTTGGTTTCCTGGTCAAGTTAATGCGAGCTCTGCCTCGATCTTGGTGTAAATCTTCTCCTCCCCATATTTCAAGCGAGGAAGCCAATAGCTACCTAGGCGGTGTGTCACCAACAACGGAACTTACCCAGGTTAAGCCTCTCTATAAATAACTGCTTCATCAGTCTAGACGAATAATAGTGAAGACAAAGCTTTCAAGCCTAGCGAATATGACTATACGAACATCACCGTCCACATTGGGTCACCTTGTCGTAGCCTATGTGATCAGGTGGTCGTGTATTGTATTGTATATCAGGTAATTTCATTCAATATAAACAGAGTTGGGTATCATTCACTAAATCTATCACCGCCAAGATAATCCTCCCGAGAAGATGAAGCCATTCAACATCTTCTCATACATCACAAACATACCTTCCGGCGTCGACCAAATTTCCTCCAGCTATCCCTCTAGTCTTAGTTAGGCCTTCTGCAACTCTTTGGCAGTTTCTCTCTCCTGCATCCACTCCAGAACAATCCTCCTCAACTCAAATACAACCTCGACCGCGATCAGGAGGATAATGATCAACTCGAGCCGTGTCCCATGCTGCTCGCTAGACATTTCGCGTAACACCGTAGCGATTTCCTGGGCGTAGTCCATTTTCTGGTTCAACGTCCGAATACGGACATTGACATCCAAGGCTCGGCCAACTTGTTCATAGTAGCCTTCCAGACCCAGCTCAGACTTGCTATCCCAGAAAATATCAGGCAGGGAGTCCGTCAGCTCTGAGTAGTGGTTGAGACGTGCCCGAAGACTAAGGAGCTCCCCCGTTTTTTGTAGAATAAACTTCCTACCCAGCGGGATACCAGATCCTTGGGATAAAATGGCCGGAATATTCCTCGTGCTCTCAAAATATGATGTGAGGGCACTCTCGAGGACCGCCAGCTTCGTGCTGCGTGCGAGACCAGATGAAAAGGCAATCTTTGCCAATGTAGTATCCAGCGTGTCGCCGTCAGTGTGCTCTCTGCGCGTTCCCAATACCACCAAATCGCCTTTCATGGCACTGGCTTCACGTACAGTGTCCGTCGTAAACTCCAGGTCTTCCGCCTCTCGTAGTTGCACAGGATGGGGGTCCTCAGCTGCTCTCAGAATTTGCTTCGTCACGATGTCTGACGGTAACGACCAAGTTACAATCGTTCCAGAAGGAAACACAAAGATGTCTCCTCCATTTACTCCTCTAGCATGCACCACTTCAGCAGCATCAAACCCTGTTCCATCCGGGTCGATTGCGAAGCCATGCGAGGACAGAATCTCTAGCACCATGGGCATGTGAAAGACTCTGCTATACAGGTAGCACTTATCAGATTCGACTGGTCGGCATCCGTGTTCTCAGCTTCCGTTTTCCCGTATGCGCTGCGTTTCGGTTGCTGCGCAATGATAGCAACACGTCGCAAGGAATTCTTGACTGTTGCGGCACGAGTGGGCTTTCGTTTAGCGTGTGACACCGACGTATTTGTTTCATTTCTTGACGACTCTGAAGCTGGTATTAACTTGGGGTCTTCACCAGACTGTGAGAGGAAAGGATTTGACGTGAAGAAGTTGCGCTTCCGGGGCATGCTCGCTGGCGTTGTCAGGTGAAATGCTCGACGCGGTCGCCGCCCCATCACCGAGCTATGGATCTGCCGTGCGACATTGAGAGTGATCCTTTGCGGGGAATTCCTCATTGTTTTTTTGGGTCGCCATATACGAAGCACCGGTTGCACTTCTTTCATTCCTAGGTAGTGTAGCAGGAGAGCCAAGGAAGTTCCTAAATAATTTACGTCAAGTCTCATTACCTAAGTGTCCATGTACTTGGTACCTCAGGGACTTAGCTCACCCCAAGGACGCCTTATCACTATCACTTTCAAAGAACAGTACATTGCATTTCTATAATACACGGCCAAGACTAGCAATCTACAGAAAGGTAATTCCGTGTTCCGCATTTGTGACATAGTTGCAGCTTCGTAAGAAAACACCCCGTCTTGATACCACAGCCGGGCAACCAACAATGGACTCAAAACTTCAATATGGGAGAAGAACACATCTTATCCCACGATCTCTATTGAATGCGTGAACTTGTTCGACATAAAATGATACATTACAGTATAATAACAAAACCCTCGCCGGCTCTTTACAGATCCCATATCCCATTATCCGAAACGCCTCCTTCCCCCTACACCCCTTATTCTTGACTGGCGGTCCTTGAAATACCACAACACAAAACAGTTGCTTCACCTGTTCTGTGACTAGGCCCCGGCCCTCTTGGTCTGCAAGCAACTGTGACTTAAACCATTGGCAAAAAAAAACCGCGGCTGGTGCCCGATCCGTCAGTGGAATCAAAAACATCAAGCGAAGCCTGTGCTCGCCAAAGCGCTCTTGTCCCCCATCCAAGGATATCATTCATCTATTTATAGAACTCTTCTCAGATTCTTTTTCCGTAAGTCTTCAATTATTCTGGATTGCGCTGAGGAAAGGTAGGTGATTATATCCACCGCATCCCATGATAGGCATTAGGATAATTCATCAGGTTGGTCGGCGTGGCTGTTGTGACCCTGGTATTGCTGGAATGGGAACCGGTGTGACTTTGTGAGGCGGCATATGGGCGGCTGCCCCAGGAGTTCCATTGACACCTTGTCGCTGCAGAACCGGTGTCGAAGGCTTTTGATTCATCATGCTCGCTCGTGCTGTAGCAAGTCTGCTCATATCGACTGTGCCACCTAGCCCCATGCCTGTCAAGCCTGGCATACCAGGTGATATCTTATCCCCAAACATAGCAGACCTCTCCTGGGCAGCAACACGTGCCTTGGCTTGGTCAAGAATACGCTGTTGTTGGGCTTCTGGGATAACCGTGTGATATCCAGTCAATCCTGGACTTTGGATGTGACCACCAGGGTTACTTGGGAATCTGTTCATCTGTCCTGCCATACCCGGGTTTGGGGCGGCAAACCGTGGATTGTGTTGCAAGTTAGGTGACGGGTTGAAGCCCTGGCGTGGCATCTGGGGAGAAACTGTACGCGGTGACATGCCTGCGCCGTTGGCATACTGCCCGTAGGCACCAGCCGTGGGCGTACCTGGAGGTGGCTGGAAACTTTGCTGATACGCGAACCGAGCATTCGGAGTACCCTGCTGTGGCGTATGTCCAAACTGAGGCCGCTGCTGGCTAGCAAACTGAGGCATGCTCTGATGGCCATACGGTGTTTGGGCTTTAGCCAATTGAGTCGCGTATTGGTTCGGATACCCATTAGGACGCGAGTATTGATTGGGCTGTGGCCGAGGTGGTTGGCTAGGAGAGCCTGCCATATTGCGTGGCTGTTGATAGGTTGGCGCCACTCCTGGGCGGTAGTGCTGTTGAACGTGCGAGGGTGTCCGATTAGGTGTCCCATATTGGTTGATGGCTGGGTGTTGAATGGGATAGGAGACACTAGGTGTTCGTTGTGCTGGTGGTCGATTATTTGATTGTGCTGCCTGATACTGTTGCTGTTGCTGCTGCTGCTGTTGCTGCTGTTGTTGCTGGGCTCTCAGACGTGCCTGCACACCAGCCTCGTCTTCTTCCATAACCCCCCTGTACTGATCAGTCTGAACTTGAATCTTTGTACTAATCAAAAGGTCATCCAATTGATTGCCATTCAATTTAGCGACAACGTAAGGTGGCAATGTTTTGATGATAATTGTCAGCTGCGCCTTGAGCATTTGATAAGTGGCTTGTTCCTCCTCTGATGGTTGAGGGCCAGCATTGGCAAGCATGTCTCCGTTGACTGGGTCGCTAGACTGACGATTCTGGGAATTCGGCAATGTCAGGTTGCGTATGCGCTGGTACGACGCGAGTGTTTCAATCATATCGCTAACTTCGTCCAGGATCTCCTCAGCTTCCTTTTCATCATTGGTACACCTAGAACCCATGGCGTCCTCCAACGATGGATCAATAGCTATTTCATCCCAGCCATCAATGGCTTCTTGAATTGCTGCTTCATCCACAGCAGCTGCTTTCTTTGCATCAACGGAGAAGATGTTCATCGGCTCAACATCGTCGTAGTATTCGACTTCAATCATCCTCTGAAAGCTCCGCTGCCCAGCTCGTTGCCACCACATGCGCCCCGCAAGATTAGATGGCACTATGGCAGCGGAATCGTCTTTACATGGTGCAAAGCTTGAGAAGGCACCACGGAAGAGAGCTTCCATTTCAGACGTCTCGGTTTCGCTTGATGAAGGTTTCTTGCCTGCCAGACTTTGGGCACGTTCATGCTGCTTTGTTTTTGTTTGAGAAGAGGGGGTTGCGTTGCTATAGTCTAGATAGTGCCCTGCGGAAAGCTTTGTAGTGAAATAAGAGTTGCCTCTCTGCTTGGTCCTGTCTGCGAATTCAGGATGATAGAAGTCAAGCACATTCCCTTTAGCTTGCGTCTTTGGTTGCTTGGGCGGCTGCAGTGAGGGCAAAGGTCGTGGGGGTGCAAATAATTCGCCAAGGGTCGGGATCCTTTCCTGGGCACTGGAGGCTTTGATCTTGGACATGGAGACGCCAAGTGGGAGACCAAACTCAGATAGATCAACATCGCGCGAAAGTGGGAGGCTCGAGAACAAGCGGCGCTCTTGTGGTGCATAACCCACAACAGACAGAACCATCTCACCCTTTTCTGAACCTTTCGTTTGATAAGATTCAGAGCTTGGTAGCTCGCTAGGCAAGTTTGGGTATGCCTTCTCACGGCGCAAAAGCTCGAGTGTTTTGTCCCGAAACGCTCGTATTCGCGATGCGGACTTTTCGAGTGCGGCATCTTTGCCATCTTTTGGTGCTTTAACTTCCAGTTCAGATAGTACAGCCTTCACGGCCGAAGCAACATCGATGGCCATATCCTCTACATGTTCGTACTCTTGCCGCGATACCTTGTCAGTGATGGTAGATATCGTAGGAGGCTCAGCGGACTTTTGACGTTTTAGGTTTGGTTCCTCTCCGAGGTGAGGTTCCGGCAAGGGATACTGTAGAATAGACGGATTCACATCAAGCCTTGTAAATAGTCAGCTTCCATCACAGCGGGTTTTGGAGGGGCATCGCGAGAAGTCGCGACGTCAATCACAATGATACACATACTTCTTCAAAACCTCAAACAGGGCCTTAACTAATTTCTTATGGTCCCTCATATTCCATTCGTCGTGTGCCGATGGCTTCGATGGTTTCTCGTCCTCCTTTTCGTCTTCGGAGACTTGGTCTGCCTCGTCGTCGGTCTCGCGTTTTCGCTTGCCGGGGAGCACGAGCTGTCTGTCGTCCTCATTTCCATTTATTTCCGACACGCCGTTGGTCTCTTCAGGCGTTGGTTGCGCCATTTTGTTGGAACGATTGTGGGTGGGTGAAGTTGTCGCCGCGCCTCGTCGCGATACGCGGTAGCGGATAGCAGATTGGCACAACGCCAAAACCTTTCATCAAGGCTGCGCGAGCGGTTCGTCTGCATCCACCTTTGACCGGGCAATCTCAAGTAACACACGTACTTCAGAGCTTTATTGAAGATGACCAACAAAATAATATTCTTTCGATTTCTACCAGACGGCTTCAGGGCGGACTGCCGTGTGGGAGGCTGCTGGGAGAAAGGGTGTCTTGATCGCCAATGTCGAAAGTAGACTGCATTTGGGGGACTCGAGCCTGGTACAACACTAACGCAGACAAGGAAAAAGTCTAAAATTGCATGCACGTGATTTACAGCGCCCCTCGTACCAACATGGCGCATTACAGCGCGTATTTCCAGCGCGCCCTGCCCTGTAGGCAGCTTGAGTGCCACGTAAAAGTGACAGTTAACCAATGCGATCCGACTACTCCACCCATCCAATAGAGGCAGGTTAGCTTACTGCTACTGCGGCTTCCAAGTGTGTTGGCTAAGGGTCACCTACTACTAATTAAAAACAAATACTGGATTTTTAATGCCGATAAATATAAAATAGATTGGTAGCAGGAAATTTGACAAACAAATGGATTGAATGAAAATTAATGTGTAGCCGCTAGGAACTAACGCGCACCTCATGGATGATTACAGTTAACTAGTTGCCTAACGAATACTATGCATCAAGTAATTAAGTAGTGGAAGAGCGAACAAATCAACGTCTTTATGCATCGATAATCATCCAACACTGTGCATAGCGTGGTTACAATGCATTTTTTGGGCCAGAAACTGACCAAGAATAAATAGTAGGACAATTGTGACTCAGGAATTATAGCCACTAGCAGCAAACAATGTATTAATGATACTTATTACATTGGACGGCGGCAATCACAAACACCCTACTATTCCAGCAATATCCCAGCCTATCCAACATACCACTCTTAATTGGCACTATTGTGGTTGATTGGAAAATCCATATCAAGTCCAAATGCCTTACTTAGCCCTGGCAAGACCAACGGCATTCTTGCCGAGGTCGTACACTGAGTAATACCTGCGGAGGAAAGCATCACCAAGAATAGCGAGGGGCCCAGCGGGCTCGGGAATATCCATACCCTGGAAGGTAGATATGCAGCTGCCAGAAACTTCCAAAATGTAGTCCGTGGCGGGAAGGCTGTAGTTGGAGCCTGCCAAGGAGAAGGTAATGTCTGGCAGAGTGTTCCTCTTCTCGCATTCGATGGTGTATTGGCCGTTGTAGCCCTTCTTAGCACCCATCTCGGAATTAAGGAGCTCAGCAAGAGAGCTGGGGATAACGTTGAGCGAGGGTACCAGTATCCAGTATAACTCCAGTGTTTTCAAGCTCAGCTACCTCATCACCGAAGGCAATGAAGTCTAGGTCAACTTCCCAGTAAGCCTTCCGGCGAAGAGGAATGTATTCAATCTTGCCTTCGTAATGATTCTCATCGATACCGCCAAAGACAGCCTCGCTTCCCTCATCCTTATCGCCAAGATAGAATGCGAACACGGGCTCATCGAGGAGCTTCTGTTTGATCATTTGATAGAATGGTGGAACAATACCGTTGACAGAGATAGTGTCGTATCCAAGACCCAGGATGCCATCAAAACGACCAAACGCGAAGGCAAGGCCTGGCTCGTTTGTAGCCTCGGCAAAGTCTTGATTCTTGATCTTCAGGTCGCCAATAGACACGACGTCGTTAGAAACAAAGCCAGTCAGACTACCGGATCCATAATGGATTTCGAATTCGGAGCCATTCTTCTTGTACGTTGACGACGACGAAGAGTCATACGTGGAGTGAAGGAAACAGGCGATGCTATTGCAGGACTGGGATGGGACCCAAAGGTTGGAGCTGCCAGTATCGAGGACAACCTTGAATGTCTGAGGAGGGGTACCAACGGTAATTTCGGAGAAGTCTGCACCTCGTTAGATCTAATTTTGGAGTCGATTCATGAATAACTTACACTGGGCATTCATAAAGTTCGTGACGGGGACCAGGTGCCCACCATTAACCTTGGGAAGGTTAGAGTTGAACATGACATCGACTCGGCCCTCGGGACGAGCACCCATGTACTTCTGTCCAAGCTGCTGGACATGCGTCTCGACGGAAGCGCCAGCCTGTGAATGAGGTGTGAGTATCAGGTAATGGGTCATCTTCTGCGTTAGACGTAGTGATGGACGTAGACTTACCAACTGCTCCTCTAGCGAGACCTTCTGGAGCTTCATCTTGTGGATTCCAGCCTGGGCGGACCCGAGCAGTGCCGCGGCGGCGATCAAACTGTTCTTCATGGTGGGCAACACCTTCAGGAAATACTACCGAGGGGGCACAGGATACTTGGATAAATGGAAGTAAGTCCACTGTGTAGAAGACGAGGTGTGGCGGTGATGATTGATGGGAGCTGATTGTTATGAGATGTAGAAGGGAGAGAGCCTTGTACAAGCTGAGCTGAAGAGGAGCTGTGGTGGTGCTTGCGTCAACAGTGGCGGGCCGCCACGGACGAAAGCGTCTCGTGCTCCTTCCCACCAGCAACAAGCTTGCGTCCACCCACCTGCCTGCCTGAACTGACGACCCAATGACGCACCACTGGAAGGCCAAAGTCGACCACCTGCCACACTTGGCCCCACCCCCGGCCTTAAGTCATGGCTGATCCGGCAACGGTACTCATCGCCTCAGGCACCAAAATGGTCTCCAATCGGATCAAGGTCATGCCGGCCACCCCTACAGGGAGATGAGACAGAACGAGGGAGAGAGCCTTGAGAGCACGCACTTTGGTGCGGATTTAACTATTGACTACGAAGTACGTTGTGCATAAGGATTGTAGCTCGTGCTTTTTCACTCCCAGGCTCACGTTTCGAATAACACTCCTTGCATTTTACTACACGTGTTGCTTCATACACGTCACAAGTTTTGACAAACTGGCCGATATTCTACCTCTACCAAAGTGGCATTGTGCCATAAAACAGTAGCCATTAATGACTACAGGCATTGGGGTATTATTCACCTCGGGAAGACTTCTCACCACATTCCTGGAGCTCAAATAAAGTTTATTCAACAGCAGACCAGGTGGGACAGTGTAGACTGAGTGTTAAAACATTCAAGATCAACTAAATAATCTCCGGTGTGCGATATAGACAGTCATGATAAGTCTTCATAATAATATCTTTTGACTATGTTGGATGAGAGAAGAGCATGCTGTCCACTACTACAATATCAATATGGTATCTGCTTGACGAATACGGAGTAATCAGGGTTGAGAAATAAGAGTTGTCGATATGCATCATCGTGTGGTAATACCAACCAACACGAGTTGATATCTAATTGCTAACCAAGTTTACTGATGAGCGGCAAATCGCAACAGAGAAAATAGACCAGCCATTTGCAATGAGACCAGTCTCAGTACTAATGGGTCATGGCTAGGGCAATTCGGATCCCAAGCAGAGTACTCCGTACGTAGGTTGCTTTGCATTCTGAATACTGAAGTCGTGACCCGGAAGTCAATGCGCATGTACGTGCTGTTGATTTCAATACTACTTACTTTGGCTGATGCCCAATAAAAACTTCTTGTGCGAAAGTTTTGTACAGAGTTGTTAACTTGCGCACAGGACGTAATTTCAAGAGTTTGTCAAGCCTTGTTCTACCAATTACCTATGACGCAGGTACTAGTTGCCAGTAAACACAAAACCGCGGACTTGCACAGTCTCAGCGACCCTCGAGCTTATCTGCTCCCCATCTTCACAAAACCAGGGATGTCAGAACTCGTAGCTTATCTCTGGGGTGAGGCTGTGTCAGCTATGAGTGTTCCCTTGACGAGCCTAGTTGCCAGGTACCTGAGATAGTTACACGATTTGCTTGTACCTCATGTTCCGGTCAACCCATTGACCCACCTTCATAAGCAAGTACGCGTCGCCGCTGGAAGTACATAGATGATGCCCTTGGCTTGCTTGGTGTGCGCAATCCGAACGCCAACCTGGGGGCGGCTCGCCTCAGGAATAGTACTGATGTTAGTAATATGCGAAAAACCAGGTTTATGATGAGGGTCGAAAGAGCCATCGCGTACTCGGAAGAATACGTCGGCTCTGCTTTTAAACGCCATATTCTTCAAGGAGCCACATGCGTTTCGACTGCAGAAGCACACCCTGTGAAACTTAGTCTCGGCTGTGTCATTGGCAATAATAATTGCTGACAGTACTCAGTACAAAGCTGAGAGGAACAAACGAGGACTCACTCGCCCTGGCCGAAGAGTTAGGTAGCGCATAATTACCCAGTTTCAGCACCATGACCACAGGGCATGGGCCCGCCGCTGCCTGTAAAAGATGCCAAGTTCGTATTGATAGTGTACAGGCGGGTATCGGCATGATTCTGTGCGGTAGGGCCGAAGTATACAGTGTGTATGTCGATTGCTAACTCGGTCTCCGTCCTTCATTTGTACCGGAACAGGAGGAGGATGTACAGAAAGTATACTCACTGATCAATCGCGAAGTTCATAATCACGGGTCGCCCTACTTCCGTGGAGAGAGCACTAATAATTAAGGCATTCAGCACTATGTCAACTAAAGCTTGTTATTGCTTTGGCTCGTACTATCAACGGCTGCGGTCATGTTGATTTCCAAATCGTACAACATGGAGGAGTCTGTTCAATGGCCAAGACTTGGTCAAGAGTCACTGGGTACAACCTTTAGAACCATGTGGCTATTGACTAGCTTTGTCGATGCCTTGACAGATAACATCATAGTCGCTGGTGAATTGAGAGCATATGGTCCAGGTTGCGCGTCACTGCTTTAATAGGCAATAATAACTCGCGCCTCGTTGCTCGTGGGATGCAAACGCGCTCTAAAAATTCCGCCTGTGCGAAATACTGTGTACAAAGTGTTCGCCATATTAAATAAGGTGTGTGGCATTGTGCGTTGCATCATTTGATTGAAAGTGGAGACATTAAAGAGGAGGTTGTGAGATCGTATGTATTGGTGACAAGAAGCACAGACTGCCTGTTATGCCTGTACGCATATTGTCCATAGCAGCGCTAACTTCACAAAGGTGGAGCAATGGTTCCAGCGACTTGACAAAGTGGCTCGATCAGCACACCCAAACACCTCGCTGTTCCTGAATTTTGGCGCCGTTTGACCAGACCAAGGAGGCCCAGATCACCATTCACGACGCGCCACCGACCAATGGGCAAAGTGCATTCCAGCCGGTCGACAGACATTGGCTGGTGTGAGGTACAAGGACCCAGAAACAGACAGGGAGTTGAGCATCACATCCACCACCATCCCTACATGGTACGTGGTCCTGCGCAGCACACGGCTACAGGCCAGATAAGGCGCAAACAGACCGAATGGTAGGGCTTGTTGGGCTCCAAAGCTATGAAAGAGTAGGTGTACCTGCTTCCAAGTTCCCCGTACAGCAAAAGAGGCCTTGTTTGCTTTGTGCCCGTGCCCACTCGCCATTGTCTTAGGGCACTACAGCGTCAGACCCAGAAAACAGAGACCCCCGTACTTCGCCAAACCCATACAGTAATACTCCAGACGAAGTACCTCGTGCGCGAAGTACTCTGCGCTGTTGGGAGGGGAAAGTCTCCTCCGTAGTACCTCTTCCTCGTACCCCAGCCCCAGCGTTACAGGCGTCTCCAGCACTCCCAAGGTCGCCGAGCAATTTCGTGCCTCGCCTCGCCCCCTTACGCACCCCCGTCCTCGTTTCTCATTCCCCCCCAAGTTTCCCTTCCTCTCTCCCATTGTCACCATCCAACCTCTTCCATCCCCCTTTCAACATAACATTCACGCCAACAGACAGTCACTCGTTCCAGTCTTTCATTCTCCCCCCCCCCACAGCAACATCGAAACGTCGATTCGAAGGACGTGCAAACAAATACACTCTTCACTTTCACATCTCGACCATCACACACTTTCTTATCAAGTCGTTCTCTGACTCTATACGATTCTTTGCGGGCCCCATCATCGACCTCATATTTCTTCCTTACCGACTGTCTACGCCGCTTCACCAGTCCGATCCGAGAGCGCGATTTATCATCGATAGCAACTCAGAATACGTCGTAGCCACGTCGGGCTCGATACCTTGCGACGACATTAATCCTACCACTCCGTTGATCTGTCGACGGATTCCAGCGTTTTCTCGGATTTGATATCCCCCCACCGTTGCCGTTCCATTTCTCGATTTGTATCTCGAATTTCAATATGCGTCCATCTACTATCCTTTACTCTGCCCTTGTGGCTAGTGCACCCATCTACGCTGCAGACACGTCGCCTCCGGCCGCCAAGCCATCAGAGCCTCCAACTCTTGGTACTTCCATCTCCCAAGGATGTTACAAATCAAACGGCAACATGACATTGGTTAAATTACCACCTGGTCCGAATGGAGATGTGACAGGAAATACGCAAGGAGCATGCACTACACAATGCAAGAAAGAGAACAAAGGTTATACCATGCTCTCCCTTCAAACCCAGAATTGCTACTGCGGTGTTGTGCTGCCGCCAAAGAATGACATAACCGACGACGATAACTGCTTGTTCAATTGTCCAGGATATCCGTTTGAGCCTTGTGGAGGCGTTGGAAAGTCTGGTTCTAATGGTTTCTACTCGGTTTATAACATGGGAATCGATCTGAACCCTGAACGTTACCAGCCCGAGCAGTCTTCCTCTTCTTCGGCCCCTTCAAGCTCTAAGACCCCGTCTAGCCCAAGCTCAGATACACCTGGGAAGACTAGTGCTGCAGGCGTTACCGATACATCATCCCCGGAAGCATCGGACAAGCCAAGTGAAGAGAAGAAAGGTCCCAACACCGCCGGCATTGCCGCTGGTGTCGTCGTTGGAGTAGTGGTTGCTGCAGCCGCAATTGGCGGACTAGTTTTCTTCATGCGCCGCAAGAGAAACGCCGAGATCGAAGAAGAACATCGCAGAAACGCTGCTGTAAATGCTTTCATCAGCGGCTCAAAGCCGCCCAGCAGCCATGGAAGCATTTCCATGACCGACTCCCGCCTTGATCCTGTCTTAGCACATCGCAGAATGAGCGATGGCAGCATTGCCGACAATGAAGACTACTCACGCCGTATTCTACGAGTAAGTGAATCGTGAAGTACATTTTTGATGTATCATAGTATTAACATATTCACCAGGTCACCAACGCATGAGCTGGGCTTAGCAAGCCCGACCAACACGCAGCAATCTAATCTGCTGTCGTGATGGACAAAACTATTTGACATCACATTCTCTTATTGGCATTCATGGCGTTATCGGGATGAAGGATCATGCTCATTGATTGGTAGACTGCCGTATGAATTGGCAGCATTGGAGCAAATGTTTACAGGCGCATGGATAGACGTTCGGCAGCCTGTGAAAGCTATTAATTTGCCCCGAATCTCTCTTTCCTGTCTGCCCGTTGCATCCGCCTTTCCGGGTTTTTGCATCTAGTTGCTGCTGCGAGACATGTGCGACGAAGCGTCTTTGTTAATCGCCCGCAGACTTCTCGATATAACCCGACAATTGATAAACAGCACATATTTGTATGGCCTAAAAATGGCACCTCGTCAGTAGCAGGCTCGGTACATCGACACCCCCGACTTGAGGATCAACAATCGGATTGCCGGATGTTGATGTAGTTGCATTTTGGGATATAGGGCGACAGCTGGTTGAGGAGGGTGAGGGACATACCGTGGTTCAGCCTTATTGTGTTATTTACCACTATCTTTTTTTTTGTACTCAGGACAATTGGAGCTAGTCGTGAGGGTTGTATGTACGAATTTGCCCATAGTACCAAAATACCGTCACGTCGAGACGTCTTCTATGCATGTGTTCCTCTTCACCTACATAGTGAGTCTACTTTAAGGACAAAATTATGTCTTGAGCTTATTTCAGAGACGCTGCCGTGCGTATACTACGACGTGGTGGGAATAAATATTGTGTTATTTGCAGTTGCACATTATACCGCGTATTCGTATTGAAGCATTGTATATATGCCACTGTTTGTCGCACCTTTCGTAGGGTTTGAACACTGTCAGACGTAGACCCTCAAGGTGTTAAATTGAGTCTTAGGAGGCGGTCATCTTGCCAGTGTAGGTAGGTATTATACAAAACAGAACTTTCGTGTAAATGGTTAAGAAGAAAGTTTCGCTTAACTTTATTTTACGACAGTCCTTCCATTTTAATCTAACCGCAGACCTCGTAAGAATTCGCATTTTAATCAACAATCATGAGGCTGGTGCCAATCATCACCGCGTTAGTCGTGGGCTCAGTGGCAATATTTGTGAAGCAGGAAGCAAAAAGTAATATTTACTTCTCCCAGTCTTCTCCAACCAATACTAATGCAACTATGGCTAAAGCATCGACGCTAATCCGCAGGCAAAGCGAGAACCCAAATTGGAGAGAAGAGGGGCCCTGGTCGTTTCCCATCCACGCAAAACAAGTCATATGCGATGATTCGCAAGATCGAAATGTCAGGCTCGACTACGTAAGGGCTGTCGAGGCCCTCAAGAGTTACTGTAGTCAGCGTCAGGTGGGTCCAGGCAGCATGTTCGTGTCCGTCGTGAATAGCACTACCGTGTATATGTGCTCGGAGGTCTGGACCAATCCATGTCATGGAGCCGAATGGGATGAAGCCGAGAAGTACATGGATACGAAATGTGGTCTCGGACAGGCGGCGGCTGTCAAGATATGGAAGTGGAGAAAGATTTATGGTCGCGGTGTCGCAGGACATACCATCTGTTCCAAGCTTTCTTACGACGAGGGTTACGGATATCGCATCTTCGAAGGGTATCCTATCCTAAGAGGTGCTCGCAATGCGACAGATGAAGCCATTTATATCTGACGAGGTGGTATTCGACGCGTATTTCACTTCAGCTGGGATCTTTTATCTTGTTTTGAAGATGTCTTTCCTAGAGGAAGGTTTTGGAGCCGCATCCAACAACTTCACGAGTGGTCGGTCAAGTGATATTGAGGAGAACTGAGCACTTGGGGATGTAATGTGACGGAGTGAGTTGGCCATGCTCAACCACTCTGCAACTGACCCGGCAAAAGTGTACAATAGCCAAGCCACCAAATTGAATACATATTATATCTTATCCGTCTCTTTCTGCATCTACGAATGGCTATTAACAAAGATCTCATCTATCATATCCAGGGTAGCCCCTCGCATGAAAACAAACATCACGTGACTACATACAGAGACAGCTTGGTTTGGTCGCGAAGTGATGAAGATCTCCAGAATGGGCATCTAAGCTTGCTTCCCGCCATTTCTTGCCCAAAAATACGATATATTATAGGCTATTGAGCTTGAGCGACTGTGTGATCGATAGTATACCATGAACTAGCACCTGAGAAGAGAACATTACCCGTGGATCCTGCTTCGAAGCACGAAACCACAGCCATTCGCGCCTTGCTGCACCGTCAACGAATTTTCTCCAACCTCACACCATGGCGGCAGCTACCACCCCTCGAATTCGTCGCACAGCGCAAAACACGCAGTTTACGTAGGAGACCTGTCTCCCCTCACCATATACATCAACAACTAGCTAACCTCACATTCACATGCCCAGATACAATTTTTCCAGACGAATAAACGATGTCCAGACGTATCCTATCCAATCTCCACAAGGTGCTACTATCATCATCTATGGTCATGAGAACGGTGTCTCATTGGTCTGGCGTGGTGGGCGTAGATTGAAGAATGTGAAGAAACAGGACTCAAAAGAGAAGCAGAATGGGTCAGTGGACGACTCAGTCATGATTATTGATTCGGACGAGGAGGCACCAATAAAAGCGCAATCAGCGACCAAATTCGAAGACAAACCTCAATTCGAAGATGAAGTCGAACAGGCCGGCGGCTATCCGGAGATTATACAGACCCTAGACTTGACACTTGGGACAGCAGTGTCAAAGGTGGCCGTCATGCCCATGTCTCCTTGCTCCTCCCAAGAAGTCGCATCTACCGGAGCTACCATCCTCTCTGAAAAGATTGTTTTCGCAGTTTCCTGCGTTACGGACGATGTATACATAATTTCTCTTCCCCTGACGCCTCCGTCGGCGGAAAGCAAGGCGAGACCGGAGCTTAGGAATGATCTCTTGGCTGGCAAAGCTGGCTCTGGAGCTTGGGGCGAGTCACTTGTTCTCCTGACCGGACAAACCAAACACAGCGAAGGACTTGCTATTAACCTTATCACACCAAAATCAGCCGATCAGCAGAGAAAACCTACGCGAGTAGTTGTGGCAGCCCATTCTCGGGAAGCGTCTGGTGTCCTGCGTCTATGGGACATCACACTGGACCAAAAACTGCAGGCGGAAAGACCCATTGAACCATTTCAAACTGAATACCTCCCCCATCCTCTCACCAGCATATCTTTCAATCCAACACATACCACACAGCTTCTTGTAGTGTCTTCGCCGCATGCTGTCCGAATCTACGACTTTGCACTACCGTCGTTACCCCCGGACCCAGAGACCATAGGTCCCTTTCCAGGACAAGGTTCATGGCTGCTTTCTCTATATCAGCCTTTTGCTAGGCCATCGGCTACCAGGAAACCGCTTTTGGATGCTGCATGGGTATCGCATGGGCGGGCCGTGTTTGCCTTGATGGCGGATGGCATGTGGGGAATATGGGATGTAGATGGAGCCAGCCCGGCCTCGTCTGGCCCGAGTCTCTCTAGCAGACTGAAGTCTGGCGTTCGGGGCGCTGCTCTTACTTCCTTTAGTGTTTCTGGCTATGTTGAAGGGACGAGTTCCTTGAGAAGCGTTGCCGCTCAACCCAAGGATGACCACACAGGAGAGTTTGCGCCTATGACGCCACATACTCGACGTCAGGCTACTGCATCTCTCAGTTCGGCGGCCACGCTCGACCGTCTTGCCACTGTCCGTGGTGGTGTAAGGACAATTACTTTGCCGTCGACCGGGTCATCACTTCAAGACGAGACTGTAGCCCTGTGGGTAGGCGGCCACGACCACGTCTGCATCATTCCGGCTGTGTCAAGATTCTGGGACTCGCAGCTTCGAAAAAGTGCTGGCGGCGGGGTGAATCTGTTCAGTGGAGCCCAGCCTACAAGGATGCTGAAGTTGTTAGATCTCTCTACGGGACTTCTTGGCGAGAGGTGCTGTGGTGTCAACCTTATCGTGGACCCGTCTAAAGATGGCGATGACGGCTCTGAGAATAGCGGTCTCCCTGTGGATGTGTTGATTCAAGGAGAATCCAGGATTGTTGTTGTCCGGGAAGGAGAGGACGGACAGGGCAAGAAGATCGGCTCAGTAGTCAACAACCGACGGAAGCGACTTTTCTCCAAGGGCGAGAAGTCGCATGCAATCATTGTCCACAGCAAACAGGATAAAGGACCTAATCCATCTTTCAATCTCAGCACTGCTAAGCTAGGATCCCTTCGACGACGCCCCTCTGCAGATGATCGAGACGGCGCTACTGGAGATTTGGATATAGCAGGGAACGGGGGGCGCCTTCCTCCTAGGCCACAAGTGGGCTTTGACTTTATGAATACGATGAGCGAAGCGGCTGATGTCAGCACCGATTTGACAGCTCGGGATGTCGAAGCAGAAATGCTCGACATTATGGAGATTGATCAAGCTTTGGCAAGCATGGAAAATACTAAGGGAACTGGGAGGAAGAAAGTTTTTTTTGAGGAGGACTGAGGGATGCAATAGTACGAAGACGACTAACATGACTAGACACAGGGGAATTTTCCAGGTGAGAGGTTGGACTGAAACCCCCTGAACCTGTATGATACCCTCAAGAACAGAGAATACAAAGGATTTCAGTTTCGGGTGTGCACGCCTATGACAGGTAGTGATGCCATTACTTGTGTCTCTTTTCGAGAACGAGTACAGCCAGCCTGAATCTTGTCTCGAATTTTTATGCAAACAATTTTCCGCACGGCAAGGTGGAGCGCAAGGCGAGAACAATCCTTGACTGCTCTGTATTCCGAGCGGTATATTAAATTTCAAAAACTCGACGGCGAGAAGAAATCAAGGGAGAGGAGAAGCGGCGGATTTCAAGGACCGTTTGGGTCGTCTGATTCTGATGTGCCCTACTATCTGCTGTCCTTGATTGAAGGCACTTTGGGGGCATTTTACTCCGTGGTGTCTTTGATTATGGATGGTGGGGGGTGTGTCTAGCAGGGTTGGCAATGAGGCTGTCGAGACATTCATCTTCGTGGACGTGAACAAGTGATATATCGTGTGTGAATTCTGAGGTACTTAGTAGCCTCATTGAAGCCACCTTATCGAAGGATGAGGAGTAACCATGTAGTCCAAGACTGTAACGATTATTCTATTCTGCCATTACCTAACAGCTATTGGAGTGAATCGAGCGGAAGGTTCGTTCACAGGCTAGGATAGTGGTCAACCAACCTTTATATACCCACACGATAACAATTCTTTCTCCTTGCATGCATCATACTAACGAGCACAATACGTTTAGTATGTACTCATCGAGTAGAAGTAAATTTGGTGATGTCTCATGTTGTGCCTACGGGGAGTAATGCGAACGTAGCCAATCCTCTGGAAGAGGAAGAAAGGTGGGGCCCATTTAGACCCTTGCCCTACTGTCGCGACCCATCGCGCGTCATGACTTTCTGGAGGGCGCGTCTTCCACTTCTGGAGCAAGATTTCGAGCTTTAACAAATCGCCCACACTACTACATGGTTGCAGGGAGACGTCATTACGAAACAATTCTACATAGGCGAAAGCTTTAAATCACCCTCATCTTGCAATACTCCAAATATACTCCTTGCCTCATATTAACTTATTCCATCAAACCTGCAATCAGGTTCAACCCCGCAGGGCAGCCGCCAATATGGGCATCAAGCAGCTCTTTAGTATCATCAAGGATGAGGCCCCGGACGCCATCAAGGAAGGCGAAATTAAGAACCAATTTGGTCGTAAAGTTGCCATCGTGCGTCTCATTCTCTCCTCCCCAGCCCATCGTGAGTCACGGCCCAGCTAATGCATGATGTCAGGATGCCTCCATGAGCATCTATAGTTTCTTGATCGCCGTCCGATCCGATGGACAGCAACTCACAAACGACAGCGGCGAGACAACATCACATCTCATGGGCATGTTCTACCGTACCCTTCGCATAGTCGACAACGGCATCAAGCCACTCTACGTATTCGACGGTGCGCCGCCAAAGCTGAAGTCTGGCGAGCTTGCGAAGCGATTTCAGCGCAAGCAAGAGGCTAATGAGGGGCTGGAGGAGGCCAAGGAAACGGGAACAGCGGAGGATATCGAGAAGTTCTCGCGGCGGACTGTTCGTGTAACGCGCGAGCACAACGCCGAGTGCCAGCGGCTGTTGAAGCTTATGGGCATACCGTTTATTGTGGCTCCAACAGAAGCTGAGGCCCAGTGCGCGGTGCTTGCCAAGGCTGGGAAAGTGTATGCT